>CM035119.1:77034111-77672787 GCA_020205555.1 Panax stipuleanatus | reverse complement strand
TTTGTTAGGAATGAGCACTAGTTAGGTTCACATGTTCACATTCTATTACGGAACCAATATAGATAAGCTAACATGCACTTCATGTGTCTCTAGGTGGTACTAACGTGCTTGCAAGGTCAGTATGTAAACATGCTTTATATATGTTAACGTCGTTTATGAAACTTTAAATTCGTTTCCAAACTATGTGTCGTTTGGTTAACCATGTATGCTAATATACTAGAACATGCTTACATTGCCTCATTAGGTTTATATATATGTATTAATCATGCTCCCATGCTTGTTTAAACAAAAATCAAACAATTGGTACATAACAGTTTTGTTGCAGAATGCAGAAAACTGAACACAGAGGCTGGCGCTGCGGCGCGGCAACAGTAGCTTACTACTGGCGCTGCGGCGCGAGTGGCCCTGCGTGCGGCGCGGGCTGCTGCGCGTGTGGCGCTGCGGCGCGGGCTGCGGCGCTGCGGCGTCGAGGCAGTTTTCTGGTTCAGACTGCAGCGAAAATCAACCCAAAACCTCCCATTTCATCGATTTACCCAGATATTATCCTTGTTTAACTTACTAACACATACATATATGCTTATATAACAGTCAATAGCAATTATCAATTCCCAATTTCATGAACTCTAACTATTTTACGAATTTCATGTATTTACAAAAATTGAAGAGGAACAATGGAAATGAAAGACTATTCAGTGGTTCCATCATGTGTGTATGTTCATATAACAACAATATAAGGGTTCTACAAACCAATCATGAACCAATTTGGCATAATCAAGAATTTCAACAAAACTCAGAGAACAACAATGGAGTTCTTTTGACAGAAAATGAAAATGAAGACACGAAGAGGATTTATACCTCTGTTATGGAGTAAGCTTGCTGATGCTATCTCACAATGCTATTATACTGATATATGTATATGCTCTCAACTTATCAACTCAAACAAAATCTCAACAATGTGAAATGGGAAGAAAGAAAGCCATATTTATAGAGAAAACAAGATACAGACAATGCAATTGCCTACCATTTCAAACTAACAGAAATTTGAATTGCATGCTAGATAAGAGGAAGTTGGTAGATAGTTGTTGAAAGCCATCATTAGAGCCACTCCTCATATAATTATTGCTAGCTAAGCTTGGGAGAAGAATGGGAGAATAGGCCTTAGCCTTTTTGCCATACACGTGAAGGAGAAGGAGAGTGACTATTATATTGGAACAAGGCCATATATCAGCATTCTATAATTTGTATATATACACAACACTTATGCCAAAATATGTTACATGTATATATACTATATAATTAGGCCACAATTATAGTTACAATGTAATTCTAATGATACTAACATGGATTCACATAATGTAATAAGTGTGAATTGTGCACATATAATTCATGTACATTTTTATCATACTAGTATAATTTAATCGGATGTTATCACATTACATTATCTCATGTATTATTAAATTGTTCACCATATATTCATGATGTCTCACTTTATTAAAATTAATAGTTTACAATATGTTCATGATATATTATACAGTGTATTCTCACATATTTATTGTCACATCAGTATTATCATGCATTCATAACATATAGTTTTAACATAATCACATTATGCTTCATGTAATATATGGTTTCTATGCGTAATATATTCGCATTGCATTATATAACATAGTTTATGTATATACATGCATGGTCACACTTAAGTGTCTCTCTACACTATATAATATAGTTGTATTCCATATACTTTATATATTCAAATATTGCACATTTGCACATATCAATTAATATAATCTTATTATATTTATAAACACGTTGCTCATTATTATTATGTTTCTTGCAATAATAATCACATATTATTAATCAATCCTCATTAATATTTTATAACAGTTAATTAATATTCTTCGATTAACAATTAATATAGATTAATTGTTCGCTTAAATTAATATAATCATTCTTATATTACGTCACTGTGCCACACAAGGCAATCAACGAGTTTATCACAAACTCCACCAATTTTTCAATTATTATAATTATTCAATTATATATAATTGAATTAATTCATCTCATAACACAAAATCATTTATATTCAAATAAATTCTCATTTCCATTAATATATTTATTTAATAATATATGGAAATTCTCGGGTATTACATAACCAAACATGTAACATGATGAATATAATCCATGAAGAAATTATTGCATAAATTGCATAATAGTAAACATAACAGAAGTTTCCCCCAGTACATATGGGGCTGAAAACGTATACATACAAAAATCATATTAAACCAAATACAGTTCAACAGAAGTTTAACCTTGAATGATTATATAGTTTCATATTAAATCCACAACTTGAACCTAAATAAATTAAAGAGGAGATGAAACTAAAAATATGTATATACTTTAACCTAAGTAAACTAATCATGTACATAAACAATTAAACAACATACCCTCAAAAGAATTAAAGATTAACAAGCGGATAAAATCAATTATAGAGAGGAGATACGAACTGATGTTTATGAGCGTACCAAACCAGCCCAATCCTCTGAAGTTGCAGCGACGAACTGGCCGGAGGTCCGGTCAGAGGCCCCAATTGCAGCGGCGAAATGGATAAGCAGAGGGGTTGCAACAAGGATGAGAGAAATGGGTGAAATGGGAAAATGGGTGAACTTTAGAGAATCAATAAACCGAATTTGAGAATCAGTGGGGAAATTAAAGAGCGAAAATGGCTGAATTTGAGAGGGAAAGAAATATAAGGAGAGGAAAATTTTATAAAAGGAGTCGTTGCCGTCGGACGAGGGTTTAAATTATAAACCGACTCATTCTCGATGGCCCCCCATCGATAATGACACCGTCACTATTGAGTCAATGCCGACGGCTATCCCCGTCGCCAACCAAATTAAGCCCGTCGCCAATGAGTTTTCCCTCCATCGGGAATGTCTGGCGCCAAAAAAAATCCCATTACCGACGACATACATTAGCGACTGCCATGCCGTAGACTTTGACCTTATTCTCGACGGAAATTGTGCCGTCGGCAGTGAGCCCGTCGCCAGTGACCCTTATTTTTGTAGTGATTGCTCCACCAAAATGTATGTCAAAAATCACGATACATTTTGGTACTTCTAGGATGGATTGTAAACGGTGTGTTGTATGCTTCCATCATGATTCTATACTTCAAATCAGAATCGTCAGGAACACAAAGTCTGGAATTGACTCGAAGTATTCCTTCTTCATCAATCCTTGCTTCTGGAATAGCACCTTCTTGCACCTTCTTCCTCATATTCATCAGCTCCGGGTCTGTAGCTTGAGCAGCTTTAACTTTATCAATCAAAGCTAGTTCTACTCGTATACTTGATATCATCGCATGGGTCCCCGGAGTCTTGAACTCTATCTCCATCTTTTGTAAATCACACCAAATAAGCCTTGAAAGCATCGCATTCGTTCCCGCATATGATCTTCTACTCAACACGTCAGCTACCAAGTTCGCTTTTCCAGGATGGTATTGGATGGTATGATCGTAATCTTTCAACAGCTCAAGCCAACGTCGTTACTGCATGTTGAGTTCCTTCTGGGTAAAGAAATACTTGAGGCTCTTATGATCCGTATAGATCTCCACTTTTTCCCCATACAGGTAGTGTCTCCAGATCTTCAACGCGAAAACGACTGCTGCCAACTCTAGATCATGAGTAGGATAATTCCTCTCATATTCCTTGAGTTGTCACGAGGCATAGCTATGACTTTCCCATGTTGCATGAGAACACACCCTAACCCTTTGCCCGAAGCATCGCTGTAAATGATAAATCCATCCGAACCAGATGGTATCGTCAGAACAGGTACCGAAATGAGTCTCCTCTTGAGCTCTTGAAAGATCTTATCGCATTCCTCGTTCCATTCAAATTTTATATCTTTCCGAGTCAGCTGAGTTAATGGAGTAGCGATTCGAGAAAATCCTTCCACAAATCTCCGATAATAACCAGCTAAGCCCAGAAAGCTACGTACTTCGGTCACCGACTTCGGTTACTCCCAACTTTGTATTGTTTTAATCTTCGCCGGGTCAACAGATACTCCACGTTTTGATACTACGTGCCTTAGGAATGCTACCTCCTCATGCTAGAACTCACATTTCTTCAACTTGACATATAACTTATTTTCACGAAGCCTTTGTAGTACTAGCTTCAAGTGGTGCTCATGATCTTCACGGCTTTTGGAATAGATGAGGATGTCATCAATAAAGACAACCACGAACTGATCCAAATATTCCTTGAATACACGGTTCATCATATCCATGAAGGCAGCAGGAGCATTAGTCAATCCAAAAGACATGACTAAGAATTCATAATGCCCGTATCGAGTTCTGAAAGTAGTCTTCGGAATATCCTCAGTTTTAATCTTCAGCTGATGATATCCAGAACGAAGATCGATCTTTGAAAAGAATTGTGCACCTTGCAACTGGTCGAACAGGTCATCAATACGAGGTAACGGATACCTATTTTTGATTGTGACATGGTTCAACTCCCGATAGTCAATACAAAGTTGCATACTCCCGTCTTTCTTCTTTACGAATAAACAGGAGCACCCCAAGGAGATGTACTAGGACGTATAAAACCGATGTCTAACAACTCCTGTAGTTGGACCTTTAACTCCTGAAGTTCTCTAGGAGCCATTCGATTCGAGGTTTTAGAAATGGGTTTTGTACCGGGTTCAAGGTCAATAAAGAATTCAACTTCACATTCCGGGTGTAGACCGGGAAGTTCTTCGGGAAATACATCAGAAAACTCATTAACAACAGAAATATCATTCAAACCTGACATATTCTGGTTTAGATCAGTGACATGGGCTAAGAAAGCTTGACATCCGTTTTTCAATAAACGAATAACTTTATGACTTGAAATAACATTGATTGATTTTAGTGGTTTGGTTGTTTGAATTCGCACAATAGGTTGGTTAGGAATATGAAAACTAACAACCTTACGAAAACAATCAATTTTGGCATGATAAGTGGTCAACCAGTTAATTCCTAAAATCACATCAAATGCAAGTATTTTCAACGATATAAGATCAACAGGTAGGGTGAGGGTACCAATTTGAATCGAGCAAGTAAACTGTAGATGTAACGAAGGTTTCTCCCAACGGAGTTTCAACAGATAAGTCAAAGTCTAACTTCTCAGGGGTCAAATTTAATCGTTGAGCACAAGCAGGTGAAATAAAAGAATGGGTAGCACCGATATCTAACAAGGTGTAAACTTCGCAAGATTTTATGATTAGCTTACCCGTAATCACCTCGTGTGGGTTCCTCACGTTTTGGGCTGCTACGACAAACGCTCTTCCAGAAACCACCAACTTTAACTTGTCCGAAACTGCCTTTGGAATCACCACCCCCGCTGGACTTGGTTTTGCTACAGGACAATCTCGAGCTATATGTCCTTCTTTTCCACAGTTATTGCATTCTTTGAATTATTGTGGGCAGTTTGGGCTGATGTGTCCCTCTTTCCCACATTTATAGCATACGACCGATGGTCGTTCTGCTCCCCTAAAAATAGTTGATGCTGGTACTGATGTCGACGTCTTCACGTTCTCATTGTTGCACCTTCTCTTCTTGAAATCTCCTTCCGATTCACTTTTTCTACTATCATGACACGATTACCACCGGAGTGGTTACCGCTTCTGTCATGATACTTTCCTCTCCGCTGGTTGTCATTGTTCCGATGGCTGCTGCCACCGGTACGACCTTAGTTGTTGTCCCTTGGTTGAACATAATCACTATCTCGTTCTAACAACTGGGCCCTGTTTACTACATCCAAATATAGAGAAAATTTGTGAGAAATGAGGTATTGACGAATTTCGGGTTTCAAACCTCTCAGAAACATCTGCGTCATACGTTCCTCATTCTCCACCAAATGAGGTGCAAACCTGGACAACTCCGCTAACTTAGCCTCGTACTGGGGCACCGTCATGTTGTTTTGTTCCAGTCTGATAAACTCTACCTCCTTCATATGACGAATACTTTCAGGAAAGTACTTGTCATTGAATAGTTTCTGGAACGCCCCCCAAGACATCTTGAGTGCGACAGGCTGGGTACGCTTCACAGATTCCCACCAGTAATCTGCTTCTCCACGGAACATAAATATGGCAAATGGAACCTTCTGTTCCTCCGTGCATCCCAAAACATCAAATATCTTGGTAATTTTCTTAATCCAATTTTCTGCCTTGATTGGATCTGGCTTCCCTGAAACTCTGGTGGTCCTAACTCTTTAAACTACTTGGCAGTGACAAGCTGCGAGTTGTTATTTCCACCAGTATTATGAACACGAGTCTCCCTCGTTTGGTTTTGCATGAACTGCAAAAAGCTTCTAAACGTCCCGTCATTTATCATTTCTTCGGTAGGGTTGTTTATAGGAGAATTATTGCCTTCCTGTTGCATGTTCTCTTGGTTGGTGATTAAAGGTGTCTCAACGGTCTCATTCACTCCATTATTTTGATTTTCAGCTGCCATTCTCAAATACTGCCACAAAAAAAGGGTTAATCATACAACTTAACATATCACATATTAACCCTATATTCCAACCGACCAATTAAATAACAATTAAGCTTAGGTAGGACACACTAACGAAGATTTTACTCGTCTCTCCCCTCCTAGTTCTATTCCCAGATCTCCGCCAGAGATCATATCCCTAAGCTCTGATACCAACTGTGACACCCCCAGAATAGGTCCAGTCAACCCAACCCATTCTGAGTCGCCAAATACACTCAATAAAATTTAAATAAAATCTTTCATATCACACGGTCGTGCAAAATACGACCACACAACTGTGAGTGTAAATACAGACATGTAGAAAATATTAACATTCAAACTAAGTCCTCATTACATTTATTATCTCACTATTTTAAATAAAAAAAATAGTGAGGACTTCTAAAGCTCTAACTCGGACCATCACTCCATTCCCCGACTAGTACCCGCGATATTCTCATTTCCTGAAGAGAACAATGGAAGAAAAGGGTGAGCTCAACTAGCCCAGTAAAGAATACTATGACTAAGATAATGAAAAAAAAATTATCGTTAACCTTCAATAAATCAGATAAAATATTATGGACAACAAGTTTTAGATCAATATTCGCAGCGGAAATAACAATTCAATAGAAGAGTTAAGTAGAGAATGATGTCTACTATCTTTTTTGATTTAAAAGTCCATCATCAATATTTTATCCTTGTAACATCAATCAATATATATCTCGAATCAAATATCCATCTTTGCACTACGGGCCAAAGATATTCATCAGGTAATCATTCATCTTTGCACTACAGGCCAAAGATATTCATCACGTAATTATTCATCTTTGCACTATAGGCCAAAGATATTCAATTATATCACCATTTAGAACTGAGAATGATGAAAAATAATACGAATAACGGATCCAGAGAGATAAAGGACAGCTCTTAGAGAATTTATCCAGAGTTCAAGAATGAAGATCAAAACCTGGATCCAATCAAAGATGATTTGAAAGAAAAAAAATTACCGTGAATAGTACCCTATGAATAGTAACTCGACATAAAAAGATAAAAATTTCACAAGAAAGTTCAGACTAATATTCCAGTGAAATAATATTAGATTAAGCGCAAAACTCAAGTAATATCTGATCATTTCAGGAATTATAGAAGCAATATTTACCGTAGTAAGTTTAGAGTTAAGAATCTGAAATGAAACAATATACGAAACTACAACTGAATTTTCACCCGTCTGGCGGTAGTCCGCTCAGACAGATTATTTCCACAATTTAATAACAACTGAATACGAAGGGTTATTCACCAGGCATGCGGTAGTCCGCATAGACAGGTTATTCCCACAAAATAATAAAGAATAGAATAACAACAGGATTTCACCATGCATGCGGTAGTCCGCGTAGACAGGTTATTCCAACAGAATAATAAAGAATGGAATAACAACCCTAACGAGTATTGAAAGAAAATAACTCTCTTCATGAATACGAAAGAAATAATACCCCTTACCTTAAAATTTGGAGACTGTACTAGCTTAATAGCAGAATACTCTTCTTCTTTCTCTCTTATTCTCTCTATACTTTTTCTCTCTATAGCTTTAGTGAATTGGTGAGAAATAATGAAGAAATGAGCTTCTATTTATAGGCTCGGCAGAGTAAGGGTTAAATAATCTTTTCGCTATAATTTATGACATCATCGCTTACATCATCGATCTATGACATCATTGCTTACATCATCGCTCTGATGACATCATTGCTTACCTCAACACTCCGATGACATCATTGTTTGCATCATAAGAGTTCAAATTTAATTTGCACTCTTCCACCTCGTTTAACTTTTATACCATGAATTTACTATAATAATGTTACCATTCAAATTATAAAATTCATACTATTATATAATCACATCATACTTCTATAATGTACTATTATAATAATATATTTGAATGAATTATTTTATCGGACAAGATAAAATACCAACTTTCAACAAATGTGACATGTTAAAAATTTCTCTGTTTAAATCCACATTGAATAAATATTTTCTTATCATATATATCAAAAATTAATTATTCACAAATAATATTACAGAACTACAATATTGACAACCAGGTCGTTTTCAGGAAAGAGGGGGCCTTCCGATAAGGATTTCTCCTTACTGGCATGTAATTAATCAACCTCTTTCCTAGACAGAACTTCCTTAGACATTGCCAATAATGCTATCTAATAATATTATTCAAATAATATGAATTATTCATTTGATAATTTGAAATAATATGCAATGGCAATTATTGAATCAATAATATAAAATAGCAAAGTAGCACTTATGAATATAAAATATCAACGTACCAAATATTGAACCAATAAAATATTATATAATTATTGAATCAATAATATAAAATATTGAACAGTAATTACTGTAACAATAATTGAGTAAGTGCCTTCCTACGCAAGAATCAATAATTTGAAATACTGTGCAATACTGTGTGCTACCGTGCAACACCGCGTATTACTGTATTTTAACCACCGGGTATTTCTACAGTACTAACGGTAACAGTTTTGCTGTTATTTTTATAAAAAGGTTACTTCTGTCGCTTTCTATATCCGACATTCATTCCGTTGTGGGGTCCACCAATGACTGCGCCGCCGTACGAATATTCTCTGACAAAAAGAATATTCCTCGACCAAACGAATATTCCCCGACACAACGAATATTTTATAACCACTTGCTTACTTTGTAAACTTTGCACATTTCACCCATAACTTATCACATTTATCAAATCAACACCTTACTATTTTTAAAATAATATATAAAGAAAATTAAATCTTATTTATAAAATTTGGGGTCTTACAAGTCTCTCTTATCTTGTTTTGCATTAATTGTAGAAAGCTCCTAAACACCTCCATCGTTCATCATTTGGTCGGTGGTATTGTTTATAGGAGTAGTATTGCCTTTCTAATGCACATTATCCTAATTATTGATTGGCAGTGTCTCAATGGTCTCATATGCTCCATTGCTCATCTCCGGATTTTCAAATGTCATTCTCAAATACAGCCATAAAACAAGGGTTAATTAAAGAAATTGACATGTCACATATTATTCCTATATTCTGACCGACCAATTAAATAACAAGTAAGCTAAGGTAGGATATACTAATGAAAGTTTTACTCGTCTCCCCCTCCTAGTTCTAGCCTGAGATCTCGGCCAGAGATCATATCCCTAAGATCTGATACCAACTGCGACGCCCCCAAAATAGGTCCACACAACCCATTCTGAGTCGCCAAATATATGGTACAGAATCCAAATATAATTCTTCCTATTCTAACTATTAAACTGTTGTGCAAAATACGATCACACAAAACTGTGAGCTTCTATACAAATATTATGTCGTATATAATACGAAAATATCAACGCTCAAATTAAGTCATCATTATAATTATTATCACACTATTTTACAAAATAGTGAGGACTACTACAGCACTATCTCGGACTATCACTCTATTTCCCGACTAGTCCCAACTATATTCTCATTTCTTGAAAAGAACAATAAAAAAAAGGGAGAGCTCAACTAGCCAGTAAGGAATATTATGACTAAGATAATGAAGAATAAATTATCGTTAGCCTTCAATAAATCAGATAAAATATTATGGACAATAAGTTTTAGATCAACAACCGCAACGAAAATAAAAACCCTTTAGAAGAGTTAAGTAGAGAATGATGTCTACTATCTTCTACGAGTTAGAGGTCCATCGAAAATATTTTATCCCTGTAACACCAATCAATAATAATTTCCAATCAACAAATTATCTATGCACTATGGGCCAAAAATATTCGTTTGTAGCACCAGTGGTCATGATCATGCCAAACAACAGTCCATCTTTACACTACGGGCCAAAGATAACTTTCATCACAAGCCTTTATCTGTAACACCAAATGTCATGATTATACCAATACACAGTTCCTGATCATAATCATACCAATCAACAGTTCATCTTTGCACTACGGGCCAAAGATAACTGTGACGCCCCCAAATTCAGGTACTTGAAACCCGAACTTGGTGCTACACGATATCATTTCTTTGAGCGAAATAATATAAATAACAAACTTAATTTACATATCAGAGTTGTCTAATCTTAGGTACACGACCTTTCAAACATTCATTACATGATAGATAATAAATATTATCGTCTTAATAGAGCCTAACTATTACACAAGATACCCTAAAACTTATTCTTGCAGCTTTCCTTTCCATTTGTTTTTGCCAAAGCCTTCTGGTTAATCACGCTTAGCTGAAAATATTTAATTTAAAGCAAGAATGAGCATTCAATTGCTCAGCAAGTAAGAGCAGTTATTAAACTTTAGCTGAAAGAAGTAAATATTTTCTTTGAGGTATACTTCTTCAACGAATCAATAGTTGTGAAGTCTTTCGAAACACATCTTAATAACATATCAAATAGTTTAAAATTTTGAAACGACGTAGTAACTATAAATGCTGAGTGGTCAATGGACTATGAACTTTTATTTTTCATTTTCGTAAAAGTTTAAACAGAAATTCATCTGTAAACCGCTCTAGTCTTACGGACATGTAGGGTGATCAGCCCCGTTATGTCCTGTATTGATCAATACTATCTGTTTGAATGATAATTCGTTCACTCTGTTCGCCTTGGGCACATAAACAATTTTCCCATTAAGGGTTGTTTATACTCAGTCTGTAGTCCTAACTAAACTATTAAGTTGGACGACTTTATCATAACCAATACTATTCAACAATACAGTTCAAACTATGTCTAGCCGAGTCTAATAGCTTAGACAGTCTTTCAACCATAATTTTATATTAAAGAGTTTCAAGAGTTCTTACACGAATACAATAGTTCGTACAAGTGGGGACACTTGTATGATAACATATATAATAATGAGATATTAATAAATAATAACTGAACTAAATAAAATTTCACAATATTAGAATAATTTCATAAACGAATCATGGATATTATTACGAATGTGAATAATTGACAATAATTATTGATGAACATGCTTTGTATTTGATAATTTATGGTGAATTGGAAAGTAGCATAATATATCCCTGTCTGCACGAATAGTAATAAGAATGTGAGTAAAGTTAGAGAACTTGCCTTGATAGCTGATTACTGCTACGTAGTATAGCTTAAGCTTTTAATATGAAGTCCTATCATAAATAGAATTATTCTTTTAATTAGAATAATATATCTTAACACATCATACGGCTTAAACATGTCACATATTCATGTCAGTCCTTACAACACATAAGAATGTATACCTAGTCAAACTATGTCGGTTTGGTTTGAGTTCGGTATCGTTTCGGCATTCCGATTGCATTATCGGATAATTAACGAATTTATTTTTAATTAAACTTTGTTCAAGAACTTAAATATTATATTAGATAATTTAATTATCATTTATAATATTTTTCCAAAAAATATAATAATTTATAATGATTTTTCAAACACTTATATCATTTTTAATGATTTAATAGTTAAATAGTTTCATTATCATTAATATTTAAATACTTTAAAATATTAATGAACTTCATGTCAACACACTTTAAAAGTTATTTATTATAACCTGAAAATATTTTTAAAACCTTAATATTACCTTTTAAATGATTTTAAGATATTAAAATTATTTTTAAATAATTACCATTAATATTTAAATAATTACCATTGATATTTAAATATTAATGTTATTCATATCAACATATTAAAAGTTATTTATTATAACTTAAAATATTTTTATAACATTTATTTCATTAACTCTATCTTTATTTAATTACTATTTAATATTAGTTAAATAGTAATTAATTAATTATCTTTAGTTATTATTTAATAATAAATAACTAATTATATTTATTTATTATTTAAGGTTAATAAAATAATGACTAATCAAATTATTAATCTTATTTGTCTTTAATTATTATTTAATATCAATTAAATATTAATTATTTATTTATCCTTATTTATTATTTAATAATAAAGAATTAATTTATTAACTTTACTTGTCTTTAATTATTATTTAATATTAATTAAATAATAATTCATTAATTATTTATCCTTATTTATTATTTAATATTAATTAAATAATAATTAATTGATTCATAAATTTTATGTTAATTAAATAACATTTGAGTAAGTAATTACCATTATTAATTACTTAATCTTACTTTAAATAATAAATAATTAGTTTATTAGCTATAACATTCTTTAATCATTATTCAATATTAATGAAATAATAATTAATTAATTATTTAACCCTATTCATTATCTAATCTTAATTAAATAATAAATAGTTAGCTTAATAATACTATTTCTATTTAACTATTAATTAATGTTAATTAAATAATTAATAACACTTAAATAATATTTAATTAGTTTAATAATCAATTAGTAGCATTAAAAATTCATTAGTTAGAACTTTTAAATGATCTAAATGGAGTTAAATCATTAATTACACTAATAATTACTTAATTACACAGAAAAATTCTAAATTAAATATTATAATATTCTTCATCATTTTAGAAAAATTTGGGTCCAAGGCTCGTCGCCGAAACTAGCTGGAAAAGGCCTAAAATGGGCGCCAGAAGCTCCTGTGAACCGGACCGGACCGGACTGGATTTCTTAAAAAATTTGCAGTTTGTTTCTTTTAGTTTCTAGATTTGGGGTTCTTAACGAAAACGTGAATAAAATGAAATCTATAACTCCGTTTGAGGTCTAGTCGATCTCGTTGGATTCGTATCTGTCCGAACTACAATTTTCCATCATCAAAATCCAAATTTGGACATGCTTTGGTCACCGAAATTAGCCCGGAAGTGGATTGTTCTTACATCCTCCCAACAGTTGGGGTGTTTTTGTAAAATATTTATATCTCACTCATTTTAACTTCTTTTTGAACGATTCCAACTAGGTTTTTCTCATAACTTATCCATAATATACCAGAAAAATAAAATCATAAAAATAATTTATAGATTTCCAAATGTGCAATTTATTCAAATAAGCTACGGTTTGTTAGTCTTAAAAAATGTTTTCAAGCATTTTGCTAACTTTTCTACATAAACCCATACCATTACAAACTAAAACCACATGACATCATACATAAACATATTTAGCATGATTCCAAGCACAAAAATCTTGATGATAATTTTTCTACCATAAAAATTAAAAGAAAAGCAAGATTAGGGTTTTATGAAGCATAATATTAGTTTTCTTTTCTTTTGTTTTTCAAACAAATCAACACCCAAAATAATGAAATCTAAACAAAAAACACCATTTAACAAGTAGATCAAGGGTTCTAGGGTTCAAGAATATAGCTCTTTATTTCATCAAAATCAACCAAAATAAAAGGAATAAATTAAGGTTTTTTTTTCTTACCTAGCTTTGTGAGCAATTTTTTCTCCTTCTCCCACAATAGACTATGAAGTTGGATGTATGAAAAAATAAAACCCCTCCTTCTTGCCTTGAAGTACCCGAACCCTCTCTCTCTCTCTCTTTGTTATTTTTTTCTTTCTTTCTTATCTATTGGAGAAATAAGAAAAATGGAAATGAACTAAACCTTTAATTTCCAATGAGGTGGGGGTATTTATAGGCTAGAAATATATACATACAACTATTATATATATATATATATATATATATATATACACACACACACACACACAATTTAGTAAATCTCCTAGCAAATTTCTTGCATATCTCTTCCATATCTTGCCAAATCAAAGGCTAGGGATTTTATTTTATTTAGGCTAGGTGAGTTGGTCATGTAGCTTAGCAAGGTGGCTTTAGAAAATTAATTGCCCATGTGCCTATTACTCCCTCCTTTCATCCGGTTCATCCCCCCCTTATTGTCCAATTTTGATTTAATAATATAATGCATTATTAGTTAATATAGCTACTAGAAAGTCCATTTAATTTGGGCCTAAGTTTGGGCTTTCCATAAATTCCATTGGGCTCTCTAATTCATTTATTTGGGCCATGAAAATTAGAATGGTCCAACACATAAATTTTACATTACCCTAATTATTTAATTAAGGTTTCTATTCCACTCATTTTAGGAATTTAAAATAATTACTCATGTAGATTTAATTTCATAACGCAATTAGACTTGCTTTCATTAGGTTTAAAATAAATAATAAATTGAGATAATAAAATTAATCTCTTAGGTTAATATATATTTAAATACTAACATTTTTTTATATCAAACCATTATGTTATTTAATTACCATACCTAATGTATAATTAGGTTACAAGGCTTTCTTCTTTTTTTTTAATTCTCTTCATAAAATATATATATATATATATATATATATATATACATATTTATAATATATACATTTATTAAATCCCATACACACTCCACAGAAGTCATAACATACATACTTTCATTCAAATATAAATATAATCAATAATTATATTTAATATTCGAATTTTGTTAAGAAAATAAATTCCTATTATCCATAATATAAACATACTTTCTTTTTAAATACAATTATACAATAATTGTATTAATCATGAAATTCCATAACATAGATAAAAAAAAATTTTAGGGTTTTAATTTATAATCCCACTTTACATTATATACCATTCTTAGTTAATTTAAAATAATTAAATTAACTAATTCTTAATAAATCTATATAATAAAATAATAATTATATCAATAATTCTAAGAATCATTTCATATATTATTTAAATAATATATTAATCATATTTTTATGGAAAATAAATAATAAAATATTGTTACTATTAAAATTAATTTATTATAAGAATATAATTTATAATAATCAACCATTCCTTTATCGAAAAATATATTCGAAATCATACATGCAATAAATAAATATGTATTTATCACATATTTACATATGTTTTACCTTGCACATATTCCCACATAAAAAAAATTATACGCAAAATTTTTTATTTAATTATATAAAAATCTTGGGTTATTACAATAACTTTTACCACAATTTAAGACTGAGGATGATGAAAAATGATATAAAGAATCAATCAAGTGAGATCAAGGATAAATATTAGAGATTTATAATTTAATTTATCCAAGTTCAAGAATGTTCAAATTGTCAACATGATAATCAATTGTGGAGTAAAATTCAAGAATAATATTCATATATCAAAAATAGTTTGAACAGAAAAAACACCAATTTTTATAGTGAATAGTACTACGTGAATAGTATCGTATGAATAGTACCGTGTGAATAGTACTATACATGAATAGTACTGTATGAATTGTACTGTATGAATAGTACCGTATGAATAGTATCGTATAAATAGTACCCCATATGAATAGTGTCGTATGAATAGTACTCCGACATAAAAATATTAAAATTTGATAAGAAAGTTCAGACCATATTCTAGTGAAATGATATTAGATGAAGCGTAAAACTCAAGGATACTCTACTAATTTCAGGGATTTCCACCATTTAATAATAAGGTTATGGAAACAAACAATAATTTCGTACCATAAATGGAGAAATATAAAAGAAAACGATATCCCTTGACGAGTACAAAAAGAAATGGTATCCCAAACAAGTATGAAAGAATATATGAAACTGTAAATGAATTTTCACCCGTCATGCGGTAATTCGCGTAGACAAATCATTTCCACAATTTAATAAAGAATGAATACGAAGGGTTATTCACCATGCATGCGGTAGTCCATGTAGACTGGTTATTGAAAGAAAATAACATCTTTTACCTTAGTAGGAGACTAAATTTGACTGGTATAGCAGAAATATTCTTGAGGAAATCTTTCATAATAAGCTACACTCAAAGTATTCTTATACTAGAAAGAAATACGCACAATATTATATAAGAAGAATTCTCTGATTATGGTGTGATTTTTATTTCTTAACTAAGCATCCTATTTATAGGAAAATGGTAGAGCACTATTTAAAGAAATCACGGACGCACAGTAAAAAAAATCACGGACGAATTCGGCAAAAATTTGATTTTACTATGCAGCACTGTGCAATAAAATATTCTAATAAAACAAAAACTTTATATATAATATAATATATTCTATTTATATTCTAGTAAAGCAAACAACTTTATATATATTATAAAAAGTTTTCTATTTTATTACTATTATAATAATAATAAAACAAAAATTGAAATAGTTTTCTGCCGACGGTTTGAATAATTTGGCATGTAGGGGTCCATGGAATAATAAGCCAAACTTATAACAACTCCTCTATTTATAACAAAATTGAATAAATATCCACCACAAATCACTTATCTTTATTTAACACATTCTTTTAACAATTAGTCATCATTAATATTATAACTCATAATGTTGACAACCAGATTGTTCCTAGGAAAGAGGGGGCTTTCCGATAAGGATTTCTCCTTATTGGCGCGTAATTAAATAAACTAACCCCTTTTCTTGACACAACTTTCTAGACATTGCCAATAATGCTAACTAATAATATTAAATAATATGAGTAACTGTGTCGTGATAATTATTGATTTAATAATATAAAATATTGTACAGATGATATTGTGACAATAATTGAATCAATAATATGAGATACTACGCAGCAACTACTGTGACAATTATTGAATGAAATACTGAGTGACTTCTTACGTAAGAATCAATAAACAGAGATACTGTGCAATAACGTGTGCTACTGTGCAACGTGTATTACTGTACTTTTCTTACCGGGTATTTCAACAGTTTAACGGTTAAAGTCTTGTCGTTATTTTTATAAAAAGGTTATTTTTCTCGCTTTCTATATCCGACAATTATTCCATTGTGGATTCCACCAATGATTGCGTCGTCGTACGAATATTCCCCAACTAAAAGAATATTTTCCGACCAAACGAATATTTCGCTACACAACGAATATTTTATGACAACTTGCTTACTTTGTAAAATTTACACAAATCACCCATTACTATAAACATTATACACCCTTACTATTTAAAAATAATATATAAAGAAAATTAAATCTTTATTCATAAAAGTTGGGGTCTTACAACCTCCCCTTCTTATGAAATTTTGTCCTCGAAATTGATGTACGTACCTTATATTTTGAAGAGGTGAGGATACCTTATTTTCATTTCAGATTCTAACTCCTATGTCATTTCCTCAACATTGTGGTTTCTCCATAAAACTTTGACTTGAGATATAACCTTTGATCATAGATTCTGCTCCTTCTTATCCAAGATCTTGATAGATACCTCCTCATACGTTAAATCCTCTGCTATCTCGTCTGGTTCTAGTTCAATAATGTGGATTGGGTCTATCACATATTTACTAATCTATGTACCAATCTATCTGGATTTACTAATCCCCTTTTTAGTAATCCCACGATTGGGAACTATTTTAGTTTTTAAGCTTTCTAAGAATTTAGATCTCATTAGCATGATCAACATTATGATTCTAAAAGCATTGCCTAAAACTATGGGTTATTTACATATTATAAAAAACAGCATCATGTAGATAATTAAATAACTTTAATAAATGAATACTTTTATTAATAAATAAATAAGATCGTTTACAAAGTATATACTTTATCATCATACATGATTGACTTGTATACCTACTACTTTCAATCTCCCACTTGCACTAAAGAAAATCGATGTGGTATCTCATACCTATCTTCTCTAAGTGACGATCAAACTGTTGTTTTGTTAAAGCTTTAGTAAATAAATCTGTAATGTTGTCTTGAGAGTCTACACGCTCTAATGTGACGTCTCCTCTTTCAATGATCTCCTTGATCAAGTGAAATTGCCGCAACACGTGTTTGGATTTCTGATGATACCTGGGTTCCTTAGAATGTGCAACCGCTCCGATTTTGTCACAGTATACAGGGACTGCTCCTCCAATGCTAGGAACCACACCAAGTTCTGTTATGAACTTCTTTGGAGCTGTCGTTTACACTCCTAAATTTACCTCACTTTCACTTTACAAATTCAAACAATTAGCACAATAGTAAGCAAAGATCGATCCCACAGAGAGTGATTTATTTTATATTTATCCAATGTTTTCTAATTAAAGGTGATTTTGAATTGATTAACTAAATTAACAAGAATAAACTAATAAGAATTAACAATGAATAAAAAGCTTCAATTCTTCAGTTCAATATCACCTTTTCACAATTATGGAGTAATCAAGTTTTACAGTATTTACCCTTCAATAAAACTATTAGCCCTAGATAGCAACAAGATCTGCTACCCAAATTCTTCTTAGATCGTCACTGTATGAAACAAGTTTTTCACCAGATTCTAACTGTAATACAACCTAGAACAAGCTCTCTAGATTTAATATGACAGAAGCATTAAGAAATAAAGAATTAGGCTAATCCAAGCAACAAACACATAAGCTCGATTTGTTTAACTTGTTTCCTGATAACCTTAGCAATAAACAAAAGCTTGTCCATAATTAGTATCACTAATTTGCTACTTATAATGAAGACAGATATCAATTACACGTAATACCAATCTTAATCTAGCAGATGATATTAATTCACTAATTTAATCATGCAGAAACCAAATTAGTAGATTGAATAACATACAAGAAGTTAAAGTAGATTATCAGAATAAATTTCATGCAAGAAGGAATAAATAAAGTAAACTTGATCAAACCGTTAATTATGGATAAGGTTCAACATCCCTTCAGAACTGAATTGAAAGTATTAGCCCATGTCTTTAATGTTGTAGATGATTAAATGGTAGAATATGATTGAATGATAGAATGAATAATATCCTGACTATTACATCTATTTATAGTGCTAGACAAAGTCCTAAATCCTATAAGAACTAGAAATCCAAATCTTAAAAAGAATTACAAATCATAATTAGTTTCCATAAAGAAATAGAATCTAATAAGAAAATAAAATCTCAGTCCAAAGAAATCTTAATTCTAATAGCAATATCAATCTAAATCCATGTAGAAAGATGACAAAATTTGCTTTTAGAAACTTTTCAAAAATCTAAGATTTTCAAATTTTCTTTTTCTCTTCAATTCAGCTCCAAATCAACTTATTTCCATCCTTTTAGCTTTAATTCACTTGAAAACAATAAACAACTTATTAAGCTCATATACACATGAAACATGCAATAAAACCAAACGTCAAGGAATAAAAAATCATGAATATTGTGTACTTATCAAATTCCCCCACACTTAATCTTTTACACGTCCTCGTGTAAACCAAAAGTTTGATTTCTAAAAAAACTCTACTCAACCATAATGTCAAAAAATTTCAAGATCAATTCATGATTACCAACACTAAACTCACAAAAACATAATCAATGCTTCATCAATTA
The DNA here is from genome assembly GCA_020205555.1 of Panax stipuleanatus. Taxonomy (NCBI): domain Eukaryota; kingdom Viridiplantae; phylum Streptophyta; class Magnoliopsida; order Apiales; family Araliaceae; genus Panax; species Panax stipuleanatus. Next base: position 77,652,996 of record CM035119.1, on the reverse strand, counting down.
ACTCAAAACAACAACCATGTCTTTTCACCATTGAATTTCATTAAGTCAAATTGTATCCACATAAGCACTATTCTATGATCCACAAACTTACTCAACTTAGTTGCCATGGAGCAAAAACCATGCACACCACTCAAAAACTCAAAACTCAAAACATAATTTTTTTGCTTTATTTTTTACCAGAACCCTTTCATTTTCCTTTTTGTTTCCGGTGAATGCATTTTATGCTCCGTTTCACCTTCCTCAATCTTTCTTTTGTAAGTGAGTGCATTTTATGCTCCATCTCACTTATTCTCGCGTGTTTTTGGGAGAGTGCATTTTACGCTCCATCTCATTCCACCACATAGTTTCTCTTTTGCTTATTTTTCTCTTTTTCAATAATTTATTTGATTTTCAACTTTTCTGATTTTTTTTCCACATGGTCCTGCAAAAAGCATAAGCAATTTAATAGTTCTAAAGCATGAGATTAGTGCACATAGATAACTCCATAGATAATTAAGCCGAATGAGTGTATATCACATGTTCAATTACTCATGTGACACAAATTCAAATTAATTCAATTACTATGGATCATGACGTAGTTTTTCTCAATTATTAACCAATTAAGCATCAAACAGATTTTGAAATTTAGCATTGATTTTTAATTTTTTACTTTAACCTTCGAACACATAGGCAAATAGAATTATGGAACTCAAATTTTTTAAAAATTTTCAAAAGGCATCAAAATTTTAAATTTCCTATCAAAATCGGATCAATTTCCCTAAATAAAATAAAAACCTAAATCTTTCCCCCCACACTCAAACCTTACATTGTTCCCAATATAAGAAAATCATGCAAAGAAGAAAGAATTACATGTAAATAAAAAAAATTAATAAGTAAAGGGATAGGAAAATCAAATATGAGATTTTGGGTTGCCTCCCAAGCAGCTGCCCTTGTTTTTCGTCATTGGCTTGACATCATCATTCTCAGTCTATGTAATCGGACTTGTGAATTTTAAGTGGACTGGTAACAGTTCCAGCTCTAAATTAGGAACAACTTTCACTTCACGATCCTGCTCCATTCCAACCATCAAATCCTCCTTGTATAATTGTATTTGATCAAAAGATTCATGCACTATAAAGTCAACAACATCAGTAGAAAAAATAGAATCAACAATACCAAGATACCTTTTAGTCTCATATGCGCTGGACTGGACATTTGCATCATCCAATTCCATGGTTAAGGTTCCATTTACTGTTTTCGTTGTTTGCACCGATGTATCATCTATATCCTCTTTGTAAAGATCTGCAGAACTTATTAAATTATTCTCCTCTTCCCCTTGTTCATCCTTTTCAAAATTTGAATACCTAATTTCTTATTCAAATTCAGCAGTAGCCTCAAGTACTTCCAACTAGTTTCCGCTAGTGAACTCCTCATCATCTTTAAGTTCTTGCTCCCTCTTCGCTATTTCTCCCAAAAAAATTTCATTAGACTCTGTATACCACGTTGAATGTTTTCTAACTTTCCAATTCCTTGTTAGAACTTGGGGAAAAGGTAGTTTCGGTTCATAAGTTGAAAGAGGTGGAAATTTAAGCTTGAGTACATCACTAGTGCGTGTTTCACTATTGTCAGACTTGCTTTGTATTGACTTTCCTTGTTGCTGATCCTCTGCACCACATCTCAATGTTATGGCACTTATATTTTCAACAGTTTGAGAAAGTGACCTTCCTATTGTCGTTGCAAGCTGACCAACTTGGTCCCTCAGATCTTGAATAGAAGTTTTTGTCTCCTGCTGGAATTGATGTGTCTGGCTCATGAATTGTAGTGTTTGGCTCATGAATGCCTTGAACATATTGTCCATCGATGTCCCATAATTGACAGGTAATTCTTAGTTTTCAATGTGGAATTGAGGTTGAGTCTGTGACACCCCCAAATTCGGACCGCCACTTGGTCAATCGAATTCGGTTTGTCACGTTCAAAAATCTAACACCACAATAAATATTACGACTAATTGTCGCATCGCACAGCGGAATAATACACAATTACTACCGAATAGATTATATTTAATTAATATAATCTATTCACGTCCCAAGGTTTCGAAACTTAAACATTGATTATATAGCTTAGACATAGCTTAAGCATACATAACCATAACTAATACATAATAGAATAAGTCTTAATACAATCATAAGTTCTACATAACATTAAGCTACTCAGTAGCCTTTTCGTTGCCCTTGTCTGTGCCCGAGGGTCCGCACTGCTCTGCCTTAACTGAAATGTTTTAGGGAAAGCAAGAATGAGCAACAACTTTGCTCAGCAAGTAATAGAAAAACAAGGGTGAGTAATATAGTTCTCGAATTTCAAGAAGGGTATATCAAGGTATGATAGTTCAAAGATAGCAAGAATATCAATAATTCTCAATAACAGTAGCTAAGGACAGAATAATATCAATATGATTTAATACTAAATAAATTTAAGATTTCAAGATAACTGAATACTGATCAGTCACTAAGGACTATGAACTTCTACTAGAATTAACATAAATATACTGATAATCTAATAAAAACAAGTACAACAGGTGATCAGCCTAAAGTACTCTACGGTATGCATATCGTTCAATCGCACTAAAATGTGTACGTCTGTCTCCCGACAATATATAATTTCCCTTCAAAGAAGGTTGTTCATCTCGGTCAATATAAGACTCCGCACCAAATCAATTGGTTTGGATAGCTTTCTAATCATGATATAAGTTTAGCCGAATCAAATGGCATTGACCACTCTTTATAAGTTCAATACTCAAGATTTAAAGTTAGCAGGATATCAATTGACTTTATCTTGTCCATGAAATATTTAAGTTATAAAACATGAATCGCAATTCCAATAGTTTACTTGTACGACAATAATAGCACAAGCTTAATAAACGCTCAATAAAGAGTAGTTTTAGGAACTTGCTTACAACGTTCCTTGAATAAAGTAAATACAAGGATAGGATACTTGCAAATAATACAAGAACGGGTTTAAGGAAACTTTCCTTAAGTGTAGTTACCAAAATAAAGCTTATCAACACGTCGAAGTCCTATTGCAACAATATTTTTACATGTGTAGGATATTCTTTAGCTAAGTGTATTCGATATACACGTTTGATATGTAATTCAAGTATACATATATGGCTGACACTTAGTCTTGTAGCCCTATACATACATTATTTCGTACTTATTCTTATGTAACATGAAATCGGATTATAGGTCACTATGATTTCAATTGACGTAGTTCGGAACCATCATTAGACTTATCATTTGAAACGTTAAAACACCTTGTAAATCTACTTATGGTTTCATAGCTTAGCATGCTTATAGACATTTAAATAACATCCTGGACACGTATCTTAGTATTAAGGGAACAACATAAGTATGTCTCAAGTTCATGTCATAGTAAAACAACTCTGGAAATTCTGCACCCTGGTGCGGCCGTGCTTAGTTTGCATTAATAGGTAGCGCGGCCGCGCGGTTCCTGGTGTAGACCAAGACAGGGCTGCCCTGCAGAACCCAACTCAAAACGCCATGCTCATATATGAAGGACCATGCTAAACACACATGTTTATGCAATTCTAATCATGCATCTCATTTTCTTTGTTTCACTCCCTTAAAACTTGTTCTTAATCATGCTCAACTATTTTATCGTATATAAGACTAGCTAGGCATACATGGCAATCATGTTTAGAGGCATATGATATCTTGTAACAATGGTCATAATTTTCAAAATACTTGTAATGTATCTATCAACAAAACTTGTTTTCAAACTATTGAGGTCTCTTTTGAAATCTTATGTTAAACCATTCTATATGCAATGTAGCTTCACATACCACATGTCATTCTTTCATATGCATAATTAGATTATATAGGCATGCTTACAAGTTCATGACTTAAGTGTATATAATTTAAGCTTGTATGTGAAACTCTAAGTTTTCCATTAGCATGTCATCAACAGTATTTAGGCATGCAAAACCACTTCACTTATTATACATCATGCTTGTATATATGCCTATCAAGAATACGAAATCACGTTCACCATTTCTTAACTCGGAAGCGTTTGTGGTTTATCAAGTCCACATTAAGTAATTCTTTAAAGGGTTCTCAAAGCATGCAAAGTAGATTCACATATCTTTATATCATGCCTTCACATATTCATGAATAGACCACATATCATGCTTGAAATCTCAGACTTATGATGATATAGTTTAACAAATTTGCTTTTTGGAGACTTTAAGTCCTTTTTTGGAAAACCAAGCCTTGGGTAAATGTTTTCATGAAATGCCACATAAACTAACAAGTCAGGGACTGAAATAGGCCTAACTAAGTTATATTAGCATGCTCCATAAATCAGTTAGGATAACAAAGCCATCAATAGGATCTGCAGAGGGGCGCGGCCACGCGCCATTTGTACTAGGGAGTGGCGCGGCTGCGCGACTCCCATTCCCGACCAAAAACTTCTTTGCAAAAGCAGAGCTTCAGGCCAAGCCTCACATACATCATGAAACATGCATTTAATCAACTACATTATGTTTCTAACATGCATACTAACTCAACTAACATGCTAGCATCATTTCACACAACCAATTCCAACTAAACATGCTAATTTCTATGAATTGAACTTCAAATGGGTTTAGAGATTATACCTCTTGAGCTCTAATTTGCACAAGACTTGCTCTCTAATATTAGAATTTTACCTAAGCAATATCCTTACTCTCTCTATAACACATAACAATTAATCTAGCAAAATGAAATGAGAAGGGGAGCTTGCCATTTATAGAGGATTGATTGTCCATACAAATGCTTTGCACCATGAATCAAACTAAGAGATGGAAGAAGAAATTAATGGACAATAAATGGTTGGTGAGTAGTTGTTATACTCCATAATGAATCCCATTCCCCCTAAAATGATGAGCTAGAATGATCTTGGGAGAAGGAGGGATAGGCTTCTAGCCTTTTGGTGTTACACGTGAATGAGAAATGGGAGAGCAATTGGACACTCAATATGGGACAAAAATACTCAGCACTTGCAATTGGAAATGGAATGCTATATACTATATACTTAGTACATATATGCGTACCTTAGTTTATATTCACTTAGGGGTATACATGGACTCAAGTGTCATAACAACATTACATGGTAGCACATTGGGGAACATCTACACACATTGATATATAATCCATGTACATTTAGGTAATATCAAGTTATGAGTTAATTTAACAGTGACATACTACATTATCACAAATCTCATTATTACAATTATGTAACTTATTGAAATAGTTGTTGCTATTAATTATTCATGTACTTTAATCTAATATACCATATAGTATTCATTAAAGTACTATACCTACCACATGATCACATATGCAACTCATACAATTCTTTACTCTTACAATATAGTTTCCATATTGCACGTTCTTACTAAAGTGTCACACTACACTTTATAATATGGTTTATATATTACATAGCCTCTTGTATTGTCACAATGCACTTTATATAATATAGTTTGGTTCCATACTGTACAATGTACATGTAACTTGTATTTTCATAAGTCCAACCATGTGACTCACTTCCTTTTATTATATAGTTTCTATATTACATAGTTATGTCAAAATATCACATTATACATTATATAATATAGTTGTAGTTATTATACCACATGTGATTATATAACTTTACACTAAACAATTAATAGAACCAATATTAATCCCAGATATTAATTAACTATTTATTCATTAAAATGTTATTACTCATAATAACCATTAATTAATAATATATTATTAAATAATTATCCACTTATTAATTCTTTCTTTAATTAATTTAAATCATCGTAATTCTCTTCACTGTGCTACACAAGACATTCATCGAGTTTATCGTAACTCCACATTCTTTCTCAATTATTATAAATTCAATTTAATATAATTGAGTTAACTCATCTCATAACACAAAATCATTTATATTCAAATAAATATTCATTTCCATTAATATATTCACTTAATACTATTTGGAAATTTTCGGCTATTACATCCTCCCCCACTTTATAAAAATTATGTCCTAGGAATTGCTACAAGGTTACACAAATAGATGGGGATTGTCCCTCATCATCCTATCTTCTAATTCTCACGTAGCTTCCTCGACATCGTGGTTACGCCAAAGTACTTTTACAGATGAAATAATTTTATTTCTCATGGTTTGCTCTTTCCTATCTAATATTTGGACGGGAATTTCTTCATACGCTAGGTTCTTCTCCACTTGAATGGGCTCATAAGAAATCACGTGCTTGTAGTCGGCCTTATACGGTCGCAACACGGAAATGTGGAACACGTTGTGGATGTGCTCCAACTCGGGTGGTAATGCAACTTTGTAAGCCACTTCGCCCACTCGCTTCAGTACCTCAAACGGTCCTATGAATCTTGGACTCAACTTTCCTTTCTTGCCAAAATAGATCTTTCCCTTCCATGGAGATACCTTCAAGAATACGAAACAGCCGACTTTAAAGTCTCGGTCTTGTCGATGCAAATCTGTGTACTTTTTTTGGCGGTCTTGAGCTGCTACTAGTCTGGCTCTTATCACTGTCACCACGTCTGCGGTTTGTTGTACTAGCTCTGGTCCGAGTATTCGTCGTTCTCCGACTTCGTCCCAATTTAATAGTGTTCTGCACTTTCTCCCGTAAAGAGCTTCGTACGGTGGCATGCCGATACTCGCATGGTAACTATTGTTATACGCAAATTCAACTAAGGATAGGTGGTCGTTCCAATTTCTCTTGAAGTCCATCACGCAAGTCCTAAGCATGTCCTCTAGTGTTTGTATAGTTTGCTCACTCTGTTTGTCTATCTGAGAATGATAAGCGGTACTCAACCTCAACTGTGTTCCCATTCTCTCTTGCAAGCTTTTCCAAAAATTTGACGTGAAGCGCGGATCTTGATCAGAGAAAATTGACACCGGCACTCCATGTTGTGAAACAATCTCCTTTACGTAAAGGTTCGTTAACTAATTCAAACTGTAGCAGATCTTGATTGGTAAAAAGTATACGGTCTTCGTTAGTCGATCCACGATAACCCAAATAGCATCATATCCCTTCTGTGTGACTGGAAGTCCTACCACGAAGTCCATCGTAATATGCTCCCATTTCCACTCCGATATTTCCAACGGTTGTAGTAAACCACTCGGCCGCTGGTGCTCTGCTTTGACGCTTTGGCAAGTAAGACATCTACTAATGCACTCTGCGACTTCCTGTTTTAGATTGGGCCACCAAAAATGTTGCCTCAAATCTCAGTACATCTTAGTGCCTCTCAGATGAACAAAATACGTCGTATTGTGTGCCTCGTGCAAAATCTCTTCCCTTAACTCGGTTATCGCTGGTACCCACACTCTTCCTTCGAACCTCAAAATATCATTTTTATCCATTTAAAATATTTCTTCTTCATTTTCTGTGATCCTTTTTCTGATTTTCTCGCACTCCTCATCTTTCTCTTATGATTCTTTTACTCTATCCAACAATATCGGACGAGCTTCCATTACAAATAACTTCTCTTCAGACCTCTCCGGTCCTTTCACCTCTATCTCTAATCTTTCCATTTCTTTTACCAATTCATCCTGAGTCGTCAAATGAGACAGCTTCTCCCTTCCTTTTTAGCTTAGAGAGTTGGCAATCACGTTTGCCTTACCCGGCTGATAAAAAATATCGCAATCATAGTCTTTGATTAATTTTAACCACCTTCTCTGACGCATATTCAACTCCTTCTATGTGAAGATATATTTCAAACTTTTGTGGTCTGTGTATATCTCACATTTCTCCCTGTATAAATAGTGCCTCCAAATCTTCAACGCAAAAACTACTGCCGCTAACTCTAGGTTGTGAGTAGGGTATCGTTTTTTGTAGTCCTTTAATTGCCGTGATGCATACGCAATGACCTTGCCGTGCTGCATAAGCACACAACCAAGTCCCTTGTGCGATGCATCACTATACACCACAAAATTTCCCGCATCATCTGGTAGTGACAACACAGGCGCTTCGGTTAATCTCTTCTTCAACTCCTGAAAACTCTCTTCACATTTTTCTGTCCACAAAAACTTCACTGTCTTCCTCGTCAGATTGGTCAACGGGGTCGCTATCTTAGAAAAATCCTGAATAAATCTTCGATAGTACCCAGCTAACCCTAAGAAACTTCTCACCTCTGTTGGTGTTCTCGGTTGCTCCCAATTACTTACTGCCTCGACCTTCGCAAGGTCTACTGAGATTCTATTCTTATCCACCATGTGACCTAAGAATTGAACCTTCTCCATCCAAAATTCACACTTAGAAAATTTCACATACATCTTCTCTTTCCTTAGTGCCTCTAAAATAATTTTCAGAAGTTCGGCGTGTTCTTCCTCTGTCTTTAAGTAGATCAAGATGTCTTCGATAAAGACTACTATGAATTTATCCAAGTAGGGCTTCAAAACTTGGTTCATCAAGTCCATGAATGCTGCCGGAGCATTAGTCAATCCAAATGACATTACCAAAAACTCATAATGTCCATAACAGGTTCGAAACACAGTCTTTGGTATGTCTTCATCCTATACCTTCAGTTGGTGATAACCTGTCCGTAGGTCTATCTTCGAAAAACACTTCGTTCCCTTCAGTTGATCAAATAAGTCGTCTATCCTTGGTAGCGGATATCTGTTCTTGATCGTTACTCTATTCAATTCTCAATAATCGATACAGAGCCTCATCAATCCACCTTTTTTCTTAACGAATAACATTGGTGCTCCCCAAGGAGACACACTCGGTCGAATGTAACTCTTATCTAATAACTCTTGCAATTGTATCATCAATTCCTTCATTTCTACTGGCGCCATACGATATATAGCTTTTGAAATAAATGCCGTTCCCGGTGCTAAGTCTATTATGAATTCAATTTTTCTGTCTGGCGGAAGACCTGGCAGATCGTCCGGAAATACATCTCGAAATTCATTCACTATGGGTATATCCTTAATTTCTACTCCCTTTTTCTGAGTATCTACGATGTAAGCTAAATAACCTACACATCCTTTTCTTAACAATTTCTTGGCCTGCATCACCGTAACACAACACGATTGTTTAAGCGATGAGCTACCACAAAACACTACCTTAGACTTACTCGGAGTCTGAAGGTTCACACATTTATTTTGACAGTCAATTATAGCAGCATGGTTATACAACTAATCTATCCCCAGTATTACGTCAAATTCTCCCAATCTAATAGGAATTAGGTCTACGCTCAGTTCATGTTCTCTAATGTTTGCGCGATAATTTCGATAAATGTATTCTATAGGGATTATTTCCTTATTCGCAACTTCTATGTTCAAGGGATTTTCTAATCTTTCTCAGGGTGTATTAAGTCTGCTAGCAAATTCTTCAGATACAAAAGAATAGGTGGCACTAGAATCAAATAACACATAAGCATTTATATCATTGATTGAGATTATACCTGACACCACGTCCTTCGCAGCCACTGCGTCCTGGACGACCACGTTAAATGTTCTGGTGGTTGGGCGATTGGATTGTGCCGGTCCGCCGATCATTAGTTTGTTTCCCCCTTGTTGGCTTCCTCCGCTACTTCCCTTCTTAGGGCAGTCCTTAATACGGTGCTCCGTCTAGCCACATGCAAAACATCCTTGCATATTTTTCGACTTCGGGCGGTTGGGTGAAATGTACCCTTCCTGTCTGCAGTTGTAGCAAGTGCCACGTCCCTTCCAGCACTCACCTTGATGGTTCTTCCTACATTTCGGGCATCCTTCAGCCCTCTTCTTAAAACCTCTACGAAAATTCCCCGATTGATTGTTGTTATTTTTGTTGTTGTTGTTGTTGTTGTTGTTGTTATTATTATTCTCCCACTTTCTTTTACCCAAGTTGCTTCCTCCACTACTGCTTCCTCCAACACGGTTCTCTCTTCCAGTATTTTTTCCTTTCTTCTCCTTGTTGTACAGACTTAAGGCCTCACTGCCACCTTTCGCAATGATCGCCTTCTCCAGTAATGTCGCAAAGGAATCAATTTAAAGCACTGATACCTTGTTGAACAGCCAAGGCTTCAGCCCTTGTTCGAATCGTCTTGCCTTCCTTTCTTCATCTCCTACTTGGTGCTCCACAAATCGCGCTAGTTCGTTGAACTTAGCCGAGTACTGCGCCACCGTCATATCACCTTGCTTCTATTCTAAGAACTTCACCTCTATCATATTCTTTATGCTTTTCGGGAAGTAGTTCTCAAAAAACAGAGTCTTGAATCTATCCCAAGCTATTATCCCTTCTCCAGCTCTTTGTTGATTAGCCTCCCACCAGTAGTTGGCTTTGCCTCTCATCATATATGTAGCGAATACAGTCTTTTGGTCTTCACCCACACTAGCGATAGTGAAGGCCTTCTCGATATCCTTAACCCATGTCTGCGCAATGATTGGGTCGGTAGTACCCTCGAACTCTGGGGGTCCTACACTCCTAAAGTCCTTAAAGTTTTTGACTGGTACTCCTTGAGGATTGGGGCGAACAGGTTCGTTGTTCCTTCCCCTAAGGGCCTCTCCTAACATATCTACTAGCTTATGGATCGGGTCTACTTGTTCCCTCTCATTGTTCACTAACTCCTCAGGTGCAGTCAATCTACGTCTGGGCGGCATTATCTACATCACAAATTTTCATTTTATTATTACTCAGTTATATTACTTAAGTATTTCTTTTAATACTAAAGGCAAAAAATTTTATAACACATTTCTGAAATAAGCTTCATTTATATTCATATGCCAAATCGTTTCATTACATGATTATCCTAGCATATTTCTATAAATGTTATCACATATCCCCTAATATCACAAAAGACAGGGAACCTACTAATATACTACCATACTACCCCTCTAACAAAAGCTTACTCGGGGTTTACATCACTATCCCACACTTTACACAAAAAGTTGGGATTACAATATAGTATATACATCACATAAAGTAAATACTACTACTAGACTGACTAAGGGTCTCATCCTATCATCCCACGCTCTACAGCGCTCTTGTACTCGATCTGTGCTATCTATGCTACCAGCTCTTGACTCATAGTATGGGTCTGTCCCTGCTCCGCTGGGTAGTGGTACACACCATTAATCACCTTCTCGAAAGCCGAATGGAACACATACCCCATCTTGTTCATCGTCCTCTTCTTGCATCTGACCTCATCCTCTAGGTCGTCAGCTCTCTCATTGATTGCCTCCCACTTCTCCTCGAAGTGTATCCTATCCATCACCACCAACTCTAGCTGAGTACGGAGTGCCTCTTTCTCAGTCTTCTCATTCATTTCCCTCTGTTCTACCTCTTCCAGCTTTCCTTCCAGATCCACATTTCTGGATACCGACCTGTGGAATAAGGTTCCCATCTGGATCCCTGCCTCCTTGCGGTAAGCAATCTCCACCTCTAATTCCTACATGAACAACTTCCTCTGATGGTCTTTGTCCCTCAGTTTCTGGAAGTCTGACTCTCTCTCTTGGTCCTCAGCCTCCAACTCCTGGACTCTGCAGTCCAACTCTAGAATCCGCTCCTCATACTTGCCTAACATCTGCTCCTCTATAGTAGCCTCATCAGAGTCCTCCACTGGCTCAACCCCCATCGGATCATCCTCTATCGGCTCCTCCTCTAGATCAGACTCTGTCTCAATCTCGTCCTCGTCGTCAGACTCAAACGATGCAACAGCCTGCACTGGTATAGCCTCTAGAGGTGCCTTGTATACTACATGTATATCCCTAGGCTCCTCCTCTGCCACTCTACAAGGTACCCCTGTGTCTGCCATCCTACAATCACAAACACAAGACAAATAAACAGCAACTCCATTAGAATGTTAAATAAAATATAAGTTCATTGTATAGAATGAAGTTACATTTCATAACACACTAAGTCTCTCTAGGAAAACTCTATATAAGTTTTATCTCCTTCTAACTTTCTAAGTTCTCCTAAGTTATAATCTAAGGACACTTGCTCCTAAGGTTTATAACTACAGCTCTGATACCAACCTGTGATGCCCCCAAATTCGGACCACCACTTGGTCAATCGAATTCAGTTTGTCACGTTTTAAAATCTAACACCACAATAAATATTACGACTAACTGTCACATCGCACAGCGGAATAATACACAACTACTACCGAATAGATCACATTTAATTAATATAATCTATTCACGTCCCAAGGTTTCGAAACTTAAACATTGATTACATAGCTTAGACATAACTTAAGCATACATAACCATAACTAATACATAATAGAGTAAGTCTTAATACAATCATAAGTTCTACATAACATTAAGCTACTCAGTAGCCTTTCCTTTGCCCTTGTCTGTGCCCGAGGGTTCGCACTGCTCTACCTTAACTGAAATGTTTTAGGGAAAGCAAGAATGAGCAACAAGTTTGCTCAGCAAGTAATAGAAAAACAAGGGTGAGTAATATAGTTCTCGAATCTCAAGAAGGGTATATCAAGGTATGATAGTTCAAAGATAGCAAGAATATCAATAATTCTCAATAACAGTAGCTAAGGACAGAATAATATCAATATGATTTAATACTAAATAAATTTAAGATTTCAAGATAACTGAATACTGATCAGTCACTAAGGACTATGAACTTCTACTAGAATTAACATAAATATACTGATAATCTAATAAAAACAAGTACAACAGGTGATCAGCCTAAAGTACTCTACGGTATGCATATCGTTCAATCGCACTAAAATGCGTACGTCTGTCTCCCGACAATATATAATTTCCATTCAAAGAAGGTTGTTCATCTCAATCAATATAAGACTCCGCACCAAATCAATTGGTTTGGATAGCTTTCTAATCATGATATAAGTTTAGCCGAATCAAATGGCATTGACCACTCTTTATAAGTTCAATACTCAAGATTTAAAGTTCGAAGGATATCAATTGACTTTATCTTGTCCACGAAATATTTAAGTTATAAAACATGAATTGCAATTCCAATAGTTTACTTGTACGACAATAATAGCACAAGCTTAATAAATGCTCAATAAAGAGTAGGGTTAGGAACTTGCTTACAACGTTCCTTGAATAAAGTAAACACAAGGATAGGATACTTGCAAATAATACAAGAACGGGTTTAAGAAAACTTGCCTTAAGTGTAGATTATCGAAATAAAGCTTATCAACACGTCGAAGTCCTATTATAAAAATATTTTTACATGTGTAGGATATTCGTTAGCTAAGTGTCTTCGATATACAAGTTTGATATGTAATTCAAGTATACACATATGGCTCACACTTAGTCTTGTAGCCCTATACATACATCATGTCGTACTTATTCTTATGTATCATGAAATCAGATTATAAGTTACTATAATTTCAATTGACGCAGTTCGGAACCATCGTTAGACTTATCATTTGAAACATTAAAACACCTTGTAAATCTACTTATGGTATCATAGCTTAGCATGCTTGTAGACATATAAATAACATTTTGGACACGTGTCTCAGAATTAAGGGAACAACATAAGTATGTCTCAAGTTCATGTCATAATAAAACAACTCTAAAAATTCTGCACCCTGGCGCGACCGCTCTTGGTTTGCACTAAAGAATGGCGCGGCCGCGCGTCTCCTGGTGCAGACCAAGACAGGGCTACCCTGCAGAACCCAAATCAAAATTCCACGCTTATATATGAAGGACCATACTAAACACACATATTTATGCAATTCTAATCATGCATCTCATGTTCTTTGTTTCACTCCCTTCAAACTTGTTCTTAATCATGCTCAACTATCTTATCGTACATAGGACTAGCTAGGCATACATGGCAATCATGTTTAGAGGCATATGATATCTTGTCACAATGGTCATAATTTTCAGAATACTTGTAATGTATCTATCAACAAAACTTGTTTTCAAACTATTGAGGTCTCTTTTGAAATCTTATGTTAAAACATTCTATATGCAATGTAGCTTCACATACCACATGTCATTCTTTCATATGCATAATTAGATTACATAGGCATGCTTACAAGTTCATGACTTAAGTGTATATAATTTAAGCTTGTATATGAAACTCTACGTTTTCCATTAGCATGTCATCAACATTATTTAGGCATGCAAAACCACTTCAATTGTTATACATCATGCTTGCATATATACCTATCAAGAATACGAAATCACGTTCACCATTTCTTAACTCGAAAGCGTTTGTGGTTTATCAAGTCCACATTGTAAACTCTTAAGTAATTCTTTAGAGGGTTCTCAAAGCATACAAAGTAGATTCACATATCTTTATATCATGCCTTCACATATTCATAAATAGACCACATATCATGCTTGAAATCTCAGACTTATGATGATATAGTTTAACAAATTTACTTTTTGGAGACTTTAAGTCCCTTTTTGGAAAACCAAGCCTTGGGTAAGTGTTTTCATGAAATGCCACTTAAACTAACAAGTCAGGGATTGAAATAGGCCTAACTAAGTTATATTAGCATGCTCCATAAGTCAGATAGCATAACAAAGCCATCAACAGGATCTGCAGAGGGGCGCGGTCGCGCACCATTTGTACTAGGGAGTGGCGCGGCCGCGCGACTCCAGTTCTAGACCAGAAACTTCTCTGCAAAAGCAGAGCTTCAGGCCAAACCTCACATACATCATGAAACATGCATTAAACAACTACATTATGTTTCTAACATGCATACTAACTCAACTAACATGCTAGCATCATTTCACACAACCAATTCCAACTAAACATGCTAATTTCTATGAATTGAACTTCAAATGGGTTTAGAGATTATACCTCTTGAGCTCTAATTTGCTCAAGACTTGCTCTCTAATCTCAAAATTATCCCTAAGCAATATCATTACTCTCTCTATAACACATAACAATTAATCTAGCAAAATGAAATGAGAAGGGGGGATTACCATTTATAGAGGATTGATTGTCCATACCAATGCTTTGCACCATGAATCAAACTAAGAGATGGAAGAAGAAATCAACGGACAATAGATGGTTGGTGAGTAGTTGTTATACTCCATCATGAATCCCACTCCCCTCTAAAATGATGACCTATAATGATCTTGGGAGAAGGAGGGATAAGCTTCTAGCCTTTTGGTGTTACACGTGAATGAGAAATGGGAGAGCAATTGGACACTCAATACGGGACAAGAATACTCAGCACTTGCAATTGGAAAAGGAAATGGAATACTATATACTATATACTTAGTACATATATGCATGCCTTAGTTTATATTCACTTAGGGGTATACATGGACTCAAGTGTCATAACAACATTACATGGTAGCACATTGGGGTACATGTACACACATTGATATATAATCCATGTACATTTTGTTAATATCAAGTTATGACTTAATTGAACAGTGACATACTACATTATCACAAATCTCATTATTACAATTATGTAACTTATTGAAATAGTTGTTGCTATTAATTATTCACATACTTTAATCTAATATACCATATAGTATTCATTAAAGTACTATACCTACCACATGATCACATATGCAACTCATACAATTCTTTACTCTTACAATATAGTTTCCATATTGCACGTTCTTACTAAAGTGTCACACTACACTTTATAATATGGTTTATATATTACATAGCCTCTTGTATTGTCACAATGCACTTTATATAATATAGTTTGCTTCCATACTATACAATGTATATGCAACATGCATTTTCATAAGTCCAACCATGTGACTTACTTCCTTTTATTATATAGTTTCTATATTACATAGTTATGTCAAAATATCACATTATACATTATATAATATAGTTGTAGTTATTATACCACATGTGATTACATAACTTTACACTAAACATATAATAGAACCGATATTAATCCCATATATTAATTAACTATTTATTCATTAATATGTTATTACTCATAATACCCATTAATTAATAATATATTATTAATTAATTATCCACTCATTAAATTTTTTTTTAATTAATTTAAATCATCGTAATTCTCTTCACTGTGCCACACAAGGCATTCATCGAGCTTATCGTAACTCCACATTCTTTCTCAATTATTATAAATTTAATTTAATATAATTGAGTTAAATCATCTCATAACACAAAATTATTTATATTCAAATAAATATTCATTTCCATTAATATATTCACTTAATACTATTTGGAAATTCTCGGGTATTATAGAGTCTGCTGAAAATCTTGCTGCAAAAATGAAAAGACAGGTTGCATTGGTGGCCTAGTACCTTCATAGCTCAAGCCGGGATGATCTGTCCATCTTGGATTGTAAGTTTCTGCCCAAGGATCATATTGATGTTGATGTTGTCCTAAGAATATCCCCACAATATTGACTTGTTGAACAGTGTCATCCTCATGTAGTATTGGACAAGCATCCAAAGTATGTCCGGACATTGAACAAATTCCACATACCTTTGCTACTTGCATATTCCCTCCAACCATTTGTCGAACCAAAGCAGTTAAATCAAAAATTTGTTACTCAATATAACTTGTGCTTACCTCATTCACCCTTTGAGGAGTATGATCCATCCTAGTTCTATACTGTTGTGAGTTGGCTGCCATGTTTGCAATTAGGTTCTTCGCAACTTCTGAAGTTTTGTCTACCAGTGCTCCTCCACTTGCTGCATCAATCATGCTTTTATCCATTGGAAGCGACCCCTCATAGAAGTAATGGATCAAGTGATGATCATCAATTTCGTGAGGTGGACAGCTGGAACACAACTTCTTGAACCTTTCCTAATACTCGTAGAGAGTTTCTCCATTGAACTGCCTAATTCCACATATCTCCTTCCTTGTATTGACAACTCTTTTTGCAGGGAAATGCCTCTCCAAGAATAACCTTTGCATATCAGTCCATGACCGTATTGATTCTGAAGGAAGATAGTATAACCAGTCTTTAGCCAAATCTGCTAATGAGAACGGAAAAAGTCTAAGCTTGATCTGCTCCTATGTCACTCCTTGTGATTTCATCGTGGAACATACCACATGGAACTCTTTTAGATGCTTATATGGATTTTCACCTGTAAGACCACGAAAAAAATGTAAAAGATGAATTAGTCTTGAGTTAAGTTCAAAAGCAACATCTAAAGTAGGATATTCAATACATAAAGATGGTTGATCAAGATTAGAAGTAATAGCCAGTTCTTTTAAAGTCCGGTTGTTGTTCGGCACCGCCATCTTTTCCTTTTTAAGTGTTGGAACAAGAGCTTCTTTTGTATCTGCAGTTTTCTCTATCTCTTGATCAAAATTTAAGTCAATAAAGTGAGAGGATTGAGTTATAAAACAAAAAGAAAAATAAAAAAAATAAATGAAAACAAAAACAAACAACACTCTCGGGCAACGACGCCAAAATTTGGGAGCTGTCGTTTACACTCCTAAATTTACCTCACTTTCACTTTACAAATTCAAACAATTAGCACAATAGTAAGCAAGGATCGATCTCATAGAGAGTGTTTTATTTTATATTTATCCTATGTTTTCTAATTAAAGGGGATTTTGAATTAATTAACTAAGTTAACAAAAATAAACTAATAAGAATTAACAATAAATAAAAGCTTCAGTTCTTCAGTTCAGTATCACCTTTTCACAATTATGGAGTAATCAAATTTTACAGTATTTACCCTTCAATGAAACTATTAGCCCTAGATAGCAACAAGGTCTGCTACCCGAAATTCTCCTTAGATCGTCACTGTATGAAACAAGCTCTTCACCAGATTCTAACTGTAATACAACCTAGAACAAGCTCTCTAGATTTAATATGACAGAAGCATTAAGAAATAAAGAATTAGGCTAATCCAAGCAACAAACACATAAGCTCGATTTGTTTAACTTGTTTCCTGATAACCATAGCAATACACAAAAGCTTGTCCACAATTAGTATCACTAATTTGCTACTTGTGATGAAGACAGATATCAATTCACTAATTTAATCATGCAGAAACCAAATTAGTAGATTGAATAACATACAAGAAGTTAAAGTAGATTATCAGAATAAATCTCATGCAAGAAGGAATAAATAAAGTAAACTTAATCAATCCATTAATAATGAATAAGGTTCAACATCCCTTCAGAACTGAATTGAAAGTATTAGCCCATGTCTTTAATGTTGTAGATGATTAAATGGTAGACTATAATTGAATGATAGGATGAATAATATCCTGACTATTACATCTATTTATAGTGCTAGACAAAGTCCTAAATCCTATAAGAAATAGAAATCCAAATCTTAAAAGGAATTACAAATCATAATTAGTTTCCGTAAAGAAATATAATCTAATAAGGAAATAAAATCTCAGTCCAAAGCAATCTTAATTCTAATATCAATATCAATCCAAATCCATGTAGAAAGATGCCAAAATCTGTTTTTAGAAACTTTCCAAAAATCCAAAAATCCAAGATTTCCAAATTTTCTTTTTCTCTTCAATTTAGCTCCAAATCAACTTATTTCCATCCTTTTAGCTTTAATTCACCTAAAAACAATAAACAACTTATTAAGCTCATATACACATGAAACATGGAATAAAACCAAACGTAAAGGAATAAAAAATCATAAATATTGTGTACTTATCACTTCTTCATCCAAACAGCTTCCTTTGCAGCTTCACTTGCAGCTATATACTCTGCCTCTGTCACTTAATCAACAATTGTTTGCTGCTTGGAACACTTCCAACTCACTGCGCCTCCGTTCAACGTAAATACATACCTCGAAACAGATTTACTATCATCTTGGTCCATTTGAAAACTTAAGTCTGTGTAGCCCTCGAGTTTTAATTCAGACCCACCATAGACAAAAAATACATTCTTAGTCCTTTGTAACTACTTTAGGATATTTTTCACTACCTTCCAGTGCTCTTCTCCTGGATTCGACTGTTATCTTCTTGTTACACTAAGTGCATGAGCGACATCTGGTCTAGTACATATCATACCGTACATGATAGATCCTATTGCTGAAGCATAAGGGATCTTACTCATACGTTCTCTCTCCTCAGGTGTCTTTGGGGCCTGTTTCTTGGAGAGATTTATTCCATGGATCATCGGTATGAGACCTCTTTTGGAATCTTCCATGCTAAACCTCTTTAGCATAATATCAAGTACGTTCCTTGGGATAACCCAAGCATCCTTTTAGATCTATCTCTATAGATCCTTATCCCCAAAATATAGGATGTTTCTCCCAAGTCCTTTATGGAGAAGTGTTTAGATAACCAAATTTTAATCGACTGTAGCATAGGAATGTCATTCCCTATTAGTAATATATCATCAACATATAATACAAGGAATGAGACAGTGCTCCCACTAACCTTCTTGTACACATATGGTTCATCCTCGTTTTTGATAAAATCAAACTCTTTGATTGTCTCATCAACACGGATGTTCCATCTATAAGAAGCTTGCTTCAATCCATAAATGGATCGTTATAGCTTACAGACTTGATTTGTTCCAACCTTTGAAACAAATCCCTCTGGCTGTGTCATATACACATCCTCATCAAGTTTCCCATTGAGGAATGCCGTTTTCATGTCCATCTGCCAGATCTCATAGTCTTAATAAGCTACAATCGCAAGAAAAATCCGAATGGACTTTAGCATTGCTACCGGTGAGAAGGTTTCATCATAGTCAATTCCTTGTCTTTGTTTGAAACCTTTTGCAACAAGTCGGGCCTTATAGGTCTCCACCTTGTCATCCGCTCCAGTCTTTCTTTGAAAGACCCATTTACACCCAATAGGCTTAATGCCTTCAGGTGGTGAAACCAAAGTCCATACTTGGTTTTCTTCCATGGAGTCCATCTCGGATTTTATAGCTTCAAGCCATTTCCCTGAGTCTTTATTACTCATAGCTTGTTTGTAATTCAATGGATGATCATCATTCATGACTTGTACCTCATCGTCATCCTCTATGACGAATCCATACCTATCAGGTATCTTCGGTACTCTTCCAGATTTAAGAATAGAGTGTTATACAGAAGATGTCTTTACTTGGACAGGTTCATCCACTTGATCTGTAATAGTTTGTGGTTCTTGAATTTCTTCAAGATCTATTTCCTCCCACTAGCCCCTTTAAGAATAAATTTATTTTCCAAGAAGGCAGCGTGTTTTGCAACAAACACCTTTTGCTCAGTAGGATTGTAGAAATAGTATCCCAAACTTTCTTTAGGATATCCCACAAACGTGCACTTATCAGATCTTATCCCAAGCTTATCATTTTGAAATTTTTTCACATAAACTGGACATCCCCAAGTCTTAATATGCTTAAGACTAGGTTTCCTCCCTGTCCACATCTCATATGGCGTCTTGGGGACGAATTTTGAGGGGACTTTATTTAGTAGATATGCAGCCGCTTCTTAGGCATAACCCCAAAATGATACTGGAAGATCGGTAAAACTCATCATGGATCGAATCATGTCCAACAATATTCGATTTCTCCTTTTAGATACTCCATTTAACTGTGGTGTACCTGGTGGAGTCCATTGTGAGATTATACCATTTTCTTTGAGTCAATCGAGAAACTCACCGCTTAAGTATTCACAACCTCGATCTGATTGAAGAATCTTAATACTTTTGCAAGTTTGTTCTATACTTCACTTCTGAACTCTTTGAACGTTTCAAACGATTTAGATTTGTATTTCATTAAATACACATATCCATATCCTGAGTGATCATTAGTGAAAGTAATAAAATAAGAATACCCTCACCGTGCATTCGTTGTCATAGGTCCACAAACATCTGTGTGAACCAACACTAACAATTCTGTAACTCTTTCTCCTTTTCCACTAAAAGGAGATTTAGTCATTTTACCCATGATACAAGATTCACAAGTTGGATATGATTCAAAATCGGATAGCTCTAAGAGCCCATCCTTATGTAACTTGGATAATCTTGTTTCATTGATATGACCGAGTCTACAGTGCCATATATAGGTATAATTAACATCATCTTTTTTCCATTTCTTAATTTATTCTATTTGAAGTATATTTTCATGCAAGTCAAGTGTGATGCCCCCAAATTTGGACCGCTCTCATCTCGAATTCGGTTCGCCATATTCTAAATATCTAACGACATAAATAACATCTCGCGCAATGAAAATCACAGAATAAATTACATTTATTTAATATAATCATTCACGTCCCAAGGTTTCGTAACTTAAACATCTCAGACATAGTTTAAACATAACTTAAACTTAACTAATACATAATATAATATAGTCTTATTACATCATCATAGAATTCTGACATAAGTACAAAGTTACGCTGTAGCCTTACCCTTGCCCTTATCAGTGCCCGACGGTCCGCTTTGCTCTGCCTTAACTGAAATATTTTTAGGGAAAGTAAGAATAAGCAACAAGTTTGCTCAGCAAGTAATATAGCAATAAGGGGTCAATATAGTTTTTAATTCCCAAGGGTACAACAATAGCTGATAATTCAAGAATAGCAAGAAGTAATGATAGTTCTCAACAATAGTCGCTAAGAACAGAAAGATATCAATAAGATTCAACACTTAATCATTTCGAGATTTCAAAACAATGAATACTAAGCAGTCACTAAGGACTATGAACTTCTACTAGAATTAACAGTAATATACTGATAATCCAATCAAAACAAGTACAACAGGTGATCATCCTAAAGTACCCTACGTTATGCATAACATTTAATCGTACTCAAGTGCACACGTCGGTCTCTCGACAAATATATAGTTTCCCCTTCAAGAGGGTTGTTCATCTCAGTCAATTATAAGATTCCACACCAATAAATTATTTTGGATAGCTTTCAAATTCATGATATAGGTCTAGCCGAATCAAGTGTCATAGACCGCTCTTTCAATGTATATAAGAACAATTATAAGTTCAATACTCGAGATTTAAAGTTCAAAGAATGTAAACAACTCTATCTTAGCTACAAAGCATGAGGCCATAAAACATGAATCATACTTTTAATGGTTTACTCGTAGGACCAATAATAGCATAAGCTTATGTAATGCTCAATAAAGACTAGGACAATCAAATGAAGTTAGGAAACTTGCCTTATGCGTAGTTTACCAATGTAAAGCTTATCAACACTTTTCGAATCTTATTGTAACATAGTTACGTATATAGGATATTCATTAGTTACGCATATTCAATACTCATACTTAATATGTAAGTTAAATACACACATACGATTTTAACTTAGTCGTAAAATCCTATATGTACGTCATTACATACTTTATGTACACATAACACAAAATCAGTTTGTAGGACACTATGAAATCAACTATAATAATTCGTAATCATTACTTAATTTATTATTTGAAAGTTTGTAACCATTTATCAAATCTATGATTCTACCGTTAACATGCTTATTAACCTATGGACATACCACTAAACATGTATCACAGATTAGGGTAACAATTCAAGCATGCATAGATTTCAAATTTACAGTTAACATGTTCTGTCCATTCTGCAGGGTGGCGCGACCGTGCTTGGTTTGAAATAAGGAGTGGAGCGGCCGCGCTGCTCCTAGATCAAACCAAGAAAGGGCTGCTCCTGCAGAATCTAAGCTCATCCCAGTTTACACTTAGACGATGACTCATGCGAAACACACATGTCAGGATGTTTATAACTAGGTTTGACCCTATATTTTGTCTTTAACATAGTTCTATCAATTTCCAACCAACGAGTCTTAACGTGTTCGATTAACAAGATTCTTCACGTTTAGTCATTATACACATGCAATGAGGTCAATAAGTCTCAACTATATATGCTCATGTCATCTTAGTCATGTATTTCATGGTATATGGCTTTACTTCTTAAAAACTCATTCTAAATCATGCTCAACTAGTTTACAATGAACGTGGCTAGTTAGGCATACATTTTAATCACGTCTACATGCGTATAATATCCTAATATGATGGTTATAATTTCAGAATACATGCAAGGTGGTTATCAACATAATTAGTTTCCCAAACTCTTTAAGTTTTCTGTGAAACCTTATGTTAAACCAACTCATCATGCAAAGTAACTTTACATATTATATATCATGCTTATGTACACACATACTAGATCACATAAGCATGTTTACAAGCTCAGAACTCAAAGTGTTTTTAGTTCGTCAAGTTTGTATTTGAAACTCTAAGTTTCTATTAGAAGGTTATCAAAACCATTTAAGCATGCAAAGTAAACATACCAAGTTTCATGCTCATGTACATACGTAATCAGACCATAAACACATGTTTTCAAGTTCAAAATTTAAAGTGTGCATAGTTCATTGAGTTTAGACTTTGAAAACTCAAGTTTCCTTTGGAAACAAAGCTTTAGTAATTGTCTACATGAAAGGCCAACTAAACTAGCATGTCAGGGACTTATTTATGCTTAATGATAGTATGCTAGAATGCTCCACATCTTAGAAACCACAAAAATCATTTTTTGATTCTGCAAAAGGGCGCGGTCGCTCCCTGTTTGTACTAGGGAGTGGCGCAGCCGCGCCACTTCGTTTCCAACTAGGAGGGTCCTCTACTATTGCAGAGCTCTCAAACTAACTTGTAACACTCCATGAAACATGCTTCCAAATAGCCACATTACATCTTATATCATGTATATAGACTCTACTAATCATGCTAGCACTTCTCACATATCAATTCCAACTACATTATGCAATTTTAATTGATTGAACTTCAAAGTGGGTTTAAGTATTATACCACTTGAGCCTTGAATTGGACAGAATTCCTCTAAATATCATATTACTCCCTCAATGCAATATCCTCACTCTCTCTATAATACTTAGCAACAATTCTAGCAACATCAAATGAGAGGATGAGCTTGGTATTTATAGGAAAATTCAATACCCATACAAAGCAATTGCCCCAAAGTTTGAATCAATAGAGGAAAGGAAGAACCAAAGGATTGAGAGAGGTTGGTGGAATAGTGTCCAACCACCATCTTAACCCACTCCCTTTGTTATCATCTGATTGCTAGCTAGAATGAGAAATGAGAGATGAAAGGGATAGGCCAATGGCCTATACACGTGAAGAGAAGAGAATGACACTCATATTGGGACAAATTCATTCTCAGCAACTTAGCAAGTTGAAATAATATTACACTTAGGTTATTATACATGTACATATTATATACACTTAGGTTAAATACACATATATGTATACTTAGGTTTTAATTTCATTTGGGTGTACACATGGACTTTAATGATATAACAATATTACATGGTAGCAAATTGGGGTACCTGTATACACATCAATATATAATCCATGTACAATTTGATAATGCCAAATTATGATTTAATTGAGTAGTGACGCACCACATTATCATTAACCTTATTATTTTAATTATTGAAATAATTATTAATATCAATTATTTATATAGTCTAATTTAATATTCCATAAAGTACACATTAATGCACTATGCGTATCACATGGTCACATAAACATCATCTGTGTAACTTATGCAATTCATTAATCATACTATATAGTTTCTATATTATATAGTCTCTTGTAGTGTCACACTACACTTTATATTATATAGATGTAGTTATAATATGTGATTACATGTCAATACACTTAGCAATTAATTGAACAAACATTAACCTTATAATATTAATTAATTATTTATTCATTAATACGCTAATACTTATAATAACCATTAATTAAAAATATATTATTAATTAATCATCCACTTATTAATTCCTTCTTTAATTAATTAAACCATCATAATTCTCATCATCGTGCCACACAAGGCATTACGTTTAATGAGTTAGCTAGATTCGCTCTACTCCAAGTGGATACGGAGGCAAGGAAGGCAAGAAGGTTTGAACATGGCCTAAAACCCTAGATCTACAATAAGGTGGCGATGTTGCAGATTAATTCTTTTGGATCGTTCTTGGAAAAGGCTATCATAGCCGAAGGAGGAAATGAGGCCATGAGTCTCTATAACAAGGAAAAGAAGAATAAGGTTAAGGTCGAGGGAGCTGTCAAGGTGGAGGGAAGCAGTGGAAGTGGTAGTGGAAAAAGAAAGTGGAACAATTTCAAAAATACTGATAATAAGTAGGGAGGCATAAAGAAGCAGGTTGAACAGTGTGGAAATTGTGGGAAAAATCACTCGGGTGAGTGTCTGAAGGGGAAGTTTGTGTGTTTTAAATGCGAGCAGGAGGGACATATCTCTCCTAACGGTTCCAATCCAAGGAAGAATAGTGGGTGTTTTATTTTTGGGTCGACAGATCATATGGCGAGGGATTGTTCAAAAAGGAGAATTGACGGGGGAATGATGAATGCACGGAAAAGCAGCGGAGTGTTAGCAATAGCTGGTCCAACTATACAAAGTAAATCAACTGCAAGGACCTTCAATATGATGGTTCAAGATACAGTAGCAGCTGGAGATGGAGTTCCAGGTATGATTTCGATCAATGTATATACTTGATTCGAATATAACCTATTTTCTTATATACGTGAGATTGTTAGGATAAGTACTTTTACCACTGTGAACGTTAGGAACCCTTGAATATAGAATTACAAAAGACAATTGCCGGAAAAAAAAAGATTTATATTATAATAATAACTCGTTAATGAAAGGATTTTGAAGGAGGAATTTGAGTTCCGTTGGGAACTACCATTATTAGTGCAAGTAGACTATAAGCAATTGATCAAGACGCGCATCAGTTCTAGACTCATAATACGAAATCGTATAAGGAGGGGAGAATGTAGTTATTCAATAAAAAAATTTATAAATAAAATCAAAGAATAGACATGAAATTAAGCATATGGGAAGGCAGATTCCGGGGACGAAATCCTTATAAGGAGGGGAGAATGTAAGGATCGAGAATTTTATAGGACTATAATTTTACGAATGAATTTATATATATATATATATATATATATATATATATATATATATATATAAATATATATATATTATTCTATTATTAACTATTATAATTATTGTTATCAGTAATATTTTGAACATATGCAATATGGATTAAGCAAGTTAGTCAATTTAATGATTATAAGTTGACTAAGAAAGGAAGCCAAGATGAATAGTTGTTCAAAACCCTAATTTAAATTTTAAATAGGGATTTGAATATTAATACATGTATTATTGTATTTAAGATGATATGTAGGTACATTATGTGATTAATGTGAAGTGATTAATAATTGATATAAATTATACATAGTGAATATGTGAGTGGTCATAACTTATTAAGCTCATTAGAGCTATTAAGTTAACAAACTATTGGAATGTTTGATGTCCTATGTGGGTTATGTAATTGATTAAATAAATATAGAATGGGCATACTTTTATTTTGTATAAAGGAATTAAGAATAAAGTTATGTAACATAATACATAGATTAGGTGTGGTAATTAAATAAGCTAATAAATCTATTTTATACATCTTAAATAATTAATCTTATAACCTAAGTAAAGAAAGTCTAATTGGGTTATAAAATTAAAGATATGAGTGAGAAAGTTATTTACAAATGTGTATAAGGAAACCCTTATTAAATGATTAGGGAAAGATAAAATTAAAAGCATTGGACCTAGCCTAAGTTACATGGCCCAAATATTTAATTTGCAAGCGCAAAACATTAAAAGAATGGCCCAAGTCTTGGACCAATTGGAGAGGGACATGTTGGGCATTTACTTAACTAAATAAAGCATTAAAAACAAACAAAATGGGTGAGGATAAGGCCTTAGGGCCGAAGTTTATAGAGGAGAGGAGATAAGGGAGGATAATGTAATGATTACGTTTTATCTTATCATTATCTTTACTTTCCAAGTGTCTTCCTTTTACTTTGCCAACATGTTTATCCAATTTTCTATGTGATAAGGAGATAAAAGAGAGAGAAATAGTAAGATATGATGGAGATTTTAGATAGATATACATGATATATCTATATCTAATTACCAAACACACTTATATTTTTACAAAAACCAATTTATATTTTATTTCTTTTCTCTTTCCTCATAACTAGCCAAAACGAAAACCAAGAAAGAGAGGGAGGAGACCATTTTGGATCAGCTATAGGGAGAGTTAGAGAGAGCTTTGTGTGTTCATAGTTCCATAAACAAACCATTAGAAAGAAGAAGAAAGAAAATCAAGCAAATGTATAAGCTTTAACTAGTTGATGCATTTTATTTTAATTATTTTCAATCAAAACTTGGATCTAAGATTTTAAAACCCCAAAACCTTAAATCTATATATTTATAAGTCTATTATGTTTAGATCTATTACTTTTGAATGTCAAAAGTTAGATCTAAAGCAAGGAATGGAAACTATGTTTTGAAAAGTTAGAAAATCCTAATTTTCTTAGTATTGATTATGTTTTGTTTGGATTTGGTTAAGTTTTAATAAAATAGATGATGGATCATGATAGATCCTTGATCTTAAGGAGTATTAGTATGTATTATGATGGTATATGATGTTTATTGTATGATTAATCAAAAGATTATGGAAGTTTTCTTAAAAAATATAAAGGTTATAAAATTACATAACATGAAACGGAAACGACCATATCTCCTAGTGTATTTTGAATTTTTGAGTGTAGTCAATTTTTAGACTTAGATCTATGAGTCTTCTAAATTTTTCAGGTAGAATCACTGAAAAATACCTTGTAGATTTTCGTATGGACTGATTTTAGCAAAGGGAGCAAAATTTAAAAAATGGCAAAAAGTAGGCTGTCTGGATTTTTCAAGGGCAGTTTCGGCAAATTAAGTAATGTTGTAAAATCCAGTCTTTTGGGACATGAAAATATATGAGATAAACTAGCTTGTGACAAAAAATGAGCTCATTCAGACTTAAATCGACCAAGTTATGGTCATTTCAATTTTTAGGTTTTTTTTTTATAGAAACCGCTATAATCGGAGTTCTATAACTCCGATGGCCACCAAATTTAAACTGGGAGTCCATGTTAACACGTGTAAGATCCTGCCAAGAGTTGAGAATATCTGGAGTTAAACGTTAGTTAGCTAATTTCTTAAGAAATTAACTAGAAATGGATTTTTGAAAAATAGTAAAGGAAATTAAAAATTTTCAGAAATTTTTTTTTATGTATGGAATATATGTATATATGTGTGGACAAAAGATAAAAAAAATAAAAATATGATTTGGTATTTTGATGCGAATTCAGTTTGCTGGATTGTAATCCAGTTTAATGGATTGCAATCTGGTTTGCTAGATTAGCCACGAGGATGCTGGATTTTTACGTTGGATAATCCAAGATGCTGGATTGGTCTATTTGGATAATCCAGGTTACTGGATTGGAAGGTTTGGTCAATCCAGGTTGCTGGATTGATGATCCAGGTTGCTGGATTGACAATGCAGTTTGTGGATTGATTATATGGTTTACTAGTTTATAAATAAGAACTTATAAGTGAATAATTAAGGTGTTATGAGATTATCTAATGTTTGATTATGTGATTACATGCTAGATAATTTACTTATAAAGTAGTAGTATTATGAAGTATAATGTGATATACTGATTTCAAGAATAATCTTATTAATGATAGATTTTTGTGTTAAAGATAAAACTATATTGCGTAGCAGTAAGCAGCGAACAAGGCAAGTATCTAAACCTTACTCTTTATGGTGCAAGTATTCCAACATTTGCATTTACTTTATGCAATGGTTCTTGGTATAAGCAAGTATCTCTAACTTATTTATTATTGATTCATTTATTGTTTACCAGTATCTTATTACTCTCTTCATATGATTCATATATAATCAAAATTGTTATGTTATTTGTATGCTAAGTTTGGTTGTGCAAGTGTCCTCACTTGTATGAATGCTTGTATCTAAACAAGTATCCTTGAACTCAATTTTTTTATAAGATAAGTATTGATGCCTACCATTTAATATTGGTATAAATACATGGTTTAAAAGTTGTCTAAGCTATTTGACTCGGCTAGAAATAGTTTAAAATATATTGTTGAATATTATTGGTTAGGATAGAGTCGTCCAACTAAATTGCTTTGGTTCGGACTCCAGATTGAGTATGAACATCCCAGAATTGGGAAATTTTTATGCGCCAAAGGCGGATATGTCATTCCAACATGTAGTGTTGATCAATACAGGGCATACGGGCTGATCACCCAACGTGTCCTTAAGTCATAACGGTTTGCAAATGAATTTCTGTATAAACCTTTTCAAAACTTGAAAACAATGGTTCAAGGTATATTGACCGCTCAACATTTATAGTCACTACATCATTTCAAAATTTTAAACGGTTTGATATATTGTTATGAATTATTTCAAATAGCTTCATAACTATTAATTCGTTGTAGAAGTATACTCCAAAGAAAACGTTTACTTTTTTCAGCTGATGTTTATTATCTAATATTACTTGTTGAGCAATTAAATGCTCATTCTTACTTTAAATTAAATATTTTCAGCTAAGAGTGAACGACCAGAAGGTTCTGGCAAGGACAAAGGAAAGGGGAAGCTGAAGGAATTGTTTTAAGGTGTTGGTTGTAATATTTAGAACTTTATATTATTATAATATAATATCTATTATGTAATAATGTACTTAAAGGTTCGTATATGGGGATTAGTCAACTTTGATATAATTTTTATGTTTATAATATGTTAAGCAGTCCTTATGAATGGTATCGTGTAGCACCAAGTACGGGTTTCAAGTACCCGAATTTGGGAGCGTCACAGGTTGGTATCAAAGCTTTAGGTTAGAAACCTTAGGTGGGGATACCTTAGGCTATAACCTTAGGATAGATAGGAGCGTTGAAAAAATAAATAAATAAATTACTCAAATAGAGTTTAAAGGAGATGAATTAAGAAAATTTGTCATAAAATAAAATAAAAGTAACTTATATAAAACTATTGTTTATTATGTATATGTTATGTACTAATCAAGATAATTTGTGTATAGATGTCAGGAAGGAAAGGATTAGAAGTCTCTCATGTCGTAAAGAAGGAGCAAATCACTCTGCCTGAAAGCAACCAAGATGATGTAATCATTTTGTAAAACATAAAACCAGAACCAGAAACGGTGTTATTGACAGATAGTAATTCGGACACTGAAGTTGGAGCTGATCAGGCATCAACTAAAGTGTAGAAATTGAAGAACAAGGTTTCTTCTCTAGAAAAGTTGTGGGAAATAGAAAAGTTACTAAATAGTCAATTGCAAAAGGCTTTAATCGAAATAATGGAAGAACAAGATAAATTAAAGATCCAAATTGATCAGATGGGAGCCAAATGCAGCATATTGTGTGCAGCTCCAAACCAAAAGGGGAAAAGAAAGATGAATGACCACGATCTAGGAAATTCTAATTTTAACTCAGTTAACTTTAAAAAAATAGGAAAGTGTACAAACTGTAAAAGGAAACATAAAGGCGTATGCATGAAAGGGCAAAAGGTATGCTATAATTGTGGTCGTGAAGGACATATCTCTCCTCATTGTCCCAATCCGAAGCAAGGTGTAAGTTTTATATGTGGGTTGGTAGGTCACCAGGAGAAAGGTTGTCCAGGATCAAGGGAGGGTGTAGGAAACAAGTATGATAAGTATTATATGATTATGTATGGTAGTAAATGTGTGTATGATATGCCTATATATGTAATGTATTACCTAACTTTTGTATAAGTTGTAGCAGGGATTCCCGACTTTTGTGGTCATAGGGAATGATAAATGTTTATAGCAATATGTGCTATATGATATGACGTACTATGAACTAGTTGAATGAATATGAATATATATTTGATTAAGTAAATGACTTTTGAAAATTAAGATAGTAAGTATCTATCTGATTATATGCTTGTCTGAGTTTAAGATCTTGTGTTACATTTTAAATGTTAACACTTATACGATGATGCATAAAATGTAAAACAAGAAAGAATAATTTAAGGTTTTGTTTAACCAGATAATGCCGCCAAGGAGACGAAATCGAAACCAAAGGGCAGAAGAATCTGTTAATAACGCAGAAGGTCAAGCAAACCCGATTCAGAATTATGCGAATATGTTTGCACAAACCATACAAACTGGAGCACCAGCAGCAAGGAATCGAACAAACAATCGATTGGCAAACTTCAAAGACTTTAAGGCAGTAGGACCGCCAGAATTTAGAGGGACAACTGACTCTATAGAAGCCCAAACATGGGTGAAGGAGATGGAGAAGGCTTTTGTTATTGCTAGGGTAGCGGAGGAGCAAAAGATAATTTTTTCTGCCTATATGATGAAGGGAGAGGCGAATTTCTGGTGGGAGGCAAATCAAACTAGAGCTGGCGAAGGAGTGGTAGCATGGACTAGGTTTAAGGAACTGTTCTTCGAGAATTATTTATCGTCCAGTATGCAGGCTAGGATGGAGGTGACATTTTTAGAATTGAAGCAGGAAAATATGTCTATGTCGGAATACGCAGCTAAGTTTAATGAGTTAGCTAGATTCGCTCTACAACAAGTGGATACGAAGGCAAGGAAGGCAAGAAGGTTTGAACATGGCCTAAAACCCTGGATCTACAATAAGGTGGCAGTGTTGCAGATTAATTCTTTTGGATCTCTCTTGGAAAAGGCTATCATAGCCGAAGGAGGAAATGAGGCCATGAGTCTCTATAACAAGGAAAAGAAGAATAAGGTTAGGGTCGAGGGAGCTGCCAAGGTGGAGGGAAGCAGTGGAAGTGGAAGTGGAAAAAGAAAGTGGAACAATTCTGGAAATACTGATAATAAGCAGGAAGGCATAAGGAAGCAGGTTGAACAGTGTGGAAATTGTGGAAAAAATCACTCGGGTGAGTGTCAGAAGGGGAAGTTTGTGTGTTTTAAATGCGGGCAGGAGGGATATATCTCTCCTAACTGTCCCAATCCAAGGAAGAATAGTGGGTGTTTTATTTGTGGGTTGACAGATCATATGGTGAGGGATTGTTAAAAAAGGAGAATTGACGGGGGAATGACGAATGCAGGGAAAAGCAGCGGAGTGTTAGGAATAGCTAGTCCAACTATACCAAGTAAATCAACTGCAAGGACCTTCAATATGACGGTTCAAGATACAGTAGCAGCTGGAGATGGAGTTCCAGGTATGATTTCGATCAATGTATTTACTAGATTCGAATATAACCTATTTTCTTATATACGTGAGATTATTAGGATAAGTACGTTTACCCTTATGAACGTTAGGAACCCTTGAATATAGAATTACGAAAGACAATTGTTGAAAAAAAAGGATTTATATTATAATAATAACTCGTTAATAAAAAGATTTTGAAGGAGGAATTTGAGTTCCGTTGGGAACTACCATTATTAGTGCAAGCAGACCGTAAGCAATGGATCAAGACGCGCATCAGTTCTAGACTCGTAATACGAAATCGTATAAGGAGGGGAGAATGTAGTTATTCAATAAAAAAAATTTATAAATAAAATCTAAGAATAGACATGAAGTTAAGCATATGGGAATGGTGATTCCGGGGACGGAATCCTTATAAGGAGGGGAGAATGTAAGGACCGAGAATTTTATACGACTATAATTTTACGAATGAATTTATATATATATATATATATTATTCTTTTATTAACTATTATAATTGTTGTTATAAGTAATATTTTGAACATATACGATATGAATTAAGCAAGTTAGTCAATTTAATGATTATAAGTTGACTAGGAAAGGAAGCCAGAATAAATAGTTGTTCAAAACCCTAATTTGAATTTGAAATAGGGATTTGAATATTAATACATGTATTATTGTATTTAAGATGATATGTAGGTACATTATGTGATTAATGTGAAGTGATTAATAATTGATATGAATTATACATAGTGAATATGTGAGTGGCCATAACTTATTAAGCCCATTAGAGCTATTAAGTTAACAAACTATTGTAATGTGTGATGACCTATGTGGGTTATATAATTGATTAAATAAATATAGAATGGGTATACTTTTATTTTGTATAAAGGAATTAAGAATAAAGTTATGTAACATAATACATAGATTAGGTGTGGTAATTAAATAACCTAAGAGATCCATTTTATACATCTTAAATAATTAATCTTATAACCTAAGTAAAGCAAGTCTAATTGGGTTATAAAATTAAAGATATATGAGTGAGGAAGTTATTTACAAATGTGTATAAGGAAACTCTTATTAAATGATTAGGGAAAGATAAAATTAAAAGCATTGGACCTAGCCTAAGTTACATTGCCCAAATATTTAATTTGCAAGCGCAAAACATTAAAGGAATGGCCCAAGTCTTGGACCAATTGGAGAGGGACATGTTGGGCATTTACTTAACTAAATAAAGCATTAAAAAACAAACAAAATGGGTGAGGATAAGGCCTTAGGGCCGAAATTTAGAGAGGAGAGGAGATAATGGGGGATAATGTAATGATTACATTTTATCTTATCATTATCTTTACTTTCCATGTGTCTTCCTTTTACTTTGCCAACATGTTTATCCAATTTTCTATGTGATAAGGAGATAAAAGAGAGAGAAAGAGTAAGATATGATGGAGATTTTAGATAGATATACATGATATATCTATATCTAATTACCAAACACACTTATATTTTCACAAAAACCAATTCCTATTTTATTTTTTTTCTCTTTCCTCATAACTAGCAAAAATAAAACCAAGAAAGAGAGGGAGGAGACCATTTTGGATCAGCCATAGGGAGAGAGAGAGAGAGAGAGAGAGAGAGAGAGAGAGAGAAAGAGAGAGAGAGAGAGCTTTGTGTGTTTATAGTTCCATAAACAAACCACTAGAAAGAAGAAGAATGAAAATCAAGCAAAGGTATAAGCTTTAACTAGTTTATGCATTTATTTTAATTATTTTCAATCAAAATTTGGATCTAAGATTTTAAAAATCCAAAACCTTAGATCTATATATTTATAAGTCTATTATGTTTAGATCTATCACTTTTGAATGTTAAAAGTTAGATCTAAAGCAAGGAATGGAAACTATGTTTTGAAAAGTTAAAAAATCCTAATTTTCTTAGTATTGATTATGTTTTGCTTGGATTTGGTGAAGTTTTAACAAAATAGATGATGGATCATGGTAGATCATTGATCTTAAGGAGTATTAGTATGTATTATTATGGTATATGATGTTTATTGTATGATTAATCAAAAGATTATGGAAGTTTTCTTAGAAAACATAAAGGTTAGAAAATTAGATTTTTGAGAAAACGTAACAAGAAACGGAAATGACCATATCTCCTAGTGTATTTTGAATTTTTGAGTGTGGTTAATTTCTGGACTTATATCTATGAGTCTTCTAACTTTTCCAAGTGAAATTACTAAAAAATACCTTGTAGATTTTCGTATGGACTGATTTTAGCAAAGGGAGCAAAATTTGAAAAATGGCAAAAAGTAGGCTATCCGGATTTTTCAAGGGCAGTTTGGGCAACTTATGTAAAGCTATAAAATCCAAATATGAGCTCATTCCGACTTGAAACGACCAAGTTATGGTCATTTCAATATTTGGAATTTTTCGACGAAAATCGCTATAACCAGAGTTCTATAACTCCGATGGCCACGAAATTTAAACTGGGAGTCCATGTTAACACGTGTAAGATCCCACCAAAAGTTGAAAATTTCTGGAGTTAAACGTAAGGTAGCTAATTTCTTAAGGAATTAACTAGAAATGGATTTCTAAAAAATAGTAAAGGAAACTGAAAACTTTTAGAAAAATTATTTTTATGTATGGAATATATGTATATATGTGTGGACAAAAGATAAAAAAATAATAATATGATTTGGTATTTTGATGCATATCCAGTTTGCTGGATTGTAATCCAGTTTACTGGATTGCAATCTGGTTTGCTATATTGGCCACGAGGATGCTGGATTTTTACGTTGGATAATTCAGGATGCTGGATTGGTCTATTTGGATAATCCAGGTTACTGGATTGGTAGGTTTTGTCAATTTAGGTTGCTGGATTGATGATCCAGGTTGCTGGATTGACAATGCAGTTTGCTGGATTGGTTATATGGTTTACTAGTTTATAAATAAGAACTTATAAGTGAATAATTAAGGTGTTATGAGGTTATCTAATGTTTGATTATGTGATTACATGCTAGATAATTTACTTATAAAGTAGTAGTATTATGAAGTATAATGTGATATACTGATTTCAAGAATAATCTTCTTAATGATAGGTCTTTGTGTTAAAGATAAAACTATATTGCGTAGCAGTAAGCAGCGAACAAGGCAAGTATGTAAACCTTACTCTTTATGGTGCAAGTATTCCAACCTTTGTATTTACTTTATGCAATGGTTCTTGGTGTAAGCAAGTATCTCTAACCTATTTATTATTGATTCATTTATTGTTTACCAGTATCTTATTACTGTCTTCATATGATTCATATATAATCAAAATTGTTATGTTATTTGTAAGCTAAGTTTGGTTGTGCAAGTGTCCTCACTTGTATGAATGATTGTATCTAAACAAGTATCCTTGAACTCAATTTTTTTTTTATAATCTAAGTATTGATGCCTACTATTTAATATTGGTATAAATACATGGTTTAAAAGTTGTCTAAGCTATTTGACTCGGCTAGACATAGTTTAAAATATATCGTTGAATATTATTGGTTAGGATAGAGTCGTCCAACTAAATTGCTTTGGTTCGGACTCCAGACTAAGTATGAACATCCCAGAATTGGGAAATTTTTATGCGCCAAAGGCGGATATGTCATTCCAGCATATAGTGTTGATCATTACAGGGCATACGGGCTGATCACCCAACGTGTCCGTAAGTCATGACGGTTTGCAGATGAATTTCTGTATAAACCTTTTCAAACTTAAAAACAATGGTTTAAGGTCTATTGACCGCTCAGCATTTATAGTCACTATGTCGTTTCAAAATTTTAAACGGTTTGATATGTTGTTATGAATTGTTTCAAATGGTTTCACAACTATTGATTCGTTGTAGAAGTATACTTCAAAAAAAATGTTTACTTCTTTCAGCTGATGTTTATTATCTAATATTACTTGCTGAGCAATTAAATGCTCATTCTTGCTTTAAATTAAATGTTTTCAGCTAAGCGTGAACGACTAGAAGGTTCTGGCAAGGACAAAGGAAAGGGGAAGCTGAAGGAATTGTTTTAAGGTGTTGGCTGTAATATTTAGAACTTTGTATTATTATAATATAATATCTATCATGTAATAATGTACTTAAAGGTTCGTATCTGAGGATTAGTCAACTTTGATATAATTTTTAAGTTTATAATATGTTAAGCAGTCCTTATGAATGGTATCGTGTAGCACCAAGTACGGGTTTCAAGTACCCGGATTTGGGGGCGTCACAGAAACCCTCCTTAAAGAGGATTTTATGCATGGTAAAAGAAGGACTAATACCCTTAATATCGGAAATTGACCAACCCAAAGCTGTCTTGTGGGTTTGCAGAACTTGTATAAGCTTTTCCTCCTGTGCCTCATCTAAAGATGCAGAGATAATAACAGGCAAAGTCGAAGACTCGCCCAGATAGGCATACCTTAGATGGCTCGGTAAGGGCTTTAACTCAAGCATAGGAGGTTCAATGATAGACGGATGGGATCCAGATGTCGATGCCCCATTATCGCCCAAAGATTCGAAATGCCGCTTGAATTGACTTGATGGTGGGTTAGCATCTAACCATTTAGCACACTCAATGTGAGAGGCCTCATCTTCATCAAATACACCAGTCGCACTAGCTTCAGGAACGTCAACACAACAATAATCAGAAAACACATTCTTCATAACTTCATCAACCTCACTGACTGTAAAACAATCTTTAGAAACAGCTGGGTACTTCATTGATAGAAAGACATTGAAAGTGACCTCCTGGTTTTGAATACGCATAGTGAGTTCCCCTTTCTGTACATCAATAAGCGTTCTGCCTGTAGCCAGAAATGGTCTACCCAAGATGATAGGGACCTCCCTATCCTCTTTGAAGTCCAGGACGATGAAATTGGCAGGAAAGATGAACTTGTCCACCTTTACCAGAATATCCTCCACTATTCCTTTTGGGTAGGTAAGAGATCTATCAGCCAATTGAAGAGTTACACTTGTAGGTTTGGCCTCATGTAGTCCCAACTTTTTGTATATTGATATGGGCATAAGGTTGATGCTCACCCCTAGATCACAAAGAGCTTTCCCGACAAATTGTTCACCAATTGTGCATGGAATAGTGAAGATGCCAGGATCCTTTAATTTTGGAGGAATTTTGTTCTGAAGAATAGCACTACGCTCTTCACTCAATGCTACTGTCTCATAATCTCCCATCTTTTGCTTCTTGGATAAGATGTCTTTCATAAATTTCACATAGTTGGGCATTGCTCCAGGGCCTCAGCAAAGAAATATTAATGTGGAGCTTCTTGAAGATCTCCAAGAACTTGGATAATTGCTTGTCCAGCTTTTGTTTTTGCAAACGTTGGGTTAAAGGAACCTGTGAAATCTCGAGAATTGACTTGTTCACAACAATAGGAATTGGTACTGTAATTCTCTCAGGCACCTGCTCCTTTTCCTTAGATTATTCACAAGGTGGATCTTCATTACTTTCCTCTTCAACTATTATTGGTGGTTCCGTTGAAGCTTCACCTTTATCCTCACCCAATGGTTTACCGCTTCGAGTAGTCACTGCCTTGCAATGCTCCTTCCCATCCCGTTTGGGATTAACATCTATGTCACTAGGCAATGTGCCTAAGGAGCGACTATTTAGAGCAATAACTATCTGTCCCATTTGCACCTCTAAATTTTGGATAGACGCCACTTGATTCCTTATAGAAGCCTCTTGAGTATTGCTCCTTGATTCACTTTGAGCAATATATTTGGAAAGAAGATCTTCCAAACTTAAATTTCTCTCTTGAGGCGGTGGTGGTAGGTAAAATCCTTGTTGTTGTGGTGGTTGTGGATGATTTTGCTGTGCCTATGGTAAATGTTGTTGCTGTTGTTGAAATTGTTGTTGTTGGGGTTGTTGGTGTTGAAAACTTGGAGGATTTATAAATGGAGGTCTGGGGATGGTAGTTTGTGCTTGGTTGTTGTTGCTCCATGGGAAGTTTGGATGATTTCTCAATCCTGGATGATAATGTGTAGGAAGATGAGCATTCTGAGGCCGCCCATAATTGGATACAAATTAGACCGCCTCGGGGCTAATGGCATATTGGTCAGTGGAGTGGCTCCCCGCACATAATTCACACAATGGAGTGACACTTTGCACAGTTTGTGCCCCCATTCCATCTAAACGTTTTTTAATACAGCCATCTGTGCAGACAATGCAGTCACTGTGTCTAACTCATACACCCCTGCGACCCTTGTTGGCATTTGCCTATCATTCGGCCATTGATAATTATTTGCTGCCATTGTCTCCACAAGATTATATGCATTAGTATGGAATTTGGTCATAAAAGCTCCTCCGGATGCCGCATCAATGCTTGAACGGATAGCTCCTGATACCCCATTATAGAAAGTCTGCACGGGAAGCTATTCGGGTAACCCGTGATGGGGACATTTCCTTAAAAAATCTTTAAATCTCTCTCATGCCTCATAGAGAGTTTTTGAATCCAGTTGCTTGAAAGAGGTGATATCACTTCGGAGCCTTGCAGTCTTAGCTGGCGGAAAGAACTTTGCCATGAATTTATTAGCCATATCAGCCCAGGTGGTGATAGAACCTGGAGGAAGCGAATGTAACCAACTCTTGGTCTTGTCCCGAAGAGTAAACTGGAACAGTCTGAGTCGGATAGCCTCATCGGTAACTCCATTAATCTTAAAAGTGTCACAGACTTCTAAGAAATTCATTAAATGGTCATTGGGATCATCGTTTGGCATCCCACTAAACTGGACATTGTTTTGGATCATTTAAATAGTACCCGGCTTTATCTCGAAATTATGAGCTTGAATTGCCGGCCGGAGTACACTAGTTTGAATATCCCCGACATATGGCATAGCATAATCCCCAAGAGTTTTCCTCATTTCTTCAGCCATTAAAATAGGGATTGGTTTCTCCATTAATCTGTCCCTCTTAAGTCTTCTGTCGGTTCTTAAACCTTTGGGAACAGGAGATTTGTTATTCTGGTCCCTACGAGGTGGCATAAACAGTCAAGAAGTTCCTGAGAGAACGATTAAACAAATGAATCAGTTTAAAGCAAGATCGATATGAATTAGTCCTAGAATTAAACGACAAATAATACTAAGTCCCCGGCAACGACGCCAAAAACTTGTTGGTTAGATTACCGATCGATGAACACGCGCAAGTATACGCGGTCAAACAAGTAATATAGTGATAAAAGTAGAGTGTCGAATCCACAAGGACTAAAGTACTAAAATCTATCCAAACACTAAATAAATCATTACAATCTGGTTCAAACAGTTGATATTCAGTTGTTTGTTAAACTAGAATAGATTAAAATAGTAAGTGCGAGAAAAAATTTGTTCAAAGAAGGCAAACTAGAATTACAATTCCCCTAATGCGTTGTTTAATCTCCTAACTCTCCACATATAAACAATGACTCACGAGAATGGTTAACCGAGAACTACAGTGTACATGAGCCTCTTTCGATGGTCAAATGCAATCCCTCGACTATATAAATCATCACATTCCTATGGTGAATATAAATAGACCCAGGGTCAATAAGAGCTGTTCTCACTGATTACACGAGGCAAATAGAGATATTCCTATTCTATTATGCAAGAATCGCTCATAACCACACGTAATGAACAATACAAGTGATGTAGCACTTAAGCTAGGTCATAATATTAATTTTCCAATATTAATTAAAACCATATCAATTACTATCTCAAGCAATCAATCAAAATAAGCATAAAGTGCAACAATCCATTCACACATGAGGCAATACAATAAAAAGGAGAGATATTCGATTAAACTAACATTAGGTTATATTGGAATCCTAGAAATGAATTAGTTCATAAATATTGAACTAATTATCAATATCAAAGAGTTCAACATGCTCAAAATTACACAAAGAATAAAAGATTTGGCTAAAGAAAACTCCTCTTGTGAAGTTTTCTGGCTCCAACTCTTCCCTTCGCTGTGTAGAGTCCGAGTTGTGAAGGACGCAATGAATTCTGAACACTTATAGCACCACTAAATCTCTCCTAGAGCTAGAAAACCATAAAAGCTAGTCTAAAACTGTTGTAGGGAGTTAAGGAGGCTGGCAAAAAATTAAGTGTGTAGAATCCTCCTTCCATTAGGACATTTAATGACCTTGTTTGCCAAAACACCGGAGCTGGCGCTACGGCGCCAGCTTTAAGCCTTGCAGTGGTGCTGCGGCGCCGGCTAAATTTGTTCTTAAGGACGGTGCTGAGGGCTTTGTGCTGCGGCGCCAGAATAGAGCTTGGCAGAGGCGCTGCGGCGCCATGCATGCAAGGAATTGAGAAGGCCACTGGCGCTGCAGCTCCAACTTTGTACTGGTATGGGCGCTGCTGTGCCAGCTTTATGAAAATGATCGAAAACTCCTCAAATGCTGGAATTACCCCAATAACACCTGCAAAACACTTTGAAACCAAAAACGCAGTACTAATATATAAAAGCATTAGAAAAACAGAAAACACGATAAATCTCACAGTTAAAAGATAGCGATTCGTGGGTATAAATCCCACTTATCAGCAATGTCTAGGAAGTTCTGTCTAGGAAAGGGGTTTGGTCATCTATTTGCGCACCAGTAAAGAGAAATCCTTATCGGAAAGCCCTCTCTTTCCTGAGAATGATCTGGTTGTTAATATTGTGATTCTGTAATATTATTTGTGAATAATAATTGATTATTGATAAATATGATAAGAAAATATTTATTTAAATTTGATATAAATGGAGGAATTTTTAGCAAAAGAGACATTGTTGAAAGTTAACATTTTATCTTTCTGATAAAATAATTCATTCAAATATATTATTATAATATTATATTATAATAGTATAATGTGATAATATAATAGTATAATTTTATAATTTAAATGGTAACATTTTTATAATAAATTCATGGTGTAAGAATAAAATGAGGTGGAAGAGAGCGAATTGGATCTGAATTATTTTTTTTGCTATAAATGTTTTAGTGAAATACATGTGTTTAGTGGGGGGGAGGTGTCCTTTCTTATGTGCTGTGATTATTTTTCAAACCAAGTATCCGTATGTAAATTTTCGTCAACTTTGGTGTTCTGGCATTTTTCTATAAATAAGGTGCTTCGTTAAAAATAAAAATCACACCAAAATCAGAAAATTCTTTCTATATACTATTGAGCGTATTTCTTGTGAGTATAAGGATAGTTTGTGTGTTGATAACAGTGTAAGATTTTCACATCATAATATCCGATATTCCAGTCAGAACTACTGTCCTATTAAGGTAAGGGATATTATTTTTCTCGTAATTGATGTTATTTACTTTCAATATTCGTAAAGAATATTATTTTCTTTAATATTCCATATTATGAAAGTGATAAGATTTCATTTCATATTCCTAAACTTAAACTTACTACGGTAAGTATTGCTTCTATAATTCCTGAAACGATCAGAAATTCCTTGAGTTTTGTATTTCATCTAATATCATTTCACCGGAATGTTGGTATGAACTTTTTAATGAAATTTTCACCTTTTTATGTTGGGGTTACTATTCATCCATATGGTACTATTCATAAATACGATACTATTCATACATACGACACTATTCACGAGTACTATTCACATAAAAATTAAATTTTCTTTTCTTTGTCCAAGTTATCTGTTATGGTTCTTATCTTTGATTAGATCCATGTTTTAAACTTCATTCTTGAATTTTGTTCCACAATTGATTATTATTGAATATACTTGAACTTGGATAAATTAAATTACGAATCCTTAATATTTGTCCTTTATGTCACTGGATTCGTTCTTTATATTATTTTTCATCATCCTTAGTCTTAAATTTTGGTGAAAGTTATCTTTGGCCCGTAGTGCAAAGATGAACTGTTGATCGATGAATATCTTTGGCCTGTAGTGCAAAGATGAATGATTAATTGATGAATATCTTTGGCCCGTAGTGCAAAGATGAACAAGTGTTGGTATTATCATGGCCACTGGTGATACAAATGAATATCTTTGGCCCATAGTGCAAAGATAAACATTTGATTTGAATATATTGATTGATTTTACAGGGATAAAATATTGATGATGGACTTTTAAATCATAGAAGATAGTAGACATCATTCTCTACTTAACACTTCTAATGAATTGTTATTTCCGCTGCAGTTGTTGATATAAACTTGTTGTCTATAATATTTTATCTGATTTATTGAAGGATAACGATAATTTATTCTGCATTATCTTAGTCATAATATTCTTTATTGGGCTATTTGAGCTCACCCTTTTCTTCCGTTGTTCTCTATAGGAACTGAGAATATAGCTGGGACTATTCGAAGAACAGAGTGATAGCCCGAAAAAGAGATGTAGAAGTCCTCATTATTTTGTAAAATAGTGTGATAATAATTATAATGAGGACTTAGTTTGAGCAATTATATTTTTTACATATCTGTATTGACGCTCACAATTGTGTGATCGTATTTTGCACGACCGTTTGACAAAAAAAATTATATTTGGATTCTGTACCATGTAGGACTGAGCAAAAAATGGGTATAACCGAATTACCAAACCGAACTGAAATAATTTAACGGAAATTTTCTGATAATTCGATTATTTTTAGCAATTCGGTTATAACCAAAATTATTTTCGTTATTCGGTTCATGTATACGGGTTTTAATTTTGATTATTCGGTTTAACCGAATAACCGGATTGACACTTAAAATATTCCACGTACTTTTCTCTTTACTATTTTTTGACTCATGACTCTTTCATATTCACTTATTCAGAATTCAGATAATCAGATCAGATCTCAGATTTCTCTCTCTGGTCTCTCTAAACTCTGAACTCTGACTCTTCTACGCCTCGCCGCCTCTCCGCCGGTCTCTGCCTCTCTGCCGGTCTCCGTCTCTCTACCGATTCTCTCTCTCCGAATAGGTAGTCTCCTACTCTCAGATCTCTCTCTCACTGCTCCCACTCTCAGACTATCTCTCACTACTCAAAGA
This sequence comes from Panax stipuleanatus, assembly GCA_020205555.1. Taxonomy (NCBI): domain Eukaryota; kingdom Viridiplantae; phylum Streptophyta; class Magnoliopsida; order Apiales; family Araliaceae; genus Panax; species Panax stipuleanatus. Next base: position 77,610,047 of record CM035119.1, on the reverse strand, counting down.
TCTCTTAGTTTCTCAGATCTCAGTCCCTAGGCGGCTAGGCCTTCTCTGCTGTCCTCCTCCTCCTCCTCCTCATCGTCGGCTGCCTCCTCTACCCCTGGTACCCTGAGCTCACCCTCTGACCCTCGTCCGCGTCTGCCTCCACCCACAAATTAAGGAAATACGGGCTGATTTACTAAGGTTAAGCAAGCTAATGAAGGATGAAGGTTATGAACCTACTTTTGATATAAACTTAGCGGGATTTGAAGGCTGGGATGATTTGGCTAGGGGTTCAATTCTTTTTTTATACTGATTCCATGGGAAGTCGGCCTTTCAGTTCTTCATTCAAGTTCCAATTAAAGTATGTATATTGGGCACAACCGCACAAGTTTAGTCGAATAATTGTTGGGAATTTATATTACAATTTAGATTTATGTTGCATTTCAGGAAAGAATTTTTAATAATTCTTTTTTTTGATTGATAAATAACATGGAGCACAGGTTGGTTCTGTTATTAACCGAATTATCGAATTATAAATTCGGTAATTCGGTATTCAGTAATTCAGTTATTTTCAAAATTCGGTTAGTAGTTCGGATATTGAAATTGTGCTTATTTCGGTATTCGGTTATAACTGAATAGCCTATTCGGTTCGGTTATAACCGAATGATCAGTCCTAGTACCATGTATTTGGCGACTCAGAATGGGTTGAATATTGAACCTATTTTAGGGGCGTCATAGTTGGTATCAAAGCTTAGGGATATGGTCTCTGGCGGAGATCTGGGAATAGAACTAGGAGGGGAGTGATGAGTAAATCCTTCGCTAGTGTGTCCTACCTAAGCTTTCGTGTTATTTAATTGGTCGGTCGGAACATAGGGTTAATATATGACATGTCAATTTCTTAAATTAACCCTTGTTTTATGGCAGTATTTGAGAATGACATCTGAAAATAAAGAGATTAACTCATATAGAGTTTTAAGTGATGAGTTGAGGAAATTTATTTAAAGAATAAATATTGGAGTATAATACCTAGTTATAACAAAGATGTTTATTGGAGAGTACTAATTAAGTTATTGAACTTGATTGTAGGATGTCAGGCGAAGAAGAAATTAGAGATATCCATGTAGTGAGTGAAGAATTAATAGCTGCACCCGAGCTAGTCGCAGAGGTAGCAGCTGAGAGTGAGGAAGAAGAGGACCCTGGGGAGGATTTATTAGGAGAATTTTATGATCGAAATGTAAAACTGCAAGATCGTATTCATTAGTTAGAAGAGCAGGGTGAAGAACGGTAGGCGATCGTGGAACAAAGGGATGCAGCAATTCAAGATTTTGCTACCCGATATACAAAGCTTGAACAGAAGCTCTCTCTGGCAGAGCATATGATAATAGATCTAGAATCTGAGAATGCAAATGTCAAAGATCAACTGAAAGAAGAAACAACTGAACGAGTGAGAATGGAAGATGCATGGGGAAAAGCCGCACGACGCGTTGATATTGTAGATAGAGACGTCCGATCGAAGAGTAATGATTCAGATCATAGATAAGGAGTACGACGAAGCATTTCTGGGTGGAATGTGCTTTATAGAAAAATCAACTCAAGCGAGGATGGTGACTCCAAAGGCTGTCCCAAACAAATCAAAGTCAGTGGTTCAAGGGAGAGCGTTTATCATGACTACCCAAAAAGCGAGGAACCCGAACGAAGTTATCACGGGTAAAATATTCATAAACTCTTGCGAAGTCTATACTTTATTAGATACTGATTTTACCCATTCTTTTGTTTCACCTACTTGAGCTCAACGTTTGAACCCGACCCCAGAGAAATTAGACTTTGATTTATCTGTTGAAACTCTTTTGGGAGAAACCTTCGTTAAATCCACAGTTTACAAATCTTGTTTTATTCAAATTGGTACCCTCACATTACTTGTTGATATTATGTCTTTGAAAATACTTGCATTTAATGTGATTTTAGAAATTGACTGGTTAACCACTCATCATGCTAAAATTAATTGTTTTCGTAAGGTTGTTAGTTTTCATATTCATAACCAACCTGTTGTGCGAATTCAAACAACCAAACCACTAAAATCAATCAATGTCATCTCAAGTCATAAAGCTGTTCGTTTATTAAAAAATGGATGTCAAGCTTTCTTAGCCCATGTCACTGATTTAAACCAGAATACGTCATATTTGAATGATATTTCTGTTGTTAATAAGTTTCCTGATGTATTTCCCGAAGAACTTCATGGCCTACCCCCAGAACGTGAGTTGAATTCTTTATTGACCTTGAACCCGGTACAAAATCCATTTCTAAAATCCCATATCGAATGGCTCCTATTGAACTTCAGGAGTTAAAGGTCCAACTACAGGAATTGTTAGACATCGGCTTTATACGTCCTAGTACATCGCCTTGGGGTGCTTCTTTTTTATTCGTAAAGAAGAAAGACGGGAGTATGCGACTTTGTATTGACAATTGGGAGTTGAACCATGTCACCATCAAGAATAGGTATCCGTTACCTCGTATTGATAACTTATTCGACCAGTTGTAAGGTGCGCAATTCTTCTAAAAGATCGATCTCTGTTCTGGATATCATTAGTTAAAGATTAAAATTGATGACATTTCAAAGACTACTTTTAGAACTCGATACGCGTATTACGAATTTCTAGTTATATGTTTTGGATTGACCAATGTCCATGCTGCGTTCATGGACTTGATGAACCGAATATTTAAGAAATATTTGGATCATTTCGTGGTTGTCATCCTAATATATTCCAAAAGCCTCAAATAATTTTTTTCACCTAGAACGAACTCAACATGCAACAACGACGTTGGTTTGAGTTGTTGAAAGATTACGACCATACCATCCTATACTATCCTAGAAAAGCGAACGTGGTAGCTGACGCGTTGAGTAGAAGATCATATGTGGGAACGAGTGCGATGCTATCAACACAAAGACCCATTTTGTATGACTTACAAAGGATGGAGATAGAGTTCAAGACTCCAGGGACCCACGTGATGATGTCAAATATACGAGTAGAACCGCCTCATGGCTCCATTAGAGGCGTTGTATGGACGAAAGTGTCATTCTCCAATATGTTGGGATGAGGTGGGTGAAGCAACATTGTTGGGACCGGAGTTAGTACGTATGACTACGGAAAAGATTCAAATAATTCGGCAACGTATACAAACAGCACAAGATCGATAAAAGTGTTATGCAGATCTTCATCGAAGGGACGTGGAATTTGATGTCGGAGACCATGTATTTTTACATGTTGCTAAATGGAAAGGAGTTACGAGATTCAGAAAGAGAGGAAAGCTCAAGCCACGATTTATTAGTCAATTTGGGATCCTTGACCGAGTAGAAACTGTGGCCTATAGACTCGCCTTACCTCCAAGCATGTCTCGTGTTCATAAAGTTTTTCACATATCCATGCTTCGTAAATATGTAAAAGACCCAAACTACATTATTGAGTTAGAACCAGATGAGATAGCCAAAGATTTAACGTACGAGGAGGTACCTGTCAAGATCTTAGATAAGAAGGAACATGCCCTACGCTCAAAGATTATACCTCAAGTTAAAGTTTTGTGGAGGAACCGTGATATCGAGAAAATGGCCTAAGAGTTAGAATCGAAAATGAAAGTGAGGTATCCTCACATTTTTGAAATACCGGGTATGTACGTCAATTTCGAGGACGAAATTTCATAAGGAAGGGAGGTTGTAAGACCCCAACTTTTATGAATAAAGATTTAATTTTCTTTATATGTTATTTTAAATAGTAAGGTGTTGATTTGATAAATGTGATAAGTTATGGGTAATATGCGCAAAGTTTACAAAGTAAGCAAGTTGTTATAAAATATTCATTGTGTCGGGGAATATTCGTTTGGTTGGGAAATATTCTTGTTGTCGGGGAATATTCGTACGACGGCGCAGTCATTTGTCGGCCCCATAATGAAAAACTGTCGGATGAAGAAAATGACAAGAATAAGTTTTCTAAAAGTAATGACAAAACTATTACCATTAAACTGTTAAATACTCGATGGTTAAAGTAAAGTAATATGCGTTGTTGCACAGTAGCACACGGTATTGCACAGTATTGTATATTATTGATTCAATAATTGTCACTGCACAGAATTTCACATTATCAAATCAATAATTCATATTATTTGAATAATATTATTAGATAGCATTATTGGCAATGTTTAGGAAGTTCTGTCTAGGAAAGGGGTTTGGTCATCTAATTGCGCGCCAGTAAGGAGAAATCCTTATAAGAAAGCCCTCCCTTTCCTAGGAATGATCTGGTTATAAATATTGTGATTCAGTAATATTATTTGTGAATAATAATTAATTATTGATAAATATGATAAGTAAATATTTATTCAATTTTGATATAAATAGAGAAATTTTTAGCAAAATTTTTTTTAGCAAAAGAGACATTGTTGAAAGTTAGCATTTTATCTATCTGATAAAATAATTCATTCAAATATATTATTATAATATTACATTATAATAGTATAATGTGATAATATAATAGTATAATTTTATAATTTAAATGGTAATATTTATAAAATAAATTCATGGTATAAGAATAAAATGAGGTGGAAGAGAGCGAATTGGATCTGAATTATTTTTTTTGCTATAAATGTTTTTAGTGAAATACATGTGTTTAGTGGGGGGGGGGGGGAGTTGTCCTTTCCTATGTGCTGAGATTATTTATCAAACCAAGTATCCGTATGTAAATTTTTGTCAACTTTGGTGTTCTGACATTTTCCTATAAATAGGGTGTTTAGTTAGAAATAAAAATCACACTAGAATCAAAAAATTCTTTCTCTATACTATTGAGCGTATTTTTTGTGAGTATATGGATAGTTAGAGTGTTGATAACAGTGAAAGATTTCCTCATCATAATATCCGATATTACAGTCAAAACTACTGTCCTATTAAGGTAAGGAATATTATTTTTCTTGTAAATGATGTTATTTTCTTTCAATATTCGTAAAGAATATTATTTTCTTTCATATTTCATATTATGAAAGTGATAAGATTTCATTTCATATTCCCAAACTTAAACTTACTACGGTAAGTATTGCTTCTATAATTCCTAAAATGATCAAAAATTCCTTGAGTTTTGCGTTTCATCCAATATCATTTCACCGAAATGTTGGTATGAACTTTCTTATGAAATTTTTATCTTTTCATGTCGGAGTTACTATTCATCCGTATGGTACTACTCATAAATACGGTACTATTCATACGTTCGACACTATTCACGAATACTATTCACATAAAAATTAAATTTTCTTTTCTTTGTCCAAGTTATCTGTTATGGTTTTTATCTTTGATTGGATCCATGTTTTAAACTTCATTCTTTAATTTTGTTCCACAATTGATTATTATTGAATATACTTGAACTTGGATAAATTAAATTACGAATCCTTAATATTTGTCCTTTATCTCACTGGATTCGTTCTTTATATTATTTTTCATCATCCTTATTCTTAAATTTTGGTGAAAGTTATCTTTGGCCCATAGTGCAAAGATGAACTGTTGATCGATGAATATCTTTGGCCTGTAGTGCAAAGATGAATGATTAATTGATGAATATCTTTGGCCCGTAGTGCAAAGATGAACAAGTGTTGCTATTATCATGGTCACAGGTGATACAAATGAATATCTTTGGCCCATAGTGCAAAGATGAACATTTGATTTAAATATATTGATTGATTTTACAGGAATAAAATATTGATGATGGACTTTTAAATCATAGAAGATAGTAGACATCATTCTTTACGTAACTCTTCTAATGAATTGTTATTTCTTCTGCAGTTGTTGATCTAAAACTTGTTGTCCATAATATTTTATCTGATTTATTGAAGGCTAACGATAGTCATAATATTCTTTATTGGGCTATTTGAGCTCACTCTTTTCTTCTGTTGTTCTCTTCAGGAACTGAGAATATAGCTGGGACTAGTCGGGGAACAGAGTGATGGTCCGATAAAGAGATGTAGATGTCCTCACTATTTTGTAAAATAGTGTGATAATAATTGTAATGAGAACTTATTTTAATCGTTTATATTTTCTACATATCTGTATTGACGCTCACAGTTATGTGGTCGTATTTTGCACGACCGTTTGATATAAAAGATTATATTTGGATCCTGTACCATGTATTTGGCGACTCAGAATGGGTTGAATATTGAACCTATTTTGGGGGCGTCACAGTTGGTATCAGAGCTTAGGGATATGGTCTTTGGCGGAGATCCGAAATAGAACTAGGAGGGTAGAGATGAGTAAATTCTTTGCTAGTGTGTCCTACCTAAGCTTACGTGTTATTTAATTGGTCGGTGGGAACATAGGGTTAATATATGACATGTCAATTTCTTAAATTAACCCTTGTTTTGTGGAAGTATTTGAGAATGACATCTGAAAATCAAGAGATTAACTCATATAGAGTTTTAATGAGTTGAGGAGATTTATTTAAAGAATAAATATTGGAGTATAATACATTGTTATAACAAAGATGTTTATTGAGGAATACTAATTAAGTTATTGAACTTGATTGCAGGATGTTAGACGAAGAAGAAATTTGAGATATCCATGTAGTGAGTGAAGAATTAATAGTTGTACCCGAGCTAGTCGTAGATGTAGTAGCTGAGAGTGAGGAAGAAAAGGACCTTGAGGAGGATTTATTAGGAGAATTTTATGATCGAAATGTAAAACTGCAAGATCGTATTCATTAGTTAGAAGAGCAGGGTGAAGAATGGCAGTCGATCGTGGAACAAAGGGATGTAGCAATTCAAGATTTTGCTACCCGCTATGCGAAGCTTGAACATATGCTCTCTCTAGCAGAGCATATGATAATAGAGCTAGAATCTGAGAATGCAAATGTCAAAGATTAACTGAAAGAAGAAACAATTGAACGAGTGAGAATGGAAGATGCATGGGTAAAAGTCGCACGACACATTGATATTGTAGAAAGAGACGTCCGATCTAAGAAGGACAAAATAGACGATATGGATTTCACTTTTTGGACAGCAATTGGGAGAATCCAACATCAAGTTTGGAATTACCCTGTGCAGAGTGGACAACCCCAATTCGATATGGATCAATAAGTAATGATTCAGATCATGAATCATGAGTGCGACGAAGCATTTGAGGGTGGAATGTGCTTTATAGAAAAATCAACTCAAGCGGGGATGGTGACTCCAAAGGCTATCCCAGACAAGACAAAATCAGTGGTTCAAGGGAGAGCGTTTGTCGTGACTATCCAAAAAGCGAGGAACCCGAATGAAGTTATCACGGGTAAAATATTTATAAATTTTTGCGAAGTCTATACTTTATTAGATACTGGTTCTACCCATTCTTTTCTTTCACCTACTTATGCTCATTGTTTGAACTTGACCCCTGAGAAATTTGACTTTGATTTATCTGTTGAAACTCCGTTGAGAGAAACCTTCGTTACATCCACAGTTTACAAATCTTGTTTGATTCAAATTAGCACCCTCACATTACCTGTGGATCTTATCAATTTGAAAATACTTGCATTTGATGTGATTTTAGGAATCGACTGGTTAACCACTCATCATGCCAAAATTGATTATTTTCGTAAGGTTGTTAGTTTTTATATTCCTAATCAACCTGTTGTGCGAATTCAAACAACCAAACCACTAAAATCAATTAATGTCATTTCAAGTCATAAAGGTATTCGTTTATTGAAAAACGGATGTCAAGCTTTCTTAGCCCATGTCATTGATTTAAACCAGAATACGTCAGATTTGAATGATATTTCTGTTGTTAATAAGTTTCCTGATGTATTTCCCAAAGAACTTCCTGGCCTACCCCAAAACGTGAAGTTGAATTCTTTATTGACCTTGAACCCGATACAAAACCCATTTCTAAAATCCCATATCGAATGACTCCTATTGAACTTCAGGATTTAAAGGTTCAACTAAAGGAATTGTTAGACATCGATTTTATACGTCCTGGTACATCGCCTTGGGGTGCTCCTGTTTTATTTGTAAAGAAGAAAGAAGGGAGTATTCAACTTTGTATTGATTATCGGGAGTTGAACCATGTCACCATCAAGAATAGGTATCCGTTACCTCGCATTGATGACCTGTTCGACCAGTTGCAAGGTCCGCAATTCTTCTCAAAGATCGATCTCCGTTCTGGATATTATTAGTTAAAGATTAAAACTGATGACATTCCAAAGACTGCAGTTAGAACTCGATACGCACATTATGAATTTCTAGTTATATCTTTCGAATTGACCAATGTCCATGCTGCGTTCATGGGCAGGATGAACCGAATATTTAAGAAATATTTGGATCATTTCGTGGTTATCATCCTAATATACTCCAAAAGCCTCAAATATTTTTTTTTCACCTAGAACGAACTCAACATGCGACAACGACGTTGGCTTGAGTTGTTGAAAGATTACGACCAAACCATCCTATGCCATCCTGGAAAAGCGAACGTGGTAGCTGACGCGTTGAGTAGAAGATCATATACGGGAACGAGTGCGATGCTATCAACACAAAGACCTATTTTGTATGACTTACAAAGGATGGAGATAGAGTTCAAGACTCTAGGGACCCACGTGATGATGTCTAATATACAAGTAGAACCGACTCATGGCTCCATTAGAGGCGTTGTATGGACGAAAGTGTCGTTCTCCAGTATGCTGGGATGAGGTGGGTGAAGCAATATTGTTGGGACTGGAGTTAGTACGTATGACTACGAAAAAGATTCCAATGATCCGACAACGTATACAAACAGCACAAGATCGACAAAAGATATGACGCCCCCAAATTCGGGACCGCCACTTGGTCACTCGAATTTGGTTAGTCACGTGCTCATGGTAATACAATAATAACTAAAATCACACATTCACAGCAGAAGATCTAATATAGAATAATATACAATGATTTATTATAATTATTCTCCCAAATCTCGCAACCTACAGTACTTAATAGATTACATAATAATATCGAATAAAGACTTATTACATAATACTACTTAAGCTTAAACATAGTCTTAATATAACATAACACTTTTAAACGTAAAGGAACAAGCTAGTCGGTAGCCTTGCCCTTGCCCTTGTCTTTCCCAGAGGCACTTCCCTGTTCTGCCTTAACTGAAAGGTTTTAAATAAGCAAGAAGGAGCACAAATTGCCCAGCAAGTAATATACAACAAGGGTAAAGAGTTTTATAACACGAGTTTGAAATATTGAAGTATAATCTCTAAGATAGTTCAAGGTTCCAGAATAATATCATGGATAACGAGTCTCAACAGTGCTCGAATCAAATCTTTGGAATATGAAATGATAGTTTAATATAGATCAACAGATATATATGAATTTAAAGGCTATCAACGTGTCCAACTGGATAAAATAATTTTTATACTGAGCAGTCACTAAGGACTATTGAACATCTACTAGAATTACCAATATTAAACTCATAACCCAAAAGAAACAAGTATGATAGATGATCAGTCTACAATATTCTATGTTATGCATAACCACAGTAAAATTCACCCGTGTGTTGGGGCTTCCAACAATATACACTCCCCTTACCATAATGGATGTTCAACTCAGTTTTTAAGATGCCGCACCAATCAATTGGTTTGGACAGTTTTTTATATACATGCATATAGTCTAGCCGAATCAAATGGCATAGACACTTTCACAATATCCAAGAACAATATTAAGTTCAACATGAATAATAGCTTTCACAAGAGTTTAAACATACTAGCTCAAATGAATGAGTAAGATAACTTGCATTCAAAGAGATAATGTTCAGATACTTGCTTTACAATATCCGTTGAATAAAGTAATGCAAGGGTTAGGATACTTGCACTATAAATGAGTGTAAGTAAGGAAACTTGCCTTAAGCGTAGTTTATCCACGTAATTTAATCAACACTTTTCGAATCCTATCGTAATATAGTTATGTATATACGATATTCATTAGTCATATAGTTCAACATTATATCTCATCTTGTATATACGATCAACACATAAGCTAAGTTTTAAACTAGCTACACAGTTATATAGTATCATATTAATATAACTTTTATCCTTAACGTTCCTCCTTTTGAGTTAAAACACATTCTCATATCATTAATATCACATAAGATCACAACAAATAGCAAACATAATCTTTCTAGCACTTTATAGCATTATTGTAAGCTAACCGTCAAATCGGATTCAAGTAACAACATATGATATCACATAGCATGTATACATATTAAAGGATACTTCTATGTTTGTATAACCTTTCGTCGTTCCAACGTACATGATATAGATTCTAAGTCAATACTTTCAATAACTTAAAGCCATTCAAGGTTATGAAATTATATAATCTAACATGCTCGCCTTTTAAACACATAAGGTAATCGTATATCTCGTGTTAGGCATGCCTATGAATATTCATGTAACTATCATAGTTATTAGTTTGAAAACATGCTTCGTTTAAGTTAAACTTGGTTTCATGACATCTAGCATGGTATATATACATCTATGATACATGTGTGAGTCTGAGAGTACTATCTCATATGTTCGTAAACTCCAGAATACGGAACTCGCAATAACATGTTAAGGTTCACAATCAAAGCTTATATTTTCATTAGTAAGGCTTACTAACATGTTCATGTTACATCATGAAATTCGTATACATAAGTCAATAGGTCCGACATTCATTTCAAGGACATATAAACATGCTTGAAAAATCAGAACTCATATATGGTACATACATGTCAAAAGTTCGTTTGTAAAAACATACATTTCCGTTACTAATGAGGTTTGCATGTTCGTATTTCGTTATGAAACTTATCTACACAAGTGAACATACATTTCATGTGTTTCTAGGTCATACAAACGTGTCTCAAAAGTTAGCATGTCTAAAACGGATAAAACAAGTAAATGCTCATTTTGAGACTCTAAGTTCATTGTGAAAATTATAACAAGTAAGCGATCCGAATATAACATGCTCATACTAGTTAAACATGTTCATATATATATATATATATATATATATGTATTAATCATACCAACATGCTTGTCTAATCTATCTCAACACCTAACATTTAACAAAATTTAAGCAGGATGTAGAAAACTGCAGCAAGGGCCCTGCGCAGCTGCGCTGCGTCTTGTGTAGTTCGAACCAGGAACAGCCTGCTTCGGCAGGTTTCCAGGCCAAATGCCAAATTTCTTTTACCAAATTAGTTTAACACAGCCACATAGTACTTCTATTATACTTATAAGTCTATATAGAAACTAAGAACATGTCCCAATATAATTTAGCATGAATTGTAATCAAAATCAAGAATTCAAGAAATCTCATAAACAGAAAAATGAAGAACATGAATGAAGAATTTTATACCTCTGTAATATGAATTAGGCTTGCTAATGCTGCTAAATCTAGAATGCCCACACTGATATATGTATATGCTCTCAATTCTAAACTTAAGCAATTCTCAGCAACGAAAAATATGAAGAGAAAGGCCATATATATAGCAAAACCAATACCCAAACAATGCAATTGCCTAACAAATTGAACCAACTGGATTTATGAATTGTATGGAGGTTAAGGAATAGTAGGTAAATGGTTGCTGAAATTAATCATGATTCCCACATCCAAGTTCATCATTTGCTGTGATTTAACTGAGTTTGAGGAGTATAGAGTAGGCTAGCTTGTAAGCTATACACGTGAAGAAGAATGAACTGAGTCTCTTATTATGGGACAAGGCACAATACTCAGCATTTGCAATACACATACATACTTAGGCTATATACACATACATATATCATACACTTAGGTATACATGTATACTTAGGTAGTAATTCATTTAGAGTCATAATGTAGTTTTCAATAAGGAAATAATGTTACAATGTAGTGAATGTAATTTGCACATATATAATCCATGTACATTGTCTTCTTCATTATTAAATTCTATTAATCAATAATTATTTACAATATATCCATGATATATTATTGTATATTCATATACACATTGTCACATAAGCATAAATCTTGTAGCTCACATAGTTTAATTAATCTTAATATATGGTTCTTACATATAATATAGTTGCACTACACTTCACACTTCATATAATATGTAGTTAGTTACTATACGTTATACATTTAATTCGCATGCTCGCACATAGAAGTTAATAGTTTACTTATCTTATCAATTAAATAATAATAATATTAATTAATCTATTTTTCATTAATCAATGAAATTATTAATATCCACAATAATTGATTAATACTTATACGATTAAATATCACATGAATAAATGTAAATCTTATTAATAAACACGTCGTTTATTATTATTATATCTCTTGTAATAATAATCACATATTATTAATTAATCACCATTAGTATTTAATAACAATTAATTAATATTCTACAATAACAATTAACAATTAATATAGATTAATCGTTCACTCGATAATTCTTTGTCAGTTAGTATAATCATTAATATTTCTCATCACTATGCCACACAAGGCATTCACGAGTTTATTATAAACTCCACATTTTTCTCAATTATTATAATTATTCAATTTAATATAATTGAGTTGACTCACAAAATCATTTATATTCAAATAAATTCTCATTTTCATTAATATATTTATTTAATAATATTAGGAAAAATCTCGAGTATTACATCCCCCCCCCTTATAAAAATTCTGTCCCGGAATTGCTACAAGGTTACACAAATAGATGGGGATAGTCCCTTATCATCCTATCTTCTAACTCTCACGTTGCCTCCTCGACATCGTGGTTACGCCAAAGTATTTTTACAGATGAAATAATTTTATTTCTCAAGATTTGCACTTTCCTATCTAGTATTTGGACATGAATTTCTTCATACACCAAGTTCTTCTCCACTTGAATGGGCTCATATGAAATCATGTGCTTGTAGTCGGCCTTGTACGGTCGCAACACGAAAATGTGGAACACGTTGTGGATGTGCTCCAACTTGGGTGGTAATGCAACTTTGTATGTTACTTCGCCCACTCGCTTCAGTATCTCGAACGGTCCTACGAATCTTGGACTCAATTTTCCTTTCTTGCCGAAACGGATCTTTCTCTTCCATGGAGATACCTTCAAGAAAACAAAACTGCCGACTTTATAGTCTCGGTCCTGCCGATGCAAATCTGCGTATTTCTTCTGGCGATCTTGAGCTGCTACTAGTCAGGCTCGTATTACTGTCACCACGTCTGCGGTTTACTGTACTAACTCTGGTCCGAGCATTCGTCGCTCTCCGACTTCATCCCAACATAATATAGTTCTGCACTTTCTCCCATATAGGGCTTCGTACGGTGGCATGCCGATACTCGCATGGTAACTATTATTTTACGTAAATTTGAATAAGGGTAGGTGGTCGTCCCAATTTCTCTTGAAGTCCATCACGCAAGTTCTAAGCATGTCCTCCAGCGTTTGTATTATTTGCTCACTCTGTCCGTCGGTCTGAGGATGGTAAGCAGTACTCAACCTCAACTGTGTTCCCATTCTCTCTTGCAAACTCTTCCAAAAATTTAATGTGAAGCGCGGATCTCGATCAGAGATAATTGACACCGGCACTCCATGTCGTGAAACAATCTCCTTTACGTATAGGCTCGCTAACTGACTCAAACTGTAACGGATCTTGATTAGTAGAAAATGTACGGTCTTTGTAAGTCGATCCACAATAACCCAAATGGCATTATAACCTTTCTGCGTGACCGGAAGTCCTACCACAAAGTCCATCGTAATATGCTCCCATTTCCACTCCGATATTTCCAACGGTTGTAGTAAACCACTCGGCCGCTGATGCTCTGCTTTAACGTGTTGGCAAGTTAAACATCTACTAACACACTCTGCGACTTCCCGTTTCAGATTGGGCCACCAAAAATGTTGCCTCAAATCTCGGTACAGCTTTATGCCTCCTTGATGAAGGAATATGTCATGTTGTGTGCCTCATGCAAAATCTCTTCCCTCAACTCGGTTATCACTGGTACCCATACTCTTTCTTCAAATCTCAAAATACCGTCTTTATCCATTCAAAATTTCTCTCCTTCATTCTCTGTGATCCTCTTTCGGATTTTCTCACACTCTTCATCTTTTTCCTGTGATTCTTTTACTCTATCCAACAACGTCGGACAAGCTTCCATTACAAATAACTTCTCACCAGACCTTTCTGGTCCTTTCACTTCTATCTCCAATTTCTCCATCTCTCTTATTAACTCTTTCTGAGTCATCACATGAAACAATTTCTCCCTTCCTTTCCCGCTTAGAGCGTCGGCAACCACGTTTGCCTTTCCCAGGTTATAAAGAATGTCGCAGTCATAGTCTTGGATTAATTCTAACCACCTTCTCTGTAGCATGTTCAGTTCCTTCTGGGTGAAGATATATTTTAGACTCTTGTGATCCGTGTATATCTCACATTTCTCCCCGTATAGATAATGCCTCTATATCTTTAACGCAAAAACTACTGCCGCTAACTTTAAGTCATGAGTAGGGTATCATTTTTTGTAATCCTTTAATTGTCGTGATGCATACGCAATGACTTTACCGTGCTACATAAGCACACAGCCAAGTCCCTTGTGCGATGCATCACTGAACACCACAAAATTTCCCTACTCATCTGGTAATGTTAACACAGGTACTTCGCTTAATCTTTTCTTCAATTCTTGAAAACTTTCTTTGCATTTTTCTGTCCGTACAAATTTTACCGTCTTCCTAGTTAGATTGGTCAACGGGGTTGCTATCTTAGAAAAATCTTGGATAAATCTTCGATAGTACCCAACTAACCCTAAAAAGCTTCTCACCTCCGTCAGTGTTCTCGATTGTTCCCGATTACTTACTGCTTCAACCTTTGCGGGGTCTACTGAGATTCCATTCTTATCCACCACGTGGCCTAAGAATTGAACCTTCTCCATCCAAAATTCATATTTTGAAAACTTTGCATACATCTTCTCTTTCCTTAGTGCCTCCAAAACAATCTTCAGATGTTCGGTGTGTTCTTCCTCTGTCTTCGAGTAGACCAAAATGTCGTCGATAAAAACCACAACAAATTTATCCAATTATGTCTTTAAAACTCGGTTCATCAAGTCCATAAATGCTGCCGGAGCATTAGTCAAACCAAATGACATTACCAAAAACTCGTAATGTCCATAACGGGTTCGAAATGTAGTCTTTGGTATGTCCTCATCCCTCACTTTCAGTTGATGATATCCTGTTCATAGGTCAATTTTCAAGAAACACTTTGCTCCCTTCAGTTGATCAAACAAATCGTCTATCCTCGGTAGCGAATATCGGTTCTTGATTGTTACTCTGTTCAATTCTCGATAATCGATACATAGCCTCATCGATCCGTCTTTTTTCTTAACGAATAACACTGGTGCTCCCCAAGGAGACACACTTGGTCAAATGTAACCCTTATCCAATAACTCTTGCAATTGTATCATCAATTCCTTCATTTCTACTGGCGACATTCGATATGGGGCTTTTGAAATCGGTTCAGTCCCCGGTGCTAAGTCTATTACGAATTTGATTTCCATGTCTGGTGGAAGACCAGGCAGGTCATTTGGAAACACATCCTGAAATTTATTCACTGTGGATATATCCTTAATTTCTACTCCCTTCTTTCGAGTATCAACGATGTAAGCTAAATAACCTACACATCCCTTTCTTAACAATTTCTTGGCCTGCATCATCGTAACGCAACACGATTGCTTAAGCGATGAGCTACCATAAAACATTACCTTAGACTTACTCAGAGTCTGAAGGTTTACACATTTATTCTGACAATCAATTATGGCTGCATGGTTATACAACCAATCCATTCCCAGTATCACATCAAATTCTCCCAGTCTAATAGGAATCAAGACTACGCTCAGTTCATGTTCTCTAATGTTTGCGCGATAATTTTGATAAACATATTCTACAGGGATTATTTTCTTATTTACAACTTCTATGTTCAAAGGATCTTCTAAACGTTCTCGAGGTGTACTAAGTTTAGTACCAAATTCTTCAGATATAAAAGAACAGGTGGCACCCGAATCAAATAATACGTAAGCATTTATATCATTGATTGGGATTATACCTGACACCACGTCCTTTGCAGCTGCGGCATCTTGGACGGTCATATTAAAGGTTCAGGCGGTCGATCAGTTGGGTTGCGCGGGTCCTCCAATCATTAACTTGCTACCTCCTCCCTGACCTCATCTAGTTCCACCACTTCCTTTCTTTGGGCAATCCTTTATCTGGTGCTCCATTGATCCACAAGCGAAACATCCCTTGATCTTCTTTGGTTTTGGGCAAATTGGCGATATGTTCCCCTCTTTGCCGCAATTATAACACGTGATTTTTCCCTTGTAGCATTCTCCCTGATGGCTCCTCCCACACTTGTTACAAGTCTCACTCCTTTTCTTAAAGTTTACCTAGTGACTACCACCTTGATTATTGTTTCGGTTGTTGTTGTTGTTGTTGTTGTTGTTGTTGTTGTTTTTGTTGTTATTCTCCCACTTTCTCTTTTCGGAGTTACTGCCTCCGTCGCTGCTTCCTCCACGATTCTCACTACCAGTGTTCTTGCTTTTCTTCTCTTTGTTATACAAGCTCAAAGCTTCACTTCCTCCCTCAGTAATAATAGCTTTTTCCAACAGTGTTGCAAAAGAATCGATCTGAAGAACTGACACCTTGTTGAATAGCCAAGGCTTCAGTCCTTGTTCGAATCGTCTAGCCTTCCTTTCTTTATCACCAACTTGGTGTTCCACAAATCGCGCTAGTTCGTTAAACTTAGCCGCGTATTGCGCCACCGTCATCTCACCTTGTTTTAACTCTAGGAATTTCACCTCCATTCGATTCTTCATGCTCTTCGGGAAGTAATTTTCGAAGAACAGCGTCTTAAACCTATCCCAAGTTATTGTCCCTTCTCCCGCTCTCTGCTGATTAGCCTCCCACCAATAGTTTGCTTCGCCTCTCATCATGTATGTGGCAAATACTGTCTTCTGGCCTTCACCTACGCTAGCTATAGTGAAGGCCTTCTCAATTTCCTTGATCCAAGTTTGCACAACTATCGGGTCAGTAGTACCTTCGAATTCTTACACTCTTAAAATCTTTGAAGGTTGTTACTGGGACAGCTTGAGGGTTGGGTCGAATGGGTTCATTGTTCCTTCCCCTTAAGGCCTCTCCTAACAAGTCTACCAACTTCTGAATGGGATCTACTTGCTCCCTCTCGTTATTAACGGATTCTTCGGATGCAGTCAATCTACGTCTTGGTGCCATGATCTGCATCACAAATTTTCATTTTGTTATTATTCAGTTATATTACTTAAGTATTTCTTTTAAAACAAAAAGAATAAATTTATAACACATTTTTGAATAAACTCCATTTATATTCATATGTCATTTCATTTCATTATATGATTATCCCAGCATACTGCTATAAATGTTTTCATATATATCCCCTACTATCCCAAAAGACGGGGAATATACCAACCTATTACCACACCACCCCTCTAACAAAAGCTTACACGGGATTTACATCACTATCCCACATCTTACACAAAAGATTGGGATTACAACATAGTATATACAACACATCAGACAAATACTACTAATCTACCACTAAACTATCTAAGGAAATCTCATCCCCTCATGCCACGCTCCACAGTGCTCTTGTACTCTAACTGTCCTATATAAACTACCAGCTCTTGACTCATAGTATTTAGAGTCTGTCCCTGTTCTGATGGGTAGTGGTACACACCATCAAGCACCCTTTCAAATGCCGAACAGAACATGTACCCCATCTTGTTCATTTTCATCTTTTTACATTTGACCTCATCCTCCAGGTTGTCAGCTCTCTCATGGGCAGCCTCCCACTTCTCCTCGAAGTATATCCTATCCATCACCTCTAATTCTAACTGAGTACGGAGTGCTTCCTTCTCACTCTTCTCGCTAAGCTCCCTCTGTTCAACCTCTTCTAGCTTTCCTGCCAGATCCACATTCCTAGCCACTGACTTGTGAAATAAAGTCCCCATCTGGATTTCAGCCTCCTTGCGATAAGCAATTTCTACCTCTAGCTCCTGCATGGCCAACTTCCTTTGGTGGTCTTCGTCCCGTAGTTTCTGGAACTCCGACTCTCTCTCTAGGGCCTCTTCTTCTAACTCCTGGACTCTGCAGTCCAACTATAGGATCCGCTCCTCATACTCACCTAGTATATGTTCCTCTAGGTTAGGCTCGTAGGGGTCCTCCATGGGCTCCTCCTCTGAAGGCTCGTCCTCGACAGGCTCATCCTCCATCAGCTCCTCCTCGGGGTCAAACTCTACCTCTATCTCATCCTCGTCATCAAACTCGGATGGTACAATAGCCTGTACTAACACAACCTCTATAGGTGCCTCGTACACTACATGAATATCCATGGGCTCATCCTCAGCCACTCTACTGGGTACTCCCATATCTACCATCTACAATCACAAACACAAGACAAGAAACAGCAACTCCATTAGAATGTTAAATAAAACATAAGTTCATTGTATAAAATGAAGTTACATTTCATAACAGACTAAGTCTCTCATGGAAAACTCTACATGAGTTTTATCTCCTTCCTAACTTCTAAGTTCGCCTAAGTTATAATCTAAGGACACTCGCTCCTAAGGTTTATAACTACAGCTCTGATACCAACCTGTGACGCCCCCAAATTTGAGACCGCCACTTGGTCACTCTAATTCGGTTAGTCACGTGCTCATGGTAATACAATAATAACTAAAATCACACATTCACAGCGGAAGATCTAATATAGAATAATATACAATGATTTATTATAATTATTACCCCAAATCTCGCAACCTACAGTACCTAATAGATTACAAAATAATATCGAATAAATACTTATTACATAATCCTACTTAAGCTTAAACATAGTCTTAATACAACATAACACTTTTAAACATAAAGGAACAAGCTAGTCGGTAGCCTTGCCCTTACCCTTGTCTTTCCCAGAGACACTTCCCTGTTCGGCCTTAACTAAAAGGTTTTAAATAAGCAAGAATGAGCACAAATTGCCCAGCAAGTAATATACAACAAGGGTAAAAAGTTTTATAACACGAGTTTGCAATATTAATGTATAATCTCTAAGATAGTTCAGGGTTTCAGAATAATATCATGGATAACGAGTCTCAACAATGCTCGAATCAAATCTTTGGAATATGAAATGATAGTTTAATATAGATCAACAGATATATATGAATTCAAAGGCTATCAACGTGTCCAACTGGATAAAATAATTTATATACTGAGCAGTCACTAAGGACTATTGAACATCTACTAGAATTACCAATATTAAACTGATAACCCAAAAGAAACAAGTACGATAGATGATCAATCTACAATATTCTGTGTTATGCATAACCACAGTAAAATTCACCCATGTGTTGGGGCTTCCAACAATATACACTCCCTTTAACATAAGGGTTGTTCAACTCAGTTTTTAAGATACCGCACCAATCAATTGGTTTGGACAATTTTTTATATACATGCATATAGTCTAGCCGAATCAAATGGCATAGACACGTTCACAATATCCAAGAACAATATTAAGTTCAACATGAATAATAGCTTTCACAAGAGTTTAAACATACTAGCTCAAATGAATGAGTAAGATAACTTGCATTCAAAGAGATAATGTTCAGACACTTGCTTTACAATATCCGTTGAATAAAGTAATGCAAGGGTTAGGATACTTGCACTATAAATGAGTGTAAGTAAGGAAACTTGCCTTAAGCGTAGTTTATCCACGTAATTTAATCAACACTTTTCGAATCCTATCGTAATATAGTTATGTATATACGATATTCATTAGTCATATAGTTCAACATTATATCTCATCTTGTATATACGATCAACACATAAGCTAAGTTTTAAACTAGCTACACAGTTATATAGTATCATATTAATATAACTTTTATCCTTAACGTTCCTCCTTTTGAGTTAAAACACATTCTTATATCATTAATATCACATAAGATCACAACAAATAGCAAACATAATCTTTCTAGCACTATATAGCATTATTGTAAGCTAACCGTCAAATCGGATTCAAGTAACAACATATGATATCACATAGCGTGTATACATATTAAAGGATACTTCTATGTTTGTATAACCTTTCCTCGTTCCAACATACATGATATAGATTCTAAGTCAATACTTTCAATAACTTAAAGCCATTCAAGGTTATGAAATCATATAATCTAACATGCTCGCCTTTTAAACAAATAAGGTAATCGTATATCTCATGTTAGGCATGCTTATGAATATTCATGTAACTATCATTGTTATTAGTTTGAAAACATGCTTCGTTTACACTAAACTTGGTTTCACGACATCTAGCATGGTATATATACATGTATGATACATGTGTGAGTCTAAGAGTATTATCTCATATGTCCGTAAACTCCAGAATACGAAACTCGCAATAACATGCTAATGTTCACAATCAAAGCTTATATTTTCATTAGTAAGGCTTACTAACATGTTCATGTTACATCATGAAATCCGTATACATAAGTCAATAGGTCCGACATTCATTTCAAGGCCATATAAACATGCTTGAAAAAGCAGAACTCATATATGGTACATACATGTCAAAAAAAAGTTTGTAAAAACTTACATTTTCGTTACTAATGAGGTTTGCATGTTCATATTTCGTTATAAAACTTATCTACACAAGTGAACATACATTTCATGTGTTTCTAGGTCATACAAACGTGTCTCAAAAGTTAGAATGTCTAAAACGGATAAAACAAGTAAATGTTCATTTTGAGACTCTAAGTTCATTGTGAAATTTATAACTTCACTTTTCAAGTAAGCGATCCGAATATAACATGCTCATACTAGTTTAACATGTTCATATATATATATATATATATATATGTATTAATCATACCAGTATGCTTGTCTAATCTATCTCAACACCTAACATTTAACAAAATTTAAGCAGGATGTAGTAAACTGCAGCAGGGGCCCTGCGCAGCTGCGCTGCGCCTGGGTTTAAACCCGGCGCAGCTGCGCCGTGTGTAGTTCGAACCAGGAACAGCCTGCTTCTGCAGGTTTCTAGGCCAAATGCCAAATTTCTTTTACCAGATTAGTTTAACACAACCACATAGTACTTCTATTATACTTATAAGTCTATATAGCAACTAAGAACATGTCCCAATATAATTTAGCATGAATTGTAATCAAAATCAAGAATTCAAGAAATCTCAGAAACAGAAAAATGAAGAACATGAATGAAGAATTTTATACCTCTGTAATACGAATTAGGCTTGCTAATGCTGCTAAATCTAGAATGCCCACACTGATATGTGTATATGCTCTCAATTCTAAACTTAAGCAATTCTCAGCAATGAAAAATGTGAAGAGAAAGGCCATATATATAGCAAAACCAATACCCAAACAATGCAATTGCCCAACAAATTGAACCAACTAGATTTATGAATTGTATGGAGGTTAAGGAATGGTAGGTAAATGGTTGTGGAAATCAATCATGATTCTCACATCCAAGTTCATCATTTGCTGTGATTTCACTGAGTTTGAGGAGTATAGAGTAGGCTAGCTTGTAAGCTATACACGTGAAGAAGAATGAACTGAGTCTCTTATTATGGGACAAGGCACAATACTCAGCATTTGCAACACACATACACACTTAGGCTATATACACATGCATATATTATACACTTAGGTATACATGTATACTTAGGTAGTAATTCATTTAGAGTCATAATGTAGTTTTCAATAAGGAAATAATGTTACAATGTAGTGAATGTAATTTGCACATATATAATCCATGTACATTGTCTTCTTCATTATTAAATTCTATTAATCAATAATTATTTACAATATATCCATGATATATTATTGTATATTCATATACACATTGTCACATAAGTATAAATCATGTAGCTCATAGAGTTTAATTAATCTTAATATATGGTTCCTACATATAATATAGTTGCACTACACCTCACACTTCATATAATATATAGTTAGTTACTATACGTTATACATTTAATTCGCATGCTCGCACATAGAAGTTAATAGTTTACTTATCTTATCAATTAAACAATAATAATATTAATTAATCTATTTTTCATTAATCAATGAAATTATTAATATCCACAATAATTGATTAATACTTATACGATTAAATATCACATGAATAAATGTAAATCTTATTATATTTATAAACACGTCGTTTATTATTATTATATCTCTTGCAATAATAATCACATATTATTAATTAATCACCATTAGTATTTAATAACAATTAATTAATATTCTAAAATAATAATTAACAATTAATATAGATTAATCGTTCACTCAATAATTCTTTGTCAGTTAGTATAATCATTAATATTTCTCATCACTATGCCACACAAGGCATTCACGAGTTTATTATAAACTCCATATTTTTCTCAATTATTATAATTATTCAATTTAATATAATTGAGTTAACTCACAAAATTATTTATATTCAAATAAATTCTCATTTCCATTAATATATTTATTTAATAATATTAGAAAAAATCTCGGGTATTACAAAAGAGTTATGCGGATTTTCATCGAAGGGACGTGAAATTTGATGTCGGAAACCATGTATTTTTACGTGTTGCTCCATGAAAAGGAGTTACGAGATTCGAAAAGAGAGGAAAGCTCAACCCACGATTTATTAGTCCATTTGAGATCTTTGACCGAGTAGGAACTGTGGCCTATAGACTCGCCTTACCTCTAAGCATGTCTCGTGTTCATAAAGTTTTTCACATATCCATGCTTTGTAAATATGTGAAAGACCCAAATCACATTATTGAGTTAGAACCAGACGAGATAGCCGAAGATTTAACGTACGAGGAGGTACCTGTCAAGATCTTAGATAAGAAGGAACATGTCCTACGCTCAAAGATTATACCTCAAGTTAAAGTTTTGTAGAGGAACCATGCTATCGAGAAAATGACCTGGGAGTTAGAATCGAAAATGAAAGCGAGGTATCCTCACCTTTTTGAAATATCAGGTACGTACATCAATTTCGAGGATGAAATTTCATAAGGATGGGAGGTTGTAAGACCCCAACTTTAATGAATAAAGATTTAATTTTCTTTATATGTTATTTTAAATAGTAAGGTGTTTATTTGATAAATGTGGTAAGTTATGGGTAATATGCGTAAAGTTTATAAAGTAAGCAAGTGGTCATAAAATATTCATTATGTCGGAAAATATTCGTTTGGTCGGGGAATATTCTTGTTGTCGGGGAATATTCGTACGACGGCGCAGTCATTTGTGGGTCCCATAACGGAAAACTGTCTGATGAAAAAAATGACAAGAATAAGTTTTCTAAAAGTAACGTCAAAACTGTTACCGTTAAACTGTTGAAATAGCCGGTGATTAAACTAAAGTAATACGCATTGTTGCACAGTAGCACACGGTATTACACAGTATTGTATATTATTAATTCAATAATTGTCACTGCACAGTATTTTACATTATCAAATCAATAATTCATATTATTTGAATAATATTATTAGATAGCATTATTGGCAATGTCTAGAAAGTTCTGTCTAGGAAAAGGCTTTGGTCATCTAATTGCTCACCAATAAGGAGAAATCCTTATCGAAAAGCATCCTCTTTCATGGGAATAATCTGGTTGTTAATATTTTGATTCTGTAATATTATTTGTGAATAATAATTTATTATTGATAAATATGATAAGTAAATATTTATTCAATTTTGATATATATTGAGGAATTTTTAGCAAAAGAGACATTGTTGAAAGTTGACATTTTATCTTTTTGATAAAATAATTTATTCAAATATATTATTAAAATATTACATTATAATAGTATAATGTGATAATATAATAGTATAATTTTATAATTTAAATAGTAACATTTTTACAATAAATTCATGGTATAAGAATAAAATGAGATGGAAGAGAGCAAATTGGATTTGAATTATTATTTTTTTGCTATAAATGTTTTTAGTGAAATACATGTGTTTAGTGGGGGGAGGTGTCCTTTCTTATGTGCTGAGATTATTTATCAAACCAAGTATCCGTATGTAAATTTTTGTCAACTTTGGTGTTCTGGCATTTTCCTTTAAACAGGGTGCTTAGTTAGTGGGGGGAGGTGTCCTTTCTTATGTGCTGAGATTATTTATCAAACCAAGTATCCGTATGTAAATTTTTGTCAACTTTGGTGTTCTGGCATTTTCCTTTAAACAGGGTGCTTAGTTAGAAATGAAAATCACACCAGAATCAAAAAATTATTTCTCTATACTATTGAGCATATTTCTTGTGAGTATAAGGATAGTTTGAGTGTTGATAATAGTGCAAGATTTTCTTATCATAATATCCGATATTCCAGTCAGAACTACTGTCATATTAAGGTAAGGGATATTATTTTTCTCGTAAATGATGTTATTTTCTTTTAATATTCGTAAAGAATATTATTTTCTTTAATATTCCATATTATGAAAGTTATAATATTTCATTTCATATTCTCAAACTTAAACTTACTACAGTAAGTATTGCTTCTATAATTCCTGAAATGATCAGAAATTCCTTGAGTTTTGCGTTTCATCTAATATTATTTCACCGGAATATTGGTATAAACTTTCTTATGAAATTTTTACCTTTTCATGTCGGGGTTACTATTCATCCGTACGGTACTATTCATAAATACGATACTATTCATACGTATGACACTATTCACAGGAAAATTAAATTTTCTTTTCTTTGTCCAAGTTATCTGTTATGGTTCTTATCTTTGATTGGATCCATGTTCTGAACTTCATTCTTGAATTTTGCTCCACAATTGATTATTAATGAATATACTTAAACTTGGATAAATTAAATTACGAATCCTTAATACTTGTCCTTTATCTCACTGGATTCGTTCTTTATATTATTTTTCACCATCCTCAATCTTAAATTGTGGTGAAAGTTATCTTTGGCCCGTAGTGCAAAGATGAACTATTGATCGATGAATATCGTTGGCCTGTAGTGCAAAGATGAATGATTAATTGATGAATATCTTTGTCCCGTAGTACAAAGATGGACACGTGTTGGTATGATTATGACCACTGGTGATACAAATGAATATCTTTGGCCCATATTGCAAAGATGAATATTTGATTTGAATATATTGATTGATGTTATAGGGATAAAATATTAATGATGGACTTTTAAATCATAGAAGATAGTAGACATCATTCTCTACTTAACTCTTCTAATGAATTGTTATTTTCGCTGCAGTTGTTGATCTAAAACTTATTGTCCATAATATTTTATCTGATTTATTGAAGGCTAACGATAATTTATTCTTCATTATCTTAGTCATAATATTCTTTATTGGGCTATTTGAGCTCACCTTTTTCTTCCGTTGTTCTCTTCAGGAACTGAGAATATAGCTGGGACTAGTCAGGGAACAGAGTGATGGTCCGAGAAAGAGATGTAGAAGTCCTCACTTATTTGTAAAATAGTGTGATAATAATTGTAATGAGGACTTAGTTTGAGCGTTTATATTTTTTACATATCTGTATTGACGCTCACAGTTGTGTGGTCGTATTATGCACGACCGTTTGATATAAAAGATTATATTTAGATATTGTACCATGTATTTTGCGACTCAGAATGGGTTGAGTATTGAACCTATTTTGGGGGCGTCATAGGACGGATCACTATACACGACGAAATCTCATGTACTATCAGGCAAAGACAACACAGGTGCAGTACTCAATCTCTTCTTCAGTTCTTGAAAACTTTTTTGTCCAAACGAACTTCACCGTTTTCCTAGTCAAATTCGTCAACGGAGTTGCGATTTTGGAAATATCTTAAATGAATCTTCTATAGTAACCTGCCAAACTCAAGAAACTCCTAACTTCTGATGGTGTCTTAGGCTGATCCAAATTTATTACAGCTTCAACCTTCGACGGATCTACCGAAATCCCGTCTTTGTCAATTATGTGGCCAACAAATTGCACACGCTCTAACCAGAATTCGCATTTCAAAAATTTTGCATATAACTTCTCCCATCTTATCAATTCTAACATCAGCCTCAAAATGTTCAGTGTGTTCCTCCTTAGTTTTGGAATACACCAAAATGTCATCAAAGAATACCACCACAAACTTGTCTAGAAAAGGCTTAAACACCCTATTCATTAGGTCCATAAATGCCACAGGTGCATTCGTTAAACTAAATGACATCACCAAGAACTCGTAATACCCATACCGAGTTCTAAATGCTGTCTTCGGTACATCTTCTTTCCTTACCTTCAACTGATGATATCCGCTTCTCAAATCTATTTTCGAGAAGTACCTAGCTCCCTTCAGCTAATTGAAAAAATCATCGATCCATGAAAAAGGATATTTATTCTTACTTATAACTTTGTTCAACTCCCTATATTCAATGCAAACCCGCATTGATCCATCCTTCTTCTTGACGAACAACACCGGCGCTCCCCACGACGATACGCTCAGCTGGATATACTTCTTGTCCAATAATTCTTGCAGTTGAACCATCAACTCTTTCATCTCTATCGAAGCCATTCTATACGAGGCCTTATATATCGGAGCAGTCCCTGGCGCTAAGTCAATCACGCACTCTGTTTCTCTATCTGACGGAAGTTAGCAAATCACTCGAAAACACATCCACAAATTCCTTAACGACTAATATTTCTTCCAATTTTGGACACTCCTTCCGAGTATCCACTATGTAGGCTAAGTACCCTACACAACCTTATTTCAATAACCTCTTGGCTTGTATAATCGTCAAACAACTCTCTTTTCTAGGAGACTTGCTGCCATAAAACACTACCTTCGACGGAGTTGTAAGGTTTATAAATTTCCTCTGGCAATCAATTACCGCCCCATGGTTGAACAACCAATCCATACCCAGTATAACATCAAATTCCCCAAGTTTTATCGGAATTAAATCTACTATTAACTCGTGACCCTTAATAAGCAACCTACAGTTCTTGTGTACAAACCTAACAGGAATTACCTCCCTATTCGCATTCTCTATATTCAAAGGGTAAATTAATTCCTCCTTAGGCAACTTTAAATTCTTAGCAAAGTCATCGAATATAAATGAACAAGTAGCACCCTAATCAAGTAATACATAAGCATTAATACTATTAACCGAAATGATACTTGACACCACATTCTTTGACTGCCCAGTATCTTGCACGGTCATGTTGAATGTTCTGGCGGTGGGTCGGTTCGTTTGCGTTGGTCCAGCGATAGTCAAAGTGTTGCCTCTATTAGATCCTCTTCCTCTTCCTCGACCCTCCAATTGGCTTCTTAGGGTAATCACGAGCCATGTGATACTTTGACCCGCATGTAAAACAAGCTCCCTTCTTTGGGTTAGGACAATTCAGCGCAATCACTACTATAAAATAGTAAAAAGATGACACTTAATAGACAACGTTTTTATAAAAAAAACGTTGTGGTTTTTATTTACACAATGTTTTTTTGATAAAGTGTTGTAGTTTGAAATAAAAAACGTTGTGTATTGATAAGGGCCATTTTTTGATTTTAAAGTTATAATATTTTCTTAAATAAAATGTTGTGTATTTAAAAAAACACAAAGGCCATATTCGTGTTAAGCATTCCGTCTCCAGCCATATCCTCCCCCATTTACCCTAAAATCTCTCACGAATGAAATTTTAACCCTTCACGATTAAAATTCAAGCCTCTCAATGATGAAATTACAGTCCTAAATCACTCGTACCTAGCTCTAAATCTCATATCGAGCCTCTGATAAACGAAATCATCATACCCCATCCCTTAAATTTTAGGGCTCGAACAAAGCGAGATAGATAAATCTTAGAGGGAGAGCATAGAAGAAGAAAAGGATGAAGAGGGAAGAAATCGTGGTAACTCTCTTTCTCTCTCAGATTCATATCAAAGTTGTAGAATATGCTTTTGCAACTTGCGAGAACTCGAATTGTAAGCAATTTCAACGCAAAAATAAAATTTCTCGCATCTATAGACTATATATGTGTGTGTACATATATTCACATAAATATGGATGCTCTACTGGATCAAGCTAGAGACTAGGAAATTCTATGAATCTTTGGAGGAAATTAGTTATTGATATTCAATACAAGAAATTCGTATAGAATTGTAGTAGAGATCAAGCCGTTGTTATCTATTATAGGTGGATCTCAAGTTTTAAAAAGCTTAGAAGCTCCTTTCAGGTGGTTGCTCGGATAATGTGGTTGTTTAAAGAGTTTTTATGACAATTTACTATCGAATTTATAGATTTGAGTGTTTGATTTCTGAAATATCTTTTCGATTCGAACTTTTGAATAACGCTGCAATTTAAGTGAGGTTTTAGCAGATATTGAGTTTATTTTTTCGATTATTAAGTTTCATCAACAGATGACACTTTGTTGTTTCCCTTATCAAAAATGAGGTTGATTTTGTGTCTTTGAAGATGTTATGCATTTAGATATATGTAGTGTTTTTATATCATTTTATTGCTTATATGAAGGGATATTTGTAAGTATTTAAGTAACATTGATCAAGTTCTATATGTTTTATGCCACTGAAGTTCTGATATTCTTTAGCCGTTAGGTGAAGAAGAAAATCAAATTTGTATAGATCGTCAGTACAAGAAATATTTGGTTATTTCCTGCTTACAAAATGTGGACTGAATTGCAGTGCATAATGAAACTAGAATCAAGTAGAGCCCATGAAAAAAGAAAAAGTTTAACTACATTAAGTGGCAAAATATATCACAATATGCTTTTATTGGGTTTATGTTTTTTATGGCATTGTGTTTGCATATGTATGAGAAAAATCACCTGACATACCTATTGTTAGTCTCTTTCTACATTTTAGGAATTCGCTGTCATATAATTTTGTGTTGCAACTGCAATTTATTGATTGAATCAAGTTCGATTTGTTATTTTATGGAGGCAGATAAAGGAGATTATTTTGCTTACCCAGATAACTAAGAAGTAAGCTCACTAATGGATACATATGGACTGAAGTCCGTGTCAGATTTACCTGCTCCTTTTCGTTCAACTTTCAGTTTCAGGTCTGTGTGATGATTTGTTCATTTGCCAAAAATCATTCACAAATCACATATTTGATGCATGATGTCAGGTGGAAGTAATACCCATACGTGAATTTGTTTTTTTTTATTTTCTATAACTTTTTTATCTTACAGTACATATATTTAGTGTTCAGATATGGTCACTTCTTTTACTGGAAATTGTTCAACTAGAAGTTTTAAGTTTCAAATTATATGTGGATATGCTTTCAATTAGTTTTTGGCTCTTATTTTCCTTAAAAAGTTCAGAGTTAACTACCATTATGACTGGTCTTGCTAAGTTGCTCATAAACACACAACATGGAGGTGGTATATAAGCATATACTACACAAGAAAAGTTCCCATTTCTGTAGCACTTCCTATATACATTAGATAAGATCAACCTTGTGCAGAACAAGATACCCTATAAATAATAATCATACTACACATACGTGCTTGGTAATAGTATTTTCTTCCTTGGACAGCAAACAAGTTACTTTCTATTCATTTTTTATGCATGCAGATATTTTAATTCACTACAGAGTGAATGCTTTTCTGCTTGTTTCCTCTCCGATGTGAACGTGGTTATTTCAGCACCGACTGGAAGTGGAAAAAAGTGTTATTTGAGCTATGCATGTTGAGGCTTCTCTCAAAGTTCATCTCTGCTGAAGGAAAGTTTATCCATGTAAAGGGGACTCTGAAAATAATAGAATTTTGTATTAATTTTCCTTATTGTTAGGCTTTCATTAATACTAATGAATTGGAGTAGATCTTCAGCTTCTTAATTCCAAGTTGACTACAATCAAAACTCCAAGTTTTTACTTATTACTCATTTTAAAAATAATTATGATAGGGGTTCAGGCGGGATACCCTGAATGTTTTCAATACAACTTTTTAATTCATCTGACAAGTTTTCATGTAATAGAACAAGTCATGTGTTTCAATGATTAATATATTTTTGTGCCTTGATCTTTTACTTTCACATTAATCTGAGCTCAGACATCAATTTCAGATCTACGACTCCAGTTTTGCGCACAAAGAAAAATTCATCATATTTTCTCTTGTTGAGTTACATTTGGTTATGCGTTTTTCCTCTTTATAGTAGTTAGTGTGGCAATTCACTTTGTTTGTCATTTTGTACTTGTGAAAGGCTTTGGTACAAAAGAAGCTCTGGGATTGGAGTCAGAAGCTTGCTTCGTGGGGAATAAATTACTTGGAGCTGACAGGTGATAATGAGTTTTACAACATAAGGAATATACAAGAAGCCGATATTATTCTGACCACTCCTGAGGTAACTAAAAATTAACACATTCAAATTCTATTTCAGTTTCTGATTTTGAATGTTATCATGTAGAATGGCTAAAAGCTGGTATCCCTTTTGTAGAAATTTAATGCGATGACTCGGTATCGCATAAAAGATGGTGGCTTAAGTTTCTTTGGAGATATAGCACTAGTACTTATTGATGAAGTTCATCTATTGAATGATTTATTGATGAAGTACTCATTGTCTATTAATTTCTAATTGATTGCTTCTATTGTCATGGTCTGGTAATAGATTTATTATCAACCATTTAGCTTTTAGTAGAGTAGCATGCTTAGTATTCTATTTTTGTTGCATATTTCATGGCCTCTAATTTTTCTTTTGATGTTATTGATTAGTCTCGAGTGGTGGTCGTTTGAGCTAGTTATATTGTTTGCTGGGAAATTACCAAATCCCCAACTTGAGACTTCAGTTCTTTCGATATGGTATCATCTTTTAATGACCTGAATATCTACATTATTTTTCTTCTTTGTAAATTTTGATGTCTAATTATTTTGTTAACAGTTTTATAATTACTGCGTTACAGTACTACATCCCATATTCTATTGGTGTTGCTGCAAGGTAGCTGATACTTGCTGCACAGTCTATGCCTGAATAGATATATATATGGTCTATATATAGTCATTTCTTACCCTCAAGGCATTCATTCTTTTATATCTGCACTGAAAAAGAATATTTGATGCAAATTTGTAGCACACGAGTAGCAAATAAATTAGGAACTCGGAATCCAAATGCAGCTCGACTAGTTAAGACAATGGTTGAACCTCGTCGTCGCTGTTTCTCTCTACCAGCAATTGAGCTAAGGGAAAAGGCTGTTTGAGGCATAGTCTATGTGATTGGTTAGTGTTCTTTAATTCACTTGTTGCATATTCTTTTTCATGATTGGATTTTTGTGGGTTTTGATTATTTATTTATTTTTTAAAAAAATGGAATCTGGTAATTTTGATGTTTGGTTGCTTAGAGAAAAGTATTGAATTACTATGAAAAAATTGATAAACTTAGCAACATTTTATAGAATTCCAGTTATTTTGTTGTTAGTTCGAATAAAATAACAAAATTTGGGATATGCAGGCATGTTGATATGGGTATCATTAGTGACCTGACTAGGAAAACTCCACTCTTCCATCTTCCTGTTTGGGCTTTAGTTGTGATATTTGTGGTAGTGCCTATTTTTAGGGTAAATAAGCCGTTTACCTATACTACTATCCAATTAAGAGATGACAAGGAAAAATATAACTACCAAAAAAAAGCAAGACAAGAAAAAAAAATCATGTGCATATTGATTTAATCTGTAACTGGAAATTATGCTGTGAATTTGAACTTCTCTAGGATATGTTTGAATTGTTTATGTAAATTTAAAGCTTTATTGCATGTGTGCAAGTCACTTCATTCTTGAAGTAAGCTTGTTTTTAGATCTTACCTTTCTTTGTGAGTGATAGAGGATTGTGTAATGGCTTATTATGAAAATGGTGTTTCTCTCAACTGTTCCATCTTTTTAAACCATGTAGATTCTGATGTGTGCCGTCTTGAGTGCACCACTTGGAAACTATAATGTATGGTAGTCTCTTTCAGATACAAAATATGTCAGGACTGCATTGTTTGTGAAAAAGTGTTCCCAACCAAAAAAGGTCTCTTTTTCTCTTGATCGAATGGGTACTAGAATCAATATTTGATTTGTGTATACATATTACTGCTACATATGATATAAGTTATAGTTCACCTTTGTCTAATTTATTTTTTCTAATTGTTATTATGTGGAAAAAATTATCTAGCACCTAGTACTATTTTTTTGATTTTCCTGGTAGTTCTGATTTGACTATAAATTCATCTTTCACAAACTTGCTGATTAAAGAAAGAAAGTTTCCTTCAAAACGACCATGGCAAACATAGAAACTGATTCTCTTACCGAGTGGTCTGATCTTCCTAAAGAATTACTAGATTTGATCTTGTTGCTAAACATTGCATCACTAATATCAATTTAACCCTGTTGGTTGGATCCCATGAAATCTTTATCTCCCACTCATAAAAAGTTAACTAAAGATTTCCGCACTGAGCCAACTGATAATGATATTGCTTATCGCAATTGGATGTGTTGTCCTGTACAGTACAACATATATATAAGCATAATAGTTCACCTTTGCCTAATTTATTTTTTCTAATTGCTATTATGTGGAAAAAAATTCTCTAGCACCTAGCACCTAGTACTATTTTATTGATTTTTCTGGTAGTTCTGATTTTATTGTAAATTCATCTTTCACAAACTTGCTGATTAAAGAAAGAAAGTTTCCTTCTTTTTCTATTTCTGCATACCATTACTATTGAATGTCCACTATTATTTAAACAAAATTTATCTTGAGGGTAATTTACTTTCTTTGTATATGGCAAATTGCATTCATGAAGAGGTTGATGTGAGTCATCCAGAATTTTTCAGCTCAGCTAAGCTCAATGGTTATATTCCATCGAATAAAGAGGTGATAGTATTCATCTCACTTTACCAAAACCAAGTCCGGAACTCTCTCTCTCTCCCTCTCGAAACACAACTCTCTCTCTCGATTGCCGACCGGGAAGACATAGCTTCACTTCTTCATAAATTATTCCTGACGTATACACAAGAACAAATTGACGAAGTACGTGGTGAGTGGACAACTTATGTGAGCAGGTACATGTAGAGCCTCGAGTTAACGGTAGATGTACAGGGTTACACTTGTATTTTGGGAGAAGGTTGTTTTGCACATGATTAGGTAGTGCACCACATCGTAATTTTATGGATAGTTTGGTATATTTTATCGATGTAGTCAAATTTGCAATTCAATGTACGTGGTAGTAATTATATTGACAAGTGATTTTGAAACTGTAAGCGTATGGTATTATTGGGATGTATGATATTTTAAAACATAGAATACTTATATTTTGGCTTTAAATGTTGTGGATTGTGTTTTTTTAAATAGACACCATTTTTTAGAAAAAAACGTTGTCTAATGCGTCAAATAGACAACGCTTTTTTTAAAAAAATATTGTCTAATGTGTACAATAGACAACGCTTTTAGAAAAAATATTGTTTAATGTGTTACATAGACAACGCTTTTTAAAAAAAGCGTTGTCTAATGTGTCCAATAGACAACGTTTCTTTGAAAAAGCGTTGTCTAATGTGTCATAAGACAACATTTTTAAACGTTGTCTATTTGTGTCTAAAAACGTTGTCTATTTAACAAATAGACAACGCTTTTTAAAAAAAATGTTGTCTAATGTGTTAAAAGATAACTTTTTTAAAATGTTGTCTATTTGTGTCTAAAAAGCGTTGTCTATTTGACAAATAGACAACACTTTTTTGAAAAAACGTTGTCTAATGTGTCAAAAGACAATGTTTTTTAAACGTTGTCTATTTGTGTCTAATAGATAACACTGCTAACCACGACAATTTTGAGGGATTTATTACAACGCTTTTTAAACGTTGTCTATTTACTTTTTTCTACTAGTGAATGTGGCCTTCCTAACCACAGTTGAAACACACCTGCTTACCCCTCAAGCACACTCCAGTGTGATTCTTCCCACAAGTAGCACAAGCTTCAAACCATCTCTTCTGCTGATTTCCCTGTAGACTCCCAGCAGAAGTGCTGTCATTCCAATTCCTCTTCTGGTTGCTACCACTACCACCAGCTTTATTCTCATTCTCATTCTTCTTCTTCTTCTGTTCTTGGTTGTACTTAGTCAATGCATCGCTTCCACCTTCCGCGATGATCACCTTTTCAAGCACTGCTGTAAATATATTCAGCTGAAACATCGAGACTTTTTTGTACAACCAGGGCTTCAATCCCTGCTCGAACCTCCTTGTATTTCTCTCATCAGTGTTTACTTGATACGTCGCAAACCTTACCAGCTCATTAAACTTCGCGGCGTACTCCGACACAGACAGTGTTCCCTGCTTCAACTCCAAGAACTGAACTTCCATCTAGTTCCGCGAGCTTATTGGAAAATACATCTCGATAAACATTTTCTTGAATCTGTCACATGTTATTATGCATTCTCCTCCCCGAGCCTTATTTGGTTGCCACCAGTAGCTAGCTTTCGATTTTAACATAAATGTTGCAAAAGTAGTCTTCTGGTCATCATTGACCCTGGCAACATCGAATACTTTCTCCATTTCCATTACCCACGTCTGGGCCTCGATCGAATTTATAGATCCCTAGAATTCTGACGGTCCTAACTCTTTTAACTCTTTGAAGGTCGCAGCTTGAACCTGAGGCTGATTCGCAAGTGCTCCCGTTAGCAGATTAACCAGTTGCTGAACTGGATTGGCATTAGCCTCATTGTTGCTGTTATTCGTAGATCCCTCTTGAGGTTGCTGACGTGCTGGTCATCTTTTAGAAGGCATCTTTCTGTTAAGTTATACGCTTATTAGATCCCTACTTAACTCTTAAATATTTAAAATTAAACATAAATATTTTAAGATTAACACTTAACCACATAACACTTCAATAAACTTCGGTATTTTATTCATTTATAGTTTTAAAACATAGAAAGGATAGTATCTCTGCTATTTACATCATCTTTCCTGAACTGGAAAAAGTTACAAGATTACATCATCATTTTATCCCATTATTTATCATAAACTCTGGGACTTACATTTATTTAATACATAAATAACCACTTAGCTTATTACTCTTCTATCTAGGCATATTAAGACGTCGCATAGCTTCTCTATGCTCCTCTTCTATGACCCGAAACACTGTTCTACGATCCACCATATACCATGGTAAATCCTAGAACTGAGCTGGGTAGTAAAAAACTCGATCCTGGGCCTTATCTATAGTTGAATGAAAAGCATAGTCCATCTCATTCATCCTGACCTTCATTGCTTGAACCTGGTCTACTGCACGGTTTGCACGTTGGGTAGCCTTCATACAAGCATCCTCCTCTCTACCACGCTTTACCGACTTCTCTTTCATGTCGCCTTTCAATTTCTCAAGCTCAGCCAGTACATCATCCCTTTGACTCTCTACATGAACTAGTTCCCATTCCACGTTTTCAAGACGTTCATCCAGTTTTTGAATCGTCTCATCCATCTGCTCTATAGTGGTTTGACGCATATCCACCAGCTCCTCCACTCTACCCTGCAACTCAATGTTGCGGTCATAAACCTCCTCATACATCACAACACTGATAGAGTTAGGGGGAAACTCTTCAGGATCCTCCTCTTCCTCTGTCTCCTCCTCATCCTCTCGGTCAAAGACGGGCTCATGCTCCTGACCCACTACAGTGATCAGTGGGGATGGCTCTCTCTGAACCAACTACTCCCAGATAGTATGGATGTCTCTGGGCTCCTCCTCCCTAGGAATATGAGGTAACTCCTCCC
Source organism: Panax stipuleanatus (assembly GCA_020205555.1). Lineage (NCBI taxonomy): Eukaryota > Viridiplantae > Streptophyta > Magnoliopsida > Apiales > Araliaceae > Panax > Panax stipuleanatus. The sequence continues at coordinate 77,574,330 of CM035119.1, read as the reverse complement.
TAGCCTGACTGGACTCTCTAATAATCGTCAACCTGACAATAAAATTTTAAGTTTTAATTATTACGTGATGATGTTCGATACTCGCGAGCACATAAACTAATCATACATAAGCACATAGCACATAAGGTAGTTTATTATCTTGACTATCACCACTATTTTCTTGATCTTCTATAAGGCTACTACCTAATGTTTTCCCACCTAAGGTTCATACCGTAATGCTTTGATACCAACTTGTGATACCCCCAAATCCAAATACTTCATTTCCATAGGATTTGGTGTTCATTATGCAAATAAATCATAATTAACTGCCCATGAATAAAGGAATGCAAAATAAATTGCAACCTTAATTGAAATCTTCCTTATAAAAGGATTACATAATCGTCAAAAGTTCCCAGGTGTCTAACCTTAAATCAATCATCAAGTGCGAAAATAAAACATCACATAATAAATTAAGTCTTGTTACATAAACCACATAATAAATTGAACAAATCTTCATCACTTGTTCATCTTTCCCTTGCCCTTACTGGTTGATGGCTTGTCAACTTTCTCAACTTTGGCTGCAATGGTTATATATGCAAGAGTGAGCAAAAAAAACTCACTTGAAATAATAGTTAATAAGGATAACATAGTGCTATCACTGAATAAGTTCAATCGAATTGAATAACATTCTCTATCATTGATAATCAAGAATTGAAGACAAGATTTAGAATTCATCCGAGGGTCACAAGACCTTGAACTATGTCCCAGGTTATAAATATTTGTACTTAAACCTTTAACAGTTGTTAGACTATACGGACCTTCTATCTCGTACTTAGGGGGATCAGCCCTTCGTACCATGTATTGTGCAGAAACATCTTAACAATTTTGCATAATAATCCCCTATAATAGGGTTGTTCATCTCAGCTTTAGCTAACGAGTACGCACTAAAAAAAGTTTGGTTTGGATTAGTTCAATGGGTAATTCAGATTTCAACAATCATCAACTAAGGAGTAGTTGAGTCAAAACTTAATAATAACTTAAGAGTTCGATAACAAAAGAGTTATGAAATAATTATGAGTCACAAATGAATAGACATTATACTTAAAAATCATGCTTTTAGAAGTAAACTTAAAAGCATTCAAGAGATACGATAAACCTTACTTGAAAGATAATAATAAGGCAATGTTACTCTCTTTCAGTAAGGAAACTAAATTAGAAACTTGTTCAATATGGAAATATAGTTAAAGAACTTGCTTAAACGTAAACAAGAAAGAATGGAACAACTTGCCTTGTGCGTAAGCTAGAAAATTAATAATTCGTTCCTCAATTATCATATGCACATGTTATTAACAATAGCAACACGAATTTGTTATCACATAGCTAAGTCACATAATTAGTTAACCAACCTAAGTTAACTTACAACTTTTAGTCATTAGGTTTAATTGTGACACCCCAAAACCAGGTACTTCATTTTCACAGGATTTGATGTTCACTATCTAAATAAAACATAACTAACTGCCCATGAATAAAGGAATGCAAAATAAATTACAACCTTATTAAAAATCTTCCTTATAAAAGGATTATATAATTGTTAAAATCCCTAGGTGTCTAACCTTAATTCATTCATCAAGTGAGGAAATAAAACATCGCGTAAATAAATTAAGTCTTATTACATAAATCACATAATAAAATCAACAAGTCCACATCACTTGTTCATCTTGCCCTTACCCTTACTGGTTGACGGCTCGTCAACTTTCTCAACTTTGGCCACAATGGTTATATATGCAAGAGTGAGCAAAACAAAAGCTCACTTGAAATAATAATCAATAAGGATTACATAATACTATCATTGAATAAGTTTAATAGAATTGAATAACATTCTCTATCATCTATAATCAATAATTGAAAATAAGATTTATAATTCATCTGAGGGTCACAAAACCTTGAACTATGTCCCATGTTATAAATATTTCTACTTAAACCTTTAACAGTCGTTAAACTATATGGACCTTCTAGCTCGTACTTAGGGGGATCAGCCCTTCGTACCATGTATTGTGCACAAATATCTTAACGCTTTCGCATAATAATCGCCTATAATAGGGTTGTTCATCTCAACTTTAACTAACGAGTCCGCACCAAAGAAATTTTGGTTTGGATTAGCTTAAAGGGTAATTTAGAGTTCAACAATCATCAACTAAGGAGTAGTTGAATCAAAACTTTACAATAACTTAAGAGTTCGATAACAAAAGAGTTATGGAATAATTATAAGTCACAAATGAATAGACATCATACTTGAAAGTCATGCTTTAGAAATAAACTTGAAAGCATTCGAAAGATACGATAAACCTTGCTTGAATAATAAGCCAAGGTTACATTCTTTTTCAATAAGGAAATTAAATTGGAAACTTGTCCAATATAAAAATAAGATTCAATAACTGGCTTAAACGTAACAAGAAAGGATAAACAACTTGCTCAATTAAAAGTGATGTTAAGAAACTTGCCTCGTGCGTAAGTTGTCAAATAATAATTTGTTCCTCAATTATCCTACGTACATGTTAATAACAATAGCAACACAAATTAGTTATCACATAGCTAAATCACATAATTAGTTAATCAATCTAAGTTAACTTATAATTTTTAGTCATTAGTTTTAATCATTCGTTATTACATAACATGATCAAACCATGCTTCCATGTCAAACTTAACTTGTTAATAATTAATCAAGTTATAATTTAAAATCACCAATCTCATATTACAAATATGATTATATACTGTTTAATTAACATATAATTCTATTAACATGCTTTTATAATCATTATATTAACATTCCCAAATATTATACACTTAAATAAAAATCTCTGGCCAAAATGCACAAGTGGCGTTGCAGCGCCACATAATGAACTACAACCTGCGCTGCGGCGCAGCCTCGGAGCTGCAGCGCGAGTGAAATGGCATGGAACCGGCGTTGTTGCGCCATGCCACAACATCAAGCTCTGCAGTTCGGTCTCGGCGCTGCAGCCTCCAATTAACACACATAACCAGCGCTGCGGCGCTGTGACACGTCATCAGATACTGCTGTGGTGTTGCAGCGCTCTGTTTACTCACAGAACAGGCGCTGCGGCACCATGACACAGTGGGACACAGACAGCTTTGCGAAAATCACAAAAAAAGCTAATTTGGCTTAATAACTTTACTCAAACAACAAATCTTACCGATATAAATCATACAAAACTTTACAAAAACATAAAATAATGCTTCTAACATGATTTTACCCATATCAACATCATAATAATCAATTTAAAACCTTTTAATTACATATTTTTGAAAAAACTCCATTGTTAAACGTTCTTGACAAAAACAAATACTGTGACTTCGTTTCTAAACCAAATCACTTCATTTAAATCATGTTGTTTTCGTTTCTTAACATATTATCACAATCTATAATCAATTTACATATTATAACATGAATTAGACAATAATGTTTATATCAATTAAGCCATTTTTCAAAATACTACACTTTAACTCACCATAAACATGATTTTTTCATATTCATCATGTTTACATGAATTAAAAAACTTTATATTCCCATACAAATCATATATAAACAATTTATATGTGAAATTAACATATATAAATCATATTCTCAACAATTGATTATCAACATGAATTTACAAAGAACTAAGAAAACCAAAAACTAAAACTTTAAAAACTAGAATTATACCTTTGAATTATTTGTTAGTTTAGAAAAAGATGATGGATTCCTCTTGTTTTCAAAGAGAACTCTTTCTCTCTTCTTTTCTTCCTTCTCCCATTTCTCTCTGATATTCTATTCTTCTAACTCTGTTCTTTCTCTACTAACTTAACGTAAGAATATAATAGATATATATATAATAACATAATATAAACTGACAAATATAATAACACTAGTAAGTATATGTCAGTTAATTATTTTTGAAAATCAGAAGCCACTAAGGCTTATTTGGCAAAACTAAATTAAAAAAAAAATTTAAAAGCCGTAAGCCTATTTGGTAAAACTAAATTAAAACTCTTTTTAACTTATTTTAATAACTCATTTATTATATAGTTTTAATTGTCATACTTTATTCAAATAAATTCAAATATTCAAATTCCATTAAATCAAAGTTAATATCAACTTATTAAATTAAATTGCCACATAAATTAAATTGCCACACAATTATAATTTATTTATTAATCATAATTTCATGTAACAAATTAGTAGATCTCTAATTTCATTATTTAAATTAAATTAGACACCACTATAATTATTCATCAATTCATTAAATTATTACTACAAAATTACCACATATTAATTCATCTAATTTAATTATCTCAATTAAATTAGAACTTCAACCATAAAATTTGTGACACCCCCAAATTCGGGTACTTCAATTCCTTGGGATTTGGTACTCACTATCTAAATAAAATACAACTACTGCTCATAATAAGGAATGCAAAATAAATTACAACCTTAAATAAATAATAAAATCTTCCTTGTCAAAAGGATTTCAATATTGTTCAAAATATCCAGGGTTATCTAACCTTAACATAAATAATTTGCAAAAAATAAACATCACATAATAAGATCAAAGTTTTATTACACATCATATTCAGAATATAGAAAAGTTTTCACTTGTTCATCTTGCTCTTGCCTTTACTGGTCGATGGTGCATCAACGCTTTTGACTTTAGCTGTAATGGTTATTTAATTGCAAGAGTGAGCAAACAAAAGCTCACTAGGAATAACAACAATAATAGTGATGACATATACTGAATAACTATGTCATAGGTTATAAGACCTTGAACTATGTCATAGGTTATAAATATTTTTATTTAAAACCTTTAATAGTCGTTAGACTATATGGACTCTTAACTCGTACTTAGGGGGATCAGCTCTTCGTACCATATATTGTGCACAAACATCTTAACGTTTTCGCATGGTAATCCCCTATTAAATAAGGTTGTTCATCTCAATATTTAATAACAAGTCCGCACCAAAGAAAGTTTGGTTTGGATAAGTTTCAAGGGAAATTTAGAGTTCAACTATCATCAACTAAGGAGTACTTGAATCGACTTACAATAATAATTAAACAATAAAGGATTACGAAATAACTTATGCTTTAGAACTAAACTTAAAGCAATTGAAAGATAAGATAGACCTTGCTTGAACAATTAAGTCAAGGCTACATTAACTCAATAATGGACTTTGATAAGATATTTATTCAATATATAATTGATAGAGAATACAATAACTTGCATATGAATAACAAGTTAGAAATAAGAAACTTGCTGAAGTAAAGTTTGAGTTTAGAAACTTGCTCAATGAAAGAGTATAGTTAGAAGACTTGCCTCAAGCGCAAGCTACAATTTACAATTTACAAATCACTTCCTCAATCATCATACATATTACATTACGTTTGCAATACCAATTAGTTTCATAACCACTACGTTTAACTGTTGAACTTCTTACTTAAGCTCAACTTATATACGTGGTTTGTAAACTTAACTCGTTAGCTAACTACATACGTGAGTCTAAATTCACAACATGTATATCACACGTGTCTAACTCTTTAAACTTTTATAATCATACCATATGATAACAATATCTAAGTACACACATAACATGTTAATATGAGACTTCAAATTGTCTTATACATGTCAAAAATATGTTATCTTATTATTTTATACACTTAAGATGACATTAAATTCATTACATTCAATTAATTCATCAAGCTGGGACTTAAAACATACAACAAAAAATTTCGGACAACATAGATGCCTACTGGGGCGGGTCAAGGTGCTGATGAAAAGTTCAGTTCACGAACTGTGCAGAGAAAAAGCTAATTTGGCTTATTTCTTCGCACCAATTCTGATTTTAACTAACACAATGCATATAAACTTTATGAAAACATAATCTTAAACTTCTAACATATTTTTAACATACATAAACACCATAACACATAATCAAAACACTTAATTTCATGATTTTGAAGAAAACACCATTTTTAAGCGTTCTTGAAGAAAATTAACACTGTGACTTTGTTTTTAAACCAAATCAAACAATTCAAAGAATGTTAATTTTGTTTTTTGATATTTTATCATAATCTATGATCAATTTACATAACATATCACAATCAATCACAAATTTTGATAATTTAAAGACTATTTTTCAAAACTAGTTCACTATAAATCGCTATGAACATGATTTCTTCATGTTCATCATATTTACGTGAATTGAACAACATAAACAATCCTATATCATATATATAAGCATGTTATAACACAAATTACATATAAACTTTCATGTTTACATTAATTTCATAAAAACTCAATTACAAAGGACTAAAACTTGAAGAACAACAAAATACAATTTCTAAAACTACAAAGTTAGAATTATACCCTTTTTGATTTGTGAGGAAGAAGATGAATATGGTCGTTTGTTTTGCTCTTGATTTCTCAAGCTTCTTGTCTTTCTCTTCTTCTTCTTCTCTCTCTGTATATTTTCTATCTTTCTAACTCTGATATTCCAACTTAACTAACGTATAATATAATATTATAACTGATACATATATTATATATATATATATATATATATATATATATATATATATATATATATATATAACTGACAAGTATTAATCAACCTACTAAATACATCAGTTACATATTTTTGAAAATCAAAAGCCACTGGGCTTTTTGGCAAAACCATTTATTTTCAAAAATAGATTTTTTGTAGTTAAGGTCATGTTTGGTAAAACGGAATTAAAATAGGTGCAAGGGCTTTGTTTGGCAAAACTCTTTAAAACTCTTTTAATTTATTTTGATAAATAATTTTAACACATAGTTTAAATGTTACACTTTATTTAATTAAATCTCAACCTTCTAATTTAATTAAATACAAGCTAACATTCATAAATTAATTAAAATTGCCATATAATACTAAATTATCACACAATTATAATTACTCGCTAATCATAATCTCATGTAATAAATACCACATAATATCATCTAATTTAATTATCTCAATTAAATTTGAACTATACAACAAAATTAGTTACACCTCAATTTAATATTAAATATTCACTTAATTAACATATTGCACTTAAATAAATTACTCCACAATAATCACATAAATTATTTTTTTACTAAATAAATAAATTAATTAAAATATTTATTTAATTCAATAAATATTTATAATTAAATATACAAAATCTCATTCGTTACAAAATTACTAACATAAACTTAATTAATAAATTACACTTAATTAAATTACTCCACAACATAATCACATCAATTATTTATTCAACTTAATAAATAAATCAACTAAAATATTTATTTAATTCAATAAATATTTAAAATTAAAATGCAAAAATCTCGTTTGTTACATTAATCATTGGTTAGTACACAACATGATCAAACCATACTTCCTTTTATTGTCCACGTCAAACTTAAACTTGTTAACAATTAATTATGTTACAATTTAAAATCATCAATCTCATATTACAAATGCGATTACATATTGTTTAATCAACATATAATTTCATTAACATGCTTTTATATTTCTTATGTCGACGTCGAAAAAAATCTTTGGACAGATCCTTTTTTCCCTAACTGTTTTATTTTCTACCCTTGTTTGTCTTATCTGTTTTGTGCAAGGTGAAATTTTTAGGAAAAGGCCAACATGTATCATGTCGACGATTTGAATGGTTTATAGAGTCGCCAGTTGGTATATTTGAAATGGTTGTACCAACTCAACCGAGTTTTGTTTATTTTTGAAATTAGGCCCAATTACTAGGCGTTGTCAAAACTTGGCCTTGGAAACCGAGATTCATAAAGTTCGGGGGCTTGGTTAAGTGGGGGGAAGGTGTTAGGCACCCCCCGACTTCCGTGAAACACGGTTACCACATCTTTTCAATTTTTCCCTTTTTTATTTGCAATGTGTGTGTGTGTGCTTGAAGTAATTGAGCCTATGCGTTTGTTTGAAAGTAGTGTTGTGCTTCTTTGGACCTATATACGAAGGGTTTGAATTGATGAAAAGCCCATTTTTAGACAAGATGTGAAAATGATGTTTTGAAATATGGTTTTCAAACCCTTTCGCTCCCATAGGAATTGATGCCTTTTGATACTTTCATTTTTATCCTGCCTTCAGCATATTTTGATTTTATTGTCGGGATGCGAAGCATCCTCGACCATAGAATGTATATACAAGTGCCGGTCTTCTTATGGGCATGAAAGCCATCAAAGTGACCATAGCACTACAAACCACAATTTTACTATGTTGAGACCTTAAATCCGGATAACTGTTTTAAGGTCCCTCTAATTTACATTTACAAGAAAAAACTGGCAGGATGTATTTACAATGCGATGTTGTCCATTGTGGGAATCGAATTTAGATCCATGTGGTTGATCATTAATCCCATGATTCCTAGGCTCACAAAATAATATTAAAAAGTCTGCACAGCAAATATATTGACATATAATGCAAATTGTACTCTAGATGTCGCAAAACAAAGGATTTATCAGTTAAATCCTTAGATGCGCATAGCCGAAGCTTCCCGTTCTCACTAGATATTGATCTAGGGTCGCGTAGTCGCTTGAATATTTATAAAACTAGAAAGAAAGCTAGATTTAAACAAATCTTAGCCATTCTAACTCCCTGATTCTGGTTTGACCGATTTTTAACCGTTTAAAAGTTAGAAATTACTAGATTTAGATGAATATAATCCATAAAATTTATATTAGCACAGATTCATATCAAATGAATAATTAAAATAGATATTTAATCACATTGAATAAAGAATATATATACTTATATATATATATAAAAGCTGTAAAGGGCCATAAATTTCCAATCTAGGCCTGACTGAGTAATATAAATATATATATAAAAAAGCTGAAGAATACCACAAATTAGCAATCCAGGCCTGACTGAATGAAATGTAAATAGATACAGTTAGTATGTATATATTAAAGCTGAAAAGGTCACGGATTTCCAATCTAGGCCAAACGAGTTAGTATATATATATATATATATATATATGTATATATAATTACATATAAAAGCGATAAAGAGCCACGAATTAACAATCCAGGCTAACGATGTCAGAATATATATATATATATATATATATATATATATAACTATATATATTTATATATATATAGTTATATTTATATATATATATATATATAAAAGCGATAAATGCCATGAATTTACAATTCAGGCTTGACGGAATTGAATGTTAGTATATATATAGTCAGCTATATATATAATAAAGCTGAAAAGGCCACGAATTAGCAATCCAGGCCAAACAAACTATATATATATATATATAAGCGAATAAAAGCCACAGATTAGCAATCCAGGCTGTGCAAGGGAAGAAAAACTTATATATACTTAAAAGTAAGCTAGAAAGGCCACGGATTTGAAATTCATTCGAAACTAGAAGCTATAACATTATATATGCATTCACATATATATGATAAAGCAGTAAATAGTTTCTGATCGTAAAAAAACTTACAATGGACAGCTCTACGAGTTTTTTGCCACTCGGAGGGCTTCAAATCTCTGTTTTCACTGGTCAAAACTTGATATGTTGTAGAACATACGTATGCAAACGTATTGGAAGAATAAAATTGAGATTTGGAGCACTAGAAGTAGGGCTAAAGGTCGAAATGGGGGGAGTTTCTATGCTTTTTTCTATTTCATTCTTCACTTTTTGCAAGGGTGGGGGGTCTTATTTATAGACCAGATGGTAGTGTGTCTACTCGCGGTAGCCGTGAGTAGAGGTACGGCTTCACTAGTGGGCCCCACTTTTGCGGGTCCCGTTATCTCGAAGTACGTGCACTTTGACTAACGCGTTGTCTTTTTTGAACCTTCATAACTTTCAATCCGGGAGTTCGTTTGAGGCGTGCTATACCTTTTCGAAAAGCCGTTTCTGAGAGCTACACAATTACATGCGATTTGACCTTTTCAAAATCCAAGAAGATGGGTCCATGACCAGATTTTCAAATTTTTGTAGTCCGTCCGTTGAGCTGTCTTGTGATGTTTTCACTCGGGATTGATATTATGGTTCTTTCTGACCCTTATTACATCTATTTGGCTTGATTTTGACTTGATTTGATGTCAAGTCGATAAAATGACCATTTTGCTCTTTCGAGAGTTTTCTCCGGGATTGATAAGATTTTTGACTATTTTCTCGGGGTTGTCTTCGAGGTTTCATCCCAACCGACTCTGTTCTTCCTCAGGGGTTTCTTCGAGGTTTACTTGGTCTCCCAGGGTTGTCTCTGGGGATGATTTGATGCTTTGGGGTTATCTCTGAAGGTTGGCTTGTCCTCCCGGTGTTGTTGTCGAGGCAGACTTTGGTCTCCCGGTGTTGTTGTAGGGGTTGTTGTACCTCCCAGGGTTATTGTCAGGGCTTGAATTGACATCCTGGTGTTGTCTTTGGCTGGACTTTGGTCTCCCGGTGTTGTTGTACCTCTCAGAGTTGTTTTCGGGGCTTTACTTGACATCCTGGTGTTGTCATCGGGGCTGACTTTGGCCTCCTGGTGTTGTTGCCAGGGTTACTATACCTCCCGGGATTGTTACCGGGGCTTGACTTGACATCCCAATGTTGTTGCCAAGGTCGCTGTACCTCCCGGGGTTGTTGTTGGGGCTTAACTTGACATCCCGGTGTGGACGCCAGGGGTTGACCTGGATTTCCAAGGTTGTCTCTAGAAGATAAAAAATGGTTTTTCCCTCCTGCAGGGTAACAGGAAAGCAAAATTTTGAGTATCTACAGATGCCCCTCTTTATCATGTTTATGCAATGCAATGGAATGAACAGGATAAAGACTGCTAGAGAATGGAAACATGACACATGCAAATGTAATGCAATGCACGATAGGCCATGTTATGAATGCTATATGCTCTTATGGTGTTAACGGCCACGATATTCTATCACTGACTATTCTCGCACCTCCTGCTGGGGATGACGTCGCCCCTGATAGCTCTCACTGAACTCTCTTGACCCCTACTCGAACGGTAGTTTGCAACGTTTGACCATCACCGAACCTTCTCGGTGCCTACTCGAAAGGTAGTTTACAACGGTTGATTGAACTACCGAACCTTCTCGATGTTCCAGCTGGAGATTACAATGGTCGGTTAAATATTCTTCCTTTTATGGTGTGACCATTTAGGTTCTCCATATTAAACCGGTTATGAATAAATCAATTAGAACAATTCTAATCTTATTTAAATAAAATAAATAAATTAAACTAAAAATTTATTTAAATAAATAACATTTATTCTACAATAAGGGTAAGCCCCCTTAGCGATCAACGACTTTCCAGATAATAAAGATTTCAACATTAATCAAAAAAGAACCTGTGAGTAAATAATTACCATACAATTCGATCATTCCACCATACAATGTCCCAATTAAATATAAGACATGGATTTACTATCAAGTCTTATTTTATTTAATTATATGTATTTCGATTCTAAAATGCACAACACCAAATAATGCAAATTAGAAACTACTTTCTAATTTCATTCTGCCTTAGCCAAAGACTACTGGGTTGTCATTTATCGAATCACATAGGACATTCTCTTCTTTTTGTAGAAGTGGTAGATCATTTATTGATCATTCATTATCTCTATGCATAAATCACTATACCCAATCATACCCTTTGATATACCCTTAGGGTCTTAAGGGACATATCAAAGTATAACTCATCATACACAAGATACTATGATGATCTCAAGTCTAAGGATTATTTGTACTATTATCACTTAAGGAATTCATATTGATAGGCAAGTAAAACTCCATTATGTATCCTTAGTGAGCCACGTTCAGTGAACTTATTCTCCAATAAGCACCTACATACTTGCTTTATTGTCTCCACATAAATAATTATGAGATCAATCATCCTCATCCCATGAGCAAGTCAATGTATGTATCAATCTATCCGGATTCACTAATCCTCTTTTTAGTAATCCAACGATTGGGAACTATTTTAGTTTTAAGCTATCTAAGAATTTAGATCTCATTAGCATGATCATCATCATGATTCCAAAAGCATTGCTTAAAACTATGAGTTTATCACATATTATAAAAACAGCACCATATAGATAAATTAAATACCTTTAATTGAATAACACTTTTATTAATAAATAAATAAGATTATCTCAAAGTATATGCTTTATCATCATACATGATTGGCTTGTATACATACTACTTTCAATCTCCCACTTGCAGTAAACCTAATTGCTATAGTATCTCATACCCATCTTCTCTAAGTAACGATTAAACTGCTATTGTGTTAAAGCTTTAGTAAATAGATCTGTAATGTTGTCTTGAGAGTTCACACACTCCAGGATGACATCTCCTCTTTTAATGATCTCTCTAATCAAATGAAACCGCCGCAACACGTGTTTGGATTTTTAATGAGACCTAGGTTCCTTAGCTTGTACAACAGCTCCGATGTTGTCACAGAATAAAGGTATTGCTCCTCTAATGGTAGGAACCACACCAAGTTTAGTTATGAATTTTTTCATCCAAACAGCTTCCATTGCAGCTTCACTTGTAGCTATGCACTTTATCTGTCACTGAATCAACAACTTTTTGCTGCTTGGAACTCTTCCAACTCACTGCACCATCGTTTAAGGTAAACACATACCCCGAAACGGATCTACTTTCATCTTGGTCCGTTTGAAATCTTGAGTGTGTGTAGCCCTCTAGTTTCAATTCAGACCCACCGTAGACAATAAATACATCCTTACTTCTTCTTAAGTACTTTACGATATTTTTTACTGTCTTGCAGTGTTCTTCTCTAGGATTAGACTGATATCTGTTCGTTGCACTAAGTGCATGAGCGACATCAGGTCTCGTACATATCATACCCTATATGATAGATCCTGTTGCTGAAGCATAAAGAATCTTACTCATACAGTTTCTCTTCTCAGGTGTCTTTGGGGAATGATTCTTGGAGAGATCTATTCATTGGCTCATCGGCATGAGACCTCTTTTGGAATCTTCCATGCTAAACCTTTTTAGCATCGTATCAATGTACGTTTCTTGGGATAAGCCAAGCATTCTTTTAGATCTATCCCTATAGATCTTTATCCCCAAAATATAGGATGCTTCTTCCAAGTCCTTCATGGAGAAGTGTTTAGATAACCAGATTTTAATTGACTGTAGCATCTGAATATCATTCCCTATCTGTAATATATCATTAATATAAAATACAAGGAATGAAACAGCGCACCCACTAACCTTCTTGTTCACACATTGTTCATCCTCATTTTTGATAAAATCAAACTCTTTGATTGTCTCATCAAAACAGATTTTCCACCTACGAGAAGCTTGCTTCAACCCATAAATGGATCGTTGCAGTTTACAGACTTGATTTGTTCCAACCGTTGAAACAAATCCTTCTGGTTGTGTCATATACACATCCTCCTCAAGGTTTCCATTAAGGAAGGCCGTTTTCATGTCCATCTGCCATATTTCGTATTCATAGTAAGTTGCAATCGCAAGCAAAATCCAAATGGACTTGAGCATTGCTACTGGCGAGAAAGTTTTATCATAGTCAACACCTTTCCTTTGTTTGAAACCTTTCGCAACCAGTCGGGCCTTATAGGTCTCTACCTTGCCGTTCGCTCCAGTGTTTCTTTTAAAGACCCATTTGTACCTAATAGGTTAATGCCTTCAGGTGATGAAACCAAAGTCCATACTTTGTTCTCATACATCGAGTCCATCTCAGATTTCATAGTTTCTTGCAATCTCTCTAACTCTTTACTACTCATAGCATGTTTGTAATTCAATGGATCATCATCATTTATGATACGTACCTCATCGCCATCCTCTATAACGAATCCATACCTTTCAGGTATATTCGGTACTCTTCCAGATTTACGAATAGGGTGTTGTAAGGAAGATGTCTCTACTTGGATAGGTTCATCCAATTGATTTGTAGTGGTTTGTGGTTCTTGAATTTCTTCAAGATCTATTTTCCTCCCACTAGCCCCTTCAAGGATAAACTCCTTTTCCAAGAAGGCAGCGTGTTTCGCAATAAACAACTTTTGCTCTGTAGGATTGTAGAAATAGCATCCCAAACTTTCTGTAGGATATCCCATAAACGTGCACTTATCAGATCTTGTCCCAAGCTTATAATTTTGAAACATGTTCACATAAGTTGGACATCCCCAAATCTTAACATGCTTAAGACTAGGTTTCCTCCCTGTCCACGTCTTATATGGAGTCTTGGGGATGGATTTCGAGGGGACCTTATTTAGTAGATATGCAGCCGCTTCTAGGGCATAACCCTAGAATGATACTAAAAGATTGGTAAAACTCGTCATGGAACGAACCATGTCCAACAATGTTCGATTTCTCATTTCAGATACACCATTTAATTGTGGTGTTCCTGGTGGAGTATATTATGAGATTATATCATTTTCTTTGAGACAATGGAGAAACTCACCGCTTAAGTATTCACCACATCGATCTGATAGAAGAATCATAATAGTTTTGCCAATTTGTTTCTCCACTACACTTCTGAATTCTTTGAACATTTTAAACGATTCAGATTTGTATTTCATTAAATATACATATCCAAATCTTGAATGTTCATCAGTGAAAGTAATGAAATAAGAATACCCTCCTCGTGCATTCGTTGTCATAGGACCACAAACATCTGTTTATACCAACGCTAACAACTCTGTGACTCTTTCTCCTTTTCCACTAAAAAGAGATTTAGTTATCTTACCCATGAAACAAGATTCACAAGTTGGATATGATTCATAATTAGATAGCTCTAGGAGCCCATATTTATGCAACTTGAATAATCTTGTTTCATTAATATGACCAAGTCTATAGTGCCACATGAAGGTATAATTAACATCATCTCTTTTTCGTTTCTTAGTTTGTTCAATTTGAAATATATTTTCATGCATGTCAAGTATGTAAAGTCCATTCAACAATTTTCCAACACAATATAAAACATTATTATTATAAATATAAAAACTATTGTTCTTTATTATAATGTCAAAACCATCCATATCCAGTATAGAAATTGAGATAATATTTCTAATGAGTGTTGGAACAAAATAATAATTATTTAAATAAATGGACTTACCCGTAAGGAGTGCTAAACAATAAGTCCCTACAGTTAATGCAGCAACCTTTGCTCCATTTCCCACTCGTAGGACGACTTCATCCTTGTTCAACTTTCTACTTCTGACTAGTCCCTGCATAGTATTACATATGTGAGAACCACAGCCGGTATCCAATACCCAAGTAGAAGTTTGACTTTTAAAAAAATTAATTTCAATCATGAACAAACCTTGATTGGAAGTCAAAGCTTCTCTATGCTTCATCTCTGCCAGAAACTTCTTGCAGTTCCTCTTCCAGTAACCAAACCCGTTGCAATGGAAGCACATTCCTTTGCTAGCTGGATCAGGTTTCTTTTGATCCTTCACTTTCACCCTGCCCTTAGCCTTCTTGGTTTTCTTCTTTTCAGAAGATACCTTACGCCTCTTCCTTTTCTTTGAAGAATCATCCACCAGTAAGACTTGGTTCTTGTTGGATAAGAAGTATCCTTCAGCAGTTTTCAACATGTTAAGTAATTCAGGCAAGCTGACATCCAACTTATTCATATGGAAATTCATAACAAATTATGAGAAGGTATCTGGGAGTGACTGCAAGATCAAATCATGACTTAACTCCCCATCCATGATGAACCCAAGTTATCTAAGACGTTCAATCAAATTGATTATCTTGAGGACATGAGTCTCAACATTAGTGCCCTTGGTCATCCGAGATAGGAAGAGCTCCTTAGATATCTCATATCTAACAGTTCTACTTTGCTCAACATACAACTTTTGGAGGTGCAGCAATATAGCAGGAGCATCTATAGCTTCATGCTGACGCTAAAGCTCGTTACTCATGGATGCGAGCATAATGTATTGAGCCACAAATGCATCATCTTGGCACTTTTTAAAAGTAGCAATCTCTTCCTCAGAGGCTTCTTCTGCAATATTTACAGGGATAGAAGAATTTAGGACATAAAAAATCTTTTTTGCACTGAGAACAATTCTCAGATTCCTTAACCAGTCCGTGTTATTCAGGCCGGTTAGTTTGTTAGCATCAAGTATGCTACGCAGTGATAGTGAGTGTGACATTTTTAAATTTCTAAAATAAAATAAAATAATATTTTTAGCAAACATTCATTTAATTAATTACCAAAATAAATTAGGTCTTTATTTTAATTTGGTATGTCCCACTATTTTCATCAAACTATATTACCCTCATAATATATAGTTTGACAAATCTAATTAAAGATTTGTTAGTGAGAATAAGGATCCTATTTCAAATGTATATAGCCTTGTGTGAGCACAACAAACTATATATAAGTAAATAGGTAGACAACTCTTGTCAATTACATCATCATGTAACTCGTTATATTTTGCCTCTTAGATCATAATGGCCAAGTGTGTGCACATCCGAACTAAAATGATTTAAGTTAAGTCGGACCCAGCATTTTCATATAAGTGAAGAGAAAACTACAGCCCTTGTGTGTGCACAACAAAGCGGTAATGTTAAATTCCTTTATAAATATTTAATGTAATAAAATAACATCTTAAATATTTAATATTTGCCTTGTGTGTACACAACAAACTCATATTAAATATTTAATACTCTAATATTTTATCATGCTAGAAGGCGACGTTTGATATTCCAAATATTTTTGAACGTTACAACTTAATATAATTTCTTTGAGGGATTTGTTATTAATTGTCTCATCTTGTTTAGAGCGCATGCACATATATATATATATATATATATATATATATATATATATAATATTCGTCATATTAATTAACATGCGAAGCATTTGTCGACGTCAGGAAAAATCTTTGGCGATCCCCCTTTTCCTAATGTGTTTTCTACCCTTGTTTGTTTTCATTTGTTTGATCTGAAGGGTTAATTTTTAGGAAAAGGCCGACATATAATGTCGATGATTTGAAAAGTTTGATTTTACAAAGTTGTAAGTTGGTATGTTTGAAATAGTTGTACCAACTCAACCGAATTTTGTTTGAAAAGTTTGCAAGTAGGCCCAATTACTAGACTCTGTTTGACTTGGCCTTGGAAACAGAGATTTGGAGAGTTCGGGGGCTTGATTAAGCGAGGGGAAGGTGTTAGGCACCCCCCCCGACTTCCGTGAAACATAGTTACCGTGTCTTTTCAATTTTCCTTTTTTTTGCAGTGTGTGTGTGTGTGTGTGTGTGTGTGTGTGTGTGTGTGTGCTTGCAGTAATTGAGCCTACGTGCTTGATTTAATAAAAATTCCCTTTTTAGACAAGATATGAAAGTGTTATTTTGAAAGATGGTTTTCAAACCCTTTCGCTAGCATAGGAATTGAAGCACTTTCATTTTATTCCGCATTCGGCTGATTTTGATTTTATTGTCGGGCTGCGAGACATCCTCGACCAAAGAAAGTATACACAAGTGTCGGGCTTCTTATGGACATTAAAGCCATCAAAGTGACTCGAGCACTATAAACTATAATTTACTAGGTTGAGACCTTAAATCTGGATAACTGTTTTAAGGTCCCTCTAATTTACATTTACAATAGGACAGACAGGCTGTATTTACAGTGCAAAGTTGTCCATTATGGGAATCGGATCTAGATCCACGTGTTTAATCGTAGATCCAGTGATTCCTAGACTCACAGAATATTATCAAAAATCCTTCATAGAAGAGATATTGACATGAAAGGTAGATTTTAATCTAGACGTCGCAAGACAATGGATTCATCAGTTAAATCCTTGCATGCGCGTAGCCAAAGCTTTCGTTCCCTCTATATATGGATCTAGGGTAGCGTAGTCGCTTTAATATTTACAAAAAATAAGAAAGAAAGCTAGATTTAACTAAATCATAGTCATTCTAACTCAACGGTTTCAGTTTGACAGCTTTTGAGTCGGTTGAAAGTTAGAAATGGCTAGATTTAGATGAATCTAGTCCACAAACTTCACATTAGAACAAATTCATATCACATGAACAGTTAAAATAGATATTTAATCATATTAAATAAATAATATATATATACTTATACGGTCCAAATCTTAAGCTCACCCAACTAAAAGCTCACCCAACTCACCCCCTTTTGCAACGGACCGGGCGACGGTTTGGTCCGTCGCTATATATACAACCGTCGTCTTAGCTTTTAGCGACGAACAACATATAGACGATGGTTGTATATATAGCAACGGACCAAACCGTCGCTCGGTCCGTCGCTAAAAGGTGGTGAGTTGGGTGAACTTTTAGTTGGGTGAGCCTAAGATCTTTATCGTATACTTATATATATATATATATATATATATATTAAAGCTCTAAAGAGCCACGAATTTTCAATCCAGACTTGACTGATAATTGCAAATATATATATAAATATGCTTATATATATATATATGAAAGCTAAAAAAGGTCACGGATTAGCAATCCAGGCCAAACTAGTTAGAATATATATATATATAATTATATATATATTAAAGCAATAAAAGCCACGAATTAGCAATTCAAGCTAACGAAGTTAGTATAAATATATATATATATATATATATATATATAGTTATATATATAAGAATGTAGTAAAAGCCACGGATTTACAATCCAGGCATGACTGAATTGAATGTTAGTACATATATAGTTAGTTATATATATAATAAAATTGAAAAGGCCACGGATTAGCAATCCAGGCCAAATAAGTTACTATATATATATATATTAAAGCGATAAAAAGCCACATCTTAGCAATCAAGGCTGCAAAAGTAATTAAATATATATATATATATATACTTATATATACATAAAAGTAAGCTAGAAAGGCGACAAATTTGAAATCCAGGCAAAACCAGAAGCTATAAATATATATACACTCATATATATATATATATGATAAAGTAGTAAAAAGCTTCAGATCGTAAAAAATCTTACAGTGTGTAGCGCTAAAGGCTTTAAACCACTTGTCGGGCTTCAAAACTCTGTTTCTACTGGTTAAAATTTGATATGTTGCTATATATATGTATACAAATGTATTGGAAGAATAAAATTGAGTTTTAGAGCACTATAGGTAGGGCTAAGAGCTGAAATGGGCGGAGTTTTCTTTCTTTTTTCTCCTTCTTTTTTTGGCTTATGAGGGGTCTTATTTATAGACCCTGATGGTTGCGGGTCTACCTGCGGCTGTTTGTGCTGGGCCCGGCTTGGTGGGTTCCACTATCTCGAAGTACGTGCACTCCGACCAACTCACAATCTGCTTAAACCTTCATAACTTTTGATCTGGGAGTCATATGGAGACGTGTCATATCATTCTGAAAAGCTCTTTCCGAGAACTATGTAATGACATGGGACTTGACCTTTTCTGAATCTAGGAAAATTTGTCCATGACCGGTTCTTTAAGTCTTTACAGTCAATCCGTTGAGCTTTCTTGTGTTGTTTTCACTAGGGATTGATGTTATAGTTTTACATGACCTTCCTTATAGTATTTTGACTTTATTTGATGTTGAGTTGGAAAAATTACACTTTTGCCTTTCCGGGTTGGTTCCGGGCTTGACGTGGCTACATCTATTTTTTCCCGGGGTTATCTCTGGGATTCGACTGCTGCTGACTTTTGTCTGTCTTCAGGGTTATCTCTGAAGTTTGCTTGATAATTTTCCAAGGCTATCTCCGGGGTTTTGGTTTGATGTTGTATTCCTCCGGGGTTGTTCTCCAGAGTGGAAATAGACATTTTTGCCCTCTTGTATGGTTATTAGCAGGAAAATAAAATTTTGAGTGTATACAGATTCTCCTCTTTATCATATTTATGCAATGTAGTAGAATGAACATGATAAAGATTTACTTGACACTTGAAATATGACAAGATATATATTTAATGATGCAAATCGCAATGCAATGAATGTTAAAATGTTTTCGTAAATCACATTTCGCACTTTGCAAATCGCATATCGTATTGCAAATCGCATTACAAATCGCATTGCATATCGCATCGCATATTGCATCGCAAATCGCTTACTCTTACCGGTCATGGATGATGCTTGTGTTGGGGCTGATCTCAACGGTTGACTTTCATCAGTGCTGCTGATGTCTATGCTGGTGTTGACTCCAACAGTTTAATTTCTATCGGTGTTGCCAATGCTTGTTTGATGAAGAGAACTATGAAATGTTTTCTACATTTTTGCTGGGGATGATGTTTTGAAACCATCGGATCCTCCCGATGTTTACATTGGAAGTTTACAATGGTGCCTACCTTGCTAGTAGTTGACAACGATGCCTACCCTACTGGTAGTTGACAATGGTGCCTACCCTGTTGGTAGTTGACAACGGTGCCTACCCTGATGGTAGTTGAATACGGTTGATCACCGGACTGTCTCGATGCCTACTCGAATGATAGTTTACAAAGGTTTATCTCACCGAACTGTCTCGATGCCTACTCGAATTATAGTTTCAACAACATAATTTTTCCTCGAGTCTGCGTATTTAATGCGTATGCATATTTAACTCTACTAGGTATGCATGCTTAACTTTTTAATGGAGATGTGCGCTGATATAGCACTTGTTACACATGTGCAGACTAGGAATGATGTGATGATTTTAATTTATCCTAGGTTGATGCATATGTTTAATTGAATTGATGTAGAACCATACCTCACCCTTTCTGAGGTGATTTGGAGTTTCTTTTCAAGCATGGATTTTGATAGGCCTATCAACTCTAGCTCTAACTCCCGTATGGCTCCTTTTGTCATTCGCAGAGCAGATTTGGATGTTCCCCTTTCATATGTCTTCTTTGGTGGGGATCGCACAAAGGCTACTATTTTTTCTTTCTGAATTTGGACCTGGTGTTGGTCCATCTAGAGGTTCAGATACTAATGGCTTTACTAGAAGATATTTCGATATCTTCGCTGAAGTAGTGTTTAACAACTTACATCATCGGTTCCTTCCCCGATCCTACGCTGAATTAACCCTAACGGTTTGATCATTGATTATGAAAAGGGGCGAGCTCTTTACTTGCGACGCTGCTGGATTAGATATTGGCTTGGCTGGTGACCAGAGTGTTGCTGACTCCCTGGAGGATGTGGCCCGTTCTTCACTGCCCAGGTTTGAAATTCAGTACAGAGGCCTTGACTTATGAAGACTTGGCGCAGATTGACATGTTTGATGATGTAGACTTCATTTTCTAGACCTTTTGTCATTGGGTGTCTATTTTTTTGAGTTAAGAACTTTCTTGAGAATTTTTCCTTCTTTTGTGGGGGCAAGCTTATGTCGCTGTGATTTCTTTTAGTTATTCCCCTTTTTCTTTGTATGGGAAACTTGGTCCTGCCTTTGACTCCTTCCATTTCATTGAATGGTGAAATTCCCCAGCCCTTTCGCATGTTGTTACCGGGGTTCACAAAAGAAACTCTCTTTATTGACTACATCTAGAGTGAGCAATATCCTGCACATTAGAAAAATAACAAAATGTGCCAAAATCTTGATGGCTCGGGCCGTCGGGATTAGTATTATCTTGTGAATGAGGCATTTGAAGTTAAAGTTTATGAAATTGAATGCTTGTATTCACCGACCTTATTTCTTATCGCTAAAGATCTTGAAATTGAGTATGAAAATAATTTTTTCCTAAGGAAATCAAAATTTTCATTTGACAAGTTATGAAATCGTAATAAAACTTTTAAACATCCATGGTCATTTTTCATGGGTAGGATCATATCCAAAAGACTTATCTCCCTTCATCAAAGATACTTCATCTTAGCTCTAGACACCGCTCTTCACAAAATTAACATCATATGACATGTGCACTATGAGTGACGCAACCCTTAGCAGTGGTTTCTCTTCTATGACTCAAGATGATCTCATTTTATCTTGCAAAAAAATTTCTAGCTTTCCTCGCCTAACTTCGTCTCATTTTCTTAGGCTATTCAGGGTTACCCATGTAACGAGTTTTGGACTAATGACTCCTAAACCAGACGGCTTTAGGGCACTAGGTGTTAAGACACCCTTTCGAGTTTACTGGCCCAAGTAATAAAGGCCACACTTTGAGACAAGTTAGGCGGTCTACTCTATTTGATCCTCACCTGAGCTTATACAAGATTCATTTTCTTAGGCTCTAAATTACCCGTGTAGCGATTATTAGGTCGGTGACTCTTAAACCAGATGATTTTAGGGCACCAGGTGTAGAAACACCCCTCGTGCTTAATTACTCGAGTAACCTAGGCCGCGATTTGAATCTCCTCAGGTTTTACCTTCTTCTTCTCGTAATGCTCATTTGCTTAGGCGCTAAGTTACCCATGTAGCGAGCGTTGGGTTGGTGGCTCCCAAATCAGATGGCTTTAGGGCACCAGGTGTAAAGACACCCCTCAAGCTTAATAACTCGAGTAACACAGGCCACGATTTGAGATATTAGGCTGGATACTTATCTTTTAACTTTTAATTAATTGTCATTGCTACTGCCATAGCTCATACCGCACAACTAAGAGTCAGGTCAATCACAAAGTGCAGACATGCATATGAGGTCAAGTTTGTTCCAAAAAGTGCTTTGAACTAGGATGCCATGCTTAATCAAAAGGTTGAATAGTCTTAATTCTCTAATCGTTCCTGTAATTCTTGCTCCACGGACGCTTATAAGAATTAACCCAATTTATAACCAATTAAGCAAAAACCTTCTATTTTAAAACCTTTTTCTAAGAATGCTTAACATGTAAATTATCGCTAATGGATGTAAATGGAGACTGAATACACATAGAGTGACGAAAGAGTCGTACCTTATATGTGGGTTGCTGTATTTTGAGAAAAATACAATTGGAAAAAAGACCCACAATCTTACCAGATCGCCATGGAAATGTCACGAGGGAAGCTCTGATGATGACGAACCATGTTGATGGTGCTGACTGGCACATTTTCCTTTTTAGGATGGCCGACAAATGCCCCAGTATTGAGTTATTACTATTTTCAAAATTACCCCAATCTTGTTGTAAAGGTCCCAATATCGGATTGTCATTGATTCTGAAATTTCCCCAGCCTTGCTTGTCGTCTGGGGTAGTCGCTTTGACAAATAGGTTGATGAGATGCCGAGATCGCAAGAATCTTTTCCCTCCGAAACCATATGGTGAACACATAGTGAATTTGGGCCTTGATGCTTGGATGCCCCAGTCATTGTTTTTGACTTGTGGGCGTAATTGGCTTTGACGATTTTCTTCTTCTAATTTAATGAAGATTTCAGATTGAGGATATCAACACTTTGAAGGTCCTTGCTGATGATCATTCTTGATATATCATTGTGTTGTTTTTTTAACTTTGATGATTGATGTCGAGAGGCCTTCGGACTCCACTGAATTGGATCTAAGAGCTCACCTTGCTTAGTGATGTGACTGCTTCAACCGAATTTGGTTTGATCTATGAGGTTTAATCTATGGCCTTTTTTTCTCAGGGAATAGGTCGTCGGGTATGAGATAAATGTTGTCAGGACGGTAGCCCATGTATTTCTGTGGGTCTAAGGAAATCAAGTCTTCTCGCACTTTTGAAGTGATGAGTTGCTGACAGGTTGCATCTTATAATGATTGATATTTCATCCATGTAACTGGTCATCTTGATGTATCGATGTCTCTTCCTTTCCGGGACTTGTGCTAGATTTGATGGAATGACATTGAGGTGCCGTTGGGTCTTCTCAACATGGATAGCTGACTCTGACGGTTTTTCTTGGGTGTGGACTTTGGTGTATTGGGACTATTTTTTCTTTGATTTGATTTTTTTATTTTGAAGGTTAGATCGGACCATAGATAACCGCCTACGTCCTCCCATTGATGGAGGAAGATCAGGTCTTTTGCAGTTCAGGCTTGGCCTGAATGGTTGAAAAGTGTTTATTTGGGTTTGAGCTTGGTTTGAGGGGTTTTTGGATTTGATTTGACCACACCATAGATGACTGCCTAAGTACTCCTGTAGATTGGGGAGATCAGGTTATTCATAGTTCAAGCTTGGCCTTAAAGGTTTGAGAAGTGTTTATTTGTGTTTGAGCTTGATTTGATGGGTTTTTTGATTTTTTGTTTGGTTTGAGCGCACCATTAATGGCTGCCTACGTACTCCCAGGTTGAGGGAGATCAGGTCATTCATAATTTAGGCTTCGACAAGACTTGATTGGTTTGATTTTTTTAATTGATTTTGATTTTTTTTAATTTTTTAATTTTTTTTTTTGATTTTTAATTTTTTGATTTTTTTTCATGCATGAAAAAAAAGGGTATAATTCTAAGAAAGTGATAATGTCCCAACCTCTCCTAGAACTCACAATTTTATCCTCTAGATCTACATCTTTCTACTTAGTTGAGGCCTGATAGTCCAGTTGTCAGTGGTTATGTTGCCTTCGAGGCTCGCAATGGAGGTTACCTCCTGATCATGAATATCTTCAATTATGGTCATCACTTGACCGTCTCGTGATTCAGCATGGATGAACTCTTAATTCCTCGATGGGTTGGCTTCCTTGAGAACTTCACCACCTTTTTCTTCGTCTGTTCCTTAACATTTCTCATGGGCTTAAAAGGATTTGACTATGAAATCACTCTCCAACTGTTGTTGTATTTCTCGCAATGAAATTTCCTTTTTGGCTTTTTCCATACTAGGAAGGATCAGTATTTCCTCCTTATCATCTAGGAGGGTAAAGTCAGAAATGTGGTTGCTGGCTTTGGGCAACAAGATATTGGATGGTGGCAGATGAATTTCCTTAGAGGACTCTCTTGTCTCCTCTGTCACTCCCAGCATTAAGATCTGTCCACCTTGTATTCTACCAAGATTGGTGCTCACAGCTGTTACCTCCTTTGAACTTCTTGTCTCGAGTGGACATCTTAAGCTCTTTATTTCCCTTTTGCCCTTTATAGTCATGGGGACTTCAATATTCAATTCTCTATTTTCAATGAGATACTGAATTTTATGCTTTAGAGGCCAGCATTCCTCAGTTGCATGTCCAGGTGAGTTAGAATGGTATAGATATATCTTGGTGGAATCATAACTTTTCATCTCAGGATTTGCAAGAGGCAGCTACTCAGTAATCTATTTTTATACAACCAATAATGCTAACACATTTTCCAATGAGTCCCTCAAATTAGTGAATACCCTTCTCCACCTACTCTTCCCGACTCTCGGTGCCGTAGGATTTTGAGGGTTTGCCAGTGTTTGGAATGTTGCTTGATATTTCCTATTTGGGAATTCGCATTCCTCCGGATAATTTTTCCTTTGTCAAGATCTTCTAGTAATTTTATCATTCCACCTTTCTCGTCCATTCAGCATGCTTTGATATTTTTTATTTAGTTGGCTGATCTTGGAGGGAGATAGGCTTACATTATGAATAACCTCCTTTTTTTCTTGGCTTTCTGATAGTTGACTGAAAAGTTACTTTGTATCCTGACGTTGGTGCACTATCAGATTAGCCAACAGAGTTACTTGATGCTGGATCGTATCCAATTTTTGCATCACTGTCATACCCTCCTCTGAATTTTCCAACTCTAGGACATTTATTCTGTGCCTTTGGGGTTATTCCTCCATCCTTCGTATGTATTTATGATTTAGACACATTTCGACGCTTCCTGATCCAATCATGTTCACTTCCTTTGTATCATGCTGTAACAGAAGGTTGGTGTTGACATTTGGATAGTCAGGTTGTTGGGCCACAACTTCTTCTCTTTCGATCAGATTTTGGATTTTATGCTTTAAGGACCAACAATCTTATTTATAGTGTCCCGGAGACCTTGAATGGTTAGCACATCTCAGTCTTGGATTGTATCTTTTACTTTTTAGATCCAGAGGTGGAGCCAATGTGACACCCCAAATTCTCTACATTCCCTGTAGCAGAATTGGTGCTCACGTAAATATTTCATAAGATGATAATTCCTATCAATCCAAGATTCACAGTATTTCACAACGAACAGTAGTTCTCGTCAGAACATTTACTACGTTGAGATACCCTCACTTGGATGAATAGGTTTATAATCTCATGGATATTTCTTTCATATCAATAATTCCCATCTATCTGACATTCGTAGTATTAATGTTAGAGTTGTTCTCGGAATCTGAGGGGTGCGACCAACCTCAGTGCATCAGAGAACCACAATATCTTTTAATACTCCCAATTCAGATGTATGGTTCATATAGATACTGTACATCTTCCTATGTGCTAGAAAGGTAAAAACTAAGCAATTGTTAAAGATGATAATACATTATATATTCTTAAATTGACTTACAATAAATCCCAACTTACTATTACATCAGTGTCTATAAAGATATAACCAAAAGTTTATATTAAACGAGTCGTTTCATCCACATGATTGATCTCTGGAACTTTGGATAGATCAGCTAAAGTTGTAAAGGAAAAGAATAATTGTAAGGATGAGCTACAGAAAGCTCAACAAGGTTTAAACAAGTGGTATATTATACTCACACTGACTCTCAATTGAATGAACATATAGTTCATAGATTTTCATCATATATATACTGAGGTTTGATCTGCCCAAACCCCGCACATTACGAGTTACTATCAGTCATATAGACTTAGCCACCCGAGTTAATTCGGTTAACTACACCACACTCCTAACAGTCACAAAGACTTATACGAGCTTTTATTCGAATATCTCATAAGTGATCAGCCTAATCATATCCTAGGAGTATGCATATCATCCTACCAATTTAACAATGTCAGTGTTGTAACTGCCTGTAATTAAAATCCATGGTCAGTATTATAACTGCCAATAAATATAACCAAGGTTAGTGCTATGACTGCCAATAATTGTAAACCATAGTCAGTGCTTTGACTGCCAATATAATTTCGGGACAAGTATCGGTATATATATGTATCAAACAATGTTGGTTTTTCTATAATTTATGCTTTGATATCAAATCAAACACATTTTATGCAAATAACGGTTCATATGCCTTGGTTATGCTTGAACAATAAGTCATAACCCTTTTTAAATCAAAGATATCACAAGTAATGTGTATAATAAATTCGTATGCCAATGTACAAGACTTACATTTAATATTGAAATTAAATGAAGTTAGAAAACTTGCATGAAAATAGAAAGTTTGCACATAGTGCGGGGGGAAAAACTTGCAATAAATGCGAATATTCAATAATAATCATAGATGTGGAATAATCAACAATAATTATCCACCAGCATGCTTGAAAAATAATAACTCGAGTTTGAGTTAGGGAAAACTTGCCTTTTATCACGATCGGCTACTTAAGTTATTTGAAAGTATACTGGCAACCTATATATGTTATAACAGTCATTAGAAATGATAATAATTAATTTCTAATTAAACTAGTGGTGTATGGGTTAACTTTGGAGTCCGTTCAATATTTTATAGTTTCATTGAATAGCTATCGAATCAATTTTTCGATAAACTTTATTTAAAAGTTTTAATATCTTATTTAGATATTTTAGTTATTATTTATAATAATTTTCAAATGCTTAAAATAATTTTTAAATGATTTAATATCATTTAAAATGATTTTTAAGTTATTAATATTATTTTTAAATATTTAATAACCATTTAAAATAATTTTTAAATCATTAATATTATTTTTAAATTATTTATTTTTATTAATAATGATTTTTAAATCAGTAATATCATTTTTAAGTAATTTATTATTAATTACTTTTATTATTATTAATATTTAAATAAATTACATATTAATAAAATTTTATGTCAAAATATTAAAAATTATTTATTATAACTAAAAATGATTTTTCAATTTTTTTTATTAATTATTTAGTAATTATTTCAATTTATTATAATTATTTTAATTAATAAAATTAATTTCCAAAAATCGTCTGTCACTAAAGACCTTTAGCGACAGAAGTGTCGCAATAGGTGTTCTTGACCAACTCAAGAACAGGCCGGTCAACGCCTAGTTCCTTTGTTTGACTCGATGCCACTTCCGATCTGTTTGGTTTCTGGGAAAGAGAGTCTATCAATATTGTAGTACTGATGTAGGACTACAAGTATATACTAAGTTAGGGGTCTAACTACAACCAATATGGGAGTTATTGATAGTCAAACCACCCATCCGAAGCTATTCTTGCATTTTTGGGCTGCCCAGAAATGGAAGTCAATGCCGGTCAACGTTCTTGCAAGCCTTGTATCGTGCAGCCTGTTTGTATTTTAGGTGTTCTAGTGGTCGGGCATTGTAGACTAACTGGCAGGGTACCTTAAGGTAGCACTTGGATAGTCTAGGTACCAACAGGCATCAAGATCTAAGCCTCAAAGAACCTGTCAGACACTGTTCTTGTTTTTCTGGGTTACCCAGATTACCAAGCTGAACGGTCAACGCCGTTTGACATTTTATAACGTTCGATCGATAACTTATTAAGGCTCTAGAGTGCTCTATTGTTGTAGAACTCATGTCAAACTACAATCTGACCAACACTTATCATACAAATAGGCTGACAGTCGAGAGATCAAAGCTAGTCAAACGACTGTCAGACCATGTTCATCAATTTTCTGGGTTGCCCAAAAAACGCCCGGTCATGCTCGCTCAACGAGTTTTGACCGCTTATATCTTTTGATCTGTTGATCCGATGGGCCTGATTCCACTTCTAGCTAACTAACCTCATGCCATACTATAAGTCTAACGGCTTACATATGTCAGAATGTTAACAGTGTAAGATCTATGAGCCCTGACATTAGGCTGTCAGGCCATATTTATACTTTGGCAGTTTTGCTTAAATCTTCATTTTCATGCAATTAGATGTTATGGATTCATGTTTTAACAACCCATATCACAAAATAACATCATATAACATATATATAAACATCAAAACACCATTCTTATCTTAATATACAAGATCAAACTCAAGTTAGGGTTTATACCTCTCTTTAAACAAGCTTGAATCTTGGCTTTCTAATCTGATTTTGCAGTGTTAGGGACTCTACTAGGGACTGAAATACTTATGGATTTCGTGGCTTTGTAGAGAGAAGGACTTGGTTATGTGTTTGAGCATAAATGAGACTAACTTTTGATTTCTCTCTCTCTTTAATCACTTTAACTTTGATGCAATGAATCTAAGTGTTGCAAGGTGTCAATAAGGATCAGATTTGGCTAAGATTTGAGCACATGGGATATCCAAGATATGGTGACTCACAAGAT
This sequence comes from Panax stipuleanatus, assembly GCA_020205555.1. NCBI lineage: Eukaryota > Viridiplantae > Streptophyta > Magnoliopsida > Apiales > Araliaceae > Panax > Panax stipuleanatus. Next base: position 77,545,173 of record CM035119.1, on the reverse strand, counting down.
TTGTAAAAATCTCTTAACTTAAAACTTAAGTAAAGGGTATTTTGGTCATTTCGCACCTAGTAAGGGTAATTTGGAAATTTCCCTCATGATTTTAAGGGTATTCTAGTCATTTGACATAACTCCTTTTAATATTTACCATTAGGGTTTGATAATCTCAATTAGGGTTTGCTAATTAAGGTTTAGGGTTCTCGAATATAAAATTAGGGTTTCCCAAAATACAATTAGAGTTCCTAACTGTTCGTTAGGGTTTCTTAATTATATATTAGGGTTTCTAATCTATCATTAGGGTTTACTAAGGTTATACCTTATCTGACCAGTCATTCATCATTAATCTTATACTGTACAAACACACCTTCACTGATACAATTCTAATAACTGTATTATCTATCGAATCCCTATCCGTAACTAGGGTTAGGGTTTTCAATGTCTGCTAACTATATCTCCACTCATATTTCTCAGTCAATACCCAGTTTGACCATCTTACTAAACTCGTATCACAGATACTCATCACAATATTGATAATCAATACCAATATTAAAAAATTTATTCGTAAAATTTGAATTGTTTAAAATTCTGGGTCCTCACAGCCAATTCGGTAATTTTCTTTTGTTTGATTAATAACTTCAATACATTTTTCATGGAATCGCCTAGTGGAGTGAACACCCGATTTTCTGTTCTTTCAAATTTTCTCTTTCTGTCATTACATTGGTTGAATATAGTTTGTTATTGTCGTGAAAGATTTTCTTCCATCTGCCAAATGTGGGTACTATGGTTGGGTCTCCTAGCTTGCCCCTGTAAAACGAGGGATACTTCTTCCTCCCCTTTCTTGAGTACCCTCATGGGAGCGTTCGCATAGTTGTAAGACTGTATATGCTCGGTGACTGCTTCCATTGCAGTGAGATCTTTAATCTTTCCTGCTTTCAGGCCCATCTCTGCCATTTCGCCGTGTTTGATCATATCTGAGAATGGCTTTCTTATTCTAACTAGGATCCTCTCATAGTAAGGTGCCTCTTGGATGTCTATGAAAGTCATCACGATTTTAGTTTCTGTCATAATCGGGCTGACCTGTGCTGCCATATGCTTACATCTTTGGGCATATTCACGAAAAGACTCAGTACTCTGCTTTTTGACTTCAATCACTTGGTATCGATCCGGTGCCATTTGTGACTGAAAACTGTACTGATTTAGGAAGGCGTGGGCTAACTCTTCCCAGCTGTGAATTTTGGCATTGTCAAGTCTAGCGTGCCATGCTTTGGCTTCTCTAGTTAGGCTTTTCTGAAATAACTGCATTCTTAACTTCTCATCCTCTACATAGGATCTGAGTTCTCCAATATATAACTTCATGTGGGTATAAGGATCTCCCATCCCGTTATATTTTTTAAAATTTGGGACTTGGAACTTATCTGGATAACGAGCCCCTAGAAAAATACAGAGATCCGAGTAATTGACACTTCCATAGGTTCCAGTTCCTTTTATTGAACGGATGGTTTCTTCCATTTGTTTAACTTTCCTTCGGATATCGCCAGTTTTCCGATCTTCCCTAAGATTTTTGATTTCAGGGGTTTTGTTGATTCTTTCACTGGATCGAGGTTCATGTAACTGCATTTCCCCTTTTTGTCAGCACTTTGATTGCCACCATGTGAGGAGGACTCTATTTGATTGAGCGTTGTCTGGCCCTGAGTGCTTTTACTTTGTTCCTTTAGGAGGATAACAAACTCTGTTATTTGATTCCTAAGTCCCTCAAACTCCTTTCGAGATATGAAACCTGATTCGTGTTGGGCACTTTCAGCCATGTCGTTGGATAGGCTTTATGATTTCTTAGATTTTGATCTGGTAATGAGACTAATCTTGCCTACAAGACGAGTAGGTAGTTTAGTCTTGATAAGCATTAGTAGTAGGTATGCTATGCAATGTGTGAGTTTTAGGGCTTTTTTATTTTCCTGCAAAACAAGGGTCAGTTGTTTTGATGACAGGATAGCATGACAGGATTTGATATCTGTACAATAATAGAATTGACATGGAATGGAATGATATTTACATTTATTTGATATTTACATGGAATCAAAATTTACATTGAATTAAAAGGGAAAGCATGAAGAGACTTCCCTTAGAATTTGGTTTATCAGAGGCTGACTTATCTTAGGCTACTCTAGCGGCTTTTCGGCATGAAGGTCCCCAGATCATCGCAATTTACTAGAGAGGAAATGAATTCGTTCTTTCAATTGGAGCGGATCTGAGTGGCGCCTCTCTTGAGCCTCGGAGGATTAATCTCCTTTGAGTCCAGTAATCAAACGCCGACGGGTTTACCTCCTGGTGGAGGAATCACACAACATACATGTAACGCCCGAGAAAATCGGACGTTTATGTAAATAAATTTTATTGAATAAAATTATAATAAATGTTTATTAAAGTGAGTAAGCTATTTCAAGGTCGTTCTATGACCTAGAAGATGTGAATGTGGTTAGGATTCTGGCTACGTGCTAGAATTAAATCATATGAATTTTCAAGACGAAAATAAAAACTTTTCGAGGAATTTTTGTAAAATCACTATTCATCCGTTTCTGCTCAAGAATTGTTTTTGAATTTCTGAGAAACGCATAATGATAGGATTTAAAGACGGGATGGAGTATCTAATAATATTCCAGTTATGGCTCATGAAGTTTTCGTGTGAGGACTTAAAACCCTAAGGGTTAGGGAAAGTAAAACCTATGAATAAAAAGGTTATGTATAATAATAATGATTATTATACGGAATGAATACGAGTATAATACTAGATATTATACGAGTATAATATGAAGAGAATACGAGAATTAATACGACGTATGATACAAATTTTATACGAAATAAATAAATTCAATTTTAATTAATTTAATAACTAAACCCGTGGATCGAACCGATGGGTTAACGGGTGGGTTAAACCCATGGGGCAACCCATGAGCATATGGGAAGACATAGGTGGCATGTGGGGTGCATGTGCTAGCACATGGGAATCACATGGCCTTCACATGCAAGAGGAGATTTGCCCTAAAGACTAAAAGACCCTTGGTCTTGCAAATCCTATAAATAGGGACATTGGTTGATTCATTTGAAGGTTTAACAAAGTTGATAACATATTGAGATAGAGATAGAAAGACAAGCTAACTTATTTCTTTGAGTAAGAAACCAAGCATACAAGGAGAAAGAAGTTCACTGGTCTCTTTATCAATCAACCAAGCACTCAAGAACACAAGAGGTATAATGGTCAAACCTTAAATTTCAACTTCCTTCAATACATAATTAAAAGAGAAGTGAATTGGTGGAGCATGATTGATAAGAAGTGATAAGGTTGGCCTTCTAGTTGACTTAAAACCCCAACAAGCCATGAATAAGTAAAATCATATGAATTGATTAAGAAACTAATTAAGAAATTATCAAAATCATGAGAGTTTGAATAATAAATATGTGAAACCATTAAAACATAGAAGTTTGTATTGGTTAGAATCACTAATGAATAGCCAATGGATTGATTCCATTTGGTTCGAAGTAAAAATATTGAATAATGAAGATTCGGTGAAAGTTACGCTATTAGACGTTAAGCGTCGAAATCGTGAATTTTTTCGGAATAGAAGCCAAAAGTCGTCGTTCGATTAAAAAACCTTGTTTTTCAATGGCGTAACGTGTAATTAGGTAAATAAGACTTGCGGGAGTAAGAACGAACAAATTTGGACTTAAAACAAAGAATTGAGCGTCGAACGTTCACGAATGTTTAACGAACGTGTAAAAATGGACTAATCGACGAATTTCTCGCCAACAGATTCAGAAATGAATTCTAACTGGATGGAATCGTATAACATGGAATATATGAACTAATGGCTTTGGAACTAACCGATTCCGAGTTGTAACGATCGTGTTAAGAGCTCGTAAAATTCAACTTTTAAAATATTTTTCTGAGGCTGGGGGCTGGTGCCGCAGCGCTGCCCAGACCTTGTGTTCCAGCACTGCAGCGCCGGGACATGGGATTTTCACTGCGAGCCAGCGCCGCAACGCTGCCTTTAAGCCTATGGTTAGCGCTTCAGCGCCCTTAAGTAAAAATTTTCCGACGTGAATGTTTATTAACCTAGCCTGCTTCATTGTAATTATGGGGCAAGTACATGGTTAATATTCATGAAGATAAATCACTTAAACAACATGTTTAAGAATGGTTTTAAGAATTAAACGTTGACAAAATGTATTTAAATTTAAAACTTGAAATCCGATAATGTAAATCGTTAATCGTAATCGAGTTGTGAGCGTGCCTTAAGGTTACATAACATGTACTAGAGGTGCGTGGTAAGATAATGATATCAAATGAATTTAAAACTTACTTAATTTCTATACAAAGTCTGAGAACGGGTATCCGATAGAAATGCGAGTGGCGTATCGAACCGATTAGTGTTTCGTCGGTCATTGTGCATAACGATGATCGACGAGAGTCAATTTATGACATATAAATGTTAATAAGCCGTGAAGAATGTTAAATAACTTGAACGAATGTTATTAGTTTAACAATTCGGCTAAGTTATACGAGAAGGAGAAGATAGTTACACAATGTATATCAGTTGTGATAGTCTAATTGGTATGCTATGTGTTTATATCTTGTAGAAGTTGTAAAGACCGAGTAAAGTAAACTTAAAAGGTTGAAGAAGCGAAGGCAAGTTTTCTAACTCTTGTATTAACGTTACGTTTGTTGGGTTTGTACGAAATAGTGACACAATTAAATTGCAAAATAAGCGGAAGCATGATATATCAGAGTTTTAAAAAAAAATTACAAAACCATTACCCGGATCATCCTTTATGCAAATTATTAATTTAAAACGATAAATAATAAATTAGGGAATCATGCCCTTGTAGAACGAAGCTTCCACAAGTACGAGTTCAACTCCTTGTTCTTCGTGATCTCCTTAAATTTTCGAGTTAGATTCATTCTTTTGATCAACGTTAGTCACCCAAGTATTTGGCCTCTAGAGGTGATCTACCAAGGAAGAGAAATTATCAAGAAGGAGGGTGGTTGGCTAAACCCTAGTTTTTCATCCTCTATAGAAAAGGAGTACTCTCCAACAATTAGAATTGCATCAACTGATATCTAGCATAAGACTCATCTTAAATAGATATTGGTCAACCCTTCTAATCCTATTAGATATAGGGTTTCATTTAATTAATTAAACTCCTTTAATTAATTAGGCTTCCCAACATATTGAGATTAAGTAATTAAAACTCCTTTAATTAATTTGGCTCCTAATCTTATTAGGAATAAATGAGAATACTAATATTAAATTAATTCATAAATTCCTTTAGAAATTAAAATAATAATAATTATAGTAATATTAGTAAGACTCCTCTTATTAATTTAAATTTAATATTTCTAAAATATTAAATAATAAACATTAAGCTATTTAATTTATTCTATCACCATAGATTAAATTATTTATACTTAATGCATTATTACAATTATGCCATTACCTACTTAACTAATTATTATTCCTTTTATGGTGTGACCCTTTAGGTTTTCTATATTAAATCGGTTGTGAATAAATCAATTAGAACAATTTTAATCTTATTTAAATAAATAAATTAAACTAATAATCTATTTAAATAAATAATATTTATTCTACAATAGGGATAAGTCTCCTTAGGGATCAACGACTTTCCATATAATATAGATTTCAACATTAATCATAAAAAAACCTGTAAGTAAATAGCTACCGTACAATTCAATCCTTCCACCATACAATCTCCCAATTAAATATAAGACATGGAATTACTGTCAAGTCTTATTTTATTTAATTATATGTATTTTGATTAGAAAACGCACAACTCCAAATAATGCAAATTAGAAACTCCTTTATAATTTCATTCTGCCTTGGCCAAGGACTACAGGGTTGTCATTTAACGAATCACATATGACATATCTCTTCTTTTACTAGAAGTGGTAGATTCTTTATTGACCATTCATTATATCCATATGTAACTTATTACACTCAAGGATACCCTTTGATATACCCTAAGAGTTTTTAAGAAATAAGTCAAAGTATAATTCATTACATACAATATACTATGATGATCTCAAGTTCAAGGATCACTTGTACTACAATCACATTAAGAATTCTTATTGACAGGCAAGTAAAACTCTATTAGGTATTCCATAGCGAGTCACGTTCAGTGAACTTACTCTCCAATAAGCATATATATACTTGCTTAGTGTATCCACACAAATGATCATGAGATCAATCATCCTCATCCAATGAGCAAGTAACATATGTGCCAATCTATCCGGATTTACTAATCCCCTATTTATTAATCCAACGATTAGGAACTATTTTAGTTTTAAGCTTTCTAAGAATTTAGATCTTATTAGCATGATCAACATCATGATTCTAAAAGCATTGCTTAAAATTATAGGTTATTTGCATATTATAAAAACAACATAATGGTATAGCTTTGTGTGTGCACCACAAACGATATACAAATAAATAGGTCAATAACTCTTGTTAATTACATCAACATGTAACTCTTTGTATTATGCCTCTTAGATCATAATTGTTAAGTGTGTGCACATCCGAAATAAAATGATTTAAGTTAAGTCCAACCTAACACTCTTGTGACGCCCCCAAATTCGGGTCTCAAACACCCGAATTTGGTCATCACGATCCAGTATGAACATTCACCTCTAAATAACATACAATAACTAAATGCAGAAAGAAATAAACGTATGTTGTTCATTCAAAAGGTGTTACTAGTCCCAAGATTCGATAACCTTAATACAACCGTACAATCATACCCTAGAATAACCATTAGGGTTCAAATTACATAAACAGTAATTAAACTAAGCATAAAAATAAAGTTAGCTACTTGAAGTCTATTACTTCATCTTTCTTTACCATTGCCCATCCCAGAAGTCTCGGGTTTAACTGTAATAAAAGTCATGATATAGCAAGGATGAGCAACTAGTTTGCTCAACAAATTTAAATATAGCAATAAAAGATTTATCATGATTAAAGGAATTCAACAATATGAATATCGAAAGCAAGGAGAATAATTGCTTTTAGAATAATTAATAGACGAGTAAACTTCGAACTATAAACTTCTAATGGAATCAATAGCTGATGGACCCTTTGGTTACTGGCTATAGAATATGTACTTGAGGAGATTAGCCTCGCGTACGCCATGTATATGTATAACATTCAACTCTGTTGTTTGTATCTTATATTAGATACGTGGGGTACTCCCCTACCATATAGGGGTGTTCTCTTCAGTCTAAGAATCCTTACCATCAATTGGCCTAGATAGCTTTTATAAAAATTTCATGCAATTGTCTGACTGAACAAAGGTTCAGACTCTATCTGAAGCAGTTCATGAATTATAGAACTTTAAAATGATGTACAAGTCCAAGACTGTACGAACTCAAGTGCACTAAGTACGAGTATCAATAAAATTGATGTGGAATGATTTTAAAGTAATTAAACCACCTAAAGCATACTTGGAGATAAGGTCCAAGCGTAAATAAATAACTTGCAACACAATTATAACTTGCTCAATACAATATGACAAGGATAGGAAACTTGCACAATAAAGAGTGTAAGTCAGGGAACTTGCATTCAATATAATAATCAAATGAAGTTAGGAAATTTGCAATTAATAATACAAGAACGGGTTCAAGGAAACTTGCACAATAAAGAGTGAAGTTCAAAAACTTGCATGTTTGCTCAGCTACAAATAATCTAGCTTTAATTAAATTGCATTGAAACAACCTAACATTAACAAGTCGGTCTCTCAATTTGCATTGTGTAAACTGGCATAAGTCCACACATACAAGAATTTAACCATTAGATAGGTCTATCACATAATTCATGTAAGTCAATTTACTATCACTGAGTCCATAAACATCTAATCCTGTCTTAGATTAATAACTTTAGAATATCTAGTCTCTATGCATCAATATAGGCTTGAACACATAGCACTTCAATTTAAGCATGGAATACAGTTTAAGATACACATATTGCAAGGTTTTGCTCACAGTTTAATGCACTTGGCAAGACTGGCAACCGGCGCAGCTACGCTGGTTCTTGCCTTAGGAGTGGCGCAGCTGCGCCACTCTCTGGTCAGACCAGGAATGATATTTCATTCTGCTGAAATCCTGACCCTACTTTCTAGCATACAGACTACTGATATTAATCAAGTACACACACTTGTAAGGTTATTAACTTGAGTTTGAAATCTAGCATGCTCATTCTATGTCCACTTCAAAGTTATATGGTTTTCATGCAGGTAACTCTTATACCTTAAGCTAATCAAGTCCATGTTACAAGGGGTCAGCTATTAAGCCATAACACCACATAACGAGACTAATCAGTACTTAGTATGCATGCTTGTACGTATACTACAAATGTATACCTTAATCACATAGTTTACACTTGAAATTTCCTTTTCATGAACATTTGTGTATAGGTAAAATCCATGTTTAACCAAATGATGCTCATGCCAACATGTCTAGAGGCAAAATGAATCCTATTATTCATGCTTGCATGATCAGAACGTAACTCACACAATAATTGATGATATTAGTTCTCAAACTCTAAGTTTTCTTCGAAAATCACACTAAGTTAACAAAGACAACTTAGTACATGCAAAGTGTCTCGAAGTTATGACTCTCATGCATGTGAACACATATCTAAGCCACATATGTATACTCAAATGGTCAGAACTTAAAAGACACGTTTTGTCAAGTTCATTTCAAAGTTCACTTCAAAACCATAAGTTCCTTCATGAAACTCATACTTTCTTTCAATAGTGTATACTATTATAGCTATGGACATGCATGTTATATAAAGAACATATATACACCTGTTAACATATTTCTCATGCTTGTCTAATTAGTACCAACATGCTAGCACATAACAGATATCAGCAGAAGCAGGAAACCAGAACTAGGGCCTGGCGCAGCTGCGCTGCGCCCTAGTATAAAACTGGCGCAGCTACGCTGGGGATCGGCCAAACCTGAAGCAGTTTCTGCTCGGCAGTTAACAAACCCAAACATCAAAATTTCATATGAATTCGATTGTAAACTAGCTACATTGCATTACTATCATGATTGCAAGTTAATATAACAACTAACAACCATTTTTCAGTCCAATTAACATCTAATCCACATAATCAATACTTTAACCATCTTAAAAATGAAGAACAAGAAAGGGAAATATACCTCTGCAATTGCCTAATTGAGTTGCTGCTATATTGATTGTCACTATGATGATGAACTCACACTAGCCTTGCTTAAAAGAATTCTCAGCAACATTGAAATGAGAAGGAAGGCTCTATTTATAGACAAATGTTTACACAGACATTGCAATTATCTCCCAAACCAAACCAATGGATAGAATGAGAGTTTAATGGTTAAGGAGGAGTTGGTGAACTCCATCATGATGCCCACTCCCCCCATAATCATTAGCTAGAATTTGCTGAAATTGAGAAGGAAGGGTAGAGTAGTATAGGCTAGCCTTCATGAGTGATACACGTGAGGAAGAATTGTCTATCATATTAGGACAAGGAAATATAATGCTCAGCAACTTGCAAATTGTATATAATGTATGCCAACACTTAGGTTATAAATATAAATCCTATATACACTTAAGTCACAATGTAATTTCTAATTAGCAAATAATATTACAGTATATCAAGTAGGGGTACATATGGATAACATAATACATAATAGCAAGTTGGGTTATACACATTCATATATAATCCATGTACATTTCATTAATACCGAATATAATTCAATTGGATATTATCATATTACATTATTCCAACTCTATTATTATAGAATACATTAACTCCCCAATTCGTGATTAAATAAAAGATTGAATTGGATAAATAATTAAATGATCTAGTCTATTAGTATTTAAATTACTAAATAGACTATTAAATATAAATATTAATATTGCCCACATTTATTAATCAATCTATACCATTAAATCCTGTCACTATATTCAAGTAAATTGAATATTTAATTACTAGCCATCCTATCAATTCTTTTGATATAAAAAACTTAGGGCTAGTCCACTAATTTAAATAAACCATTAGTGACTCCCTTTAATTTAATCATAGCAATTTATCACATAGGTGCTAATTCACATAATCACATAACCACATAAGGTTTAAATAAGCATACAAAACTAACTCATTAAAATTAAATCATATATATTTAATTAATAATGGAGTTTAAAAATTCACGGTCATTACAACTCCATATATTCAAAAAAGAAAAATATTGTCCTTGTGTGTGCACAACAAAATAATATTGTTCAATTAACTTTTATAAGCATCAAATGTGATTAAATTAATATTTTAAATATTTAATACTTGTCTTGTGTGTGCACAACAAACTCATATTAAATATTTAATACTCTATTAATTTATCATGCTAGAAGGCGACGTTCGATATTCTAAATATCATTGAACGCTTTAGACATAATATGATTTCTTTGAGGGAGTTGTTATTATTTGTCTCATCTTGTTTAGCGCGCATGCACATATATATATAAAATACGCGTCATTTTATTAAAACATGCGAAGCATGTTTGTATAAAATATAATATATATAATACTTGGCATGAACATATAGAATACTATATTCTACCCGGATTAATTATAGATTTTTATTCTAGTTTTGTTCACTAGAGCTACCAAGTGAACCAAAAGGTCAAACCTAAGAGTGAAAGAATTTAAATTTAAACGTAACTATTAAATTTAAACTCGGGCTCCATACAAACGGATCTTCACGAGCTCCTTGCTCCTTGGTCTCCAATTTCTTCAAGATAATTCTAACTATCTCTATTATATAAACTATTTAATTTAAATAGAAACCTTGTTCAGCAGTCAAGGGAAAGTACATAGGAGGGAGATAGAATTTTACATAAAGAAAAAACCAGAGAAGAAGAGGTACGCAGACCCTATTTAATAAAACTCATTTATTCAAGCATTCAACTAAAATAAAATTCAATCATTTTGGTCAATAGTCCATAATCAATCCCCATTTATTTTCATTCATATCACCATATGCATCAATAAATAAATATTCATTTCATGAATTAAAATATTCCATATATATATGATTATCATTTAATGGGCAATTTTAAGTTGTATGAAATTCAATTTCAAGATTAAAATAAACTCTTTATTTTAATTATAGAATTGTTAAGAATAATATATATATATATATATATATATAGTATATATAAAATATAATGAAACTAATCATATTCATGTCACCTTTACATGATTCAGGATCCTTCTTGTATAAAACAAATCTGTTTTAGTTATACCAATATATATACTGTTAATGTTCTTTTAAAAAACAATCCGATCCGTGGGTCACTTGTATCCTAGGAGAATTCCGTAATCGGTATATATATATATATAACGTAATCAGAATGTTTTTTTAAAAAACACGGATCCCTCCTTTTTTTAAAACCAATTCGTAACTTTTCTTTTTCAGTATTCATTTTAGTAACACGGATCCATAGCAAAAGAAAAAATAATTATTTTATACAATTAATTATGCCCAATAAATTATTCTAAATACATACCCATACATATATTGAATCACAAACATCTAATAATTGCATAAAGGTTTGGCTCTTGTGGCACCCCCAAATTCGGGTACTTCAATTCCACGGGATTTGGTGTTCATTGTACAAATAACATCTATCTATCTACCTATAATAAATGCGAACCATGCAATAGATAGAAATAAATTCTCCCCTTATGGGGTTACAACATCTGAATATAAATACATCAATCACAGGTCATACTAACCTTAAATCTCAAATGCGGAATGTAAGACCCCAACTTTTATGAATAAAGATTTAATTTTCTTTATATATTATTTCGAAATAGGAAGGTGTTGATTTGATAAATGTAAAAAGTTATGGGTGAAATGTGCAAATATTTTAAAATAAGCAAGTGGTTATAAAATATTCTTGTTGTCGGGGAATATTCGTTTGGTCGTGGAATATTCTTGTTGTCGGGGAATATTCGTACGACGGCGCAGCTATTTGTGGACCCCACAACGGAATAACTGTCGGATATAGAAAGCGACAGAAATAACCTTTTTATAAAATAACGGCGTAGTTGTTACCGTTAGTACTGTTGAAATACCCGGTGGTTAAAATACAGTGATACGCGGTGTTGCGCAGTAGCACACGGTATTGCACAATATTTCGAATTATTGAGTCTTACGTGAGAAGGCACTTACTCAATTATTGTTACAGAAATTACTGTTCAATATTTTATATTATTGACTCAATAATTGCTATGTTGATATTTTATATTATTGATTCAATAATTGCATAATATTTTATTGATTCAATAATTGCTACGTTGATATTTTATATCAATAATTGCTACAGTTGATATTTTGTATTATTGATTCAATAATTGTCATTGCACAGTATTTGACATTATCAACTCAATAATTCATATTATTTGAATAATATTATTAGATAGCATTATTGACAATGTCTAAGGAAGTTATGTCTAGCAGGGGTTATTTAATTGCACGCCAGTAAGGAGAAGTCCTTATCGGAAGGCCCCCTCTTTCCTAGGAACGACCTGGTTGTCAATATTATAATTCTGTAATATTATTTATGAATAATTAATTATTAATTTATATGATAAGAAAATAATTATTTTATGGATATAAAATAAGGAATTAGTGCTGATGTGTTTTTATCAGTATTTTGTTGTGGAAAATCACCTGTTTGTGAATTTCGGATAATTTATGTTTGGAATTTGGAAAAACTTCCTTCTACAAAGTTGTTGAGAATTAAATTTTCTATGAAAAAAATATAGAATTTGTATTTTTCTGATAAAGGGGCTATTTAGTATTAATTATTGAAGTTTCGGAAAATAAATATTTTTATTAAAAACATGGGTGGGCTCCACTTTTGTTTTTGTTGAAAAAATTCTGATTTCATAGCAGCCAGGCGGCGAAATTTTATAAAAAAATATTATTTTATTAATTTAGTCTACTTTGGCATCCTAAGCTTTTCCTATAAACAGGGTGCTTAGGTTAGAATTGAAAATCACACCAGAATCAGAAGTTTTCTTTTTCTATAATATCGAGCGTATTTTTGTGAGCATTTAGATACTTTGAATATTACTATTCAGTGTACATTTCCTTCGGTATTATATCCGATATTCCAGTCAGAAGTACTATTCTTTTGAGGTAAAGGATGCTATTTTCTTTCGTAAATGATGTTATTCTTTTTAATATCATTATACCAAAATATTGACATGGATTTTATTATAAAATTCTTATTTTTTCCGTCCGGATTACTATTCACGTATGCGGCACTATTCACAGAAAAATTTATTTTTCTTCTATATGTCCAAGTTGCTTGTTAAGGTTACTATCTTTGATTGTATCTAAGTTTTGAGCTCTATTCTTGAATTTTGCTCCACAAAGTATTATTATGAAGTATTTTTAAACTTGGATAAACTAAAATACGAATCCTTAGTCTGTCTTTTATCTCACTGGATTCATTTTTTTAAATGTTTTTCATCATCCTCAGTCCTAAAAGGTGATGTAACTGAATATCTTTGGCCTGTAGAGCAAAGATGAATGATTACCTGATGAATATCTTTGGTCTGTAGTGCAAAGATGACAGGTGTTGAGATGAACATGATCACTGGTGATACAAATGAATATCTTTGGTCTGTAGTGCAAATATGAATATTTGATTCGAGATGTATATTGATTGATGTTACAGGGATAAAATATTGATGATGAACGGTTATTTCCGCTGCGATTATTGATCTAAAACTTGTTGTCAATAATATTTTATCTGAATTGTTGAATACTAACGATAATTTATTTTCCATTATCTTAGTCATAATATTCTTTACTGGGCTAGTTGAGCTCACCCTTTTCATCTATTGTCATCTTCAGGAAATGAGAATATTGCGGGAACTAGTTGGGGACAGAGTGATGGTCCGAGTTAGAGCAGTAGTAGTCGTCGCTATTTTTGTAAAATAGTGGGATAATAATTGTAATAAATAAAGAATGAATTTGAATGTTAATATTTCGTATTATATACGATTTGTATTGACACTCACAGTTGTGTGGTCGTATTTTGCACGACCGTGTGTTATAAAGTTTTTATTTGAATTCTGTACCATGTATTTGGCGACTCAGAATGGGTTTGGTTGACTGGACCTATTCTGGGGGCGTCACACGGAAACATAAATAATTAAATAAGTCTTACACAACTTTAACATAAGTCTGAAACATAAACACATAAAATAAACAACAAGTCTTCATCACTTGTTGACCTTGCCCTTGCCTTTGCTAGTAGAATGCTCGTCGGACCTCTCGTTCTTAACTGCAATGTTATTATTACGCAAGAGTGAGCATGATTGCCCACAAGTATAATAATATGACAACAATATAATAACATGCGAGTGAATCAAAGACATCTGAATAAAAAAACTCAACTTTTGACTCGAGGATAAATAACAGGAATCAAAAGAACATCTGAGGGTCATAAGACCTCGAACTATGTCCTAGGTTGTAAAGTGTTTATACTTTAAACCTTAACAGTTATAAGACTATGGACTCTACTTCTCGTACTTAGGGAGATCAGCCCTTAGTACCATACTGTGCACAATATCTCAACGCTAAAGCGTAAATAATCCCCTTTACAGGGTTGTTCATCTCAGTTTTGACATCAGAGTCCGCACTAAAGGAAGTTTGATTTGGATAAGCTCAATAAGTATTCTAGAATTTAGAACGTACATCAACTATGGACTAGTCGAATAAATAAAGGTTCACTAGTCCTATAAGTTCAACAATAACATCGATATTCAACTTGAATGGTAAATCTCAAGAGTATACAATCGAATAAGTATTGTATAGCTGAATCATGCTTAAAATAGTTATAGCATCAAATATGAAACCTTTGAACTTGAACAATTAAAAACAAGAGCTTGCTCGATATAGAACACAAGTCTAAGACTTGATAAATGAATAACTTAAAATTATAAGAAACTTGCTTAATAGCAATAAGTTAGAGATAGGATACTTGCTCAATGTAAAAGTAAGGTTTGAGTTTAGGAAACTTGCCTCTTGCATAAGCTACAATTTATAATTCACGTTCTATATTAAGTCCTACATACCAATACATTCACAATACATATAAATCAATATCGTAACTAGCATCACAAGTTCATTCTCTTTTGTCTAAACTCTGATTATGATTATACTAATCAAATCACAACATTTGTCTTCACAGAATATTAGATTTCACGAACGACTAGCTAACTATGTGTTCAACAGTTCAATTAAACATGTAAGTACTTCATTGACATGTTAAGAATCTATTTTAACATTCCATTATATGTGTAATATCCGAGATTATTATGTAATTTCATAATTACCAATAAACGAATTTCTGTGAAACTCTTGTGTGATTTCTATTATTAGGGATATATGTGTTATTCATATATGTTATGTGAAGAGATGTATTTAAATAGTTGGTTTAATTTAATTTAACTATTTGAATTGGTTAAGTAGATAATTAATTGATTAATTTCGTGGAGTGGTATTAAAATATGAGTTAGAGTTCGGAGCGGAATTTAGAGACGCGAACTGCATATTTGAGTCTGGAACGTCAAAATTAGTCAGGATAGACTATCACCACAAAAATGTGTCACGGTTGACTTTTTGGTCAAACTCAACCGGTTGACTTTTTTCGAAAAAAGTCAACCATGAATTTCAAAGATGAATTTGACGAAACGGATAGTCCCATGACGTCCGGGACGTCGATTTTAGTAGGAGTAGATATGAGTATCGAAGCGTTTGGCTACGGAGGGCAAAATGGTCAAAATAGTTTATTAAGTAATTTAATTGATTAAAATAATATTTTATTTAAATGGAGCAGCAGCTGTTGGGACCTTGTGTCACACGAATTGGGACATGGAAGGAGGGAGTATACGTATTCTAGGAGGATGAGGGAGAGGGAGTTACAACTCCTTAATAAACCAAAGATAATAAACCAAACCTTTTCATTTTTCTAACTCCCCTCTCCATACTTAACCATTGTATTATGAGTATGATTTGTAACTGCTGAATTGAGAATGGAAGAGGCAAGGGAAGCTTGTACTAATGATATCTATATATACTCTCCACCTAAAATTCTATTTCTTTCTTTTGTAAAATATCCTACCGTGAGTGAAGTTGAGAGTGAGAGAGGAAAGAGCTTGAGAGGGTGGCGAATTCTGGAGTTTGCAGAGACTAACCAAGCAAAGAGAGTCATTAGAGGAATTCGAACAAGAAGAATTCATCAAAGAGGTAAGCAATGAACTCTCTTTTATATGCTTTTGAGAAAACTAGTAAGAAAATGCATGTATATTCATGGGAAATGATTTGTTTTGCTTCTATGATGCTATGTTGGTGTTGATTACTGATATGTGGCTGTTATAGATGAAAATTCTGGTTTGATCATCCTTCAATTACATGGAGAATCATAGAATCCATAGATGCATGCTATATGTTTGATAAAAGGCCACTAACATGCTAAATTCATCAAATCATGTAAAGTTAGTGTGTTTGATTGTTTCAATATGTGTATATATGCTAGTAGAGGTGGTCTGGACAGTAGGAAGCAATCCTATGCATGCTAGAATCAAAATCATGATTTTCTCAAAGTTAGTTCTAACTAGTATTGCATGACTTTTCGGGTTTTTCGATCGATTGAAATCATATCTTCAGTAATCCGTTTGTTGCATCTAATAATTTTATAAAATAGTATGTAGTATCATGTACCATCTGTCCAAATTTCATAGTAATCAGAGTTATATTGAGTGAGATATGAAATTCGTAAGCATGCATGTACATAATAAATTCTGCAGAAAATTTGGAAATTCCAGAAATTTTCTAAGTGTTAGAACCTGTTCTGGCACGCTTTCAAGGCAGTCGGTTCGTGGTCTTAACTTGCTATTTTCTGGAATGTGATATTTTTGTAAAATACTATGCTATATGGAGTGTATTGTGTCAAATGGTCAGAGTCATATCATGTATGGATTGTTCGTAATGAAATTCCAAAGTAGGTTGCTCGAACTGTCACAAATATTCTGGGTATGAAGAGCTGCGCAGCTGCGCAGCTGCGCAGCTCATAAGGCCTAAGCCTGCGCAGCTGCGCCGTGCTGGGTCGGGTCGGGCCAGATCTGATCCGGGTCGGGTCAGGTCAGGAAAAATTTCAAAAACTTTGCTTTTTCAGATTTTAATATTGAACCCCTTGACCCATGTGATGCAACAGGATATGTAATGGAATGGTTTTTGGATATGAGTTAGCTTAATAAATCTTATTAAAAAATAGGAAACCATTATACTTCAAACTAGTTTGTGTATGATTGGTGGTTTAACGTGACATACATGTTCTATGAGTGGATTAGCTTGTGGATAGCATACGTGGATAGTTAATAATCGGTTTAAATTAAAAGGAAATCCTTTACTTTCAAATTAGAGTTCGAGAACCTAACTTCTTAACATGACACACATGAATAGGTGACGTGAAGAGCTAGTAGATAGCGTTAATTATAGCAAGCTTATCAGGCAAGTTTCCATACTCAGATTTGATTGTGCAAGTTTCCTAACCTTATTTTCGGTGAGAAATTATTCAACCCTTAATCATTTGATTACAGCTAGGGTAAGCTTCGGACTTGTGATTGTTTACCTATTCGCACAAGTTCCTTTATCATAAAGTTATATAACTTCAATTATCTTGCAAATTTTATTGTTGATTACTCAGTTATTGCTTCAACTGCTATGATTTAAAGTTCTATTTATTTAAAGAACTGTTTCTAAGTATGTTTCCTGGCCTTTGTTTTCGGCTAGTTATTATTGATGAAAAATGATTTAATTCAAATCTTTCGAAGCTATTTAATGTTTACCAATCCAAATTGCTTTGGTGCGGTCTCGTATAAATACTAAGATGAACAACCCGAATAAACGGGAGAACAGATGTCGGGGCATATAGTCCCATTTATGCTTATGCATTTTAAACTTTATACTTGTGCACAATGTAGGGTACGATAGGCTGATCACCTAGAGTACTTGTAATGACAGTTTACAATCTGATTGATTGTTAAACCGTCTGATGGTTTTCGATGAAACAAAGTAACGTTCATGGTATTTAACACCCCTTAGTATGATATTGAGAATTCTTAAACTCTTATCTTTGAAATTCTTGTTTAACACTTGATAATTCTTTCAACTGTTGAGATATAGCCATACAGATGCTTTTACTCCTGATGTATGTTTTCAAACTACTTTATATACTTGCTGGGCAATTTGTGCTCATTCTTGCTTAAACCTTTCAGTTAAGGCTGAGAATGCTGAGGGCTCGGGCAAGGACAAGGGGAAGTCTAAGATGAAATGATGAGAGTTATTTATGTAATAAGTTATATTTTCACATATGATGTAATGTAGCGATAAACGCTAAATTTGAGTTTCAGTTTATTTAAGGTTGTAAAGACTTGGGATTTTATTTGAATAAGTATGTA
Organism: Panax stipuleanatus; assembly: GCA_020205555.1. Lineage (NCBI taxonomy): Eukaryota > Viridiplantae > Streptophyta > Magnoliopsida > Apiales > Araliaceae > Panax > Panax stipuleanatus. The sequence continues at coordinate 77,526,597 of CM035119.1, read as the reverse complement.
ATAGTTATTATTATTATTATTTCTGGAGTTTATGTAGTTAGATGATGATGTATGTTGTACCGTGAGCACCATGTCATGTAATCGATGTTACATGGATTTGGGGGAGTCACAATATGTCTAACACATTTTTATGTTCATTAGATTAGGTTACTATTACATTCCCTAGACTAAAATAATTAAAATTCTCATTTCTGGACAAACTACATAGTGGCACTGCGGCGCCACCATATAAGCTATCCTTGGCGCTGCGGCGCGGACCTTAAGGTCTGGAGCTGGCACTGTGGCGCGACATGCCAGTTCCAGATTCTGAGGTTCGCAAGGAAAACATAACTTGGCCAAAACATCCAATTAATTTATTCACACATGAATTTAAGCATACCCATGCACTATAATACATATATAATTATTACCCAACCTTTTTAGCACAATTTTAACGAGTTAAAACATACAATTATTTGAATCAAATCATATAATTTCACTATTTTTTTCATACTTTGTAAAGTTTTGAAGGAAAACAAGAAATTCAACGTTACGGATTCGTTATAACACCGAATCCGTTTGTTCAACTTCCATTTTGTTCGTTTAAACGTACACAATCACATTCAATCGTCAATTTAAAGTTAAACCATCGATTCACGGCATAAAATTTGTACGTAAGGGTCGTATGGCCATATATACGACTCTGAAATTTTGAAAACCCAAATATAAACAAAAATTCGATAGTTGATCACTGAAGTTATGCATATATGGCATATAATATGTTATTAATAATTAGTAACACATATAAGGCCATATGATTAACAATCATCGACATAAAACATTTAATTTACACGTAAGGCCATATATATAACTTTTCTACTCTGTGACTTTTGTAAAATCAAATCAAGCATAATTGTATGAAATTTATTACTTTCAATCATGCATACGTGGTATAAAACATGTTATGATCATATAATAACACATATAAAACCGTATCATGCATTAATCATCAAATTAGTCATTCACAGAGAACTTTTTAAGAATACGTTAATGGAAACTGTAAGAACTTGAATTTAAAAACGTAGGAGAAGGGATTACCCTTGCTAGTTAGTGATGATGATGCAACTAAATTCTTCAATCTCTTCTCTAACCAATTCTCAAGTCTTTTCTCGCAATTTCTCTCTCTAGTTTTTCTCAGATATGTGAATATCAATATAGAACTGATATGATATGTATAAGGTATAATATAATTTGTATATACGTAATATACGAAGTGGGTAGAGTGAGTGGTCAGTTGGTCCCTTAGTGGGTTAACTGGCTAACTCCCCCTAGGGCCGTGTTTGGCTTGTCCCTTATTCCTCCTTTCCCATTAATTTTAGTAAAACTCTTATTATATAGTTAATTAATGTCACACCTAATTTAATCAAATAATGTTATTTAAATCAATTAAATAAAATAGCATAAATTCTCATTAAATCACATAGTCACATAATTAAAATTCTTATTTATTAATTATGTCAAATCATTAAATCTCTAATTAATTATTAATTTAATTAGAATAACATTATGCTTATTTAAATAATTCGCTTAATCAAATAAGCTCAATTAAATACATACTTTGAATATAAAAATTCACCACATTAATTTAATCAATGTAACATATATAATTAAATTAATCTACCACAAATTCATCAATTAATTATTTAACTCAATAATTAAATTATCAAAAAATATTTATTTAATTCAATAAATATTTAAACTAAATTACAAAAGTCTCGTTCGTCACATTTTCCCCCCTTAAAAGGATTCTGTCCTCAGAATCACGGTTCAATTACATATTTCGTCCAGTTACATTCTCCCCCTAACAAAGATTCTGTCTCCAAAATCGCATACACATAAATTAAGTAAATAAATGTGGGTAATTCTTCATCATATGCTCTTCGAGTTCCCACATAGCTTCTTTAGCATTGTGGTTCCTCCAAATTACCTTAACAGAAGGTATAACTTTGTTTCTGAGGACTTGTTCTTTCTTGTCAACGATCTGAACAGGAATTTCTTCATTGGATAAGTCTTTCTCAAAGTGTAGGGGTTCATATTCAATCACATGCTTGTAATCGGGTTTGTAGGGGTGTAAAACTGAAACATGGAAGACGTTATAGATATTCTCTAGCGCCGGAGGTAAGGCTACCTCATACGCAACTTCTCCAATCCTTCGCAGTACTTCAAAGGGTCCAATGAACCTCGGGCTCAATTTTCTCTTCTTTTCAAATCTGATCTTCTCCTTCTAGGGTGACACTTTCAAAAATACAAAGCTACCCGATTCAAACTCAACATTTTTACGGTGTGGATCGGAGTATTTCTTGTGCCTATCCTGAGCTGCTACCAGTCTTGTTCTGATTACCATGACTATCTCTGCTGTCTGCTGCACCAGTTTTGGACCTAGTAGTTGTCTCTCACCAACTTCATCCCAGTATAGCGGAGTTCTGTATTTTCTTCCGTACAACGCTTTGTAAGGCGGTATGCCAATACTAGCGTGGTAACTGTTGTTGTAACCGAATTCCACAAGCGGTAGGTGGTCATCCCAGTTGCCTTTGAAATCCATAATGCATGTTCTCAGCATATCTTCCAATGTCTGGATCGTTCTTTTGCTCTGCCCGTCTGTCTGTGGGTAATAAACCGTACTCATTCTCAACTATGTCCCCATGCATTCCTGTAGTCACTTCCAGAAGTTCGATGTGAAGCGCGGATCTCTGTCAGAAATAATTGACACCAGAACTCCGTGCCTCGATACAATCTCTTTCACATATAACCTTGCCAACTGATCTAAGTTGAATCTAATTTTGATCGGAAGGAAGTGTGCGGATTTCGTCAGTCGGTCAACGATAACCCATACTGCATTGTAGACTTTCTGAGTCGTTGGAAGGCCAACCACGAAATCCATCGTAATGTGTTCCCATTTCCATTCTGGGATTTCCAGGGGTTATAGCAAACCACTCGGTCTTTGATGTTCTGCTTTCACTTTCTGACAGGTCAGACACTTTGCAACACACTCAGTAACATCTCGTTTCAAATTCGGCCACCAGAAGTGCTGTCGAAGATCTTGGTACATCTTGGTACTACAGGGGTGAATCAAATACCGTGAGCTATGAGCCTCACTCAAAATGTCATCCTTAATCTCTGGCACTGATGATACCCACACTATGTTCTCAAATCTCAGTAGTCCCTCACTGTCTATCTTGAATCTCGGTTCGGTTCCTTCATATATCGTTTTCTTTACCTTCTCACATTCTTTGTCCTGAAGTTGGGCTTCCTTAACTTTATCCAATAGGGTTGTACCAACTTGCATATGAAACAACTTCTCGTCAATCTCCATCTGATACTTCACTTCCAATTCCAGCTTTTTCATTGCTGAAATTAGCTCTTCCTGAGCAATCAACATCATCAATTTCTCCCGATCCTTTCTGCTTAAGGCGTTGGCAACCACATTAGCCTTACCCGGATGGTATAAGATTTCACAGTCATAGTCCTTAATTAACTCTAGAAACCTTCTCTGGCGTATATTCAAGTCCTTCTGTGTAAAAATATATTTCAGACTCTTGTAGTCTGTATATATTTCACACTTCTCCCCATAGAGATAGTGTCTCTAAATTTTCAAAGAAAATACCACTGTAGCTAACTCCAAGTCATGGGTTGGATACCCCTTCTCATAATGTTTTAATTGTCGTGATGCATACGCAATGACCCTGCCATTTTGCATGAGCACACAGCCAAGTCCTTTGTGCGACGCATCACTATAAACCACAAAATTTCCTGTGTCGTCCGGAAGAGAGAACACAGGTGCTGAACTCAACCTCTTCTTAAGCTCTTGGAAGCTTTTCTCACACTTCTCCGTCCAAACAAATTTCACCGATTTCCTAGTCAAATTCGTCAGCGGAGTTGCGATCTTGGAAAAGTCCTGAATGAATCTTCTATAATAGCCCACTAATCCAAGAAAACTCCTCACTTCCGACGGTGTTTTCTACTGATCCCAGTTCATTACAGCTTCGACTTTAGAGGGATCTACCGAAATTCCGTCCTTGTCGATCACATGTCCAAGAAATTGCACTCTTTCAATCTAGAATTCACATGTCGACAATTTGGCGTACAACTTCTCTCTTCTCAACGCCTCTAATTTTAACTTCAGATGTTCTACATGTTCTTCCTTGGTCTTCGAGTATACCAAAATATTGTCGAAAAGACCACCACGAATTTGTCCAAAAACGGCTTGAACACTCCATTCATTAAGCCCATGAATGCTGCAGGAGCATTCGTTAAACCAAATGACATTACAAAAAAATCGTAGTGACCATATCTAGTCCTACATGCTGTCTTCGGAACATCCTCTGGCCTCACCTTCAGCTGATGATAGCCACTCCTCAAGTCTATCTTTGAAAAGTTCCTTGCACCCTTCAATTGGTCAAACAGATCATCGATCCTCTGTAATGGATATCTATTCTTAATTGTGACCTTATTCAGTTCTCTGTAGTCGATGCAAAGCCGCATCATCCCGTCCTTCTTCTTCATAAACAACACCGACTCTCCCTACGGTGATACTCTCGGTTGGATGTACTTCTTGTCCAGTAACTCTTGCAGTTGTACCATCAACTCTTTCATCTCTACCGGAGCCATCCGGTATAGTGCCTTCGATATTAGGGCCGTCCCTGGAGCCAAATCGATCACAAACTCAACCTCTCTGTCTGGCAGAAGTCCTGGCAGATCATCCAAAAATACGTCAATGAAGTCCCTCACAACTGGTATATCTTCCACTTTCAGGTTTTCTTTACGACTATCGACTATGTAGGCTAAATATCCTACACAGCCTTGTCTTAACAACTTCCTGGCCTGCATCATCGTCAGATAACTCGCTTATCTAGGCGATTTTCTGCCATAAAAAACAACCTTTGATGGGGTCATAAGGTTGATACATTTCCTCTGGCAATCAATTACAGCCCCATAATTGACTAGCCAATCCATTCCCAGAATAACATCGAATTCCCCAAGCCTAATCGGAATAAGATCTATGTTCATAATGTTACTCTCAATATCCACCCTACAGTTCTTGTGTACGTACTTAACAGGGATCACTTCTCTATTTGCAATTTCTATGTTTATGGGGTATTCTAACTCGTCCATAGGAAGTTCTAAGTTCTTAGCAAAGTCATCGGATATAAATGAACAAGTAGCACCCGAATCAAATAGTACATAAGCATTAACTTTATTGATCGGAATGATACCTGACACCACATCGCGAGACTGTACAGCATCCTGCACGGTCATGTTGAAGGTTCTGGCGATTGGTCGGTTTGTTGCGCTTGGTCCTGTGATAGTTAGAGCACTTCCACTGCTGTTTCCCTTGTTCCCTCCTGATCCTGCCCCTCCAAATCCCTTCTTGGGACAGTCCCTTGCTAGATGGTCCTTTGAGTCGCAAGTGAAGCAAGCGCCCTTCTTTGGGTTAGGGCAGTTAGGTGCTATGTGGCCTTCCTGACCACAATTGTAGCATACTCATTTTCCCTTCATACAGATCCCCATGTGAGCTTTCCCGCAGGTCGGACAAGCTTCGATCCTCTTTTTCTGACCTCGTTGCTGATTCCTAATTAATGAGTTATCACTCCACCTCCTCTTCTGATTACTACTCCCTCCCGTGTTGCTACCACTAGCCTTGTTAATTCCTTTACCTTCACTCTTTTTCTTCTTCTGGTCCTGATTGTACTTTGTAACTGCGTCACTCCCGCCTTCAGCGAGAATGGCCTTCTCCAACACCCCAGCAAAAGTGTTCAATTGGAACATTAACACTTTACTATACAACTAGGGCTTCAGGCCCTGTTCAAACCTCCTTGCCTTCCTCTGATCGGTGTGCACTTGATACGTGGCAAACCTAGCCAACTCATTGAATTTTGCCGTATATTCTGGTACGGACATATTCCCCTATTTCAGCTCTAGGAACTGGACCTCCATTTGATTCTGCGAGCTGGTCGGAAAGTACATCTCTTTGAACCTCTCCCAGGTAATCACACCTTCACCTCCCCGGACCTTATTCGCTTGCCACCAATAGCTGGCCACGAATTTCAGCATGAACGTTGCATAGGCGGTTTTCATGTCTTCTCTGACTCTGGCGACGTCGAAAACTTTCTCCATCTCCATCACCCAGGTTTGAGCTTCTATCGGGTTCATGGTGCCTTTAAACTATGGCGGTCCCATCGCCTTGAAGTCCTTGAATATTGTGTTTGGTGGAGCTTGAGGTTGGTTGTTAAGCGCTCCAGCAAGTAAGTTCGCCAACTGCTGAACGGGGTTAGCATTGGCGTCGTTGTTGTTGTTAGTTGACCCTTCCTGGGCCGGTCGACAGTTTAGTCTTCTCCTTGGCGGCATATTTCTGTTAAGATATACGCTTATTAGATCTTTATTCAATCTTTTAAATATTTAAGGCTTAACTTAAACATTTAGACACAATCAGTCAACACATTATCTCAAATAAACTCTGATATATTACTAAATCAAAAGTTTTAACATAATACGATAGCATCACTGCTATTTACATCAACTATCCCGAGATAAAGAATCTACAGGATTTAAAACATAAAATATTCCTCTATTTATAAACACATTGGAATTTACATTATTATCTACCAGATAGGCTTCACAAAATCAAATGTTCCTATCACTGCCCATTAAGGCGACGAACAGCTTTGTCACGCTCTTCTTCCATAATCCGGGACATCGACCTGCGATCTAGCATGTATGACGGTAGTCCTTCGAACTGAATTGGGTACCTCATAACCCGATCTTGGGCTTCATCAATTGCATACTGAAGTGTAGAGTACGTCTCCTCAAGCTTGGCCTTCTTCGCCCTATAGTTGTCTTCTGCGAGATCTGCTCGTCGTGATTCACTTACCCAGGCTTCCTCTACTATAGCCAGCCTTGTTGTTTTCTCTTTCAGTTCATTCTTCAACTCCTCTATTTCCTCTGACTTCTTCTCGGTTTGGCCTTTCTCGTGAACCAAATCCCACTCTACATTTCCCAAATGTGTGTGAAGAGCCTCAACCTCTCCATCCATCTGCTCGATGGTAGACTGCTGAGTAACCGATCGTTCCCTCAGCTCCTGAACAGTCTCCCTCAACTCCTGAACAGAATCACGTAACTCTATGTTACGGTCATTGTTGATTGATTTATGTAACAACAATTAACACGCAAGTATACGCGGTCAACAAGTAATATAAGATAAGTAGGGTGTCGTACCCACGAGGACGAAGTCTTAATTGCAAATCAAATACTAATGTAAGTTCTATACTGTCTTATCTAAACAAGTGATTGGAGATGGTATTTTAAACTATACAATTACAACTAAAGGAGGTGAGAGAAATAGATGCGCTAGGGAGACAAGTTAGGATTACAATTCCCCTAATGCGTCGCCTAATCTCCTAACTCTCCACATTACAAACAAATCAAGGAATGGTCAGCCGAGAATAGAACTATGCATATGGTTCTGTCGAAGGCCAAATGCACATCCCTAGCTAGCTGAATCACAATATGTCTATTGATGAAAGTAACTAGACTAGGGTCATTAAGCTCAGTCTCAAGGCTACACAAGGAAAATAGAGATATGTCTATCCTATTTAGCAGTTTATCCACACATTCCCTTAGGCAAGGGCATAACAAGTGCTATTGTATTTTAAAAGCCAGCTATTAATGAACACTTTTCAATATCCATTAATATCACTACCAAAAACTCTGTCAAGCAATCAGTCAATAAGCAAGAAATACAACAACCCATTCCCAAAATGATTCATTAATATAAATAGGAGAGAAAGCTAATTAGGCTAAACACTAGGTTACATTGCAATCCTAAAAAGGAATTAGTTCATAACCATGGTGCTAATACACATTTCTATAATATTCAACATTGTTCAGTAATACACAAATAACCGAGAGATTTGGAATAAGAAAACTCTTGTTGTGAGGTTTTCTGTCTCCAAGTCTTCTCTTCTCCGTGTAACTCCTGAGCTGTGTAGGATGCAATAACTATTCTCCCCTCAAACCCAGCTTCTTTCTCTTCTAGAATCTAATTAATCTACCCTGTTATCACTGTCTGTCATAACTTAAATCTTCTAGCCGCCGTACTTGTTTTCTATCTCCTTTTTCACACTCTCCTCTCTTTCTTTTTATTAGGTCATTAAAAGCGAGTCATTGGCTAGGCACCGGAGGTGGCGCTGCGGCGCAGAGACTATACTGATTGGGTAACGCTGCGGCGCGACTCGCGCTGCAGCACGAACACAAGGAGCATAAGCGACGCTGCAGCGGCAGATGACATAAGCATAAACAAGGAAGCGGCGCTGCGGCGCGAGGAGAAGACTAGGCTCTGGCGCTACGGCGCCAGAGTGTAGAAAATGACAATTTTGCCCCCCTTTAAGCTGGAAATGACCTAAACAGCCCTGCATCGTACAGGATAAGCATAATAACAACAAAATATATATAAAAGCTCAATAAATAACATAAAATAAGCAGCGTCTTAAGCTTTAGAGAATCTGATTTGCGATATAAAAACCACTTATCAGATACCCCCAAACTTAAGCTTTTGCTTGCCCTCAAGCAAACTATCTAACATCCACGCCTACATTACTGGAAGACGCGAATGGAAACTACTACTATAGAATAATACCACGGCTTCTAAGCATAATTATAGAGCCTCTCCGAGAATAGGGCAAACACTGACATGAAAGGGGGCTTAAAATCAAATATGCAAGCATGAGACTGTACTCGATCCATTCTATGTGTGTGAAGACCAACCATCCTAACTAATCATAACTCAAAAAAAACTCGCACAATCGATTGCTAAAACCAGTATGCATCGCAACTTAAACAATCAACAAGCATTAAGACTAAGATGCAAGCACAGGAAAAAAATCAAAAGGCTCTAGCATGAAGACTGTAAAATCTGACTCGAACAGTCCTTAATTACCTTAGGCTAAACAGAGCTACCCATTAATTAGCTTTTGATCAGTGACTCCCAAGCCAGATGACTTTAGGGCACTAGGTGTGGAACACCCCTATGAATCTAATAACTCGAGCAGCAAAGGCCACGTAATCAACATAAGCCAAATTAGACTTTACGAAATCTGAAGATTATTTGACGAGTGCATTTTATGCTCCATCTCAACATCGGTCCTGCGTTTATGGGCGAGCACGTTTTACGCTCCATCTCGACCCACCGCAAGACTTTCGATATTCAATCTCCTTTTCAATTTATTTTATTTATTATATTTTTATTTTACTATACAACATGCCAGAGTCCAAGATCCAAAACTGTAAAAGCGCCTAAGTCCTTTATTACCTTGTAGAAATGAAAGATTATAAGAATGACATACTCTCAAAGCAATAAACGCGCGAACTAAAATAGAAAAAAATAACTAGTTAACACAGTTGGACGGTGCTTACTAAGAAGGACGGATCAATAACAGTCTCAACTTATCGATTAACAACCCCTAACTTATACATGTTTGACACGACTCTAAGAGACAGCCATAACTACTTGGGGCTTGTCATTAGCCACGATCAAAAATTAACAGCTATAACACCCTCGCCCAACATATTTACAGTTACAAAACGGGTAAAAAGGGGGGGGGGGGTAATCAAAATAATTAAGGCATGAAGCAACAAAAGAAACAGCACCCTGTCCAAATAAGGAAAAACCATAACCCATGACATCAAGAAAACTAATTATCTGCACAATCCCCAAAATATGGCTATAAACACAACAACCAAAAATGACATGATAGCTAACGCGAACGTAAAATACTATATACAAAATAAAGCAAAAGTATTCAAATATTATAAACCGAAATATTCATATATATATTTAATAAAACGAACATACCAATACATCATAACATGCATCCCATAATAAACCAACATCATCCACAAACACAGCATAAATAAAACATAGTCTGGGGCTATACTGCCCAAAAGAAATATAACAGCAATTCATATATAATAATACTTAAAAAGGAATCTCCCCCAAGCTTGAAATCTGCCAATGTCCTCACTGGCCTTCACCCTCTGGAGCATCATCATTGCCGTCATCATCATCGCCATCATCATCGGCACCCGCTGGCTCCTCTTCCCGATCCTCTCCTCTGGCAGGGAATGGCGGTGGATAAGGCGCAAAAATTAGAGGCTCCAGAAATTGAAAGGGCATGGACTTTACATCATCTCCTCCCTGGCATTAATAGATACTGGAAACTGTATTTGCGAACTCCGCATGATAGTGATTGAATTGGCTCTGCCATTGAGCCACCGTATCAACCTTGCAGTGGAGAAAATTAAGGCTGCTCAAAATCTCTGCCAGGGCCCCGGGTGGCATAGCCTCAAAAGAAGGGGGCTCAGGTGCTTGAGCGGAGGTACCAGCCTCAGATGAGGGAGGCGGCAGAGGCCCAGGCAAATAGCCCTGACCCTTTGGGTGCGACGGAGGTCCCCCATCCCATACTCCATATCGGGCTATAACGTGATGATCAATGACAGCCATAGGCGGCTGAGTGATATCGTCTTTCTCCCATACCACACCCATCCTTTTGCATAGACGTGTGATCAACGATGGGTGAGGGAGTCCGGAATTGACGTTGCTCCTGATGGCCTTCTTAATTGAATCCTGAATAAGAACCACCACATCAACCTTCAGCCCCATGACAATTGCATACAGCAATACTGCCCTCTCTCTTGTTACATCGCTCAGGTGGCGTGTTGGCATGATATTGGCACAAATGAAGGAGTACCACGCCTTACCATAACGACTTAAGGCTTGATGGGGGAAAAAGGTCTTTTCACCGTGGAATTCATTGGTTTTCCAAACAGTACCAGGCTTGCAGAGCTTGGTTATAATCTCATCTGTATTGTAACTCCGTATCCCAGACTCCAGATAATCCTTACCATCGTAGTTTGGAGTCCCATACACAACATTGATGGTACGACTGTCAAATTTGATCAACTTACCCCGAACCGGCACTGTTGCAGGACCATCAGCATTAGCATTTGCGTAGAATTCCTTTACCACCGAAATAACTGCAGATTCAGGCGGCTTGGTGAAGTGAATCCATTTCATAGACATAATCATGGAATTCATATCGCCGTCCGTCTTGTCATCTGGCCTTAGCCCTCTTTCAGGCACCAAACTCCTCTTTGAAAAATTTTGGGCATATCGCTTCTAGGCTTCCTCACTTGGGAATTTTACAGCATCCCAAAGGGGAGGAGGGGTTCTGGATGATGGAGGAGGACCTATACTAGTGCGAGGACGCTTTGAACCCATTGCCAACAAAACTCCAAAGACAACAAAAATAACCTTAACAAACGAAAATCTAACTCTAGCTCTGAAGAATTCCTTTACCTCAAATAGGATATAAATAGGATGAAGGAGAAGTAACTGCAGGACGGTTGATGGCCCCGAACGGTCAGAAACTGAAAAGGGGACGGTTGATTTGCCGAACTGCTTGGAAGAAGGGGAGAAGTGTGTGAGAGAAAAGAGGGGAGATACATGAACTGCTGCAACTTGAATCCCAAAAGCCTCATTTAAACTCAAAAACACGGCACTGGCGCTGCAGCGTGGTGCATGGCGCTGCAGCGCGAGTTAGATTTGTATTGGCGCTGCGGCGTCATCCCCGGCAACGGCGCCAAAAACTTGTTGATTGATTTATGTAACGACAATTAACGCGTAAGTATATGCGGTCAACAAGTAATATAAGATAAGTAGGGTGTCGTACCCACGAGGACGAAGTCTTAATTGCAAATCAAATACTAATGTAAGTTCTATACTGTCTTATCTAAACAAGTGATTGGAGATGGTATTTTAAACTATGCAATTACAACTAAAGGAGGTGAGAGAAATAGATGCGCTAGGGAGACAAGTTAGGATTACAATTCCCCTAATGCGTCGCCTAATCTCCTAACTCTCCACATTACAAACAAATCAAGGAATGGTCAACCGAGAATAGAACTATTCATATGCTTCTGTCGAAGGCCAAATGCATATCCCTAGCTAGCTGAATCACAATATGTCTATTGATGAAAGTAACTAGACTGGGGTCATTAAGCTCAGTCTCAAGGCTACACAAGGTAAATAGAGATATGTCTATCCTATTTAGCAGTTTATGCACAAATTCCCTTAGACAAGGGCATAATAAGTGCTATTGTATTTTAAAAGCCAGATATTAATGTCCACTTTTCAATATCCATTAATATCACTACCAAAAACTCTGTCAAGCAATCAGTCAATAAGCAAGAAATACAACAACCCATTCCCAAAATGATTCATTAATATAAATAGGAGAGAAAGTTAATTAGGCTAAACACTATGTTACATTGCAATCCTAAAAAGGAATTAGTTCATAACCATGGTGCTAATACACATTTCTATAACATTCAACATTGCTCAGTAATACACAAATAACAGAGAGATTTGGAATAAGAAAACTCCTGTTGTGAGGTTTTCTGTCTACAAGTCTTCTCTTCTCCATGTAACTCCTGAGCTGTGTAGGATGCAATAACTATTCTCCCCTCAAAACCAGCTTCTTTCTCTTCTAGAATCTAATTAATCTACCATGTTATCACTGTCTGTCATAACTTAAATCTTCTAGCCGCCGTACTTGTTTTCTATCTCCTTTTTCACACTCTCCTGTCTTTCTTTTTATTAGGTCATTAAAAGTGAGTCACTGGCTAGGCACCGGAGGTGGCGCTGCGGCGCGGAGACTATACTGATTGGGTAACGCTGCGGCGCCACTCGCGCTGCGGCGCGAACACAAGGAGCATAAGCGACGCTGCAGCGGCAAATGACATCAGCATAAATAAGGAAGCGGCGCTGCGGCGTGAGGAGAAGACTAGGCTCTGGCGCCGCAGAGTGTAGAAAATGACAATTTTGCCCCCCTTTAAGCTGGAAATGACCTAAACAGCTCTGCATCATACAGGATAAGCATAATAACAACAATATATATATAAAAGCTCAATAAATAACATAAAACAAGCAGCTTCTTAAGCTCTAGAGAATCTGATTCGCGATATAAAAACCACTTATCAGTCATACAGCTCGTCATACATCTCGGCACTGATAGAGCTTGGCGGGAACTCTTCAGGGTCTTCCTCCTCCTCTTCGGCTGCCTCAGCCTGAACCTCATTCTCCTCAGGGTCTTCCTCATAGTCATCCTCTGAATCAGACACCGGCACATACTCCTGACCAATGACTGTGATCAAAGGTGATGGCTCTCGTCGGACTAACTGCTCCCAGACTACGTGAATATCTCAGGGCTCCTCCTCTTTAGCCTCTAGGGGTACAAGGTCCCTGGACTGTCTAGGTTCTCCAGCATCTGTCATCCTGACAAATAAAATTTTAAGTTTTAGTAATTACGTGATGTTAATCGATACTCGAGTATATAAGTATAAGCACATAGCACATAAGGTAAGTTATTATCTTTCTTAGAACTCGATAAGAGTTATCATTACTATGTTCTCGATCTCTAAAAAGGCTACTATCCTAAGGTTTTCCCCCACCTAAGGTTCATAACCTACAGCTTTGATACCAACCTGTGACACCCCCAAATCTGGGTACTTCAATTCCACGGGATTTGGTGTACATTGTACAAATAACATCTATCTATCTACCCATAATAAATGCAAACCATGCAATAGATAGGAATAAATCCTCCCATTATGGGGTTACAATATCTCAATATAAATACATCAATCCCAGGTCATACTAACCTTAAATCTCAAATGCAAAAACATAAACAATTAAATAAGTCTTACACAACTTTAACATAAGTTTGAAACATAAACACATAAAATAAAAAACAAGTCTTCATCACTTGTTGATCTTGCCCTTGCCTTTCCTAGTAGAAGGCTCGTCGAACCTCTCGTTCTTAACTGCAATGTTATTATTACGCAAGAGTGAGCACGATTGCCCATAAGTATAATAATATGACAACAATATAATAACATGCGAGTGAATCAAAGACATCTAAATAAAGAAACTTAACTTTTAACTCGAGGATAAATAACAGGAATCAAAAGAACATCTGAGGGACATAAGACCTCGAACTATGTCCTAGGTTGTAAAGTGTTTATACTTTAAACCTTTAACAGTCATAAGACTATGGACTCTACTTCTCGTACTTAGGGGGATCAGCCCTTAGTACCATACTGTGCACAATATCTCAACGCTAAAGCGTAAATAATCCCCTTTACAGGGTTGTTCATCTCAGTTTTGACATCAGAGTCCGCACCAAAGAAAGTTTGGTTTGGATAAGCTCAATAAGTATTCTAGAATTTAGAACGTACATCAACTATGGACTAGTCAAATAAATAAAGGTTTACTAGTCCTATAAGTTCAACAATAACATCGATATTCAACTTGAATGGTAAATCTTAAGAGTATACAATATAATAAGTATTGTATAGCTGAATCATGCTTAAAAGAGTTATAGCATCAAATATGAAACCTTTGAACTTGAACAATTAAAAACAAGAGCTCGCTCGATATAGAAAACAAGTCTAAGACATGATAAATGAATAACTTAGAATTTTAAGAAACTTGCTTAATAACAATAAGTTAGAGATAGGATACTTACTCAATGTAAAAGTAAGGTTTGAGTTTAGGAAACTTGCCTCTTGCACAAGCTACAATTCATAATTCACATTCTTTAATAAGTCCTACATACCAATACATTCATAATACACATTAATCAATAACGTAACTAGCATCACAAGTTCATTCTCTTTTGTCTAAACTCTGATTATGATTATACTAATCAAATCACAACATTTGTCCTCACAAAATATTAGATTTCACGAACGACTAGCTAGCTATGAGTTCAACAGTTCAATTAAACATGTAGGTACCTCATTGACATGTTAAGAATCTATTTTAACTTTCCATTATATGTCTAACACATTTTTATGTTCATTAGATTAGGTTACTATTACATTCCCTGGACTAAAACAATTATAATTCTCATTTCTGGACAAACAACATTGTGGCGCTGCGGCGCCACCATATAAGCTATCCTTGGCGCTGCGGCGCGGACCTTCAGGTCTGGAGCTGGCGCTGCAGCGCGACATGCCAGTTCCAGATTCTGAGGTTCGCAAGGAAAACAGAACTTGGCCAAAACATCCAATTAATTTATTCACACATGAATTTAAGCATACCCATACACTATAATACACATATAATCATTACCCAACCTTTTTAGCACAATTTTAATGAGTTAAAATATACAATTATTTGAATCAAATCATATAATTTCACTATTTTTTCAAACTTTGTAAAGTTTTGAAGGAAAACAAGAAATTCAACGTTACGGATTCGTTATAACATCGAATCCGTTTGTTCAACTTCCATTTTGTTTGTTTAAACGTACACAATCACATTCAATCATCAATTTAAAGTTAAACCATCGATTCATGGCATAAAATTTGTACGTAAGGGTCGTATGGCCATATATACAACTCTGAAATTTTGAAAACCCAAATATAAATAAAAATTCGATGGTTGATCACTGAAGTTATGCATATATGGCATATAATATGTTATTAACAATTAGTAACACATATAAGGCCATATGATTAACAATCATCGACATAAAATATTTAATTTACACGTAAGGCCATATATATAACTTTTCTACTCTGTGACTTTTGTAAAATCAAATCAAGCATAATTATATGAAATTTATAACTTTAAATCATGCATACATGGTATAAAACATGTTATGATCATATAATAACACATATAAAACCATATCATGCATTAATCATCAAATTAGTCATTCAAAGAGAACTTTTTAAGAATACGTCAATGGAAACTGTAAGAACTTGAATTTAAAAATATAGGAGAAGGGATTACCCTTGTTAGTTTGTGATGATGATGCAACTAAATTCTTCAATCTCTTCTCTAACCAATTTTCAAGTCTTTTCCCTCAATTTTTCTCTCTAGTTTTTCTGTGATATGTGAATATCAATATAGAACTGATATGATATGTATATAAGGTATAATATAACATGTATATACGTAATATACGAAGTGGGTAGAGTGAGTGGTTAGTTGGTCCATTAGTGGGTTAACTGGCTAACTCCCCCTAGGGCCGTGTTTGGCTTGTCCCTTATTCCTCCTTTCAATTTTAGTAAAACTCTTATTATATAGTTAATTAATGTCACACTTAATTTAATCAAATAATGTTATTTAAATCAATTAAATAAAATAGCATAAATTCACATTAAATCATATAGTCACATAATTAAAATTCTTATTTATTAATTATATCAAATCAATAAATGTCTAATTAATTATTAATTTAATTAGAATAACATTATGCTTATTTAAATAATTCGTTTAATTAAATAAGCTCAATTAAATACATACTTTGAATATAAAAATTCACCATATTAATTTAATCAATGTAACACATATAATTAAATTAATCTACCTCAAATTCATCAATTAATTATTTAACTCAATAATTAAATTATCGAAAAATATTTATTTAATTCAATAAATATTCAAACTAAATTACAAAAATCTCGTTCGTCACAGCTCTGATGCCACTGTTGGGTTTGTACGAAATCGTGACGCAATTAAATTGCAAAATAAGCGGAAGCATGGTATATCAGAGTTTAAAAAAATTTCTACAAAATCATTATCCGGATCATCTTTTATGCAAATTATTAATTTAAAACGATAAATAAGACGTTATGGAATCATACCCTTGTAGAACAAATCTTCCACATGTACGAGTTTAACCGTTTGTTCTTCGTGATCTACAAGAATTTTCGGGTTAGATTCATTCCTTTGATCAACGTTAGCCACTCAAGTGTTTGGCCTCTAGAGGTGATCCACTAAGGAAGAGAAATTATCAAGAATGAGAGTGGTTGGCTAAACCCTAGTTTTCTATCCTCTATAGAAAAGGAGTACTCTGCAGCAATTGGAATTGCATCAATTGATATCTGCCATAAGACTCCTCTTAAATAAATATTGTTCAACCCTTCTAATCATATTAGACATAAGGTTTTATTTAATTAATTAAACTCCTTTAATTAATTAGACTTCCCAACATATTGGGATTAATTAATTAAAACTCCTTTAATTAATTTACCTCCTAATCTTATTAGGAATAAATGAGAGTACTAATATTAAATTAATTCCTAAACTCCTTTAGAAATTAAAATAATAATAATAATTATAATAATATTAATAAAACTCCTCTTATTAATTTATATTTAATATTTCCAAAATATTAAATAATAAACTTTAAGCTATTTAATTTATTCTATCACCATAGATTAAATTAATTACACTTAATGCATTATTCTGATTATGTCATTACCTTCTTAAATAATTATTCTTCCTTTTATGTTGTGACCCTTTAGGTTCCCCATATTAAACCGGTTGTGAATAAATCAATTAGAATAATTTTAATCTTATTTAAATAAATAAATTAAACTAATAATCTATTTAAATAAATAATATTTATTCTACAATAGGGATAAGGCTCCCTAGCGATCAACGACTTTCCAGATAACATAGATTTCAACATTAATCATAAAAGAACCTGTGAGTAAATAGTTATCGTATAATTCAATCCTTCCACCATACAATGTCCTAATTAAATATAAGACATGAAATTACTGTCAAGTCTTATTTTATTTAATTATATGTATTTCGATTAAGAAAAGCACAACTCCAAATAATACAAATTAGAAACTCCTTTCTAATTCCATTCCGCCTTGGCCAATGACCACTTGGTTGTCATTTAACGAATCACATAGGACATATCTCTTCTTTTACTAGAAGTGGTAGATTCTTTATTAACCATTCATTATCTCCATATGTAACTTATTACACTCAAGTATACCCTTTGATATACCCTAAGGGTTTTTAAAAAATAAGTCAAAGTATAAATCATTACATACAAAACACTATGATGATCTCAAGTCCAAGGATCACTTGTACTACTATCACATTAGGAATTCCTATTGACAGGCAAGTAAAACTCCATTAGGTATTCCATAGTGAGTTACGTTCAGTAAACTTATTCTCTAATAAGCACCTATATACTTGCTTTAGTGTCTCCACACAAATGATCATGAGATCAATCATCCTCATCCAATGAGCAGGCAACATATGTACTAATCTATCCGGATTTACTAATCTCCTATTTAGTAATCCAACGATTAGGAACTATTTTAGTTTTAAGCTTTCTAAGAATTTAGATCTCATTAGCATGATCAACATCATGATTCTAAAAGCATTGCTTAAAATTATGGGTTATTTACATATTATAAAAACAGCATCATGTAGATAACTAAACGCATCTAATAAGTGAATACTTTTATTAATAAATAAATAAGATTGTCTCTAAAGTATATGCTTTATCATCATACATGATTAGCTTGTATGCATACTACTTTCAACGTTATGCAGGTTATTTAAACTCTTGTCTATACTTTATGTTGGACAAGTTGTCAAGATGCATAGTTGCCTATGTATGAACTGTTATTGAATAGTCGATGCCATTTGATCCTGCTAGACGTATATGTAAAGTACTTTGATTGATTTTTTCACAATTCTTTCAAAGTATTCTTGATATGCTATCCTATGCCAAATTCTTTGGTACGGATTCAGAGGTAAACCTGAGTATGAATTCACAAAGGTTTTAACGTCATTAATTCGACAGGCACTGGGAGTTGCCAAAAAGCTTAAATGCAAAAACGTTTAAGGATGGAATGTTGATCTGATAGTAGTGTGCATACAAGTCAATCATGTATGATGATAAAGCACGTACTTTGTAAACAATCTTATTTATTTATTAATAAAATATTCATTTATTAAAGGCATTTAATTATCTACATGGTGCTGTTTTTATAATATGTAAATAACCCATAGTTTTAAGCAATGCTTTTAGAATCATGATGATGATCATGCTAATGAGATCTAAATTCTTAGAAAGCTCTAAAACTAAAATAGTTCCCAATCGTGGGATTACTAAAAAGGGGATTAGTAAATCCGGATAGATTGGTACATATGTTGCTTGCTCATTGGATGAGGATGATTGATCTCATGATCATTTGTGTGGAGACACTAAAGCAAGTATGTAGGTGCTTATTGGAGAATAAGTTCACTGAACGTGATTCGCTATGGAATACCTAATGGAGTTTTACTCGCATGTCAATAGGAATTCCTAATGTGATAGTAGTACAAGTGATCCTTGGACTTGAGATCATCATAGTATCTTGTATGTAACAAATTATACTTTGACTTATTCCTTAAGACCTTTTAAGGCATATATAGGGTATGCTTGGGTATAATGAGTTACATATGGAGATAATGAATGATCAATAAAGAATCTACCACCTCTAGTAAAAGAGGAGATATGTCCCATGTGATTCGTTAAATGACAACCCAGGAATCCTTGGCCAAGGTGAAATGAAATTAGAAAGGAGTTTTTAATTTGCATTATTTGGAGTTGTGCATTTTCTAATCGAAATACATATAATTAAATAAAATAAGACTTGACAGTAAATCCATGTCTTATATTTAATTGGGACATTGTATGGTGGAAGGATTGAATTGTATGGTAACTATTAACTCACAGGTTCTTTTATGATTAATGTTGAAATCTATATTATCTGGAAAGTCGTTGATCGCTAGGGAGGCTTATCCCTATTGTAGAATAAATATTATTTATTTAAATAAATTATTAGTTTAATTTATTTATTTAAATAAGATTAAAATTGTTTTAATTGATTTATTCACAACCGGTTTAATATGGAGAACCTAAAGGGTCACACCATAAAAAGAAGAATAATTATTTAAGAAGGTAATGACATAATCGTAATAATGCATTAAGTATAATTAATTTAATCTATGGTGATAGAATAAATTAAATAGCTTAATGTTTATTATTTAATATTTTGGAAATATTAAATATAAATTAATAAGAGGAGTCTTATTAATATTATTACAATTATTATTATTTTAATTTCTAAAGGAGTTTAGTAATTAATTTAATATTTAGTACTCTCATTTATTCCTAATAAGATTAGGAGACAAATTAATTAAATGAATTTAATTAATTATTCCCATGTGGTGGGAAGCCTAAATTAATTAAAGGAGTTTAATTAATTAAAAGAAATCCCATGTCTAATAGGATTAGAAGGGTTGACCAATGTCTATATAAGAGAAGTCGTATAATAGATATTAGATGATGCAATTCCGATTGTTGGAGAGTACTCCTTTTCTATAGAGGATAGAAAACTAAGGTTAAGCCAAACACCCTCCTTCTTGATAATTCCTCTTCCTTGGTGGATCACCTCTAGAGGCCAAAACACTTGGGTGGCTAACGTTGATCAAAGGAAGGAATCTAACCCGGAAATTCAAGGAGATCACGAAGAACAAGGAGTTGAACTAGTACCTGTGGAAGCTTCGTTCTACAAGGGTATGATTCCATAACTTCTTATTTATCGTTTTAAATTAATAATTTGCATAAAGGATGATCCGGGTAATGGTTTTGTAGAAATTTTTTAAACTCTGATATACCATGCTTCCGCTAATTTTTGCAATTTGATTGCGTCAAGATTTCGTACAAACCCAACAGTGGCATCAGAGCCAAATCTTTATGCAATTATTAATTTATTTTTGATTTCATATACATATGGGTATGTATTTAAAATAATTTATTGGGCATAATTTTATTGTATAAAATTATATTTTAAAAAAAAAAAAAAGAAAAAAAAAGACTTTTTTTGGGACGAATCACAATTTTTTTTTTGGTGCTAATCTTGAATTCTGCAAAGAAAAGGTGTTGTCTCTTTCTTACTCCAAAAAGAAGGTGACCCATCAGGAAATGACTTTTTTAATAAACATGCAGGACTCTTTTAATAAAAGAAGGTGATTTTTTTAAAAAAATAAATAAATATGATATATTTATATATTATATTCTAAATAATTTTATAATTAAAATAAAGAGTTTATTTTAATCTTGAAATTGGATTTCATGCAATTTAAAATTGCCCATTAAATGATACTCATATATATATAGAATGTTTTAATTCATGAGATGAATATTTATTTATTGATATATATGGTGATATGTATGAAAATAAATGGGGATTGATTATGGACTATTTGACCAATGTGATTGGATTTTATTTTAGTTGAATGCTTGAATGAATGGGTTTTATTAAATGGGGTCTGCGTACCTCGTCTTCTCTAATTTTTTTTTTCTTGATGTAAAATTCTATCTCCCTCCTATGTACTTCCCCTTGACTGTTGATCAAGGTTTCTATTTAAATTAAATAGTTTAATGTAATAAGAATAGTTAGAATTATCTTGAAGAAATTGGAGACCAAGGAGCAAGGAGCGCGTGAAGACCCGTTTGTATGGAGCCCGTGTTTAAATGTAATAGTTATATTTAAATTTAAATTCTTGCACTCCTAGGTTTGACCTTTTGGTTCACTTGGTGGCTCTAGTGAACCAAACTAGAATAAAAGTCCATAATCAATCCGGGTAGAATATAATATTCTATATTGCATGCTAAATATTATATATATTATATTTTATGCAAATATGCTTCGCATGTTTAATAAAATGACGCGTATTTTATATATATATGTGCATGCGCGCTAAACAAGATGAGACAAATAATAACAAACCCCTCAAAGAAATAATATTAAGTCCGAAGCGTTCAAATGATATTTGGAATATCGAACGTCGCCTTCTAGCATGATAAATTAATAGAGTATTAAATATTTAATATGAGCTTGTTGTGCTATCCACAAGGCGAGTATTGCGTATTTAAGATGTTAATTAATCACATTTGATGCTTATCAAGAAAATTGAACGATCTAGTCTTGTTGTGCTATCCACAAGGACGAACATTTTTCTTTTTTGAATTTATGGAAGTGCTAGGCTGGACTTAACTTAAATCATTTTAGTTCGGATGTGCACACACTTGACCATTATGCTTTAAGAGGCAAAATAAAAGGAGTTATATAGTGTTGTAATTGACAAGAGTTGTCTACCTATTTATTTGTATATCGCTTGTTGTGCTATCCACAAGGTTATATACATTTGAAATGGGATCCTTATTCTCACTAGCAAATCTTTAATTAGATGTTGCCGAACTATATAAGTGAAGGTAATATAGTTTGATAAAAATAGTGGGAGATACCAATTTAAAATAAAGACCTAAATTTATTTTGGTATGCAAAATTAATAAAATGAATGTTTGCTAAAATGTTATTTTTCACATGCAGAATTTTAAAAATGTCTAAATCACTAATCTCACTACGAAGCATACTTGATGCAAACAAGCTTACCGGGCCGAATTATGAGGACTGGCTAAGAAATCTGAGAATAGTTCTCACTGCTGAAAAGATTTCTTATGTCCTAAACTCACATGTCCCTGGAACTGTTCCAGACACAACCTCTGAGGAAGAGATTGCAACCATTGTAAAGTGGCAAGATGATGCATCTGTAGCTCAATGCATCATGCTCGCATCCATGAATAACGAGCTTCAACGTCAGCAAGAAAACATGGATGCTCCTACTATGTTGATTCACCTCAAGGAGTTGTATGGTGAACAAAGTAGGACTGCTAGATATGAGATATCTAAGGAGCTCTTCCGATCTCGGATGACCAAGGGCAAGGTGAACATAAAGGAACAAAAGAAATCTGATCCAGCTAGCAAAGGAATGTGCTTCCATTGCAACGAGCCGGGTCATTGGAAGAAAAACTGCAAGAAGTTTCTGGCAGACAAGAAGCTTGGAGAAGCTTCGACTTCCAATCAAGGTTTGTTCATGATTGAAATTAATTTTTCAGAAAGTCAAAATTCTACTTGGGTATTGGATACCGGCTGTGGTTCTCACATATGTAATAATGTGAAGGGACTGGTCAGAAGTAGAAAGCTGAACAATGATGAGGTGATCCTACGAGTAGGGAATGGAGCAAAGGTTGCTGCATTAGCTGTAGGAACTTATTATTTAGCAATGCCTTCGGGCAAGTCCATTTATCTTAATAATTGTTATTATGTTCCGAATATTATTAAAAACATTATTTCAATTTCTGTATTGGATATGGAAGGATTTAACGTTGTTATAAAGAACAATAGTTGTTCTATTTATAAAGACAATGTTTTATATGGTATTGGAAATTTGCGAAATGGACTTTATACACTTGACTTACAAGAAAATATATTTCAAATTGAACAAACTAAGAAAAGGAAAAGAGATGATATTAATTATACCTACATGTGGCACTGTAGACTCGGTCATATCAATGAAACAAGATTATCCAAGTTGCATAAAGATGGGCTCCTCGAGCTATCCGATTATGAATCATATCCAACTTGTGAATCTTGTCTCATGGGTAAAATGACTAAATCTCCTTTTAGTGGAAGAGGAGAAAGAGTTACAGAGTTGCTGACATTGATTCACACAGACGTTTGTGGGCCTATGACAACAAGTGCACGGGGTGGGTATTCTTATTTTATTACTTTCACTGATGATCACTCAAGATTTGGATATGTGTATTTAATGAAATACAAGTCAGAATCATTTGAAAAGTTCAAAGAGTTCAGAAGTGAAGTAGAGAAACAAACGGGCAAGAGTATAAAGATACTTCGATCAGATCGAGGCGGAGAATACTTAAGCGGTGAGTTTCTCAATTGTCTCAAAGAAAATGGTATAATCTCACAATGGACTCCTCCAGGTACACCACAGTTAAATGGAGTATCTGAAAGGAGAAATCGAACACTGTTAGACATGGTTCGATCCATGATGAGTTTTACCGACCTTCCAATTTCCTTCTGGGGATATGCCCTAGAAACGGCTGCATACCTACTTAACAAGGTACCTACCAAATCCGCCCCAAAGACTCCATATGAGATGTGGAAGGGGAGGAAACCAAATCTTAAGCATGTTAAGACTTGGGGTTGTCCAGCTTATGTCAAAAAATTTGAACATGATAAGCTACAGACTAAATCCGAAAAGTGTAGATTTGTGGGATACCCTAAAGAAACTGTAGGGTATTATTTCTATCATCTAACTGATCAAAAGGTGTTTGTTGCGAAACATGTTGCCTTCTTGGAAAAGGAGTTTATCCATGAAGGGGTCAGTGGGAGTAAGATATATCTTGAAGAAGTTCAAGAACCACAAATTACCATGGATCAAAGTCAGGTACCTGACCAAGTAGAAGAACCTACTATACCACACCCTGTTCGTAAATCTGGGAGAGTACCGAAGATACCTGAGAGGTATGGATTCGTTATAGAGGATGACGATGAGGTACACATCATGAATGATGATGATCCATTGAATTACGAACAGGCTATGAGTAATAAAGACTCAGGGAAATGGCTTGAAGCCATGAAATCCGAAATGGACTCCATGTATGAAAACAAAGTATGGACTTTGATTTCACCACCTGAAGGCATTAAGCCTATTGGGTGTAAATGGGTCTTTAAAAGAAAGACTGGAGCGGACGGCAAGGTAGAGACCTATAAGGCCCGACTGGTTGCAAAAGGTTTCAAACAAAGACAAGGAGTTGATTATGATGAAACCTTTTCACCAGTAGCTATGCTCAAGTCCATTTGGATTTTGCTTGCAATTGCAGCTTATAACGACTATGAGATCTGGCAGATGGACGTGAAAACGGCCTTCCTCAATAGGAAACTTGAGGAGGATGTGTATATGACACAGCCAGAGGGATTTGTTTCAAAGGTTGGAATAAATCAAGTCTGTAAGCTGCAACGATCCATTTATGGATTGAAGCAAACTTCTCGTAGATGGAACATTCGTTTTGATGAGACAATCAAAGAGTTTGATTTTATCAAAAATGACGATGAACCATGTGTGTACAAGAAGGTTAGTGGGAGCGCAGTTTCATTCCTTGTATTATATGTTGATGATATATTACTGATAGGGAATGACATTCCTATGCTACAATCAATTAAAATCTGGTTATCTAAACACTTCTCCATGAAGGACTTGGGAGAAGCATCCTATATTTTGGGGATAAAGATCTATAGAGATAGATCTAAAAGGATGCTTGGTTTATCCCAAGGAACGTACATTGATGCAATGCTAAAGAGATTTAGCATGGAAGATTCCAAAAGAGGTCTCATGCTGATGAGCCATGGAATACATCTCTCCAAGAAACAGGCCCCAAAGACACCTGAGGAGAGAGACCGTATGAGTAAGATCCCTTATGCTTCTGCAATAGGATCTATCATGTACGGTATGATATGTACTAGACCGGATGTTGCTCATGCACTTAGTGTAACGAGCAGATACCAGTCGAATCCTGGAGAAGAGCACTGGAAGGCAGTGAAGAATATCCTAAAGTACTTGAGAAGGACTAAAGATATTTTTCTTGTCTACGGTGGGTCTGAATTAAAACTCGAGGGCTTCACAGACTCAAGTTTTCAAACGGACCAAGATGACAGTAAATCTGTTTCGGGGTATGTTTTTTACCTTGAACGGAGGCGTAGTGAGTTGGAAGAGTTCCAAGCAGCAAACAGTTGCTGATTCAGTGACAGAGGCAGAGTATATAACTGTAAGTGAAGCTGCAAGTTGATGTTTTAGATGAAAAGTTCATTACAGAACTAGGAATAGTTCCTAAGTCGCATCTTGAATCTAAACATGTGTTGCGGCACTTTGATTAAACAAATCATTGAAAGAGGAGAGTGTAGACTCTCAAGACAACATTGCAGATCCATTAACTAAAGCTTTAACACAACAGCAGTTTGATCGTCACTTAGAGAAGATGGGTATGAGATACCATGGCGATTGGCTTTAGTGCAAGTGGGAGATTGATAGTAGTGTGCATACAAGCCAATCATGTATGATGATAAAGCACGTACTTTGTAAACAATCTTATTTATTTATTAATAAAATATTCATTTATTAAAGACATTTAATTATCTACATGGTGCTGTTTTTATAATATGTAAATAACCCATAGTTTTAAGCAATGCTTTTAGAATCATGATGATGATCATGCTAATGAGATCTAAATTCTTAGAAAGCTCTAAAACTAAAATAGTTCCCAATCGTGGGATTACTAAAAAGGGGATTAGTAAATCCGGATAGATTGGTACATATGTTGCTTGCTCATTGGATGAGGATGATTGATCTCATGATCATTTGTGTGGAGACACTAAAGCAAGTATGTAGGTGCTTATTGGAGAATAAGTTCACTGAACGTGATTCGCTATGGAATACCTAATGGAGTTTTACTCGCATGTCAATAGGAATTCCTAATGTGATAGTAGTACAAGTGATCCTTGGACTTGAGATCATCATAGTATCTTGTATGTAACAAATTATACTTTGACTTATTCCTTAAGACCTTTTAAGGCATATATAGGGTATGCTTGGGTATAATGAGTTACATATGGAGATAATGAATGATCAATAAAGAATCTACCACCTCTAGTAAAAGAGGAGATATGTCCCATGTGATTCGTTAAATGACAACCCAGGAATCCTTGGCCAAGGTGAAATGAAATTAGAAAGGAGTTTTTAATTTGCATTATTTGGAGTTGTGCATTTTCTAATCGAAATACATATAATTAAATAAAATAAGATTTGACAGTAAATCCATGTCTTATATTTAATTGGGACATTGTATGGTGGAAGGATTGAATTGTATGGTAACTATTAACTCACAGGTTCTTTTATGATTAATGTTGAAATCTATATTATCTGGAAAGTCGTTGATCGCTAGGGAGGCTTATCCCTATTGTAGAATAAATATTATTTATTTAAATAAATTATTAGTTTAATTTATTTATTTAAATAAGATTAAAATTGTTTTAATTGATTTATTCACAACCGGTTTAATATGGAGAACCTAAAGGGTCACACCATAAAAAGAAGAATAATTATTTAAGAAGGTAATGACATAATCGTAATAATGCATTAAGTATAATTAATTTAATCTATGGTGATAGAATAAATTAAATAGCTTAATGTTTATTATTTAATATTTTGGAAATATTAAATATAAATTAATAAGAGGAGTCTTATTAATATTATTACAATTATTATTATTTTAATTTCTAAAGGAGTTTAGTAATTAATTTAATATTTAGTACTCTCATTTATTCCTAATAAGATTAGGAGACAAATTAATTAAATGAATTTAATTAATTATTCCCATGTGGTGGGAAGCCTAAATTAATTAAAGGAGTTTAATTAATTAAAAGAAATCCCATGTCTAATAGGATTAGAAGGGTTGACCAATGTCTATATAAGAGAAGTCGTATAATAGATATTAGATGATGCAATTCCGATTGTTGGAGAGTACTCCTTTTCTATAGAGGATAGAAAACTAAGGTTAAGCCAAACACCCTCCTTCTTGATAATTCCTCTTCCTTGGTGGATCACCTCTAGAGGCCAAAACACTTGGGTGGCTAACGTTGATCAAAGGAAGGAATCTAACCCGGAAATTCAAGGAGATCACGAAGAACAAGGAGTTGAACTAGTACCTGTGGAAGCTTCGTTCTACAAGGGTATGATTCCATAACTTCTTATTTATCGTTTTAAATTAATAATTTGCATAAAGGATGATCCGGGTAATGGTTTTGTAGAAATTTTTTAAACTCTGATATACCATGCTTCCGCTAATTTTTGCAATTTGATTGCGTCAAGATTTCGTACAAACCCAACATGATCAACATATAGTACTACAGGCTGATCACCTGGACGTGCTAGTAAGATATATCGGGCTTTCGGTCTTAGTACCGGGTTATCCTTTTATGAATGGAAATGGAAAAGATCGTTCATGGTATTTGACCAGCTCAGATTCTTAAGTGACTATATGTCCTTGATAATAATTTTAAAGGAATTCAAAATGTTATCTTGATTATTCCTACTACTTCATAACTATTGTACAGTTATTGAAGATGAAGTCATATAATTCTTGATTTTGAGGTTGCAAAGTAAAATGTTAAACTTGCTGAGCTAGCTATGCTCATTCTTGCCTAAAATTATATGATTTCAGCTAAGAGCAATCGAACCGAAGGATCCGATAAGGATAAGGGCAAGTCCAAGATGGATAACTAGTTATCCTTGTAATAGTATAGTATTATTGTTGTAATGAATGATATTATGACACCGAACGAATGTAAAGGTTATAAATAACTTGGGAAGAGATTATTATAATGGAATATTTAGTAAACATATGCAAGTTATTGAAGTATTCATTTGAATGTATGAGTAGACAGTATCACCGTGTAGCACTATATCCAGTGTTTGAAGGTACCCGGATTTGGGGGCGTCACAAGTTGGTATCAATGCTTTAGGTTATAAAACTTAAGGGGGGAAAACCTTAGGCTATAACCTTGAGAAGAGAAGTAGAAGTTAGAAGTAAATAAACTCGGGTAGAGTTTCAAAGAAGAAAGTAACCTTAAACAAATTAAATGTGATATGTGTTGATAATATTTTGATTATATACTAATCAAGTTATTGTGTCTTATGATAGATATTAGGAGAGATGAACATGAATAGTGAAGTACAGGAACTAAGTGAAGCATCTTTCAACATCATAGAGAATGAACCAATGCCAGTAGCAGAGGTGTCTATAGTGAATACAAAAGAGACTGATCTGGAAGAGGAGGATCCGTCTAAGGGTGCTAATATCTTCGACTATACCACATTATTTGATGGTATGTCCGAAGAGGAGGTGGAGGTGGTATCCTTTGATTCGGTACTACCTACGGAGGAGGAGGAGATGTCACAGGCAGAGTCTATGAAGGCTTTATTTATAGCAGTGTTGGACATGAATGTCTAACTCAGTAATGAGGTCCGTGACCTAAAGCAGGAGGTTCACAACTTCCAGGAGGAAATAGAGGACATGGAGGTCTTCTGGGAAGTAGAGCACGATGAGAGAGTGCTAGCAAAAGATAAGGTCCGAGATCTTAAACTTGAGGTCCAGGAACAGAAAGCATAGCTTTTGAACAAGAAGTAGAAGATAAGACGAATGTCCTATATACATAGGAGTTCGCACGAGGATTATCAGCACCAGATTTCTGAGTATCATGTGAAGAAGGGACAGACTCGGCATACTATTAGCCGGGATATTGTGGACAGTATTGCCGATGCGGATTACGATAATGCCGTTAGTCAGATGTAGTCCAGCTAGTATAGCTATGTAAATATTGTGTAGCTAGTAGTGACGTAAAACCCTCTTTTGTATAATCAAAGGGTAGTCTTTTGTAAATCCCAATTTTTGGCATGCAATTGCAGAATAGTATTGTAAATGTCTTCAACCATGTAATGAAGAACGGTTGTAGTATTATACTACAAGAAGAAGCATTTTAATATAATAAGTTTATTGAAATGCTTGGCAATGTGTTTGTATTATTTTACTTGTGAATAATAACCAAAAGAAAGAAGAAAATAATAACGAAAAACTTTATTTACGTTAACAGGAAATTCCGCCAAAAAGACAACAGAGAACTCGACAAATAGAGCCACATAATGTGGAGGAAGAAGGGGTTCAAAATACCCCAATGCAGAAATTTGTTACCTTAATGACTACAGCCTTTAAAGAGGTTGGAGGAGGTGCAAGAATAAATCCTAGGGTGGTAGTTGGTACTACCTTTAAGGATTTCAAGAGCGTATGTCCACCGGAGCACAAAGGAACTACGGATCCCATCGCTGCCCAAGCTTGGGTGAAGGAAATAGAGAAGGCATTTGTGATAACAAATGTCCGAGAAGAGCAAAAGATTCCTTTTGCTACATTCCTGATGAAAGAAGAGGCCAACTTCTGGTGGGAGGCGAACCAGAGTAGGACCGAGTTAGAAAACGCCTCGTGCGAAGAGTTTAAGAAGATTTTCTCCGAAAACTATTTTCCCACGAGTATGCAAAGTAAGATGGAAGTCATGTTCCTAGAGCTGAAATAGGAGGATATGACCGTTCCCCAATATGCGGCCAAGTTCAATGAACTGGCAAGATTTGTGCCACATCAAGTGGACACAGAGGCAAGGAAAGCCAGGAGGTTTGAGCTAGGTTTTGTGACACCCCCTAATCCGGGTACTTCATTTCTACAGGATTTGGTGTTCACTATCTAAATAAATACTGCCCATAAATAAGGGAAGCAAAATAAATTACAACCTTAATAAATAAAATCTTCTTTCAAAAGAGTTACAACCTTGTCAAAAATATTCCCAAGGTTTCTAACCTTAAACATCGTCAATGCGGAAAAATAAAACAACATAACATAATTAAAATTAAGTCTTATTACAAATCATATCAAATATGAACAAGTCTTCACTTGTTCATCTTGTCCTTTCCTCTGCTAGTTGATGGTTCGTCAACTCTCTCAACTTTGGCTACAATGGTTATATAAATGCAAGAGTGAGCAAACAAAAGCTCAATGGAAATAACAATCAATAGTGATGACATATTACTGAATAGCTTCAACTGAATTGAATAATATTTCTATCATCGATAATCAAGAATTGACTATAGAATTTAGAATTCATCTGAGGGTTAAAAGACCTTGAACTATGTCTCAGGTTGTAAGTATTTCTATGTAAACCTTTAACAGTCGTTATACTATATGGACTCTTAACTCGTACTTAGGGGGATCAACCCTTCGTACCATGTATTTTTTTTATTTTTAAAGATAATATCATAAACAACTATCAATTTGCAGATTAAAACATAACTAAATCATAAATTTTCACTCTAAAAATCAACCAAAACATATAAACTTCATAAGAACACAAATTCTTCATCTAAAACTTGTTTTTATAATATTTTGATTTTTGAAAATTGTTTATAGCATACATATAATGAATTATAAACATCTACTAATTCATATAATACTTATCTAACCAAATCATCAACTACCAATTCCAATTATCATGAAAACTCAAATTATAGAGAACTAAACTATGAATATCCATGAAGAATAATAATTAGATTAGATTATACCTTTTGTTGATAGAAGAAGAAGAAGAAGAAGATGATGATGGTGATTCTTTGTTTTTGAATTCACAAGCTTCTTCTTCTTCCTCTTTCTTTCTTCTTCTTCTCTCTTACTCTGATATTCACTCTATTTCTATTCTTCTTACTTAACGTATAATATATTATACATATAACTGATATAGATATATAATATAATAACTGATAAAACATAATAACTATATTAAGAATATATCAGTTACTTTTTTTTGAAAATCAAAAGTCATAAGGCTTGTTTGGCAAAAACCCTTTATTTTCAAAAATAGATTTTAGGAACTAAGGCCTTGTTTGGTAAAACTACTTTAAAATATATTTAAGGGCCTTATTTGGTAAAACATAATTAAAACCCTTTTAATTTATTTTAATAATTCTTTTACAACATAGTTTTAAATGTCACACTTTATTTAATTAAATCTCACTATCCCAATTTAATTAAATTAAAGCTAACATCAATTAATTAAATAAAATTACCACATAAATTAGATTACTACACATTTATAATTTACTCATTAATCACAATTCCATGTAACAAATTAGTAAATCTCTAATTTAATTATTTAAATTAAATTAGACATTATTATAATTATTTATTAAATTATTAAATCCTTATTAACAAATATCCCATAATATTCATCTAATTTAATTGTCTCAATTAAATTAGAACTACACCACAAAATTACTTACACATCAATTTAATTAATATATTGCACTTAATTACAATACTCCACAATATAAATACATCAATTATTTATTTAACTCAATAAATAAATCAACTAAAATATTTATTTAATTCAATAAATATTTAAAATTAATATACAAAAATTCTCGTTTGTTAGAATCTTCCCTCTTTAAAAGGATTCTGTCCCTAGAATCACAACCAAAAAAAACTCATTCGTCATATTTCCCCCCCCCCCCCTCCTTAAAATAATTTTGTCCCCAGAATCGTTATACAAGAAAATTAAGCAAACAGTTGGGGATAAGTTTTCATCATAACATCCTAGAGTTCCTACGTGGCTTCTTCAGTATCGTGGTTCCTCCAAATTACCTTAACAGAAGGTATCACATTATTTTTAAGTATTTGCTCTTTCATGTCAACTCTCTGAACATGAACCTTTTCATACGTTAAGTCTTTATCAAACTGTAACGGCTCATACTCTATCACATGCTTGTAATCGTGTTTGTATGGTCGCAACACAGAAATATGGAAAACATTATGAACATGATCTAACTCCGAAGGTAACGTAACCACGTAAGCTACCTCGCCAACCCTTCGTAGTATCTCAAAAGGTCCAATGAATCTGGGACTCAATTTTTGTGACGCCCCCAAAAACGAGTACTTAAAACCTGTATTTCGTGCTACACGATTCTAAATATTAAAAAACATAAAGCATTATTAAATTAGAATTATTACATCAAAGTTCTTCTATCCCAAGTACGAAAACCTTTAAATAATTCTTAACATGATAGGTATGTAATAATGTCACCCAAAAGCCTATCTATTACATAAAATCCTTTCTAACAAAGCTAACATTTTTCTTTGCCCTTATCCTTTCCAGAACTCTCAGCTTCATCTTTCTTAACTAAAAACATTTATAATAAAGCAAGAATAAACATTTAATTGCTCAGCAAGTATAATAATTAATAGTTCACATGCAAAAAAATAAATATTTTCAGCTGATTCTGCTCTTACAGTAAAACAAGTCTGTAAAGCAATTAACATAAACTTTGATACTAATCTCAAATTTTTGAAACGACATAGTAACTTAAATACACTAAGTCATTATAAATTCAAGAACTTGCTTTTTTTTTTTAAAGGTTCAATCAGAAATTTAATCTATGAACTAACATGGTCTTACGAGCACGATGGAAGATCAGCCATTTATGCCCTGCATTGATCAATACTAGCTAAATGTAACAAATTCTTTCAGTTCCACTTTGCCGTCCCCAGGACGCAATATATAAAATAATCCCCAATAAGGAAAGTTCTTGTTCAATTAGAATCCATTTAGAAGAATAAAATTAATGGACTACTTTACTCAACCAATCATATTTCAAGACTCAATATAAAAGAATTTAAAATATTTCAACTATATATGTATATCGAATTTTGTTTAATGTATACATCATCATCTCATGCATTTTTCGAAGTTAACTGGAACAAAAATTCTATCTCTATTGCATTATATATAAATAAGAAGAAATAATTGCTTATATATAATTACACTTGAAATATTACCCCCAAATGAGTAAATTATGATTTACATAATAACTATTGCATAAAAGAATCGCAAAAGTTTAAGAAACTTACCCAATTTAAATATGAGAAAGTTAAGAAACTTGCCTTATATAGAGATTATCACAAAATTTAATTTAGAGTCACCCCACGATTCCTACAGAATTATATTCACATATATATTTACATTAGATAATGAAATATACCATCAACATGCATATATATTTAACATTAGTAAGTATTATTTCATAAAACTAACATCATTTATTCTCATCTCAAATCCCACAGTGATTCAATTAAAAATTTGCTTCATTTTAACCATTATTACTATTTAATAGTTCCTTACAATATTAATATGTAAATACTTTACATATTTGAACTTAAATCTTGAATATATCACTTCCATAATATTTTATAACTTATCTAGCGAATTCAGGTTCGTAAACACCTCATATTTAGCTTTTATAGTAAAGTTTAACTTACTATATTATTTCGGAAATAATAATAATTTTTATATTATGTTTATTCATTCACAAGTCACTCGGATAATTGCTTCATTTAAAAATCTTTTATTTCATCAATTCATTTACTTAATTTCTCGGTTTACAAATATTTACATTTTCTATATATATATATATATATATATATATATATATATATATATATATATATATATATATATATGTGTGTGTGTGTGTGTGTGTGTGTGTGTGTGTGTGTGTGTGTATACCGTTACACGTCACTTGGCTTAAAAAGGTCATTTGGCCCTCAGAAACCTCAAAATATCGTTTTTATGATTCATAGGAATTTTTAAAGGTTTCTCGACTCTCGTTGTCACACACAATTATTTTATAGGCGTCGTGAATTTTTATTTCGTCTAAATATGTAATTTTATATTTATTACATATTTATATTGCTTAAATTATGTCCGAAAGATGGTTTCTCGGCATAAAATATCATTTTCGGTCAAAACTCGCATCGTAGGACTTTATTAAATTTATTATGTCTTAAAACTTTGCCAGAACGTGAATCGGAACGTCGAATGTCAAAATCGCTCGACGCGTCGACGTTCGTCGTTACCCAATTTTTAGTTCTGACATGCCTATTCGCCTATTTTTAATTCTCAAATCATAAGTCGTATAATGGTGAATTTTTGGTATGTTATAGACCTCATGGCGTAGTATTTTTACCAAAAATTATATCACTAAAACAGTTATTGAAAACCCATCAAAATCCGCTTCAAAGTAGCCTACAAGCCAACTGCATGAGCAGCAGCAGCGCCTGTAGCGCACCCGCGCGCGGCCAGTGGCGTGCACGCCCTGATGTATCTGCAGCTGGGCTTAGCGAAGCAGCCACTTTGCGATTTTCTCCCGCACTACCCGTAACTCCGTTTAATCCAATTTTTTGATATGTTGTACATGGTATGACAAAGTATTTTTAAAAAATATCAGGACTGATATTCGGGTACATTAAGCTGTCCGAACAGGGTGCTCAAATTGGCCGTTTGCACAGATTTTTTAACTTTTCGTTTAACGCTCAAAAGTCGCTATAACGCGATTCAACCCGACTTTCTTGCTAACTAAGGCTTGATTACCATAATATGACTTGCCTATAGTTTTAACTCGTTTAAATTCCAAGTTCTTGGTCATTTTGACCCTCTACGATCGTTAATCGAACATATTACGTGCATTCTTTGTTCTATTCGATTTCTTAGCCTTTTATTAACGATTTTCCCCCATTCCATTCCTCTAACATCCCACAAAACCAATCTATCAAATAATTTTCTATATCCATTCTTCCATACATAATTCGTGTACAAAATCCAATAAAATAAATGGACTTTAGTAAACTAAAGTTTACTAACAAAACAAATTTGTTTATTCTCTTGATATTAAAACCATACTACTCCCATATTATACATACATAAATTGAAATAGATTGAATACAATGAAAGCCCATTACAATTTACATCATATACTACTAAACTTCCAATAAATGAAGTTTGCAAATAAAATCACCCCATTACATATCTTTGATTCAAATTCAAATTCAATAAGGATTTATACCTTAAACTTCTCATCTCTAAGCTTGATATCCTTTAATTAACTCAACTCTTTGGCTCCAATCCGTTGGCGTGAGCTGTCTAATTAGATTAATTATAAAAATCTATTTCGATGTAATTTCTATACTTCAAGGGCCATCCATAATCTTAGCCACAAAATATGTATAGGACAGAACAAGTTCCAAAAATTCCTCTGTTTTGTATATATATATATATGATTGTACTCTACTCTAAAGAGATATATGAGAAATAGAATAATACTCCCAAGTTAACATGGTATCAGAGCAAGGTTCGTAGGACCTCTGCTCAATCCACCGTGTGACCAGAAAAACCCCAAACTCGATAGAATCCATGGCAGAATCTGGAGACCTAAAACAACGTCTTATTCCCAGACCAACTCCATCATTAACGATCTAACGA
Organism: Panax stipuleanatus; assembly: GCA_020205555.1. Lineage (NCBI taxonomy): Eukaryota > Viridiplantae > Streptophyta > Magnoliopsida > Apiales > Araliaceae > Panax > Panax stipuleanatus. The sequence continues at coordinate 77,490,864 of CM035119.1, read as the reverse complement.
CAAAAATGACGGAGGTCTTGACGAGAGCCCAGACCTCTCCTCAACCACTGCTTATCGATTCTTCTACTGCTCCGATTGGTATCAAGTTGGACGGATCCAACTATGCCTTATTGTCCCAGGTTTTCAAGATATACATCTCCTGCAAACATAAGTTGGGATATCAATAAAGATTCCCCTCAGCCTTTAGAAATCGATCCTTCATTCATTAGATGGAGAACCGAAAATGCCATTATCATGGGATGGTTGATCAATTCGATGGATCCTTCCTTGATTGCCAATTTTATTAGTTTCTCAACTGCAAAATAGGTTTGGGATTCTGCTACTACAACCTATTTTGATGGGACTGACACGTCTCAAGTCAATGATCTCCGGCGTCGTATTTCTCGTATGAAGCAGGTTGGTGAATCCATTGAAAAATACTACAACAATCTTCAAGGGTTGTGGCGGGAAATCGATTTTTGTCATCCTAACCCGATGGAGTGTGCCATTGACATACAGAAATACAACTCGATTCTACAGGAAAATCGGGTGTATACTTTCCTTGATGGATTAGATGACATACTGGATAAAACTCGGAGTGATGTGCTCCAAATAAAACCATTCCCTACGGTGGGACAAGCCTACGCTTTTGTTCGAAGGGAAGAGGTTAGGCAGACTGTGATGATCTCGGGTGTAGATACCACTCTTGGAGCAGTTATAGCATCCAAAGGGATCAAAGGAAGTCACTACTAGCCACCACCGAAACTAGGGGCTCTTTCTTTGAGCAGTGGAAAATCCAAAACCAAAACACCATCTGATGGCATGAAGTGTGCACATTGTGGTAACTCCAAACATACCCATGACACCTTCTTCAAACTACATGGTTATCAAGATTGGTGGAACGACTTTCAAGCATAAAAAAATGAGAGACCTCTGCTACTGATGAACACACAGGGAGAGCTGTTGTGGTTACATGTGATCCTACATTTTCCCACATCCCTCGAGTAGAATCTCCAAATAATCCAGGTACTTCTAGTAAGGCACTTCATAGCTCTACTCACAGTGATGTTAATGACTAGATTCTCGACTCTGGAGCTACAGACCACATGCCATTTGATTTAAATGATTTCTTTGATACAACTCAGCCGAGATGGAGCTTTGTTGCAAATGCCAATGGGGTCACTTATCCGGTTACAGGGGCTGGAACAGTGACTTTATCTCCTTCCCTTTCATTATCTAATACATTACTTCTACCTTCTCTTTCAAATAGACTAAGGTCTGTGAGTTAAGTTACTGTAGATCTTAATTGTGTGGTATTGATGTATTCTACATTTTGCCTTCTTCAGGATATTCTCACCAAGGAAATCATTGGGCGTGGTACTAAGAGGGGGGGGGGGGATTATACTATGTGAATGACCTCAGTTTGGGAAGAGCAAATCATATGCACCACACAGTTAGTAACAAGGAAAAATAGGTTTGGTTATGGCACCACCGACTTGGGCATCCATCATTTGGGTATTTGAAGCACTTACTGCCGAATTTATTTTCTAATGTAACACACTCAAATTTTAAATGTGATACTTGTATTTTAGCCAAAAGTCATAGGGCTTCTTATCCCTTGAGTATGAATAAAAGTATGATTCCTTTTGATTTAATCCATTCTGACGTATGGGGACCTTCCCCAATAACTACAACTTCTGGTCATCGTTGGTTTGTAATTTTTGTTGATGATTGCACAAGAATGACATGGCTTTACCTCCTAAAACATAAATCTTAAGTGTTTGCTGTTTTTTAATTATTTTATACTATGATTTAGACACAATTTTCTGCAAAAATTAAGATTCTTCATTCTAACAATGGAAGAGAATATGATAATCAACCATTCCAGACATACTTCAACAGTCATGGTATTCTTCACGAAACCTCATGTTCACAAACACCATAAAAGAATGGTATTTCTGAAAGGAAGAATAAGCATATCTTAGAAACTTCCCGTGCTCTATTGATCAATGCACATGTGCCGAATAGATACTGGAGTGATGTTGTTGCCACAGCCATGCATCTATTGAACCGTATGCCCACCAAAGTCTTACAATTTCAGAATCCATTAAAGGTGCTTTCCGATCATGTCTCATTACCTACTGTTTTGATGATTCCTCCCCGAATTTTTGGTTGTGTTGGTTTTGTTCACCTACATAAGAATCAACGAACTAAGTTGGATCCATGTGCTGTCCGGTGTATATTTTTGGGGTATGGAGTACAGAAAAAGGGATATAGGTGCTACGATCCCGTTGCCAAAAGAACTTACATTACCATGGATGTCACTTTCCTAGAATCTGAATTTTTTTTCCATCACCGGTATCCAATTCCCCTCTTCAGGGGGAGATCCATGGTGAAGAACGAAATTGGTTGGATGTTTAAGTGTTGCATGTTACTAACAATTTAGCACATCCGGATGATGGCAACGACATGGTTTAACACATGGTTGAACCTCCAAGAATTGAAGCTGAACCTGTACCTGAATCACTGGAAGATGCATAATCTGAGGAATCCCTTCACTCTTTAGTACCCGACGACCCTCCTCCTGAGAATATCCATGAGGTAAGCTCTTCCACCACACCTTTAAAATATAATGCTATAGATACATCTGTGGGTTATGTTCTACCTTTCAGACACAATCGAGGTAAGCCACCAAATCGATACTCCCCAGACATAGAAGAACGGCGATCCAAGTATCCGATAGCCAATTATATGTCTACTCAAATATTGTCTGAACCTCTCAGGGCTTTTGTACATACACTTTCCTCATGTCAGATTTTGAGTAGTGTTAATAAAGCTTTATCAGATCCGAAATGGGCCCAAGCTATTAAAGAAGAATCGGAGGCATTGCAAAAAAATAACACATGGTTTGTAAGTGTATTTCCTGAAGGAAGGAAGACAGTGGGGTGCAAGTGGATTTTCTCCATTAAATATAAAGCAGATGGGTCTATTGATCGATATAAGGCGAGGTTGGTAGCGAAGGATTATACACAAAAATATGGTATAGATTATCAGGAAACTTTCTCACCTGTAGCCAAACTAAAAACTGTTAGAGTTTTATTATCTCTTGCAGCAAACTTAGATTGGCCATTGCACTAACTGGACGTGAAAACTGCCTTCCTCCATGGTGATCTTGAAGAGGAAATTTACATGGATATTCCACCGGGTTATACTGCTAACTCAGAGGCAAAGATCACATGCAGGTTACAATGAGCATTGTATGGACTAAAGCAATCACCTCGAGCATGGTTTGGTAGGTTTAGTTCGGCAATGAGGAAATATGGGTTTCAACAAAGCAATTCGGATCATACACTCTTCCTAAAACATCGAGTGGGAAAAATAACAGCCCTCATGGTCTATGTAGACGGCATGATCATTACAGGGGATGACGTAGAAGAAATCCCCAGACTTCAAGAGCAATTGTCAACTGAGTTTGAGATGAAGAACTTAAGAGGGCTTATGTACATTTTAGGCATTGAAGTAGCAAGGTAAAGACAAGGCATATTTCTTTCCCAAAGGAAATATATACTAGACTTGCTGGCAGAGGTAGGATTACTAGAGTGTAAGCCTACTGATATTCCAATTGTCCAAAATCATAAACTTGGAGAATATGTAGAAAAGGTGCCAGCGGACAAACAGAGGTACCAATGGTTAGTGGGTAAACTCATCTATTTATCTCATACTCGACTAGATATTGCTTATGAGGTGAGTGTACTGAGTCAGTTCATGCACTGCCCGAGTGAAGACCATATGGATGCCGTAATGCGGATCCTTCATTATTTGAAGTCCTCTCCTGGGAAAGGGCATATGCTCTCAAAGAATGGTCATTTGAATGTTGTTGGCTACAAAGATGCTGACTGGGCAGTAAACATCACGGACAAGAAATCTACCTCAAGGTACTTTACTTTTGTGGGAGGCAACCTGGTTACATGAAGGAGCAAGAAACAGAAGGTAGTTGCATTGTCTAGTGTTTAAGCTGAATTTCGGGGAATGTTCAAAGGAATATGTGAGCTTCTTTGGCTGACAAAGCTGCTAGCTGAGATCGGCGTTGCTCCCAGCTCTGAAATGAACTTGTTCTGTGATAACAAAGCAGCTATTGTTAGCTCCCACAATCCAGTCCAACATGATCAGACTAAGCATGTTGAGATGGATTCGAACTTCATCGAACAAAACCTTGAAGAGAAGATTATTCAGCTTCCATTTGTTAAATCAATAGACCAATTGGCTGATATACTCACAAAAGCTGTGTCTGCAAGGAACTTCTACAACTCACTTGACAAGTTGGGCATAAAAGATATCTATGCACTAACTGATAGTAGTGTGCATACAAGCCAATCATGTATGATGATAAAGCACATACTTTGTAAACAATCTTATTTATTTATTAAAAAAATATTCATTTATTAAAGGCATTTAATTATCTACATGGTGCTGTTTTTATAATATATAAATAACCTATAGTTTTAAGCAATGCTTTTAGAATCATGATGTTGATCATGCTAATGAGATCTAAATTCTTAGAAAGCTTTAAAACTAAAATAGTTCTCAATCGTGGGATTACTAAAAAGGGGATTAGTAAATCCGGATACATTGGTACATATGTTGCTTGCTCATTGGATGAGGATGATTGATCTCATGATCATTTGTGTGGAGACACTAAAGCAAGTATGTAGGCGCTTATTGGAGAATAAGTTCACTGAACGTGACTCGCTATGGAATACCTAATGGAGTTTTACTCGCCTGTCAATAGGAATTCCTAATGTGAAAGTAGTACAAGTGATTCTTGGACTTGAGATCATCATAGTATCTTGTATGTAACAAATTATACTTTGACTTATTACTTAAGACCTTTTAAGGCATATATAGGGTATGCTTGGGTATAATGAGTTACATATGGAGATAATGAATGATCAATAAAGAATCTACCACCTTTAGTAAAAGAGGAGATATGTCTTATGTGATTCGTTAAATGACAACCCAGGAATCCTTGGCCAAGGTGAAATGAAATTAAAAAGAGGTTTCTAATTTGCATTAATCGGAGTTGTGCATTTTCTAATCGAAATACATATAATTAAATAAAATAAGACTTGACAGTAAATTCATGTCTTATATTTAATTGGGACATTGTATGGTGGAAGGATTGAATTGTATGGTAACTATTTACTCACAAGTTCTTTTATGATTAATGTTTTAATGTATATTATCTGGAAAGTCGTTGATCGCTAGGGAGGCTTATCCCTATTGTAGAATAAATATTATTTATTTACATAGATTATTAGTTTAATTTATTTATTTAAATAAGATTAGAATTGTTCTAATTGATTTATTCACAACCGGTTTAATATAGAGAACCTAAAGGGTCACACCATAAAAGGAAGAATAATTATTTAAGAAGGTAATGGCATAATCGTAATAATGCATTAAGTGTAATTAATTTAATCTATAGTGACAGACTAAATTAAATAGCTTAATGTTTATTATTTAATATTTTAGAAATATTAAATATAAATTAATAAGAGGAGTCTTATTAATATTATTACAATTATTATTATTTTAATTTCTAAAGGAGTTTAGTAATTAATTTAATATTAGTACTCTCATTTATTCCTAGTAAGATTAGGAGACAAATTAATTAAATGAATTTAATTAATTATTTCCCATGTGGTGGGAAGCCTAAATTAATTAAAGGAGTTTAATTAATTAAAAGAAATCCCATGTCTAATAGGATTAGAAGGGTTGACCAATATATATATAAGAGGAGTCTTCTAATAGATATCAGTTGATGCAATTCCAATTGTTGGAGAGTACTCATTTTCTATAGAGGATAGAAAACTAAGCCAACCAACCTCCTTCTTGATAATTCCTCTTCCTTGGTGGATCACCTCTAGAGGCCAAACACTTGGGTGGCTAACGTTGATCAAAGGAAAGAATCTAACCCGGAAATTCAAGGAGATCACGAAGAACAAGGAGTTGAACTAGTACATGTGGAAGCTTCATTTTACAAGGGTATGATTCCATAACTTCTTATTTATCGTTTTAAATTAATAATTTGCATAAAGGATGATCCGGGTAATGGTTTTGTAGAAATTTTTTTAAACTATGATATACCATGCTTCCGCTAATTTTTACAATTTGATTGCATCACGATTTCGTACAAACCCAACACTAACTTGAGGGGGAGTGTTGGCATAAGCTGTCTAATTAGATTAATTATAGAAATCTGTTTTGACGTAATTCCCATACTTCAAGGGCCATCCATAATCTTAGCCACAAAATGTGTATAGGCCAGAACAGGTTCCAAAAATTCATCTATTTTGTATCTATATATATATATATATATATGATTGTACTCTACTCTAAAGAGATATATGAGAAATAGAAGAATACTCCCAAGTTAACACAATCTATCCAAGCTCTCTCAACACAAAATTCCTTCACTTAATCATTTCGTAAAAGTTAAAAATCTCACCCACTTTAGAGAAGAGAGGCCACAGGTTTGGAAGAAGAGAAGAAGAAGACTTTGAATAATTCTCTAAGTCAAATTCCGTGGTGCCAAAGCTTTGCAATAGTGTAGTCCTTACTCCTTTTCTCCTCTCACACACACACGGCAACTTAGGGAGAAATTTGCTTGGAAATTAAGTTTACAATAGTACAAGGGTACTATTGTAATTAATCTCTCACAAATTAATTTAATATCCAATTAGTTTAATTCATAAATTACCTTTATTAGTTACTCCCAAAAATTAGTAATTCCAATATAATTGTATCAAATTACTACTTTCCTCAATTTAAGTATTTTTCCCTCTTGGAACATATATAATTATTGCCCATTATGATAAATAAATAAATTATATACTCCAAAATAAATTTTTAACTATTAGGGTTACTCACATATTTATTTAGTAAAACCAAATAAATATGTTTTACATCATCCACCATACAAATGCAATTTATTTGCTAACTCATGCTATTAGGAAAAATATAATTCATGCTATTAAGATATTATAACCTATAAATAATATCCTCATCCTTATTAAAATAAATTTGTTAGAAATTTATCTTCATGCTCTTGGGTAAAGTATATATACATATTCATATATACTCAACCCACTCATTTACTTGATCCATAAATGGATTAAATCAATTCCGTCACAACACATAATAACTATATAAATATATTATATATTTATTATCACATAAACACACTGCTCACATTAACCTCTTCCTATTATATAACAAATATATAAACTTGTTATATATTTATTATCACCTTAACACATTATTACCATCTTATCATATAATAAATATATAAATACAATATATATTTATTATTACATAACAAATTGTTCACCTCATATTCTTTCCAACACTTAATAAATATATAACCATGATATATATTTATTATTACATAACCAAATGTTATACTCAACATTTTTATTCTCCTATAGTAAATAAAAAAAATTTACTCACTACTTTATCATATTATTATTATAAGAACTATAGGAAATTTTAGGTTCTTACATTCTTTCCCTCTTACAAAGATTTCGCCCTCCCAAATCGCAAAATAAAATTACTCAATTAACTGAGGATAGTTTTCTTTCATCCTCTCTACTAAAGTCCACGTTGCTTCCTCAGCATTGTGATTTCATTCTACTACCTTTATCTAAGGTAACATGTATCTTCTTATACTTATTCATTCCTATCTATCATTTGATTAGGAATTCTTCCTTACATACTTCAATTCTGATTTAACCAATATAAGTTCCTGTCTTCTTACATATCTTGTTCCGTAATACCAACACATAGAATACCATAAACATATGTATATGTTTGGTAACTTGGGAGGTAAGGTCAATTCATGAGATACCTCTTTTATATTCACTTAACTTTTCAAAAAGTTCTATAATCGTTGACTTATCTTCTCTTCTCTATTATATCATAATTTCCCTTTCTAGGACAATACTTTTAATCTATTTATGACATATGTCAATCTGTCTTCTTATGAAATGCTGAACCGCATACCACTTCTTCCACCAATCTTTAACCGTTAAAGGTATACATGATAATTTAATATTTATTATCTTATGAGTCAACCTGTGACTCATTCCCAAAACCAACAACACCATACACTAGTATTTATTAACTTGTTCATTCGATTAAGGATGATGCACAACATTCAACCTCAACTCCATTCCCCTATACTCTTGGAATCTTTTCTATAACTTCTTTGCGTCTCTCGGATCATGATCCAATGCAATCATAACTATTACCTCATGATTGGAAATAATTTTCTTGACTCAAAGCTTACTTAAACTTATCTCTAATCGATATAATTACATCGACTCATCAACCACATACTTTACATCATATCACGCCCTACCTTATTCACATTACTAAAAAAAATCTTGTCACAAAATTTCTTCTAATATATTACCAATTCCATTTTGGAATTCATATAAATCCTTTAATCTTCTTCATTCAGCCTTAACTTCTGTTAAAACGAGCTCTTATGGACACACTTTCTATGACCTTTCTTATTTTAGTTCTATTATATGAGAACTCAAATTCCTCCTTCAAATGTTTTAAACTTATTTCTCTTTAACATTGGCAATTCTTTGCCTTATCTTCTTACACTTCTCGCCTTTGAGACCGCGCCTTACCTATTCTATCTATACTAGCTAGACAGTTCTTCCTCATATAACTTTTCATCTGAATTTTTTTGGATATCTAAACTCTAATTTCATAATTCTCCATCATATGTTCAAAACTGTTGAACCTCTTAATTCCATTCTTGATTCACATTCTGTGACTTTCATATACTGACACTATTTCCTTAACACTTTCAACATCATTCGCACGGGTTCATTCTGATATTCTTGTGTCATAACTTAGAACAAGATATCATCTACATATATCATTACCAATCTGCTCACATATACATCGAATACGTTAAACCTTTTTATTTATAAATGCGATTCACGCATTCAATCACTCGAACTATATCACTGAAACTTGTAACAAATTCTGACTAATATCGTCAGACTATTATCTTTCCTTGTCTATAACTTATGATACTTCATTCTTTGTTTTAGCTTCAAACAATACTTCATTCCTCCTTTTTGACATATCAAGGAAATCACTGATCCTAGCATTTTATTCGAACAAAAAAAAATTATCCAACAACTTGTTTACCACATTCATTTAACCTATCTTTATTTCCACTCTTTGAACATCCATAACATAACCTCAATAGCCTTCACTATTCTCCTTAAAAGCCTTTCTAGCTTACATCATCTTTTTTAAGCAACGAGAATATCTCGATCATTTGCTATTATCACTTATTACCTTATACTGTTTCACAGTTTTAAGGTTCACCTTACTTTTATCGGTATTATTTCATTTCTCTATGGTCATTTAACCAAATCATTACCTCTTCTTACTTCATAACTCTTATCACCGCAAAATATTATCTGGTACTTATCACAACCTTAAGTTTTACTAGCTTCTCAATCCACCTTTGCTTTATGGTTCACCAACTAAATTCATTCCTAGAATCTCATCAATCATTAACTTTAAATCGAAATTAATTCCATCATTACTTCATGACTTCCTATCTCAACACAACAATACTTATTACCAATCTCATCAGGGACTACACCCATCCTTTCATCTTCTATTTTCATAACAAACTTCTAGATTCTCCAAAATTAAACTTAAACATCAACAATTCACTTTATGAATTACAACCAATCGCATCCAAATTAACAACAGGTGACATTAATATTGTTGATTGGACATAACATAACATTATATTTATTAACATCACATCATCTTGGATCATTATATATAAAATCCTATCTTCCATTATTGGTTTAATCTGAACCAAATTTATCAACTTCCCATTCTTACTTTCTTTCTCTATTGCTCCCTCTATCGGCTCTTCTCTTTCGACAATCCTTTGCCACAAATCTTAATCTTCTATAATCATACATTCACTTTTCATCGTATATACACGAAAAAAAATATTTATCTTGCCCTACCTATAACATTCTGCTTTATTTTTTAACGAATTTTTGGACTGATTTTATTTCCTCTTCTAACCTTTCTTCATTTTTTTTACTTGTCTCTCTTGGCCTTAGCTATTTTTCAGCTTTATTCTTATTCTTCTTTTCTCTATTTTAGAGATTTCATGTTTCAATTCTTTTCCCAACTATTATAGCCTCAGTTGTATCCCCCCTAAACAATCCTATTTACAACATTAACCACTTATTCTAGAGTCAGGGTTTCAATCCCAATGCAAACTTTCTATTCTTTCTTTCCTATATGTCCACTTGACGTGAAACAAACCGAGTCAGTTCGTTGAACTTAGCTGCACATTGAGATTTATCACATCCCTTTTTTATCAAACTCTTAAAACCGTCTCTCCATACCGTTCCTTATACTCTGAGAGAAATATTTTTCAAAATATACTTTCCTGAATCATTCCTAAACTATAACCCTCTCTTCAGCTTTGTTCTGATTTACCTTTTACCAAAAGTTAACTCTACCTTTCCATATATGTAAGTAGTAAAAAGCCTTTTGCTACTCACCTATTCTAGCGACAATACATGCCTTATCTATCTTTCTTATTTATGATTGAGTCTCTCCAACCCCGTGGTTCCTTTAAACATTAAAGGTACCATATTCTTAAAGTTCTGGAAATTGACCATCTACATAGCTAGCGAACTTTTATTAACATTAGCGCAATTTCTATTCCGAAATGCCTTTAATATTGGATTCATCAATTCATACATAGGGTGAATTCGCTCCCTATACTCATTCTTACTTTTGTTTCTTAACCTTTACTCTTATACTCTTTGCCTTCTTCTTGGCGACATTTTCTGGTTAATAAAAAATATTACTATTGTTATTTCATTTATTTACTTAAAATCATTTTTTTTTCAATGCTAACACATACTTATCACAAGCACATTCAATAAACATCTTTTATAAATATGCTTTAACATACATACTTCTCTTTACATACTTCTGTTCTCATATTTCTTTATTCTTAACCTTCCGGCTAATTACAACATTCATTCGTCTATTTAAAAGACAAAATTAACATATTTGAATCCTCAACTTACATAAAAGTTAGGAATCACAAAAGATATCTCACTGTTTATATTATGGCCAACTAGAATTCACATAACACATAAACATCTTTATAATACCCACATATAACTATACATTCTTCTATACTTGTCCTTTTTATTGGACAATCCTTAGCTAAGTGATCCACTGATCCATAAATCTAACATCCTTCTATCATCTAGTTGGGACAGTTGGGAGTAATATGTCCCTCATGTCTGCACTTAAAATATACCTTCTTTCCTTTCAAACATACACCAACGTGGTTATTTCTATAATTCATACATTCCTTCACCCTTTTCCTAGGGTATCTTTTTCTTACCGGTACTGTTCTCAATCCATTTTCCTTTCCTCTACTTATTCTGAGCTTCCACTGATATCTTGCTTTTAGCTCCCATCTTGTTAATCTACACATTCAACTCATCACACTCTTCTGTCATCTCACTTAACATTTTTTTTTCAATTGATCATTCAATAATTCTTCTCTTTCCCACATTTCTTCTAAGAAAAACACCTAATACTTCATGTCTTGAACTTCCTTTATTAATTGATCATTTGCAACTTCTGTTGTACTTTCCTATTTTTTTTTCTCAATTGATTCTATTCCTAGCTCTATTTGAGCCTCCTTAGAATTTTCTTTCTCTTCATCACTAAGTTCCATTTCTGGATACTTTTCCTAATTATTTTTTGAGTCCATCATAGGTTCATCTTCAAATATCTTCTTGGAATATGCAGCTTCAGATATCACTTCCTTTTTCATGTCATCTCCAAACTGAAGATCCATAACTGAACCACTCTCCATTACCATAACCTATTTCGACTCATATACTAACTCAAGTGGAGCAACCAGGTCCTTGCTCAACGAGTGAACACCCTAGTCACTTCAGCTTCTGACACCTATAATTAAATATATTATTTTGCTTAATACATAACAATAACTATTGTTTATTATTATAAATAAGAATTTATTTTATGTTTTTTACTTCTATCAACTCTTATTGATAAACTTCCTAAATTTATCTATTACAACTCTTTTTGAGTTAACCTTCTCATTAACTTCTCCATCTACCCTTATTCCTTCAAGGTTATACCTTAAGGTATTCTTTTGATACCAACTTGTGACACCCCCAAAAATGAGTACTTAAAACCTGTATTTGGTGCTACACGATTCTAAATATTAACAAACTTAAAGCATTATTAAATTAGAATTATTACATCAAAGTTCTTCTTTCCTAAGTACGAAAACCTTTAAATAATTCTTAACATGATAGGTATGTAATAATGTCACCCAAAAGCCTATCTATTACATAAAATCCTTTCTAACAAAGCTGAAATTTTTTCTTTGCCCTTACCCTTTCCAGAACTCTCTGCTTCATTTTGCTTTACTAAAAACATTTATAATAAAATAAGAATGAGCATTTAATTGCTCAGCAAGTATAATAATTAATAGTTCACATGCAAAAGAAATAAATGTTTTCAGCTAATTCTGCTCTTACAGTAAAACAAGTCTGTAAAGCAATTAACATAAACTTTGATACTATTCTCATATTTTTAAAATGACGTAGTGACTTAAATACACTAAGTCGTTATAAATTCAAGAACTTGCTTTTCTTTTTAAAAGGTTCAATCAAAAATTTAATCTATGAATCGATATGGTCTTACAAGCACAGTGGATGATCAGCCCTATATGCCCTACATTGATCAATACTAGCTAAACGAAACAAATTCTTTCAGTTCCTCTTTGTCGTCCCCAGACCGCAATATATAAAATAATCCCCAATTAGGAAAGTTCTTGTTCAATTAAAATCCATTTAGAAGAATAAAATTAATGGACAACTTTACTCAACCAATCATATTTCAAGACTCAATATAAAAGAATTTGAAATATTTCAACTATATATGTATAACAAATTTTGTTTAATGTATACATCATTATCTCATGCATTTTTCGAAGTTGACTGGAATAAAAATTCTATCTCTATTTCATTATATATAAATAAGAAGAAATAAGTGCTTATATATAATTAAACTTGAAATATTACCCCTAAATGAGTAAATTATGATTTACATAATAACTATTGCATAAAAGAATCGCAAAAGTTTAATAAACTTACTCAATTTAAATATGAGAAAGTTAAGAAACTTCCTTATATGGAGATTATCACAAAATTTAATTGAGAGTTACTCCATAATTCCTACAGAATTATATTCACATATATATTCACATTAGATAATGAAATATACCATCAACATGCATGTATATTTAACATTAGTAAGTATTATTTCATAAAACTAACATCATTTATTCTCATCTCAAATCCCACATTGATTCAATTAGGAATTTACTTCATTTTAACCATTATTACTATTTAATGGTTCCTTACAATATTAATATGTAAATACTTTACATATTTGAACTTAAATCCTGAATATATCACTTCCATAATATTTTATAACATATCTCACGAATTTAGGTTCGTAAACACATCATATTTAGCATTTATAGTAAAGTTTAACTTACTATATTATTTCGGGAATAATAATAATTTTTATATTATTTTTATTCATTCACAAGTTACTCGGATAATTGCTTCATTTAAAAACCTTTTATTTCATCAACATATTTATTTAATTTCACAGTTTACAAATATTCACATTTGCAATATATATACACCGTTACATGTCACTTGGCTCAAAAAGATCACTTTGGCCCTCAGAAATCCCAAAATATCATTTTTATGATTCATAGGAATTTTTAAAGGTTTCTCGACTCTCGTTGTCCCACAAAATTATTTTATAGGCCTCGTGAATTTTTATATCGTCTAAATATGTAATTTTATATTTATTACATATTTATATTGCTTAAATTATGCCCGAAAGGTAGTTTCACGACATAAAATATCATTTTCGGTCAAAACTCGCCTCATAGGACTTTATTAACTTTATTATATCTTAAAACTTTACCGAAACGCGAATCAGAACGTCGAACGTCAAAATCGCTCGACGCGTCAACGTTCGTCGTCGTCCAATTTTTAGTTCTGACATTCCTATTCGCCTATTATTAATTCTCAAATAACAAGTCGTATAACGGTGAATTTTTAGTATGTTATAGACCTCAAGGCATATTATTTTTACCAAAATTAGATCACTAAAACAGTTATTGAAAACCCATCAAAATCCGCCTCAAAGTAGCCTGCAAGCCAACTGCACGATCAGCAACAGCGCCTGCAGCGCGCCCTCGCGCGCCCGCTGTGACACCCCCAAATTCGGGTACTTCAATTCCACGGAATTTGGTGTTCATTGTACAAATATCATCTATCTATCTACCCATAATAAATACCCACCATGCAATAGATAGAAATAAATTCTCCCTTTGTGGGGTTACAACATCTGAATAATAAATACAATCCCAGGTCATACAAACCTTAAATCTCAAGTACGGAAACGTAAACAGATAATAAGTCTTACACAACTTAACATAAGTCTTAAACAATAACATATCAAATAAAAAACAAGTCTTCATCACTTGTTGACCTTGCCCTTGCCTTTGCTAGTAGAAGGCTCGTCGGACCTTTCGTTCTTAACTGCAATGTTATTATTACACAAGAGTGAGCACGATTGCCCACAAATATAACAATATAACAACAATAAAATAGCATGCGAGTGAATCAAAGATTTCTGAATAAGGAAAACTCGGCTTTTGAATCAAGAATGAATAACAAGAATTAAAAGAACATCTGAGGGTCATAAGACCTTGAACTATGTCCTAGGTTGCAAAGTGTTTATACTTTAAACCATTAACAGTCATAAGACTATGGACTCTACTTCTCGTACTTAGGGGGATCAACCTTTAGTACCCATAATGTGCACAATATCTTAACTCTAAAGCATCGTCAATCCCCTATAATAGGGTTGTTCATCTCAGTTTGACATCAGAGTCCGCACCAAAGAAAGTTTGGTATGGATAAGCTCGCTAATAGTTCTAGAATTTAGAACTTTCATCAACTATGGACTAGTCGAATCAATAAGGGTTCTCTAGTCTTACAAGGTTCAATAATAAACTATATTCAAATTGAATAATAACTTCTCAAGAGTATACAATCGAATAAGTATTGTACAACTGGAATCATGCTTTTAAAGGTAATATAATATCTCATATGAAATCTCAACTTGACTAACAAGTATAAGAATTTGTATCATGATAATATTTCAAGAATAGAAAACTTGCTTAATAAAAGTAAACTTTGAGTTTAGTAACTTTCTTGACATAAGAATAAGGAATAGAACGCTTATTCAACTTAAAGAGTTTAGATAAGAAAACTTGCTTAACGATAATAAGTTAGGGATAGAATACTTGCCTCGTGCACAAGCTACAAATCTAGTTACAATTCAATTCCTCAACGTCCTACACATTACATTATGCATACGATGTCGATTAGTTTCATCACTTTTATGTTCAACTGCTGAACTTTTCATTTAAGTCAACCTACAACTTGGTTCACAGTGTTAACTCGTTAACTAACCACATAACATGAGTATAAACTCATAAAATGCATACCATACAAGCGTAAGTAAGACAATCATAATTAAGTTGTACCATCACAATATTCAAGTTCACACTTAGTTTATTAACAAGAAACTTCACATTAAGTTATACATGGCAATGACTTAGTTTATTAACATGAACTTCAAATCATATAATATGTGTTATTAACATGTTATACAATAGCATTACATGTTCATCAACTCCTCAAGTATGTTATAACATAGTATTACACTTGGCACGACGTTTCGATGTTCATTCGTCGCACGCCCGACTCGTCCCTCTTGCGTACGCTTAACATGCTCATGCAATTTGTCTAAAACATCATTGGTTAATGTTAAACATAATTATATTTCATAATATTAATGTTTTATAACTTATTACAACATCTTTTATCGTCGGGAGCACTACACTTGCGTACGGGCATGTCCGACGCCCTCCGATTGCCTCCGAATACGCATCACTCACAAAGATTGCCATTTTGACCATTGTTAACGACTTCAAATAAAAAAACTAAAAGTATGAAAGTTGTAGATCTACTCTCCGAATCATCCTGAATCGCCTTAATCAGTTTTCGTATGAAGACGTTATGATTATTTTACTACAGGAGGTCAAAACAGTCTCAGAAACCAAAAAAAAAGCTCCTGGAAGCACCCACCCCTGCTAGGGCGATGCTTTATGCCTATGAGGACCCGCTGGGGCAGGGACCTCTGCTGGTGCACTTTTTGGTTTGCGATTTTGACAGTTCGTTAACCCAATTACTCTAATTAAATATAAATTAAAATAGTACCGTGATTTCTATGAAGTATAAACTTCATAGAAACATCATACCATGTTAATAACATGTTTTTAACATCTTAAATCATGCAATTACTTGAATCAAATTATGAAATTTTATTGTTCTTGGTGTTCTTGACGGTTTTAAAGAAAAACATGAAATTTGACGTCATGGATTCGTTATAACTCTGAATCCGTCCGTTCAAAGTTTGTTTTCTTTGTTTTAACATGTATTATCATAATATATTGTCAAATTCATGTTAAATAACCAATTTAAAGCATACAAATATTTGTAAGGGCCATAAGGGCCATATATACAACTTTTATATACTCTATAACTTTTGAAAAATCAAATTAAAACATAATTACATGAAATTGATGATTTAAAAACATACATAGATGGCAGAAAACATGTTATGATCATATCTTAACATTTATATACACATAAATCATCAATTCATGCATTGATCACAAAATAATTATTTTACAGAGAACTCAAAATAGTCGTTAATGGAAAACTCTGATTATAGCATGTCTATATGAAATTGGTTACTCTAACACATGAATACATGATATAAACCATATAATATACATATACTAACATATATATCATCATATCTTAAGTTAATTATTAAAATAACTCTTCACAAAGAACTTGAACAGAGTTTTCATGGAAAATATATAATAACGTAAATTTAAAGTTTGGGTAGAAGAGATTACCCTTGCTAGTGTTTATATAATTCAAAGATGATGAAGTTATTCTCTACTTCTTCAATTCACACTTTTTCTCAATTTCTCTAAGTATTTCTCTCTTTGTTTTTCTCTATTTTCTGACTGTTGAAAGCAATATGAATGATATATGATATAAGGCTAATATGATATACGTATATAATAGTCGTGGGTTATGGGTTGTCAGTTAATCCCATAATGGGTTAACTGGCTCCAACCCCCACTAGTGACTTGTTTGGCTAGCTCTCTTCTTCCTTTTTCCTTTTAATATAATTAAATGCTTTATAGTATAGTTTTAATGTCACACTTCTAATTAACCAAATAATCTTACTTAAAATTAATTAAATAAAATATCATAAATCCACAATAAATCATGTTATCACATAATTAAAATTCTCATTTATTAATTATGTCAAATCATTAAATCTCTAATTAATTATTAAATTAATTAGAATAACATTATGCTTATTAAATAATTCATTTAATCAAATAAGCTTAATTAAATTCATACTTTGAATAATAAAATTCTCCACATTAATTTAATACATGTAACACATATAATTAAATTAATCTACCACAATTCCATGACATAATTATATAATTCAATAATTAAATCATAGAAGAATATTTATTTAATTTAATAAATATTAAAATTAAATTACAAAAATCTTGTTCGTCACATCTTTCTCCCTTTAAAATGATTCTGTCCCCAGAATCAAGGTTCAATTAAAATTTTGTCCCGTTACATTCCCCCCTTACAAAGATTCTGTCCCCAGAATTGCTTACACATAAATTAAGTAAATAATTACGAGTAATTCTTCATCATATGCTCTTCGAGTTTCCACGTAGCTTCTTCAGCGTTGTGGTTCCTCCAAATTACCTTAACAGAAGGTATAACTTTATTTCTGAGAACTTTCTTTTTTCTGTCAACAATCTGAACAAGAATTTCTTCATAGGATAAGTGATAAGTAGGTTTTATACCTACTTATTGGATATCAACTTGCTTTATTTACGGCTTGAACTTAAGCATTTTAGTGTCTTTTAATACGTTTTGTTTTTGTTTTGCATATTTCGGACAGGAATCTCTAATGGCATGGTAATGGCTTGATTTAGCATGAACTAGCATAATTTGGCATGGAATTGGAACAAAGCAAGCTGGGATTGGATTTGGCATGAAGGTGGACTTGGCATGAGACAAAGGGGGCACGAGCAAAAAGGGCCTCAATTCAGCAAATGAGAAGGAAAAGGAAGCAAGAAAGAAAGAAGCAAAGAAACCAGCTCTGCAATTGAACTCACTAGCTGAGGAAGCAGGCAAGCACGGCCCCGCCAGGGAAACAAGGGGCCGCAGTGCGCCCGCGTCGGTTAGCGAAGCCAGAAGCTAGCTCTAGACACCCGCGCGCCCACGTCGGGAAAGAGCAGTGAAGCAGCGCGGCCGCGCCGGGCTTGACTAAGACCATTTGACTTATTTTGCTCAGCTGAATGTAATAGATATAAGGCTGATGTTTGCTAGAGAAAAAAAGGAGAACTTATCATAACTCAGACTTCATTTATTTTCAAGTATTGTCTTATATTTCTAGGGTTTGTAGAGAGCTAGAGAGTTGGAGAGCTTCACTCTCTTCCTCATCTAGTTCTAAGTAGGTTTCATTTCTAGGGCTCATCTTGGAGCTTATTTGTGGTCTAAACTCAAGCTTGCTAGCTTCTATTGAAAAGGGGAACCACAAGATTTGCACTCTCTATCTCTCTTTTCTCTACTTTCATAGTTGTTCAATGCTTAGCTTAAATCCCATAATGGTTGGTGGTTCAGTGATGAACTAACTTCTATTATGGGATTCTAATGGATTCTATTTGCTTAGTCTAGGGTTTTATGCCTCTTTGAAATTTATGGATGAGAATGTATAGTTTGCCTAGCATGGTTGTGTTTTATGTTTAGATGCTTGATCAACATCTACTGTAATAGTTTGTATGGAATCGAAAGAGGATGTGTAAACTTAGATTTTTCCATGCTAGCATGTGTTTGTGAAACTTGCATTTGATGAGTTTTGTGATTCGTAATCCGAATAAAAATATACCGTATTGCCATGTGTAGTCAATAGGGAGCTTGCACTTAAATCAGTTTAGCTTATAAATTGCATAGACATATAGCAATTTAGGTTTTATCGATGTTCATGTGATTTCTATATCTTTTGTGGATATTATATGACATGGATTGGGTTTATTAAAAGATAGCCCTATCTCACATTTGTGCTCCCGGCTAGTATTCCTATGTGTAATTCATACATGATTTGAGGTGTTGTTAACCTAGACGATGCGATAGATGAAGTTAGGATCCCATATTTCTCTAATTTTAACCCCTTGCTTGTTAATTAGTTAAGTTTATTTTAAAACCAGTCTAGTTAATTAAAAAACACTTTGACACACGTTTGAGCAGACAAAAATAACCATAGGACTGTTGTATGATAGTTTAAGCCTGACTCATTTCTCCGTGGGAACGATATCGACTTATCAAATTTATTACTTGTCGACTGTGTATACTTGCACGTATTTTGTGCCCGTTTTTGTGAACACCGAAATGGAGCAACAAGTTTTTGGCGCCGTTGCCGGGGATAGTTGTTAGTTTATTACTATTGACATCATTTTTTGTTAGATTTGACTGACTTGAACAAATCTCTTCTTATCTCATTTCTAATTTTATTTTTCATGTGTGTTTCAGGTACTTGTGGTTAGTTTATGCACACATGAGCCTCCAATCCCGAGTTGGTGCCTTGTCAAGAGAACATTAACGGTAGTCTGGTACTTAACAGGGATCACTTCTCTATTCGCAATTTTTATGCTCATATGGTATTCTAACTCATCCTTAGGCAATTCTAAGTTCTTAGCAGAGTCATCCGATATAAATGAACAAGTAGCACCCGAATCAAATAATACATAAGCAATAACTTTATTGATTGAAATGATACCTGACACCACATTACGAGACTGCACAGCATCCTACACTGTCATGTTGAATGTCTTGGCGGTTGGTCGGTTAGTTGTGGTTGGTCCCGTGATAGTTAGAGTATTTCCACCGCTGTTTCTCTTGTTCCCACCTATTCCTGCCCCTCTAGATCCTTTCTTGGAATAGTTCCTAGCCAAGTGGTCCTTCGACCCACATGTGAAGCAGGCGCCCTTCTTAGGGTTAGAACAATTCGGTGCTATGTGGCCTTCCTAACCACAATTATAGCACACCCATTTTCCCTTCATACAGACTCCCAAGTGAGCTTTCCCGCAGGTCAGGCACACTTCAATTATCTTCTTCTGACTCCTTGCTGATTCCCAGTTGACGAGTTATCAGTCCACCTCCTCTTCTGATTGTTACTTCCTCCCGTGTTGCTGCCACTAGCCTTGACACTTTGTCCTTCACTCTTTTTCTTATTCTGATCCTGGTTGTACTTGGTCACAACGTCACTCCCACCTTCAGTGAGAATGGCCTTTTCCAATACTCCAGCAAAAGTGTTCAACTAAAACATTAACACTTTGCTATACAGCCAGGGCTTCAGCCCTTGTTCAAACCTTCTTGCTTTTCTCTCATCCGTGTGTACTTGATACGTGGCGAACCTAGCCAACTCATTGAATTTCGCCGCATAGTCTGGTATGGGCATATTCCCCTGCTTGAGTTCCAAAAATTTTACCTCCATCAGGTTCTGTGAGCTGGTCGGGAAATACATCTCGAAAAACATTTCTTTAAACCTCTCCCAGGTTATTACGCCTTCTCCTCCTCGGACCTTGTTTGCATACCACCAAAAGCTGGCTTCTGATTTTAACATGAACGTTGCGTAGGCGGTCATCTGGTCCTCCCTTACTCTAGCGACGTCAAACACTTTCTCCATCTCCATAACCCAAGTTTGAGCTTCTATCGGGTTCGTGGAGCCTTTAAACTCTGGCGATCCCACCGCTTTGAAGTCCTTAAACGAGCTATTTGGTGGAGCTTGAGGTTGATTGTTAATTTCTCTGGTCAGTAAGTTCACCAATTGCTACACGGGATTAGCATTAGCATTAGTGTAGTTGTTGTTCGTTAACCCTTCTTGGGTCGGTTGACGGTTTGGTCTTCTTCTCGGCGGCATATTTCTATTTAAGATATACGCTAATTAGATCTTTATTCAATCCTTTAAATATTCTAGACTTAACTTAAACATTTTAACATAATCACTTAACACATTATCTCAAATAAACTCTGATATTTTAATTCATCAAAAGTTTAAAACATAATAAGATAGCATCATTGCTATTTACATCAACTATCCCGAGATAAAGAATCTTTAGGATTTACATCATCAAAATATTCCTTGTTTATAATCACATTGGAATTTACATTATTAAATATCAAATAAATATCGCATAATCAAACTGTTCCTATCACTGCCTACAAAGGCGTCGAACAACTTTACTGCGTTCTTCCTCCATGTTGCGGAACATCGTCCTGCGATCTAGCATATACCAGGGCAGAACATTGAATTAGACGGGATAGTACATCACCCAAACCTGGGCCTTGTCAATTGCATTCTGAAACGTATAACCCGTCTCCCTAATCTTTGCTCTCTTTGCAGGAACAATATCCTCTACAAGATCGGCACGTCGTGAATCTCTCACCTAAGCATCCTCTGATGTGACACCCCCAAATTCGAGTACTTCAATTCCACGGAATTTGGTGTTCATTGTAAAAATATTATCTATCTATCTACCTATAATAAATACCAACCATGCAATAGATAGAAATAAATCCTCCCCCTATGGGGTTACAACATCTGAATAATAAATACAATCCCATGTCATACTAACCTTAAATCTTAAGTGCGGAAACGTAAATAGATAATAAGTCTTACACAACTTAATATAAGTCTTAAAAAATAATATATCAAATAAACGACAAGTCTTCATCACTTATTGACCTTGCCCTTGCCTTTGCTAGTAGAAGGCTAGTCGGACCTTTCCGTCTTAACTACAATGTTATTATTACACAAAAGTGAGCACGATTGCCCACAAATATAACAATATAACAATAATATAATAACATGCGAGTGAATCAAAGACTTCTGAATAAGGAAAAATCGGCTTTTGAATCAAGAATGAATAATAGGAATCAAAAGAACATCTGAGGGTCATAAAACCTGGAACTATGTCATAGGTTGTAAAGTGTTTATACTTTAAACCTGTAACAGTTATAAGACTATGGACTCTACTTCTCGTATTTAGGGGGATCAGCCCTTAGTACCAAACTGTGCACAATATCTTAATGCTAAAGCATCGTCAATCCCCTATAATAGGGTTGTTCATCTCAGTTTGACATCAGAGTCCGCACCAAAGAAAGTTTGATTTGGATAAGCTCTCTAATAGTTCTAGAATTTAGAACTTTCATCAACTTTGGACTAGTCGAATCAGTAAGGGTTCGCTAGTCTTACAAGGTTCAACAATAAACGATATTCAAATTGAATAATAACTTCTCAAGAGTATACAATTGAATAAGTATTGTATAACTGGAATCATGCTTTTAAAGGTAATATAATATCTCATATGAAATCTAAACTTGACTAACAAGTATAAGAACTTGTATCATGATAATATTTCAAGAATAGAAAACTTGCTCAATAAAAGTAAACTTTGAGTTTAGTAACTTGCTTGACATAAGAATAAGGAATAGAACGCTTATTCAACTTAAAGAGTTTAGATAAGAAAACTTGCTTAACGATAATAAGTTAGGGATAGAATATTTGCCTCGTGCGCAAGCTACAAATCTAGTTACAATTCAATTCCTCAACGTTCTACACATTACATTGCATACGATGTCGATTAGTTTCATCACTTTTATGTTCAACTGTTGAACGTTTCATTTAAGTCAACTTACAACTTGGTTCACAGTGTTAACTCGTTAACTAACCACATAACATTAGTATAAACTCATAACATGCATACCATACAAGCGTAAGTAAGACAATCATAATTAAGTCGTACCATCACAATATCCAAGTTCACACTTAGTTTATTAACAAGAAACTTCACATTAAGTTATACATGGCAATGACTTAGTTTATTAACATGAACTTCAAATCATATAATATGTGTTATTAACATGTTATACAATAGCATTACATGTTCATCAACTCCTCAAGTATGTTATAACATAGTATTACACTTGGCACGACGTTTCGACGTTCATTCGTCGCACGCCCGACTCGTCCCTCTTGCGTACGCTTAACATGCTCATGCAATTTGTCTAAAACATCATTGATTAATGTTAAACATCATTATATTTCATAATATTAATGTTTTATAACTTATCACAACATCTTTTATCGTCGGGAGCACTACACTTGCGTACGGACATGTCTGACGCCCTCCGATTGCCTCCGAATACGCATCAGTCACAAAGATTGCCATTTTGACCACTGTTAACCACTTCAAATAAAAAAACTTAAAGAATGAAAGTTGTAGATCTACTCGTTATCTTTTCGAATCATTCTGAATCGCCTTAATCAGTTTTCATATGAAGAAGTTATGATTATTTTCTACAGGAGGTCAAAACAGTCTCAGAAACCAAAAAAGCTCCCGGAGAGCACCCACCCCCACTGGGGCGGGGCCCCCTGCTGGTGCACTTTCTGGTTCGTGATTTTGACAGTTCATTGGCCCAATTACTCCAATTAAATACAAATTAAACTAGTACTGTGATTTCTATGAAGTATAAACTTCATAGAAACATCATACCATGCTACTAACATCTTAAATTATGCAATTACTTGAATAAAATCATGAAATTTCACTGTTCTTGGTGTTCTTGATGGTTTTGAAGAAAAACATAAAATTTGACGTCATAGATTCGTTATAACTCCGAATCCGTCCGTTCAAAGTTTGTTTTTTTTTATTTTAACATGTATTATCATAATCTATTGTCAAATTCATGTTAAACAGCCAATTTAAAGTATACAAATGTTCGTAAGGGCCATATATACAACTTTTATATACTCTATAACTTTTGAAAAACCCAATTAAAATATAATTACATGAAATTGATGATTTGAAAACATACATAGATGGTAGAAAACATGTTATGATTATATCTTAACATTTATATACACATAAATCATCAATTCATGCATTGATCACAAAATAATTGTTTTACAAAGAACTCAAAACAGTCGTTAATGGAAAACTCTGATTATAGCATGTCTATATGAAATTGGTTACTCTAACACATGAATACATGATATAAACCATATAATATACATATATATCATCACATCTTAAGTTAATTGTCAAAATAACTCTTCACAGAGAATTTGAACAGAGTTTTCATGGAAAATATATAAGAACGTAAATTTAAAGTTTGGGTAGAAGAGATTACCCTTGCTAGTGTTTAGATAATTCAAAGATGATGAAGTTCTTCTCTACTCCTTCAATTCACACTTTTTCTCAATTTCTCTCTTTTCTAACTGATGAAAACAATATGAATGATATATGATATAAGGCTAATATGATATACGTATATAATAGTCGTGGATTATGGGTTGTCAGTTAATCCCATAATGGGTTAACTGGCTCCAACCCCCACTAGGGCCTTATCTGGCTAGCTCTCTTCTTCCTTTTTCCTTTTAATATAATTAAATGTTTTATAGTATAGTTTTAATGTCACACTTCTAATTAACCAAATAATCTTATTTCAAATTAATTAAATAAAATATCATAAATCCACATTAAATCATGTTATCACATAATTAAAATTCTCATTTATTAATTATGTCAAATTATTAAATCTCTAATTAATTATTAAATTAATTAGAATAATATTATGCTTATTAAATAATTCATTTAATCAAATAAGCTCAATTAAATTCATACATTGAATAATAAAATTCTCCACATTAATTTAATACATGTAACACATATAATTAAATTAATCTACCGCAATTCCATCACATAATTATATAATTCAATAATTAAATCATCGAAGAATATTTATTTAATTTAATAAATATTTAAATTAAATTACACAAATCTTGTTCGTCACACCCGCGCGCGGCCAGTGGCGTACAGCGCCCTGCTGCTTCTGCAGCTGGGATTAGCAAAGCAGCCACTTTTCAATTTTCTCTCTCGTTGCCCGTAACTCCCTTTAATACGATTTTTGGATATGTTGTACATGGTATGATAAATTATTTTTAAAAAATTTCAGGACTGATATTCGGGTACATTAAGTTGTCCAAACAGGGTATTCAAATTGACCATTCGCACATATTTTTCAACTTTTCGTTTAACGCTCAAAAGTCGCCATAATGCGATTCAACCCGACTTTCTTGCTAACTAAGGCTTGATTACCAAAATATGACTTGCCTACAGTTTTAACTCGTTTAAATTCCATGTTGTTGGTCATTTTGACCCTCTACGGCCATTAATCGAACATATTACGTGTATTCTTTGTCCTATTCGATTTCTTAGCCGTTTATTAACGGTTTTCCCCCATTCCATTCCTATAACATCTCACAACACCAATCTATCAAATAATTTTCTATATCCATTCTTTCATACATAATTTGTGTACAAAATCCAAAAAAATAAATGGACATTAGTAAACTAAAGTTTACTAACAAAACCAATTTGTTTATTCTCTTGATATTAAAACCATACTACTCCCATATTATACATACATAAATCAAAATAGATTGAATACAATGAAAATCCATTACAATTTACATCATATAATATTAAACTTTCAATAAATAAAGTTTAGCAAATAAAATCACCCCATTACATATCTTTGATTAAAATTCAAATTCAATAAGAATTTTATACCTTCAACTTCTCATCTCCAATCTTGATATCCTTTAATTAACTCAACTCTTTGGCTCCAATCTATCCAAGCTCTCTCAACACAAAATTCCTTCACTTAATCATTTTGTAAAATTTAAAAATCTCACCCACTTTGGAGAAGAGAGGCCACTGGTTTGGAAGAAGAGAAGAAGAAGACTTTGAATAATTCTCTAAGTCAAATTCCTTGGTGCCAAAGCTTTGTAATAGTGTAGTCCTTACTCCTTTTCTCCTCTCACACACACACGGCAACTTAGGGAGAAATTTGCTTGGAAATTGAGTTTACAATAGTACATAGGTACTATTGTAATTAATCTCTCACATATTAATTTAATATCCAATTAGTTTAATTCATAAATTACCTTTATTAGTTACTCCCAAATTTAGTAATTCCAATATAATTGTATCAAATTAATACTTTCCTTAATTTAAGTATTTTTACCTCTTGGAACATATATAATTATTACCCATTATGATAAATAAATAAATTATATACTCCCAAACAAAATATTAACTATTAGGGTTACTCACATATTTATTTAGTAAAACCAAATAAATATGTGTTACATCATCCACCATGCAAATGCAATTTATTTGCTAACTTATGCTATTAGAAAAAATATAATTCATGCTATTAAGATATTACAACCTATAAATAATATCCTCATCCTTATTAAAATAAATTTGTTAGAAATTTATCTCCATGCTCTTGGGTAAAGTATATATACGTATTCATAAATACTCAACCCACTCATTTACTTTATCAATAAATGGATTAAATCAATTCTGTCACAACACATAATAACTATATAAATATATTATATATTTATTATCACATAAACACACTGATCACATTAACCTCTTCTTATTACATAACAAATATATAAACTTGTTATATATTTATTATCACCTTAACACATCAGTACTATCTTATCATATAATAAATATATAAATACAATATATATTTATTATTACATAATAAATTGTTCACCTCATATTCTTTCCAACACTTAATAAATATATAACCATGATATATATTTATTATTACATAACCAAATGTTATACTCAACATTTTTATTCTCATATAGTAAATTAAAAAAATGTATTCACTACTTTCTCATATTATTATTATAAGAACTATAGGAAATT
This sequence comes from Panax stipuleanatus, assembly GCA_020205555.1. Taxonomy (NCBI): domain Eukaryota; kingdom Viridiplantae; phylum Streptophyta; class Magnoliopsida; order Apiales; family Araliaceae; genus Panax; species Panax stipuleanatus. Next base: position 77,463,689 of record CM035119.1, on the reverse strand, counting down.
TTAGTTCTTACATTCTTCCCCTCTTATAAAGATTCTGCCCCCCGGATCGCAAAACAAAATTACTCAATTAACTGAGGATAGTTTGTTTTCATCCTCTCTTCTAATGTCCACGTTGCTTCCTCAACATTGTGATTTCATTCTACTACCTTTATCTAAGGTAACACGTATCTTCTCATACTTATTCATTCGTATCCATCATTTGATTAGGAATTCTTGCTTACATACTTCAATTCTGATTCAACCATTATAGGTTCCTGGCTTCTTACATATCTTGTGTCGTAATACCAACATATAGAATACCATAAACATATGTATATGTTTGGTAACTTGGGAGGTAAGGTCAATTCATGAGCTACCTCTTTTATATTTACTCAACTTTTCAAAAAGTTCTATAATCGTTGACTTATATTCTCTTCTCTATTATATCATAATTTCTCTTTCTAGGACAATACTTTTAATCTATTTATGACATATGTCAATCTGTCTTCTTATGAATTGCTGAACCACATACCACTTCTTCCACCAATCTTTAACCGTTAAAGGTATACATAATAATTTAATATTTATTATCTTATGAGTTAACCTGTGACTCATTCCCAAAACCAACAACACCATACACTAGTATTTCTTAACTTGTTCTTTCGATTAAGGATAATGCACAACATTCAACCTCAACTCCATTCCCCTATACTCTTGGAATCTTTTCTATAACTTCTTTGCGTCTCTCGGATCCTGACCCGATTCAATCATAACTATTACCTCATGATTGGAAATAATTTTCTTGACTCAAAGCTTACTTAAACTTATCTCTAATCGATATAATTACATCCACTCATCAACCACATACTTTACATCATATCACGCCCTACCTTATTCACATTACTAAAAAAAATCTTGTCACAAAATTTCTTATGATATATTACCAATTTCATTTTGGAATTCCTATAAATCCTTTAATCTTCTTCATTCGGCCATAACTTTTATTAAAGCGAGCACTTATGGACACACATTCTGTGACCCTTATTATTTTAGTTCCATTATATGAGAACTCAAATTCCTCCTTCAAATCTTTTAAACTTATTTCTCTTTAACATTGGCAATTCTTTGCCTTATCTTCTTACACTTCTCGCCTTTGAAACCGTGCCTTACCTATTCTATCTATAATAGCTAGACAATTCTTCCTCATATAAGTTTTCATTTGAATTTTTTCGGATATCTTAACTCTAATTTCATAATTCTCCATCATATGTTCAAAACTGTTGAACCTCTTAATTCCATTCTTGATTCACAATTTGTGACTTTCATATACTAACACTATTTCCTTAACAATTTCAACATCATTTACAAGGGTTCCTTCTGATATTCTTGTGTCTTAACTTTGACCAAGATATCATCTACGCATATCATTACTAATCTGCTCACATATACTTCAAATACTTTAAACCTTTTTATTTATAAATGCGATTCACGCATTCTATCACCCGAACTATATCACCGAAACTCGTAACAAATTCTGACCAATATCGTCGGAATATTATCTTTCCTTATCTATAACTTATGATACTTCATTCTTTGCTTTAGCTTCAAACAATACTTCATTCCTCCTTTTTTGACATATCAAGGAAATCACTGATCCTAGCATTTTATTCGAACAAAAAAAAATCCAACAACTTGTTTACCACAGCCATTTAACCTATCTTTATTTCCACTCTTTGAACATCCATAACATAACCTCAATAGCCTTTACTATTCTCCTTAACAGCCTTTCTAGCTTACATCATCTTTTTCAAGAAACGAGAATATCTCGATCATTTGCTATTATCACATATTTACCTTATACTGTTTCACAGTTTTAAGGTTCACCTTACTTTTACCGGTATTATTTCATTGCTCTATGGTCATTTAACCAAATCATTACATCGTATTACTTTATAACACTTATCTCCGCAAAATATTATCTGGTACTTATCACAACCTTAAGTTTTACTAGCTTCTTAATCCACCTTTGCTTTATGGTTCACCAACTAAATTCATTCCTAGAATTTCATCAATCATTAACATTAAATCAAAATTAATTCCATCATTACTTCATGACTTCCTATCTCAACACAACAATACTTATTACCAATCTCATCAGGGACTACACCCTTCCTTTCATCTTCTATTTTCATAACGAACTTCTAGATTCTCCAAAATCTTCTAGTCTTCGCAGTCCGTCCGTTGAGCTGTCTGGCTCAGTTTTCACTCGGGATTGCTGTGATGGTTCTGTGTGACCTTCTTCATAGCAATTTGATTTAATTTAATGTTGAGTTGGAAAAATTACTCTTTTGCCCTTCCAGATTGGTTTTGGGCTTGATGTGGCTGCATCTGTCTTTCTTTAGGGTTATCTCCAAGGTTTGACTATTGTTGACTTTCGTCTGTTTTTAGGACTGTCTCTGAAGTTGATTTGATGATTCCTATGGCTGTCTTCGGGGGTCTGGTTTGTTGATTTCTTGGGGCTGTCTTCGAGGGTCTAGTTTGATGATTTAGACTTCCAAGGTTGTCTCTGGAAGGTAAAAGACGATTCTGCCCTCCTGCATGGTTAGTAACAGGAATGCAAAATTTTGAGTGTCTATAGATGCCCCTCTTTATCATGTTTATGTAATGCATTGGAATGAACATGATAAAGATTGCTAGGCACTTGGAATATGATAAATGCAAATGTAATGCAATACATGGTATCATATGCTATGAATGCTATATGCCTCTGTGGGGTTAGCTGCCACAGGTTGTATCATCGTCCATTCCCTATTCTCTGCTGGGGATGACTTTCATGGCTGATACCACTAGACCTTTTCGAATTTAACATTGGGGTTGTTACCAACGCTCTCTTTTCCAGATACATTTTCTAGTTTTACCTCTGCTAGGGATATTCCTGTTTTTACGAGTGACCTCATTAGGGATTCCCGAGGTTTATCTTGATGATAGTCTGCATTGGTTTGCATTTTCGGATCCTTCCTGACGCTACACTGATATTGTCACCAACGTTTGAGATTTCTATCCGGTCGATGCCGACTTTCATGCTGAGGATAGAATTCTTGATGATCACTTAAAAGTAGTATGCACACAAGCCAATCATGTTTGATGATAAAGCATATACTTTGTAACAATCTTATTCATTTATTAATAAAAGAGTTATTTAATTAAAGACATTTAATTATCTACATGGCGCTGTTATAATAAAATGTGATAAACCCATAGTTTTAAGCAATGCTTTTAGAATCATGATGATGATCATGCTAATGAGATCTAAATTCTTAGACAGCTTAAAACTAAAATAGTTCTCAATCGTTGGATTACTAAAAAGGGGATTAGTGAATCCGGATAGATTGGTACATACGTTGTTCGCTCATTGGATGAGGATGATCGATCTCATGATCATTTGTGTGGAGACATTAAAGCAAGTATGTAGGTGCGTATTGGAGAATAAGTTCACTGAACGTGGTTCGCTGAGGAATACCTAATAGAGTTTTACTTACCTATCAATAGGAATTCCTCAAGTGATAGTAGTACAAGTGATCCTTAGACTTGAGATCATCATAGTATCTTGTATATGATAAGTTATACTTTGACATGTCCCTTAAGACCATTAAGGTATATCAAAGGGTATGCTTGGGTATAATAAGTTATATATAGAGATAATAAATGATCAATAAAGAATCTACTGCTTCTAGTAAAAGAAGAGAATGTCCCATGTGATTCGATAAATGACAACCCAGGAATCCTTGGCCAAGGTGGAATGAAATTAGAAAGAAGTTTCAAATTTGCATTATTTGGTGTTGTGCATTTAGGATTGAAATATATATAATTAAATAAAATAAGATTTGATAGTAATTTCATATCTTAGATTTAATTGGGACATTGTATTGTGGAAGGATTGAATTTTACGGTAACTATTAACTCAAATGTTCTTTTATGATTAATGTTGAAATCTATATTATCTAGAAAGTCGTTGATCGCTAAGGGGGCTTACCCTTATTGTAGAATAAATGTTATTTATATAAATGAATTAAATAGTTTAGTTTATTTAAATAATATTAAAATTGTTCTAATTCATTTATTCACAACTGGTTTAATATGGAAAACCTAAAGGGTCACACCATAAAAGGAAGAATATTTATTTAAGAAGCAAATGACATAATCGTAATAATAAGTTAAGTGTATTTAATTTAATCTATGGTGATAGAATAAATTAAATATCTTAATATTTATTATTTAATATTTTAGAAATATTAATTATAAATTAATAAGAGGGGTCTTATTATTATTATTATTTAATTCTTAAAGAAGTTTGGAAATTAATTAATAAGATACTCTCTCATATATATATATTCCTAATAAGATTAGGAGGCTAATTAATTAAAAGAGTTTAATTATTTCCAATAGGATTGGGAAGCCTAATTAATTAAAAGGGTTTAATTAATTAATATGAAATCCTAATCCTAAATAGTTTAGGAGGGTTGCCTACATCTATAAATAAGAAAGTCTTATTATGGAACAAGGTTACATACTTTATTCCAAAAGTTGAGAGAGTACACCTTTTCTATAGAGATAGAAACTAAGGTTTTGCCAAACACCCTTTTTCTTGAATTCTTGTTCTTTCTTGGTAGATCACGTCTAGAGGCCAAACACTTGAGTTGCTAACGTTGATCAAAGAAAGGAATCAACCCGGTGAATTCAAGTTGAACGCGAAAAGGAATTGGAGTTGAACTCGTACGTGAGGAAGCTCGCTTTTACGAGAGTATGAATCTAATCTCTATCTATTTCGTTTAAATAATAATTACGCATAAAGGATGATCCGGGTATATGGTTTGTAAAATTTTAAAACTCTGATTTACCATGCTTCCACTATTTTAATGCAATTTGATTGTGTTCACGAATCTAACAAACCTAACATCACTATCATAACATCCTCTCAATGTCTACTTGAACGGTAGTTTCCAAAGGGTGATCATCATCAAACTTTCTTGATGCTTACTCGAATGGTAGTTTACAACGGGTGACCTTCACCGGCTCTTTTCGATGCCTACTCAAACGGTAGTTTACACCGGTCCACTGAACTGATTTGATGCCTACTGGAATAATAATTTACAGGGTTGACCATCACCGAACCTCCTCGATGCCTACTCAAACGGTAGTTTACAAGACTGACCATCACTGAACCTCCTCGATGCCTACTCGAACGATAGTTTACAACGATCGACTGAACTGATTTGATGCCTACTCGAACGATAGTTTACAGGGTTGACCATCACCGAACCTCCTCGATGCCTAGTTGAACAGTAGTTTACAATGGTCGACTGGACTGATTTGATGCCTATTCGAACCGTAGTTTAAAGGGTTGACCATCACCAAACCTCCTTGATACCTACTCGAATGGTAGTTTACAACGGTCGGTTGAACTGATTTGATGCCTACTCGAACTGTAGTTTACAATGGTCAATTGAACTGATTTGATGTCTACTCGAACGGTAGTTTACAGGGTTGACCATCATCGAACCTCCTCGATGCCTACTCAAACGGTAGTTTACAACAGTCGACTGAATTGATTTGATGCCTGCTCGAATGGTAGTTTACAGGGTTGACCATCACCGAACCTCCTCGATGCCTACTTGAACGGTAGTTTACAACGGTCGACTATACTGATTTGATGCCTACTCGAACGGTAGTTTATAGGGTTGACCATCATCGAACCTCCTCGATGCCTACTCGAACGTTAGTTTACAACGGTCGACTGAACTGATTTGATGCCTACTCAAATGGTAGTTTACAGGGTTGACCATCATCGAACCTCCTCGATGCCTACTCGAACGGTAGTTTACAATGGTCGACTGAACTGATTTGATGTCTTATCTGGAGATTTCTTTTATAATAGATTCCATCATCGGTCCTTCCCGATGAAGATAGTTTTCCATGGTCGTCCTTGCCAGGTTTTTAGGATGTCATGCTGGGTTGATGCCAGTGACCTGTAACGTCGAATCCGCTGTTCTTGGCAAAAGTAGCTTTCAACAGTTTACAACATTGGCCCTTTCCCGATGTTACGCCGGGGTTGTCACCAACGGTTTGCAACATCAGATACTCTGATCTTCGTCGAAGCAGTTCTTAACGACTTTCATCACCAGACCCTTCCCTGATGCTACCCTGGAGCTGTTACCAATGATTTGAATCATCGGATCCCTTTTCGATGCTACGCTAGAGCTGTGACCAACGGTTTACAGAAGATTTTCGTACTTCAAAGTTTAACGCACCGTTTCAGGGTTTCAGACCCTTTTTGCTTAATCGCGTAGAACCTTTTTTGCTGATTTGACTTCTTGGCTTTAGGGGACCCTGCTGTAACTCAAATTTGATCAAGACGGAGGGGGTGGGACCCACCTTAAGTTACAGCAGGTCTACCTGCGGCTGCCGTAGGTAGACTAGCGAAAGACCGAGGGGGATTTATACTCATTTTTGACTTGAAAAAAATTGAATAATCCAAAAATTCCCTCTCAGATCTACTCATTTTGGGCTGCTTTTCACGAAATTTGTCACCGTACAAACGTTTTGCACAACTCTAGTAATGTTTACATCCTTTCTTTTTAAGTTTTAACCGTTAGAACGTTAGTTTTCATGCAGTATGAATTTAAATGCAATGTATCAAATATGTATGCATAGATGACTTAATAAAAATGAATAGACCTAGTAAATACGTGTATTTTACCATGCTTAACATTCCGGTATAAAATATTTTCATAACTGTCAATTTTCACCATTTGTGGCTGGTTTATTCATTTTATTTGAGGACAAATGAGCATGGATTTTCAAATAAAAATACACATGGTAATTTAGCTGCTATTATGAGTTTAATTCTAATGTTTTTCATATATATGAAATGCTCATGATTTTGGGTTGGTATACTACTGAATGGCCACCTAGTAATGCTTATGTGCATGCGGATAGTTTGTTTTACAAAGGAGACTCTGACGAAATTTTTTCACGAGTCTGGGCATTTAATATGCATGCAATTTTAACTCTACTTGGGAAGTACGTTAAACTAATGCATGTTTTGACATAGGCTATGCATGATGCAATGATTTTGAATTTAATGGCTTTAATTTCGAAGTGTACCTCACCCTTTCTGAGGTGATTTAGAGATTTTGTTTAGGTTTTGGACCTAAATAGATTAAGCAGCTCTCGCTGGGTTTCCTCAGGTGTGAGAAGGAGGGCTTTAGATGCCCCTTTGCCTCGTCTGGCCAGGCAGCCTCGCCGGTTGACCGAGTTAATGATTCGTCCCATTCAAGTGGATAAGATGGAAGTTATAGATAAGGAGGATGATGTTCCAGTTGAGGATACCACTCCTTCTTCTTCTACTCCCCATCAGAAACTTCCAGCTATTAACGTGACAATTCTAGATCTGCTGGATAATTTGAGACGTCATCTGCCGATTTACCTTCACGCGAACGAGGTAATATCAATTTTTATATTTGCCTTTCTTCTTTCTCCACTTTTGAGAAATTGGTTTAATCTTGATTTTGAACTTGATGCAGGTTCCCGGCTTCACTCAGCCTAGGGGGAACTGGTTTAGTATTCACTCTTTGTACCGGACCCTTTATCCGGAGTATTAGGTCATTGTCCACTCTTGGGGCTTTGAGGCCTTCTTTTCCATTCCACCCGGTCGCATCCCGTGGGTTTATCTGAGGGATTTATCTGAGCGCAGGTTCCACCAGACTTAGTCTATCCATCTGCTGGACTGTGAGGTGATGATGACACCGATGGACTGGCAGTTCATCACTGGGATAAAGTTTACAAGGGAGCTGGTACTTTTAGCAGCTAATATTTCTCCGGCTGCAGTTCGATCCTTATTGGGAGTTCCTGCTTTGGCTCTCAAGGGTTGGGCTGTCCGTTCTGGCCCTTTATGCATTGATGCTGAATATAGTTTTGTTCGAGCCCCTGCCTGCTGATCAGAGGGATAGAGATCGCATCCTTCGGAGATTATTCTTGGTCATCATCAGGGGTTATTTCCTAGTGGACAACCCCTCGACCGTTTCTATTGCTTTGGTCAGCACCACTCGTGATGTGGACCGTGTGACGCCCCCAAAATCTCAACACTCCCTGTAGCAGATTTGGTGCTCACGTAAATGTTCCATAAGATAATAATTCCTATCAATCCAAGATTCACAGTATTCCACAACGAATAGTAGTTCTCGTCAGAACATTTACTGTGTTGGGATACCCTCACGTGGATGAATAGGTTTACAATCTCACGGATATTTCTTTCATATCAATAATTCCTATCTATCTGACATTCGCAGTATTAATGCAAGGATCGTTCATGGAACTGAGGGGCGCTACCTCAGTGCATCAGAGAACGCACCGATCTTTCAATACTCCCATTCAGATGTATAGTTCATATAGATACTATACTTCTTTCTATTTTCTAGAAAGGTATAACTAATCAATTGACAAAAGATAATAATATGTTATATATTCTTAAATTTGATTACAATAAATCCCAACTTACTATTACATCAAAATTTTCAAAGATGTAACCAAAACTTAACTTAATAGAGTTTTTCTATCCACATGATTGAGTTCTGGAACTTCTGTTATGCCAGTCAAAGCTGCAAAGGAAAAGAATAATTGCAAGGGTGAGCTATAGAAAGCTTAGCAAGTTTGAAACAAGTTATACTTTATACTCACACTGAATATGAATTGAATGAACATATTGTTCAAAGTTTTTTCATATATATACTGAGGTTTGATCTGCCAAACCCCACATATTACGAGCTTCTATCAGTCATAAAGACTTAGCAACCCGAGTTGATTCGGTTAACCAAACCACACTCCTAACAGTCATAAAGACTTATAGGAGCTCTGTTCGGATATCTCATAGGGGATCAGCCTAATCATATCCTAGGAGTATGCATATCATCCTACCAGTCCAACAAGGTCAGTGCTATAACTTCCTGTAAATATAACCCCCGGTCAGTGCTATAACTGTCGGTATAATAGTATCAGTATATATATCTGTACCAAACAACATTGGTTTTACCACAGTTTATGCTTTGATATCAAATCAAACACATTTTACGCAAACAACAGTTCATATGGTTTGGTTATGCTTGAACAATAAGCAATAACCCTTTTTCAATTCACATATATCACGAATAATGTTTATAACAAGTTCGTATGGCATCAATATAAGAATTACATTTAATACAAAATTAAACGTAGTTAAAAAACTTGCATGCTCCAACGATTATCGCTAAGCAATCTAATTAAATCTTTTAGAGAAGACCTATCATCAATAAGATTGATCTTTCAATCAGCATAACATATCTTAACTCAACTATTTTTAAAATAAATTATCTAACATTTAGTCACATAATCAAACATTAAATAATTCCTTAACTTATTAGTAATATTATCTTTCTTTGATAATATTTTAATTATTTAATCATTATCTTAAAACTCTCGTTTAATATTATTAATTATTTAATAATATTTTATTCACTTCTTAATATTATTAACCATTTAATAATATCTTAATCACTTCTTAATATTGTTAATCATTTAATAATATCTTTAATCCTTTATAAATATTATTAATTATTTAATAATATTTTACTTGCTAATATTATTAATTATTTAATAATATCATAATCATTTATAAATATTATTAATCCTTTAATAATATTTCAATTACCTAATAATATTTTATTCATTTATAAACAATTTAATTTAATTATTTATCTCTTACTATTTAATTTATTTAACACACATAATATGCCATTCATATAATATTTTATTAAAAATAACCAAAATACCCTCATAAAGTCTTATTATATCATATAATGATAATTTAATTATTAAAATCAAATTTCCAAGTTTTATAACTCAATATAACTTAATTTTTTCATTTATTCTTAACTCATTCATAGGCATGAAAAATACCAAATCAACTTATTATTTTTTATATTATGGGGAATATCAGTATATGATATTTTAGTTACAAAATAATTTTCTTGCAATTTTTCAAATTCGTTTGCAATTTTTAAATAGGCTAAAATAGTCCAAAATAACAACATTTATCATAAATTATCCTTTTATCAAAAAATTCTAAAATTCATAAGGTAGCTACATATTAACCAACACAGTTTCATGTAAACATTTCACATTTTTTTGAGTTAAATTCACTGAGTTATTACAGTTTATTTTTAAAATCACATTTTCTTATAAAATCCATCTCCCTTTCTAGAGATCCAAAAATTCCCATCTTTGGACATGACCTATTTAACTTGATATACTATCATAACACAAAAGGCCAGAATGTTTAGAGCATCAAAAGTAACCGAAACAGCCTTCACCAAAAATGACCAGAAAAGTCATTTGATTTTTCCAGATTTTTGTCGGCAGGGAGTGTTTTACGAAAAATGATACCACGGTTGATTCGTTTAACATTTTTGAGTGCTACAACTTGGGATCATCAGATAACTCATGTATCTAACTCACCTCTTTGGCGGATCACAAAAATAATTTATAGATTTTAAATGGTAAAGCCTCAAAGTAAACTGATTTTTTGGGTTTTTAAGCCAAAAAATAGTTTTTAATCTTCTTCCTTTTTGAAACTCATCAACACATAAAATAGTAAGATTCAAGCATGAAACTTTATAAAACATGTAGATATAGTACTCTAGAGTTTAAGAACATAAGTTCATCACTAAATCTAAAACATCCATAAGAGTAAACATAGATCTAAAAATAGGTTTTAGGTTAAGGAGACTTTTAAACCTTTTGGATCTTCTTCTTTCAAAATAGTTGATGAACTTGGATATCATGGATCAAAACTCCTCTCTTCTTCCCATCTTTGAGGTCCGAACCCTCCCCTCTCTCTTTCTCTTTTTTATAACTTTGATTTGGTGAAGAAGATTGAAAACCTAACAAGTATACTTGCTTTTTTATTAAAACTAAGGGCAAAATAGTCTTTAACCATTACTAGGAATGGGCAAGATGGTCATTCCACCATCTCTGAGAAATTTTCTAGAAATTTCCTTCTAGGATACAAAGGTCATTAGTGAGATTCTTTAAAGGCAATTTGGTCATTTTATCACTCAATAGGAAATTTTCTAGAAATTTCTTACGAGGACACTATAGTTATTATTAATTTTTCTTGGGGTAAAATAGTCATTTCATCATTACTAGGAAGCTTCCTAGCAATTTCCTCCTAGGACTCAATTATAACTGATGTTGAGTGTGAAAATTGTGTAGCTAAGGATTGGCTAAGCATAAGAATCAAAGTAAGAGTATTTTAGTCTTTAATCCATTTCTTAATCTCTAAGCATTGATCCAATGGTTTTGGTTGATATTAGGTGTCAATATATGGCTGATAAGACTCTCTTTTAGCACATGTTGAGAATCTAGCAAATGATGACTCATAGATTTGATCTTATCACCTAAAATGGAAGATAAAGGGTATTTTGGTAATTTCCCCTATACTAAGGGTAATTTAGTAATTTCCCAATTAATTTTAAGGATAATTTAGTCATTTTACATATTTTTAGAAATTCTAAAATTTATCTCTTATGTTTTGATCAGTAGGGTTTTGTTAATCATAATTAAGGTTTAATGAACAAAAATTTGGGTTTTGTATTAAGGTTAGGGTTTCCTAATTCTCAATTAGGGTTTCCTAACAAGATTTCTACAAATGTATGCCTTTATAATTATACTTAGTATTAACCACATAACATTCAATATATAAAGTCATAATTTCCTATTTATAACCCCGATTAATAATCAAAGTCTTATTCAAATTAAGGTTTTGATAAACTATTCACTATTACCTCCTTTACTTTTCTTAGTCAACTTAAAATAAATAATTTGGCTAATCTGTTGAATTCATATCACATATACTCAAAATAATTATATCCACAATAATGATAATAATAAAAAAATTTATTCGTAAAATATTTAATTATGTAAAATTCCCGGTCCTTACATTCTCCATTTCTTATAAGGATTCCGTTCCCGGAATCACCATCATTGTATAGTTAATTTATGTCTGTCATTCGACCGTTTTTCCTTTTTTTTATCTCATTCAGGAACCAAAAACTCTTTGCTCAACCTAAGTTTTATTTGACTTGTCATGGCTCATAATTTCCTTAGTCGAAATTAACCTTTTATATTTACTTGGTATATCATAATCTAGTTATCAATGGAATTCAAATTCATTCTTCAAGATCCTTTTATTAACGAGTTATTTATCTTAGCTATGTCTTTTCCTGGAATTTTCTTTCGTATGTCTATATTCAAGGGATCCTAATGTTTACAAGGGTAAATGTATTTTTCTTAGCAACTTACGGTACGTAAGAAAAATAGGTTATCCATTATATGGACATGAAATTTTATCTAAGATGAAATCTTCTCGGTCTGCATAGGTCCATAGTGTATAATATATTTATAATTAGGATCTCATTTATTCTTTTCAATATCTAGAATGGTTCAATGGATCTCGGCCACGATTTCCTTTTCTTACCAAAATGTATTTTACACTTTCAAGTAAACACTTTTAAGAACATATGACTCTTAACCTTAAGCTCTCATCATTTTCTATTGATCTTTCGCATATAAACCTAATTATCTTCCTTTCTGTGGAATTATCTCGAATTTTAACAATTTATTTTCCTCGACACTGTGTCTTTGTTTATGGGTGCCATACTTAATCTTTACTGAGTTCCTAAGTGTGTTTGAAAACTCTTTCATATTTTGAATTTTACTGTGACGCTTGATCTGACACACGAACTTTATACCTAGAGGTATTGTTACTTGATCGATTATTTCTAGATTAAATTAATTTTAATAGGCAAGAAATTATAGGTTACTTTGGTGAAACAGTCAACTATTTCCAAATAATATTGTGGTATTTCTTATGTGACAAAAAGACCTATTACTAATTCCATGACTATGGGACCCATTCTTTACTCAAAAATTTATAAGGGTTGTATCAACACAGTTAGCTTTTGTGTTTAATTTTAACCATAAAGCGTTTACTTACCCATTCCCTTATTTATCGTTTAGCCTTGACTATTTGTCAAGTTAAGCACTCACTGACTCTTACTTTAATATTACTAGAACTCAAATTTCTCCTTCAAAATTAATTCCAATCTTATCCATCTTTTACTTTGGAAATTCTTCGACTTATCTGCTTATATTTTATATCTTTGATATTTTATCTTGTTCACTCTTCAATTCTGATACTAAATTATGACTTTCATGGTATTTTAACCACAATACTTCACAATGGTACATATTAGCTTACCACGGACCAAATTGGCGTTCCTTATAGAGAGTCTGCCTTTAGTGCTTCCCTTTATTAACTTCTTTCTTTGTACTTTAGTACTCTATCTTTATCTATTCTGAATTTAATATTCATGTTATAAGTTATCTTGGTTTATACCTTGGACACTTTTTATCATTCCCTTGTATTTCTTTGATTCCGTCTTATTAAGGTCAAATTATTATCCATAACAGGTAACCTTTGGGTAAAGTTAGTTGATATTGTTACCTTAATCTAAAATTTATTAAACTCTTTTATCAGTACCTCGTTGTTTTATTATTACTTTTAACTTTTCTTAATTCTTTCTACTTCTAAAACGTCTGAGATGACATTGGTTTTAATAAAATGATATAAGATTTTTCAATTAAAATATTTTCTATCCCTTCACCGCGATAATAGACTCATACTAGCCTTTTTAGAAAATTTCTCTGTTTATGTAATTGTTATACCCAAAGTTTGATAGTAGTGTGCATACAAGCCAATCATGTATGATGATAAAGCACGTACTTTGTAAACAATCTTATTTATTTATTAATGAAATATTCATTTATTACAGGCATTTAATTATCTACATGTTTCTGTTTTTATAATATGTAAATAACCCATAGTTTTAAGCAATGCTTTTAGAATCATGATGATGATCATGCTAATGAGATCTAAATTCTTAGAAAGTTTTAAAACTTAAATAGTTCCCAATCGTGGGATTACTAAAAAGGGGATTAGTAAATCCGGATAGATTGGTACATATGTTGCTTGCTCATTGGATGAGGATGATTGATCTCATGATCATTTGTGTGGAGACACTAAAGCAAGTATGTAGGTGCTTATTGAAGAATAAGTTCACTGAACGTGATTCGCTATGGAATACCTAATGGAGTTTTACTCGCATGTCAATAGGAATTCCTAATGTGATAGTAGTACAAGTGATCCTTGGACTTGAGATCATCATAGTATCTTGTATGTAACAAATTATACTTTGACTTATTCCTTAAGACCTTTTCAGGCATATATAGGGTATGCTTGGGTATAATGAGTTACATATGGAGATAATGAATGATCAATAAAGAATCTACCACCTCTAGTAAAAGAGGAGATATGTCCCATGTGATTCGTTAAATGACAACCCAGGAATCCTTGGCCAAGGTGAAATGAAATTAGAAAGGAGTTTTTAATTTGCATTATTTGGAGTTGTGCATTTTCTAATCGAAATACATATAATTAAATAAAATAAGACTTGACAGTAAATCCATGTCTTATATTTAATTGGAACATTGTATGGTGGAAGGATTGAATTGTATGGTAACTATTAACTCACAGGTTCTTTTATGATTAATGTTGAAATCTATATTATCTGGAAAGACGTTGATCGCTAGGGAGGCTTATCCCTATTGTAGAATAAATATTATTTATTTAAATAGATTATTAATTTAATTTATTTATTTAAATAAAATTAAAATTGTTTTAATTGATTTATTCGCAACCGATTTAATATGGAGAACCTAAAGGGTCACACCATAAAAGGAAGAATAATTATTTAAGAAGGTAATGACATAATCGTAATAATGCATTAAGTATAATTAATTTAATCTATGGTGATAGAATAAATTAAATAGCTTAATGTTTATTATTTAATATTTTAGAAATATTAAATATAAATTAATAAGAGGAGTCTTATTAATATTATTACAATTATTATTATTTTAATTTCTAAAGGAGTTTAGTAATTAATTTAATATTTAGTACTCTCATTTATTCCTAATAAGATTAGGAGACAAATTAATTAAATGAATTTAATTAATTATTCCCATGTGGTGGGAAGCCTAAATTAATTAAAGAAGTTTAATTAATTAAAATGAAATCCCATGTCTAATAGGATTAGAAGGGTTGACCAATGTCTATATAAGAGAAGTCTTATAATAGATATTAGATGATGCAATTCCAATTGTTGGAGAGTACTCCTTTTCTATAGAGGATAAAAAACTAAGGTTAAGCCAAACACCCTCCTTCTTGATAATTCATCTTCCTTGGTGGATCACCTCTAGAGGCCAAACACTTGGGTGGCTAACGTTGATCAAAGGAAGGAATCTAACCCGGAAATTCAAGGAGATCACGAAGAACAAGGAGTTGAACTAGTACCTGTGGAAGCTTCGTTCTACAAGTGTATGATTCCATAACTTCTTATTTATTATTTTAAATTAATAATTTGCATAAAGGATGATCCGGGTAATGGTTTTGTAGAAATTTTTTAAACTATGATATATCATGCTTCCGCTAATTTTTGCAATTTGATTGCGTCACGATTTCGTACAAACCCAACAGTGGCATCAGAGCCAAATCTTTATGCAATTATTAATTTATTTTTGATTTCATATACATATGAGTATGTATTTAAAATAATTTATTGGGCATAATTTTATTGTATAAAATTATATTTTTTAAGAAAAAAAAAAAAAAAAAAAAAAAAAGAAGATTTTTTTTTGGGAAGAATCACAATTTTTTGTGTGCTAATCTTGAATTCTGCAAAGAAAAGGTGTTGTCTCTTATTTACTCCAAAAAGAAGGTGACCCATCAGGAAAGGACTTTTTTAATAAACCTGCAGGACTCTTTTAATAAAAGAAGGTGACTTTTTAAAAAAAAATAAATAAATATGATATATTTATATATTATATTCTAAATAATTTTATAATTAAAATAAAGAGTTTATTTTAATCTTGAAATTGGATTTCATGCAATTTAAAATTGCCCATTAAATGATACTCATATATATATGGAATGTTTTAATTCATGAGATGAATATTTATTTATTGATATATATGGTGATATGTATGAAAATAAATGGGGATTGATTATGGACTATTTGACCAATGTGATTGGATTTTATTTTAGTTGAATGCTTGAATGAATGGGTTTTATTAAATGGGGTCTGCGTACCTCGTCTTCTCTAAATTTTTTTTCTTGATGTAAAATTCTATCTCCCTCCTATGTACTTCCCCTTGACTGTTGATCAAGGTTTCTATTTAAATTAAATAGTTTAATGTAATAGAAATAGTTAGAATTATCTTTAAAAATTGGAGACCAAGGAGCAAGGAGCGCGTGAAGACCCGTTTTTATGGAGCCCGAGTTTAAATGTAATAGTTATATTTAAATTTAAATTCTTGCACTCCTAGGTTTGACCTTTTGGTTCACTTGGTGGCTCTAGTGAACCAAACTAGAATAAAAGTCCATAATCAATCCGGGTAGAATATAATATTCTATATTGCATGCTAAATATTATATATATTATATTTTATGCAAACATGCTTCGCATGTTTAATAAAATGACGCGTATTTTATATATATATGTGCATGCGCGCTAAACAAGATGAGACAAATAATAACAAACCCCTCAAAGAAATAATATTAAGTCCGAAGTGTTCAAATGATATTTGGAATATCGAACGTCGCCTTCTAGCATGATAAATTAATAGAGTATTAAATATTTAATATGAGCTTGTTGTGCTATCCACAAGGCGAGTATTGTGTATTTAAGATGTTAATTAATCACATTTGATGCTTATCAAGAAAATTGAACGATCTAGTCTTGTTGTGCTATCCACAAGGACGAACATTTTTCTTTTTTGAATTTATGGAAGTGCTAGGCTGGACTTAACTTAAATCATTTTAGTTCGGATGTGCACACACTTGACCATTATGATTTAAGAGGCAAAATAAAAGGAGTTATATAGTGTTGTAATTGACAAGAGTTGTCTACCTATTTATTTGTATATCGCTTGTTGTGCTATCCACAAGGTTATATACATTTGAAATGGGATCCTTATTCTCACTAGCAAATCTTTAATTAGATGTTGCCGAACTATATAAGTGAGGGTAATATAGTTTGATGAAAATAGTGGGAGATACCAATTTAAAATAAAGACCTAAATTTATTTTGGTATGCAAAATTAATAAAATGAATGTTTGCTAAAATGTTATTTTTCACATGCAGAATTTTAAAAATGTCTAAATCACTAATCTCACTACGAAGCATACTTGATGCAAACAAGCTTACCGGGCCGAATTATGAGGACTGGCTAAGAAATCTGAGAATTGTTCTCACTGCTGAAAAGATTTCTTATGTCCTAAATTCAACTGTCCCTGAATCTGTTTCAGAAACAGCCTCTGAGGAAGAGATTGTCACTTTCAATAAGTGGCAAGATGATGCATCTGTGGCTCAATGCATCATGCTCGCATCCATGAATAACGAGCTTCAGCGTCAGCACGAAAAAATGGATGCTCCTGCTATGCTGCTTCACCTCAAGGAGTTGTATGGTGAACAGAGTAGGACTGCTAGATATGAGATATCTAAGGAGCTCTTCCGATCTCGGATGACCGAGGGTACTGCCGTCGAGACTCATGTCCTGAAAGTGATCAATTTGATTGAACGCCTTGGACAGCTTGGGTTCGTCATGGATGGGGAGTTGAGTCAAGACTTGGTCTTGCAGTCACTCCCTGAGACCTTCTCGCAGTTTGTGGTTAATTTTCACATGAATAAGCTAGATGTCAGCTTGCCTGAGCTGCTTAACATGCTGAAAACTGCAGAAGGTCACTTCCCATCCAAGAAGAACCATATCTTGATGGTGGATTCTTCCAATAAAAGGAAGAGACCTAAGGTATCTTCTGAAAAGAAGAAATCCAAGAAGGCTAAGGGAAAGGGGAAAGAAAAGGAACAAAAGAAACCTGAACCAGCTAAAGGAATGTGCTTTCATTGCAACGAGCCGGGTCATTGGAAGAAAAACTGCAAGAAGTTTCTGGCAGACAAGAAGCTTGGAGAAGCTTCGACTTCCAATCAAGGTTTGTTCATGATTGAAATTAATTTTTCAGAAAGTCAAAATTCTACTTGGGTATTGGATACCGGCTGTGGTTCTCACATATGTAATAATGTGAAGGGACTGGTCAGAAGTAGAAAGCTGAACAATGATAAGGTGATCCTACGAGTAGGGAATGGAGCAAAGGTTGCTGCATTAGCTGTAGGAACTTATTATTTAGCAATGCCTTCGGGCAAGTCCATTTATCTTAATAATTGTTATTATGTTCCGAATATTATTAAAAACATTATTTCAATTTCTGTATTGGATATGGAAGGATTTAACGTTGTTATAAAGAACAATAGTTGTTCTATTTATAAAGACGATGCTTTATATGGTATTGGAAATTTGCGAAATGGACTTTATACACTTGCTTACAAGAAAATATATTTCAAATTGAACAAACTAAGAAAAGGAAAAGAGATGATATTAATTATACCTACATGTGGCACTGTAGACTCGGTCATATCAATGAAACAAGATTATCCAAGTTGCATAAAGATGGGCTCCTCGAGCTATCCGATTATGAATCATATCCAACTTGTGAATCTTGTCTCATGGGTAAAATGACTAAATCTCCTTTTAGTGGAAGAGGAGAAAGAGTTACAGAGTTGTTGACATTGATTCACACAGACGTTTGTGGGCCTATGACAACAAGTGCACGGGGTGGGTATTCTTATTTTATTACTTTCACTGATGATCACTCAAGATTTGGATATGTGTATTTAATGAAATACAAGTCAGAATCATTTGAAAAGTTCAAAGAGTTCAGAAGTGAAGTAGAGAAACAAACGGGCAAGAGTATAAAGATACTTCGATCAGATCGAGGCAGAGAATACTTAAGCAGTGAGTTTCTCAATTGTCTCAAAGAAAATGGTATAATCTCACAATGGACTCCTCCAGGTACACCACAGTTAAATGGAGTATCTGAAAGGAGAAATCGAACACTGTTAGACATGGTTCGATCCATGATGAGTTTTACCGACCTTCCAATTTCCTTCTGGGGATATGCCCTAGAAACGGCTGCATACCTACTTAACAAGGTACCTACCAAATCCGCCCCAAAGACTCCATATGAGATGTGGAAGGGAAGGAAACCAAATCTTAAGCATGTTAAGACTTGGGGTTGTCCAGCTTATGTCAAAAAGTTTGAACATGATAAGCTACAGACTAAATCCGAAAAGTGTAGATTTGTGGGATACCCTAAAGAAACTGTAGGGTATTATTTCTATCATCCAACTGATCAAAAGGTGTTTGTTGCGAAACATGCTGCCTTCTTGGAAAAGGAGTTTATCCATGAAGGGGTCAGTGGGAGTAAGATATATCTTGAAGAAGCTCAAGAACCACAAATTACCACGGATCAAAGTCAGGTACCTGACCAAGTAGAAGAACCTACTATACCACACCCTGTTCGTAAATCTGGAAGAGTACCGAAGATACCTGAGAGGTATGGATTCGTTGTAGAGGATGACAATGAGGTACGCATCATGAATGATGATGATCCATTGAATTACGAACAGGCCATGAGTAATAAAGACTCAAAGAAATGGC
This sequence comes from Panax stipuleanatus, assembly GCA_020205555.1. Classification (NCBI taxonomy): domain Eukaryota; kingdom Viridiplantae; phylum Streptophyta; class Magnoliopsida; order Apiales; family Araliaceae; genus Panax; species Panax stipuleanatus. The sequence goes on along the minus strand of CM035119.1, from coordinate 77,443,946 downwards.
TTGAAGCCATGAAATCCGAAATGGACTCCATGTATGAAAACAAAGTATGGACTTTGGTTTCACCACCTGAAGGCATTAAGCCTATTGGGTGTAAATGGGTATTTAAAAGAAAGACTGGAGCGGACGGCAAGGTGGAGACCTATAAGGCCCGACTGGTTGCAAAAGGTTTCAAACAAAGACAAGGAGTTGATTATGATGAAACCTTTTCACCAGTAGCTATGCTCAAGTCCATTCGGATTTTGCTTGCGATTGCAGCTTATAACGACTATGAGATCTGGCAGATGGAAGTGAAAACAGCCTTCCTCAATGGGAAACTTGAGGAGGATGTGTATATGACACAGCCAGAGGGATTTGTTTCAAAGGTTGGAATAAATCAAGTCTGTAAGCTGCAACGATCCATTTATGGATTGAAGCAAGCTTCTCGTAGATGGAACATTCGTTTTGATGAGACAATCAAAGAGTTTGATTTTATCAAAAATGACGATGAACCATGTGTGTACAAGAAGGTTAGTGGGAGCGCAGTTTCATTCCTTGTATTATATGTTGATGATATATTACTGATAGGGAATGACATTCCTATGCTACAATCAATTAAAATCTGGTTATCTAAACACTTCTCCATGAAGGACTTGGGAGAAGCATCCTATATTTTGGGGATAAAGATCTATAGAGATAGATCTAAAAGGATGCTTGGTTTATCCCAAGGAACGTACATTGATGCAATGCTAAAGAGATTTAGCATGGAAGATTCCAAAAGAGGACTCATGCCGATGAGCCATGGAATACATCTCTCCAAGAAACAGGCCCCAAAGACACCTGAGGAGAGACCGAATGAGTAAGATCCCTTATGCTTCTGCAATAGGATCTATCATGTACGGTATGATATGTACTAGACCGGATGTTGCTCATTCACTTAGTGTAATGAGCAGATACCAGTCGAATCCAGGAGAAGAGCACTGGAAGGCAGTGAAGAATATCCTAAAATACTTGAGAAGGACTAAGGATATTTTTCTTGTCTACGGTGGGTCTGAATTAAAACTCGAGGGCTTCACAGACTCAAGTTTTCAAACGGACCAAGATGACAGTAAATCTGTTTCGGGGTATGTTTTTACCTTGAACGGAGGCGCAGTGAGTTGGAAGAGTTCCAAGTAGCAAACAGTTGCTGATTCAGTGACAGAGGTAGAGTATATAGCTGCAAGTGAAGCTGCAAAGGAAGCTGTTTGGATGAAGAAGTTCATAACTGAACTTGGTGTGGTTCCTAGCATTGGAGAAGCAGTTCCCATTTACTGTGACAACACAGGAGCAGTTGCACAGGCTAAGGAACCGAGGTCTCATCAAAAATCTAAACACGTGTTGCGGCGATTTCATTTGATCAGGGAGATCATTGAAAGAGGAGACGTCACCTTGGAGCGTGTAGACTCTCAAGACAACATTGCAGATCCATTTACTAAAGCTTTAACACAACAGCAGTTTGATCGTCACTTAGAGAAGATGGGTATGAGATACCATGGCGATTGGCTTTAGTGCAAGTGGGAGATTGATAGTAGTGTGCATACAAGCCAATCATGTATGATGATAAAGCACGTACTTTGTAAACAATCTTATTTATTTATTAATGAAATATTCATTTATTACAGGCATTTAATTATCTACATGTTGCTGTTTTTATAATATGTAAATAACCCATAGTTTTAAGCAATGCTTTTAGAATCATGATGATGATCATGCTAATGAGATCTAAATTCTTAGAAAGTTTTAAAACTTAAATAGTTCCCAATCGTGGGATTACTAAAAAGGGGATTAGTAAATCCGGATAGATTGGTACATATGTTGCTTGCTCATTGGATGAGGATGATTGATCTCATGATCATTTGTGTGGAGACACTAAAGCAAGTATGTAGGTGCTTATTGAAGAATAAGTTCACTGAACGTGATTCGCTATGGAATACCTAATGGAGTTTTACTCGCATGTCAATAGGAATTCCTAATGTGATAGTAGTACAAGTGATCCTTGGACTTGAGATCATCATAGTATCTTGTATGTAACAAATTATACTTTGACTTATTCCTTAAGACCTTTTAAGGCATATATAGGGTATGCTTGGGTATAATGAGTTACATATGGAGATAATGAATGATCAATAAAGAATCTACCACCTCTAGTAAAAGAGGAGATATGTCCCATGTGATTCGTTAAATGACAACCCAGGAATCCTTGGCCAAGGTGAAATGAAATTAGAAAGGAGTTTTTAATTTGCATTATTTGGAGTTGTGCATTTTCTAATCGAAATACATATAATTAAATAAAATAAGACTTGACAGTAAATCCATGTCTTATATTTAATTGGAACTTTGTATGGTGGAAGGATTGAATTGTATGGTAACTATTAACTCACAGGTTCTTTTATGATTAATGTTGAAATCTATATTATCTGGAAAGACATTGATCGCTAGGGAGGCTTATCCCTATTGTAGAATAAATATTATTTATTTAAATAGATTATTAATTTAATTTATTTATTTAAATAAAATTAAAATTGTTTTAATTGATTTATTCACAACCGATTTAATATGGAGAACCTAAAGGGTCACACCATAAAAGGAAGAATAATTATTTAAGAAGGTAATGACATAATCGTAATAATGCATTAAGTATAATTAATTTAATCTATGGTGATAGAATAAATTAAATAGCTTAATGTTTATTATTTAATATTTTAGAAATATTAAATATAAATTAATAAGAGGAGTCTTATTAATATTATTACAATTATTATTATTTTAATTTCTAAAGGAGTTTAGTAATTAATTTAATATTTAGTACTCTCATTTATTCCTACTAAGATTAGGAGACAAATTAATTAAATGAATTTAATTAATTATTCCCATGTGGTGGGAAGCCTAAATTAATTAAAGGAGTTTAATTAATTAAAAGAAATCCCATGTCTAATAGGATTAGAAGGGTTGACCAATGTCTATATAAGAGAAGTCTTATAATAGATATTAGATGATGCAATTCCAATTGTTGGAGAGTACTCCTTTTCTATAGAGGATAAAAAACTAAGGTTAAGCCAAACACCCTCCTTCTTGATAATTCATCTTCCTTGGTGGATCACCTCTAGAGGCCAAACACTTGGGTGGCTAACGTTGATCAAAGGAAGGAATCTAACCCGGAAATTCAAGGAGATCACGAAGAACAAGGAGTTGAACTAGTACCTGTGGAAGCTTCGTTCTACAAGGGTATGATTCCATAACTTCTTATTTATTGTTTTAAATTAATAATTTGCATAAAGGATGATCCGGGTAATGGTTTTGTAGAAATTTTTTAAACTCTGATATATCATGCTTCCGCTAATTTTTGCAATTTGATTGCGTCACGATTTCGTACAAACCTAACAAAGTTGTTTCAGTGAACAAACCCGGTTGCACACTATTTTTGTATTTTATAATTTTGTTCATTTCTAATTGCAGTCAATCACTAACTTATGATTAACCAGTTTATCCCTAAAATTACATTAAACTCTCTTAACTGAAAATTTATGTCCTTTAATCATTATACAATAATTTTTACATTGTTTTAGCGAAAAATATTTCTTTGTTAAAAGTTTCTATATCTCTGTCTTCACATGACATCTTTTTATGTTTTTAGAAAAACCAATAGATGTGAACGAACAATTCGTACCAGAGTCAAATATCACATGCGTATTTAAAATATCGATTGGGGATAATACCTGTTACCACGTCTTGTGCAACAGCATCCCTCATCGTCATGTTAAAGGTTCTAACGCTTTTGGACGACTCTAACCAACTTCTCCTGCTATTGCTGGTTTGAAGTTTTATTTTTCCCCTATGTTCGAATTTCTGGGTTTTGGACAAAATTTAGCAATATGTCCCTGCACCCCACAGTTAAAACATTTAATCTTATTGATCTTATTATTCTTACTATACTTCTTCTGTGAGCAACTATTTGAGTAATGTCCAATGTTTCCACAAGTAAAACATTGAGTCCCCCTAAAAATACATACCTCTCCGTGCTTTTTCCCACAAATACGACAACCTTCATTCCTCTGACTAGTGTTGTTATTTCCTCCCTTATTGACTTTGTTGCAAAAATTATTGCCCCCTTTCCCAGAATTATTAGGAAAAGTGGCATTCCACTTCCTTTTGTTATTTCTCCTCCTTTGACATTTCCTTAATGCTTCATTCTCTAGTTTATCAGTCCCTTTAAACTCAGGTGGTCCGGTTAACTTAAAGTTTAAGGTAATATTTAGAGTATTAAGTTCAGCTTGTGGTGGATTCTCGAACCTCCCCTGTAAAGCTCCTAACAAAATAGTTATCAACTGTTGGGTTGAGTTTAGCTCTAATTGTTCCACGTCGATCTCTGATTGTGATCTTCCGTGTGTTGCCATTTATCTAACAATAAAAATAACTCAGTATAAAAAAAAGAACAACCAATAATTAGGTTAAATGAACAGAATTTGTACGTCACATACTTGACCAGTGTTTTATATATTATCACTAGTTTTCCTGAAAAACACATTGGGAATACTATAAATTTATAGGTTACAGTTCATCTTATAGCTACTGCTAAACATATTGCGTATCCCTTTATTACAATCAGAAAGTTAGAATTTACTATTATTCCTTAACTTATACCAAAGTTTTGAACTTACACACTACACACAGATGTATATTCATATATATATATATATATATATATATATATATATATTCATTCATAAGATATTATCATATCTTCCTTATTATTCACACTATTGTAGACACTTGAAATTTCGCTTCCTTTATACTAACTTTGCAGAAGGGCAAAAGCGTATTTTACTTCGAAGATAACCTCGAGGTAGGGCAAAAGTACCAGGTCATCCCGGAGACAACCCCGTGAATGATTCAAAGGACTAATGACGTTTGAATATATCGCAAACCAAACGAGGATCGCCAAGATGAGACAGTGTCTGCCGAAAACCACCTCAACAAACCTCGAACTGCGTACCATCAAAGATAAGCCAGCTAACTATAGTTTGGAATAGGAAGATATATTTCAACTACCAGCATCATCTTCCCAGACCCTGATTCAGTCAGACTCGATCTTACTCCGCCGAATTCCGCAAAGACTTTCGAAAGTTCGGTATGCGAAGGTCAACTTCCTCCAAACCGAGACATAAGACACACATTTTGAGACAACCGTACACATGGGGCCCAGCCTCAAATGTGCCTGCTCCAGCCGCATACATACATGCGGCTGCCCTAATCTATTTATTTTAGCAGCCAGCAGCTCATAAACACAAAGAAGAGGAAGAACTTAAAGAGAGAAAGTCACATTTAGAGAGAGAGAGAGAGAGGCTCGGGTTGAACATATATATACCAACTTGGAGCTATTTTATCTTGTTTAGCATCTACTTGGAGTCCCGAGAGTGTTCTACATTGGCCCATGCATTCCCTAACCAGTATAGCTTCCAAACCCAAATAGCACCTGATCACTACTAAGTGACCAAAGTTAAGAAACTGAGCAATGAATCGTTCAGGGATTACGCACAGAGGTGGAGGCACATAGAAGCCCAGGTTAACCCGCCAATGGATGAAGCAGAGATGGTGTTGACGTTCATCGACATCCAAGAAGCACCTTATTACGAGAGAGTCCTAATGGGAATAGGCAAACCCTTCACTAAAATGATAAAACATGGGGAAATACCAGAGATGGGTTTGAAGTCTGGTAAAATCAAAGACCTCACTACCTTGGAAGCAATCGCCAAACATATATAGTCTGGCAACTATGCGAGCGCTCCCAAGACAATACACGAGGAGAACGATGAAGATGTATCCTTCGTTTCACAGGGGCAATCTATGAGACTAGATAATAGCCCCTCTACCTGGATGAAGAGAAGTGATTTTCCACAACAACAACAAGCCATATTCAACCAAAGCCAGGATAGACAGAGAAAATTTGAAAGAATGGAAAATAGAGTGTTTACTCCACTAGGCGATTCCTTCGAGAACGTATTAGCCTTATTGATTGACCACAAGAAAATTACTGATTTGGCACCACCTCTAGATCCAAAGAGTAACAGATATGATCCAAGCGAGAGATGTGCTTACCACTCAGATTCTCTGGGACACGATACACATGACTATTGGTCCTTAAAGCATAAAATCTAAAATCTGATCGAAAGTGGCAATATTGTGGTCAAACAACCTGACCAACCAGATGTCAACACCAGCCTTCTGCGATAGTACAATATAGAGGGAGTGAACATGATCGGGTCAGGAAGCGCTGGAATGGATCCAAATCGTAAGTACATACGGAGGATGGAAGAATACCCATAAAGGAATATAACAAATGTCCTGGGATGGGAAAATACGAAGGAGGGTATGACAGTAGGAAAAAAATTGGAAATAATCCAGCATCAAGTAACTCTGTTAGCCAAGCTGGTAGTGTGCCAACATCAGGTTACAAGAGGGCTTTTCACTCAATCATCAAGAAACCCAGAGAAGGAAGACGTAAGCCAGAATGCAAGCCTATATCCCTCCAAGATAATCCACCTGACTGAAGAAGAGCAAAGCGAGTTGAAAGGGCAGGAAAATTGGAATGATAAAATTACAAGAAGATCTCGCCAGCAAAAAAATCGACTAAAGGAATAAGAATACTTAAAGAGGAAATATCAAACAACATTCCAGACACCTGCAAACCCCCAAAATCCTACGGCACCGAGTTGGGGAGAATAGGCGAAGAAGGGTATTCATGCCTCTGGGGGACTCATTAGAAAATATATTTGCACTGTTGGTTGCACAGAAAAAGATCACTGAGCTCGCTCCTCCAGCTGATCCCAAAGGAATGCAATACGATATCAATAAGAGGTGTCTCTACCATTCTAACTCATCTGGACATGCGACCGAGGAATGTTGGACCCTGCGACACAAAATCCAGAATCTCATTGAAAATGGAGAGCTGAAGATAGATATCCCCATGACCAGAAAGCGCAAAAGGGAAATGAAGAGCTTAAGATTTTCACTCGAGGCAGACAGTTCAAAGGAAGTGATGGCTATGAGCACCAATTCTTGCAGAACACAAGGTGGGTTAGTCATAATGCGAGGAGTGGCAGAGGAAACAAAAGAATCCCCTAAGGAAATTTCTCCGTCAACGTTAAACATCTTGTTGCCCAAAGTTAGCAACAACACTCTTGATTCTACCCTGCTGGATGATGAGGAGGAAATATTGATCCTTTCAAGTGAAGAAAAACCAAAAAGGAAAGTTTCTAGCTAGAAATGTAACAACAATTCGAGAGAACTTTCATAGTCGAAACCCCCCAGGCCCATGGAAAAGATGAAGGAACAGATCAAAGAAAAGGAGGCGAGGGTATCGGCAAAGTTAACCCATCAAGGAATCAAGTGTTCATCCATTTTTATGACGGGTCTAGTTTGAGCGTCCCCGAGGGATGTGCCGAATCAGAAGGTGATCAAGTTATGTCGATAATTAAAGATGTTCCAAACAAGGAAGTAACCTCTACTGCCCGCATCGAAGGCAACCTGACCTCTTACAACTGAACTATCAAGCCTCATTTAACCAGAAAGGCGTAGATCCAGAAGATACGATTGCGAGTTGCAGGAGATGTTGGGACGATATCATTAGCTTTATGTCTTATTTTATGTTTTATGCATTATAATGTTATGCGTTGTTTATAAAAAAAAGAAGAAAAGAAGAAAAGAAAAATGAAAAAAGAAAAAGAAAAAGAAAAAGAAAGAAAAAGAAAAAGAAAAAGAAAAAAAAGGAAAAAGAAAAAGAAAAAGATTCAATATTATGATATCCTTTGCATGAACTACGTAAGACCTGATCTCCTTTCATGGGAGTACGTAGGCAGCCAGTGATAGCATGGTCTAAACCTTACAAAAGTCACAAAACCCTTTTCAACAATTAAGCGATCCCAAGATGCGACTCTTCAACAACTCATCAACCCCAAAAGTGCGAGAAGACTTGATCTCCATTTGACCTACAGAAGTACGTGAGTGGCCATCGTGACAAAGTCTATCTCATATCTAACGACCTGTTCTCTGAGATAAAAGCCACAAATCCAGCCTTATAGATCGAACCAAGCTTGGTTAAAATTGATACATCATAAACCAAGCCGAGCTCTTAGATCCAATTTAGTGGAATTCGAAGGCCACTCGACATCAAACATCAAAGCCAAAACGATAATATGAATTGAGAAACACAACGATATGTCAAGCATGATCATCAACGAGTACAGATACAAAACAAGGCAATGCAAAATATGAATACAGAGAAGATTACAATAAGTGCACCTGTAAGTTAGAAGCGATGATTGGGGCACCCAAACATCAAAGCCATTATCCACTACCTGTTCACCATGTGGGTAAAAGACTCTTGCGATCTCGACATATTATCAGCAATATGTCAAACATACAACAAAGCGACTACTGCAGACGACGAGCAAGACTGGGGCAATTTCAAAATCAACGACAACTCGATATTGGTACCCTTACAACAAACAAGACTGGAGCACTGTCTGAGACAACAACAACTAGACACTGGGGCATTTATCGACCATCCAAAAGGGAAAATGCATGTTGGCACCTATAGCGCGATCTTTTCAACATGCGAAGTCATCATCAAAGCTTATCTCATATCATTTCACTGGCGATCCGGTACGATCATTTGGTATTTTCCAATCATAATTTTCTTAGAATACAGTGATCCACATGCGAGGTATGACTCTTTCAACTCTTTATTTATTTTATGTCTCTATACATTAGCAATGATATACATTTGAGTATAGAGTTTTTAAAAGAGAAGATTTTTTATAACTTGTTATGAATAGATTAATTCTGATAAGCATCCGTGGAGCAAGAATAACGAGAACGATTAAAGAATTAAGAGTATTCAACCTTTTGATTAGGCACGACATCCTAGTTCAAAGTGCTTTTTGGAGCAGAATCGAACTCATATGCATGCCTGCACTTTGCGGTTGCCCTGACTCTTAATTGTGGGGTATGAAACTATAGCGACATCGATGACAATTAATGCGAAGATAGAAGATAAGTGATGGCGGACCTAATGTCTTGAATCGTAGCCTAGGTTACTCGAGTATTTAATCCTGAGGGGTGTCTTTACACTGGTGCCCTAAAGCCGTCTGGTTTGGGAGTCACCGGCCTAACTCTCGCTACATGGGTAACTAAGTGCCTAAGAAAATGAGCATTGTTAGTAGGTAAAAGCATATTCGAATCGTGGCCTTGGTTACTTGAGTAATTAAGCCTGAGGGGTGTCCTTACACCTGGTGCCCTATACCATCTTGTTTGAGAGTCACCGACCCAACGCTCACTACATGGGTAATTCAAGCCTGAGAAAACAAATCTTGCATAGGGTCAGCCAAAAAGCAAATTGATGAGACCGCCTGACTTATCTCGAAGTGTGGCCTTTGTTACTCGAGCAAGTAAACCCGAAGGGGTGTCTTTACGCCTAATGCCCTAAAGCCGTTTGGTTTGGGAGTCATTGGTCCAAAACTCGTTAAATGGGTAACTCTGAATAGCCTAAGAAAACGAGACAAGTTAAGCGAGGAGAAAAAGAAAAAAGGAAATTGGAGTTAAGAAAAATTTTACGAGATCAGAACGAGATCATCTAAAGTTATAGAAGAAAAATCCCTGCTAAGGGTCACTCATAGTGCACATGTCATATGATGTTAATTCTGCGAAGAACGATATCTAAAGCGAAGACGAAGCATCTTTGATAAAGGGAGATAAGTCTTTTGAATCTAATCTTACTCATGAACAATGAGCATGGATGCTTAATAATTTTCTTAGGATTTCATAACTTGTTAAATAAAAAATTTCTTTAAATGAAAGATATAAAAAATAACCTTGAGGTTAGCAATTCACAACTTGCTTAGAGAAAAATTCATTTTCATACTCAAGTTCAAGATCTTTAGCGATAAGATAAATACACAGCGATTATGAGTTAAGTGGCAGACCCGATGAGCATTTAATTTTATGAACATTAAATGCCTCATTGATGAGATTATACTAATTTTTATCAAAGCTATCCTTGAGCTTTAGGCGCATTTTGTTATTCGTCTGATGTACAGGATATTGCTCACTATTGACATGGTCAACATAGCGAGTTTCTTACATTAATCCCTGGTAACAACATGCGAAAAGGCTGGGGCATTTTGCGATTCAATGAAAAGGGAAGGAGCCTAAGGCAGGACCAAGCTTCTCATCAAAAGAAATGAGAGGACTTCTGAAAGAAATTAGAAGGATATGAGCTTGCAACGACAAAAGAAAGGAAAAGTTCCTTGAAGATCCTTACCTGAGAAAAAATAACGCCTCATCTGTAAAATAGTATCAAAAGACCACACAGGGGTCAATCCTAATTCACAATTTATAAATGCGAATCCATGACATATAATGCATGCATAATGATATATGCAGTGAATAAAAAGCATTATATATACATCTCTATGAAATACATAAAATTGCATATATCAAATATCATCTCTGTCCTATAAATAAAAGTAAAAAGTATAGGGAATGGGGCAGAGCCGACTATCAACTAAAAAAAGGTCTAGCAAATGAAATCTACATCATCAAACATATTAACCTGCGCCAAGTCCTCCGAGGCCTCTGCACCGAAGTTCAAATCTGTGCAGTGAAAGAATGGGCCGCATCCTCCAAGGACGTTAGCGGCACCAGGGTCAACAGTCAAGCCAGTATCTAATCCAGCGGAGTCACAAGTAAAAAAAAAACTTGCCATGTTATAATCCGTTGGCTATAACCCAACGCAGATCGGCAAAACCTTGATGGTGTAATCCTTTGGCAAAAACCCAACGCAGATCGACAAAACCCCGATGGTGTAATTTGTTGGCAACAGCCCAACGCAGATCGACAAAACCCCGATAGTGTAATCCGTTGGCAACAACCCAACGCAGATCGGCAAAACCTTGATGGTGTAATCCGTTGGCAATAACCCAACGTAGATCGGCAAAACCCCGATGGTGTAATCCGTTGGCAACAACCCAACGCAGATCGGCAAAACCCCGATGGTGTAATCCATTTGCTACAACCCAATGCAGATCGACAAAACCTCGATGGTGTAATTCATTGGCAACAACCCAACGCAGATCGGCAAAACCCCGATGGTGTAATCCGTTGGCAACAACGCAACGCAGATCAACAAAACCCCGATGGTGTAATTCGTTGGCAATAACCCAACGCAGATCGGCAAAACCCCGATGGTGTAATCCGTTGGCAATAACCCAACGCAGATCGGAAAAACCCCGATGGTGTAATCCGTTGGCAACAACCCAACGCAGATCGATAAAACCTCGACGGTGTAATCTGTTGGCAACAACCCAACGCAGATCGGCAAAACCCTGATGGTGTAATCCGTTGGCAACAAACCAATGCAGGTCGGCTCAACCTCGATAAGGTAAACTGTTGGCAATAACCCAACACTAGTCGGCTCAGCCCAGATAAAGTAATCAGTTGGCTACAACCCAATGTGGGTGTCTGCTTAACCCCGAAGACGTAATCCTTAACTTCCCCAGTTGGGGGGAGTAACCCTTTTCTAATCTCATATATCATTACATCTGTTATACATGACATTGCATTATCAGATATACCGTGTCATGCATTCTCCTTATCTAGTAATCTTTATCGTGTTCATTCCATTACATTGCATAAACATGACAAAGAGGGGCATCTGTAGACACTCAAAATTTTGCTTCCTTTATACTAACCATACAGAAGGGAAAAAGCATAATTTTACTTTGGAGACAACCCTGAGGTAGGGCAAAAGTACCAGGTCATCCTGGAGACAACCCCATGAATGATTGAAAGGACCAATGACGTCCAAACATATCGCGAACCAAACGAGGATCGCCAAGCTGAGACAGTGTCCGCTAGAAATCACCTCAGCAAACCTCGAACTGCGTACCATCAAAGATAAGCCAGCTAACTACAGTCTAGAATCGGAAGATATATCTCAGCTACTAGCATAATCTTCCCAGACCTTGATTCAGTCAGACTCGATCTTACTCCACTGCATTTCGCAAAGACTTTTCAAAAGTTTGGTCTACGAAGGTCAAATTCCTCCAAACTGAGACCTAAGGCACACATTTCGAGGCAACCATACACGTGGGGCCTAGCCTCAAATGTACCTGCTCCAGCCGCATACATACATGTGGCTGCCCTAATCTGTCTATTTTAGCAGCCAACATCTCATAAACACAAAGAAGAGGAAGAACTTAGAGAGAGAAAGTCACATTTAGAGAGAGAGAGAGGCTTGGGTTGAACATATATATACCAACTTGGAGCTATTTTATCTTGTTTAGCATCTACTTGGAGTCCCGAGAGTGTTCTACGTTGATCCCGGGTGTTAAAACGCTTGTTCATGCGTCCCCCAAGGTGAAAAACGCCCTTTTCGGGTCACTTTCTTTGTAAATATTGTTTGAAACACTAGTTTTATGTGATATATTGTGCAAGCGTAATCTAACTTGTCATTTTACGTAGATATTATATAGTTGATGGCTGATATTTAGTTCCCACTGATTATTACGCGATTTTATTATTGTAGATCTAGTCTGTAAGCTAGATCTACCTAGATCTAAGCCGGATCTAGCCTTTTGAGTGGTTATCAAGCATGAAGCTTTAACCCGTATGCTAGATCGTCTTAGATCCACGATAGATCTACGTGTTTTATCGCTTTATATCATTCTCGGTCACTTTATTGAGCCCTAGATCTATATCTAGAGGTGAGAAGGGTCCTAAGCTCTCGTGATGGGGTTTTTAACCGATGAAACCACCGGATCTTGAGTTTAGGACATGTTGTATATATGTTTATTTCAATAAATATGAGCCTAGGAATCTCGGGGTCGAGGTCTAGTGATTAGATCTTGACTAGATCCCCACGATGGACAATTTGCTTAATTGTAATGTTTAAATAATATCGTATTTTTGTACTTGTAAATATTAGATCTTAAAGCCGTCTTGAGGGTTTCATTCCGATAGATCGGGTTTAAGATCTCATAATAATGAAAATTTGTGGTTGTGGGTGCTCGGTTCATCGAGATGGCTTTCATGCCCGAGGATGATCCGCCTCCCTTTTGACGTTTTTTGTAATTATCACCTAAATGATTTTCCAAGCGAAACCATAAAGTGCTTTTCATAAAGAATAAAGCGATTCGGGGTAGATCACCTTATGAACGTAATGATAAATAAAAAGAAGTATCAAAGTCCTCAATTCCTAGTCGAGCGAAGGATTTGAAAACCTTGTTTTCCAAAACATCATTTTAATTCATACAACTTGTTAAAAATGATCTTTTTGCCAAATCAAATCCTTCGTACCTAGGCGCAAAAGAGGTACAACACTATTTTCAAATAACCCAAAATAAAGACTTAGAATAAAATAAGTAAACTTAAAATAAAGAACACACACACATACACACGCTCTCACACACACACACATTTTATGCATAAGAAATCAAATAAGATGCGGTACCATATTTTCAAGGGAGTCGGGGGGTGCCTAACACCTCCTTCCCGCTTAACCTAGCCCCCGGATTCTACGAATCTCAGGTTTCAGACCAATCTTTCAGAGTCACATATTGGACCATATTGCAAAAACTTTCAAAACGCGGATGAGTTGGTACATCCATTTAAACCATACCAACTGGCGGCTCTGTCTCATTCGGTCTAATCATAAAACAATAAAATCAATCTTTTCAAAGTCGTCGACACTTATGTCGGTACCGCTTTCCTAAAACTTCACCCTTTAATAAAATCCATAGACATAGCGAATCACAAAAGGAAAGACGGACACCATTCAAAGGAATTTTTCTCGGCGTCGACAACTATTACCAAATTTCTAATACTCAAACTTCATCTTATATATTTTCACTTCTTTCACCTGCATTCTCATTAGAACGATACCTTCTGCCTTATCTACATACGTCTGTATGCATCTTCCCATGGTTTTTCTATATTATTTTGTTTACTTTCTGAATTTCCTAGATCACTGTTATTCTATATTTTCTTTTCCCTCATTACTCTGAGTTTTACATTGTATTTCAAATCTCATTTCCTCAACCCGCTTCTTAAACACGTCATGCTCTTCTGTTTCTTTTTTTTGTCCCCCCTTCTAGCATTATATAAGCCCAACTGGGATTTTAGCCTCTCTCTTCATTTAGCTCCAACTCCGGTACTCTTCATGAGCACTCTCTAAATCTACCATAGGTTTGTCTTCTACAGTTTCAAACATGTCTATAAGTTACTTCAGTTGGCACTTCTCCTATCCTACCCTCTGAATCATTCTTTATTGGCCCAACTAATTCTAGTTCAGATACTAGCTCAAACGAAACGACCAGTTCCTCACTCACTTATGTGAATATCCTTAAATTATTTATTTTCTATCAATTATATTAAATTGATTAGCACCTAATATACATTATATACACATAGAAAACAACAGTTTTCTTTAAGTTAGTTTTTATCTTGTTTTAGGATGAATTTTCTCAATTCATCTCCTATAAACTCTTTTGGAGTTTATCTTTTTACTAACTTTTCTACTACTCTTATTCCTCTAAGGTTATAGCCTATGGTGTCCTCACCTAAGGTTTCTAACCTATAGCTCTGATACCAAATTGTGACGCCCCCAAAATCTCTACACTCCCTGTAGCAGATTTGGTGCTCACGTAAATATTCCATAAGATAATAATTTCTATCAATCCAAGATTCACAGTATTTCACAACGAATAGTAGTTCTCGTCAGAACATTTACTGTGTTGGGATACCCTCACGTGGATGAATAGGTTTACAATCTCACGGATATTTCTTTCATATCAATAATTTATATCTATCTGACATTCGCAGTATTAATGCTAGGATCGTTCTTGGAACTTAGGGGCGCTACAATACTCCCATTCAGATGTATAGTTCATATAGATACTGTACTTCTTTTTATTTTCTAGAAAGGTAAAACTAATCAATTGACAAAAGATGATAATATGTTACATATTCTTAAATTTGATTATAATAAATCCCAACTTACAATTACATCAGAATTTTCAAAGATGTAACCAAAACTTAACTTAATAGAGTTTTTCTATCCACATGATTAAGTTTTGGAACTTCCGTTATGTCAGTCAAAGCTGCAAAGGAAAAGAATAATTACAAGGATGAGCTACAGAAAGCTCAGCAAGTTTGAAACAAGTTATACTTTATACTCACACTGAATCTGAATTGAATGAACATATTGTTCAGAGTTTTTCCATATATATACTGAGGTTTGATTTGCCAAACCCCACATATTACGAACTTCTGTCAGTCATAAAGACTTAGCAACTCGAGTTGATTCGGTCAACCACACCACACCCCTAACAGTCATAAAGACTTATAGGAGCTCTGTTCGGATATCTCATAGGGGATCAACCTAATTATATCCTAGGAGTATGCATATCATCCTACCAGTCCAACAAGGTAAGTGATATAACTGCCTATAAATATAACCCCCGGATAGTGCTATAACTGTCGGTACAATAGTATCAGTATATATATCTGTACCAAACAACAATGGTTTTACCACAGTTTATGCTTTGATATCAAATCAAACACATTTTACGCAAACAACAGTTCATATGGTTTGCTTATGCTTGAACAATAAGCAATAACCCTTTTTCAATTCACATATATCACGAATAATGTTTAAAACAAGTTCGTATGGCATCAATATAAGAATTACATTTAATACAAAATTAAATGTAGTTAAAAAACTTGTTTGATCCGACGATTACCGCTAAACAATCTAATTTAATCTTTTAGAGAAGACCTATCATTAATATGATTGATCTTTCCATTAGCATAACATATCTTAACTCAACTATTCTTAAAATAAATTATCTAACATTTAGTCACATAATCAAATATTAGATAATTCCTTAACTTATTAGTAATATTATCATTCTTTGATAATATTTTAATTATTTAATCATTATCTTAAAACTCTCGTCTAATATTATTAATCATTTAATAATATTTTATTTACTTCTTAATATTATTAAATATTTAATAATATCTTAATCACTTCTTAATATTATTAATCATTTAATAATATCTTTAATCCTTTACAAATATTATTAATCATTTAATAATATTTTACTTGCTAATATTATTAATCATTTAAAAATATCCTAATCATTTATAAATATTATTAATCCTTTAATAATATTTCAATTACTTAATAATATTTTATTCATTTATAAATAATTTAATTTAATTTTTTATCTTTCACTATTTAATTTATTTAACACACATAATATGCCATTCATATAATATTTTATTAAAAATAACCAAAATACCCTCATAAAGTCTTATTATATTATATAATGATCATTTAATTATTAAAATCACATTTCCAAGTTTTATAACTCAATATAACTTCATTTCTCATTTATTCTTAACTCATTCATAGGCATGAAAAATACCAAACCAACTTATTATTTTTTATATTATGTCGAATATCAGTATATGATATTTTAGTCATAAAATAATTTTCTTGCAATTTTTCAAATTTGTTTGCTATTTTTAAATACGCTAAAACAGTCCAAAATAGCAACATTTATCATAAATTATTCTTTTGTCAAAAAATTCTGAAATTTATAAGGTAGCTACATATTAACCAACACAGTCTCATGTAAACATTTCACATTTTTCTGAGTTGAACTCACTGAGTTATTACAGTTTACTTTTAAAATCACACTTTCTTGTAAAATCCATATTTCCCTTTCTAGACATCTTATTTCTAGAACTCTAAAATTTATCTATTAAGTTTTGATCATTAGGGTTTTGCTAATCATAATTAGGGTTTAATAAACAAAAATTAGGATTTTGTATTAAGGTTAGGGTCTCCTAATTCTCAATTAGGGTTTCCTAACAATTTTTCTACAAATGTATTTCTTTATAATTATACTTAGTATTAACCACATAACATTCAATATATAAAGTCATAAGTTCCTATTTATAACCCCAATTAATAATCAAAGCCTTATTCAAATTAAGGTTTTGATTAGCTATTCACTATTACCTCCTTTACTTTTCTTAGTCAACTTAAAATAAATAATTTGGCTAGTTTGTTGAATTCATATCACGTATACTCAAAATAATTATAACCACAATAATGATAATAAAAATAAAAATAAAATTTATTCGTAAAATGTAAAATTCCCGGTCCTTACAGACCGCATAAGAGATTTTGACTGGGGCTCATTCACCTTTGCATACTTCCTTCGAGGGATGCGTCTACGCTCAGAGGGTGTGACAAAGGGTTAGCTAGGCTTTTACCCATTTCTGCTGGTGAGTAATTTCTCCTTTATCTTTCAATTCTCCTCGTTCGGGTTGTCAATCTTTATCACTGGGGATATTTGATCTTTGTATTTTTAGTTTTGGACATATGAGAGACTCCCTTGCCTACACCCAGTTACTACTTTAGGTCTGGAGACCTATCCGCGGGGACGATAATGGCATTATTCCACCTTGGCAGAGGTCCCTGTGGCGGAGGGGTTTACCCATTCCCATTTATAGTTAGAGTTATCGAACGCCGATGTCGTTACATAGGTTCCTTACACCCCCAATCTTCTGACAGTTGGTTTTGAGAACGGGTTTTTGACTATGATGGAGTATATATTATCCACTCGTCAGATCCCTTTCTTGACGGAGGGAGGCTGGGAGCTTTACTTGGGAGAGCGTGCTATCAAGAGCACTAAAGGGGAGATTTGCATTCCACATCTTTCTTCTGCTAGACGCCATTGGTCTTTATCTCAGCCGGTCACAAAGATTGTAATACCCGAGAATTTCCATATATTATTAAATAAATATATTAATGGAAATGAGAATTTATTTGAATATAAATGATTTTGTGTTATGAGATGAATTAATTCAATTATATATAATTGAATAATTATAATAATTGAGAAATTGGTGGAGTTTGTGATAAACTCGTTGATTGCCTTGTGTGGCACAGTGACGTAATATAAGAATGATTATATTAATTTAAGCGAACAATTAATCTATATTAATTGTTAATCGAAGAATATTAATTAACTATTATAAAATACCAATGAGGATTGATTAATAATATGTGATTATTATTGCAAGAAACATAATAATAATGAGCAACGTGTTTATAAATATAATAAGATTTATATCAAAGTGATAGTTAATCATATAAAGGTTAATTAAATTGTTATGGAGGTTAACAATTATATTGATTGATGTAGGATATGTGTATATTATTAATTAATATTCAATTTATAAGATGAGAAATTATATGTGCAAGCATGCGAATTAAATGTATAGTAACTATATGTTATGATATGTGTAGGTGACAAATGATGTGTGGATATACATTAAAATAATGTATCATGGATCTATTATAAATAATTATTGAGTAATACAATTTAATAATATATGATATAATGTAATGTGGTAGTATCCGATTGTATTATATCGGTAAGATAAAATGTACATAGATTATATGTATTCAAATTGCATTTATTACATTATGGGGAGAACATTGTAATTATAACCTAAGAGTACATATAATATATAACATAAGTGTAGCATATAGTCCATTTGTAAGAATGCTGAGATTTGCTTGGCTTGTCCCAATATAATAGTCACTCTCCTTTCCCTCATTCACGTGCACAGCCATTATGGCCTAAGCCTATTGCTTCTCCTTAAACTCAGTAAATTTCCATAGCCTTGTAGCAATGATGAGCAAGAGAGTGGTTTTAATGATGGATTCTAACAACTAAATACCTACCATTCTATAACCTTCATGCAATTTGACAATCCGTTAGTTTGATTTGGGAGTTAGA
The DNA here is from genome assembly GCA_020205555.1 of Panax stipuleanatus. NCBI lineage: Eukaryota > Viridiplantae > Streptophyta > Magnoliopsida > Apiales > Araliaceae > Panax > Panax stipuleanatus. The sequence continues at coordinate 77,425,053 of CM035119.1, read as the reverse complement.
AGCTTGGACTGTGTATTCATTCTTCTATATAAAGGAACTCCCTGCACCTTCATTTCATTGCTGAAATATTTCTAAGAGAAGAGAGTATACTGTGATTGTCTATTTAGTTCAGAAGGAATTTCTATAGTAGCATCAGCAAGCTTACTCCATAACAGAGGTATAAATCCTCTTCGTGTCTTCATTTTCATTTTCTGTCAAAAGAACTCCATTGTTGTTCTCTGAGTTTTGTTGAAATTCTTGATTATGCCAAATTGGTTCATGATTGGTTTGTAGAACCCTTATATTGTTGTTATATGAACATACACACATGATGGAACCACTGAATAGTCTTTCATTTCCATTGTTCCTCTTCAATTTCTGTAAATACATGAAATTCGTAAATTAGTTAGAGTTCATGAAATTGGGAATTGATAATTGCTATTGACTGTTATATAAGCATATATGTATGTGTTAGTAAGTTAAACAAGTCTAATATCTGGGTATGTTGAAATCGATGAAATGGGAGGTTTTGGGTCAGTTTTCGCTGCAGTCTGAACCGCAGAAAACTGCCTCGACGCCACAGCGCCGCAGCCCGCGCCGCAGCCCGCGCCGCAGCGCCGCACGCAGCGCCACTCGCGCCGCAGCGCCAGTATTAAGCTACTGTTGCCGCGCCGCAGCGCCAGCCTCTGTGTTCAGTTTTCTGCATTCTGCAACAAAACTGTTATGTACCAATTGTTTGATTTTTGTTTAAACAAGCATGGGAGCATGATTAATACATATATATAAACCTAATGAGGCAATGTAAGCATGTTTTAGTATATTAGCATGCATGGTTAACCAAACGACACATAGTTTGGAAAAGAATTTAAAGTTTCATAAACGACGTTAACATATATGAAGCATGTATACATTCTGACTTTTCGAGCATGTTTATAGGGTCTTGAAATATATGAAAAGCATGTTAACTTACATATGTAGGTTTCATAAGGAAGCATGAACATGATAGACCTTATTAATGAACTATACTAACAAAGTATAAGCTTTGAACGTTAACGTTGGTATGTTATGACGAGAATTAGAATTTGACATTTATGGACACATGTGATAGTACTCTTAGACTCATTCATGTGTCATGCATGTATATATACCATGATTAGTTGCCGTGATTAAAGTTTAGCATGAACAAAGCATGTTTTCAAGATAATAACAATGCTAGCTACATATATGCAATACGAGTACTCATGAGCATGACTAATACAAGTTATATGAATATCTTATGTGTTTAAAAGCAATCATGTTAGACCATATGAGTTCGTGTCCTTGAATGGCTTTAAGTATTAACTTAAGAACCTATACCATGTACGATTGGATTTGGAAAAGTTATACAAGCATGAAAGTATCCTTTAAATATGAATACATGCTACGCGATATTATATGATGTTACTTGAACCCGATTTTGACGGTTAACTTAAGGAGATGCCGTAACTTGCTCAAATGAAATATATTTAGTATTGATTGTGGTCTTATGTGATATTAATAATATGCAAGCATGTTTGCTAATTGTTGAGATCTTATATAATATGAGAATGCGTTTAAACTCTAAAGAAGGAACGTTAAGGATAGAAATTATATTCTATATAACTGTGTAGCTAGGTAAAACTTAGCTTATGTGTTGATCGTATATTCAAAGAGAAAATGTGAAGTTAAATTATATGACTAATGAATATCATATATATACGTAACTGTATTACGATAGGAATTCGAAAGTGTTGATTGCTTTTCGTGGATAAACTACGCTAAAGGCAAGTTCTCTTACTTACACTCTTTTAAAGTGCAAGTATCCTAACCGACGCATTTACTTTATGCAATGAAATCTATGATTGTGAAAGTTTCCTAACTTATACTCTTTTACTATGCAAGTATCCTATCTTGTGTATTGCGAACTAGTTTCCTATTTAATCGGTTGAATCGAATTAGCATACTTGAACTCTTATTTCATTAAAGCTATTATTCATGTTGAACTTAGTATTGTTCTTGAATATTGTGAAAGTGTCTATGTCATTTGATTCGGCTGGACTTATGTTATTGAAAAGCAACCCAAACTAATTGATTGGTGCGGGATCTTGTATTTGACTGAGAAGAACAACCTTCTTTGAAGGGAATATATAATTGTCGGAGAACCGACGTGCACACTTGAGTATGGTTGATTGTTATGCATAACAAGGGTACTTTAGGCTGATCACCTGTTGTACCTATTTTTGTTGGATTTTCAGTTTATTACTGTCAATTCTAGTAGAAGTTCATAGTCCGTAGTGACTACTCAGTATTCAATTATTTGAGATCTTGAATTGACTTATTATTGAATCATATTGATATTATATTGTCCTTAGCGACTGATATTGAGAACTGTTGATATTCTTGTTATTCTTGAACTATCAAATCTTGTTATACCCTTTCGAGAATTGAGAATCTTATTACTCACCCTTATTGTATATTACTTGCTGGGCAATTTGTGCTCATTCTTGCTTTCCCTAAAACATTTCAGTTAAGGCAGAGCATGGTGAACCTTCGGACGTTGATAAGGGCAAGGGCAAAGCTACCAACTAGCTTATGTCTGTTATGTTTTAAATATATTAATATTGTATGAAGATGATGTAGTAAGACTGGATTTGATTATGTTTAAGCTTAAGTTAGATTATGTAATAAGTCGTTAACTGATATTATTATGTAATCTATTAAGTACTGTAGGTTGCGAGACTTGGGGGAATAATGATAATAAATCATTATAAATTATTCTAGAATAGATTTTCCGCTGTGATCGTATGATATTTAATTATTATTATTGTTATGTATTACCATGAGCACGTGATGAACTGAATTCGAGAGACGAAGTGGTGGTCCTGGAATTTGGGGGCGTCACAGGTTGGTATCAAAGCCGTAGTTATAAACCTTAGGAACCAGTGTCCTTAGACTATAACTTAGGTGAACTTAGAAGTTAGGAAGGAGATAAAACTCATGTAGAGTTTTCCTTGAGAGACTTAGTCTGTTATGAAATGTAACTTCATTCTATACAATGAACTTATATTTTATTTAACATTCTAATGGAGATGCTATTTCGTGTCTTGTGTTTGTGATTATAGGATGACAGACACAGGTGTACCTAGTAGAGTGGCCGAGGAGGAGCCCAGGGATATACATGTAGTGTACGAGGCACCTCTAGAGGCTACACCAGTGCAGGCTGTTGCACCGATCGAGTCCGACGACGAGGATGAGATTGAGATAGAGACTGATCCAGAGGAGGAGCCGATGGAGGATGAGCCAGTAGAGGACTCTGATGAGGCTACTATAGAGGAGCAGATGCTAGGAGAGTATGAGGAGCGGATCCTGGAGTTAGACTGCAGAGTTCAGGAGCTAGAGGCAGAGGCCCACGAGAGAGAGTCTGAGTTCCAGAAGCTGAGGGACGAGGACCACCAGAGGAAGCTAGCTATGCAAGAGTTAGAGGTGGAGATTGCCTACCGTATGGAGGCAGGGATCCAGATGGGGACTCTGTTTCATAGGTCAGTGGCTAGGAATGCAGATTTGGCAGAGCAGCTAGAAGAGGTTGAGCAGAGGGAACTGAGTGAGAAGACTGAGAAAGAGGCACTCCGTACTCAGCTAGAGTTGGAGGTGATGGATAGGTTACACTTCGAGGAGAAGTGGGAAGCGTCCAATGAGAGAGCTGACGTCCTTGAGGATGAGGTCAGGTGCAAAAAGAGAAAGATGAACAAGATGGGGTATGTGTTCCGTTCAGCTTTTGAAAGGGTGATTGATGGTGTGTACCACTACCCGGCAGAACAGGGACAGACTCTACATACCTTGAGCCGAGAGCTGTTTGCGTATATAGCACAGTTGGAGTACAAGAGCGCAGTGGAACGCGGGATGATGGGATGAGATTTCCTTAGTCAGTCTAGTGGTAGTACTAGTTATGTATTTATGTATTGTATATACTATGTTGTAATTCCGATCTTTTGTGTAAGATGTGGGATGATGATGTAAACCCCGAGTTAGATTCTGTTAGAGGGGTAGTATGGTAGTAGGTTGGTATATTCCCCGTCTTTTGTGATATTAGGGGATATATGTGATGAAATTTATAGCAGTATGCTAGGAAATCATGTAATGAAATGAAATGGCATATGAATATAAATGGAGTTGATTTTAGAAACGTATTATAAATTTATTCTTTTAGTATTAAAAGAAATACTTAAGTAATATACTTGAATAATAATAAAATGAAAAAAATTGTGATGCAGATAATGCCGCCCAGACGTAGATTGACTGCACCCGAAGAATCCGTTAACAATGAGAGAGAACAAGTAGACCCGATCCAGAAACTGGTAGACTTGTTAGGAGAAGCCTTAAGGGGAAGGAACAATGAACCCGTTCGCCCGAACCCTCAAACTGTGTCAGTAACAACCTTTAAAGACTTTAAGAGTGTAGGACCCCCGGAGTTCGAGGGAACTACCGACCCAATCGTCGCACAAACGTGGATCAAAGAGATCGAAAAATCTTTCACTATAGCTAGCGTAGGCGAATATCAGAAGACGGTGTTTGCCACGTACATGATGAGGGGAGAAGCGAACTACTGGTGGGAGGCTAATCAACAAAGAGCTGGAGAAGGGATAATAGCTTGGGATAAGTTTAAGACACTGTTCTTCGAGAATTACTTTCCGAAAAGTATGAAGAATAGGATGGAGGTGAAATTCCTAGAGTTAAAACAAGGTGAAATGACGGTGGCGCAAAACGCGGCTAGGTTTAACGAACTAGCGCGATTTGCGGAGCACCAAGTTGGTGATGAAGAGAGGAAGGCTAGACGCTTTGAACAAGGGTTGAAGCCATGGCTGTTCAATAAGGTATCAGTTCTTCAAATTGATTCCTTTGCAGCATTACTGGAGAAGGCAATCATTACGGAAGGTGGCAGTGAGGCCTTAAGTCTGTATAACAAAGAAAAGAAAGGACAGAATACTGGAGGAGAGAATCGTACGGGAGGAAGCAGTAGCGGAGGAAGCAACTTGGGAAAGAGAAAGTGGGAGAACAACAACAACAACAAAAACAACAATAATAATCAATCAGGGAATTTTCGTGGAGGTTTCAAGAAGAGGGCTGAAGGATGCCCGAAGTGTGGAAAGAATCACCAGGGCGAGTGCTGGAAGGGACGTGGCACTTGCTACAACTGCGGACAGGAAGGGCACATCTCGCCCAACTGTTTGAAACCGAAAAAGATACAAGGATGCTTTGCTTGTGGCTCGACGGAGCACCGAATTAAGGACTGCCCAAAGAAGGGAAGTGGCGGGGGTAGTAATCAGTAAGGAGGCAACAAGCTGATGATCGGTGGACCGGCACAATCCAACCGCCCAACCGCCAGAACCTTTAACATGACCGTCCAAGACGCAGTGGCTGCGAAGGATGTGGTGTCAGGTATAATCCTAATCAATGATATAAATGCTTATGTATTATTTGATTCGGGTGCCACCTGTTCTTTTGTATCTGAAGAATTTGCTAGTAGACTTAGTACACCTCGAGAACTATTAGAAAATCCTTTGATCATAGAAGTTGCTAATAAGGAAGTGATCCCTGTAGAATACGTTTATCGAAATTGTCGCGCAAATATTAGTAAACATGAACTGAGCGTAGACTTGATTCCTATTAGACTGGGAGAATTTGACGTAATACTGGGAATGGATTGGTTGTATAACCATGCTGCGATAATTGACTGTCAGAACAAATGTGTGAACCTTCAGACTCCGAGTAAGTCTAAGGTAGTGTTTTATGGTAGATCATCGCTTAAGCAATCGTGTTGCGTTACGATGATGCAGGCCAAGAAATTGTTAAGGAAAGGATGTGGAGGATATTTAGCTTACATCGTTGATACTCGGAAGAAGGGAGTAGAAATTAAGGATATATCCGTAGTTAATGAATTTCAAGACGTGTTTCCGGACGATCTGCCTGGTCTTCCGCCAGACAGAGAAATCGAATTCGTAATAGACTTAGCACCGGGAACGGCACCGATTTCGAAAGCTCCATATTGTATGGCGCCAGTAGAAATGAAGGAATTGATGATACAATTGCAAGAATTATTGGATAAGGGTTACATTCGACCGAGTGTTTCTCCTTGGGGAGCACCAGTACTATTCGTTAAGAAGAAGGACGGATCGATGAGGCTCTGTATCGATTATCGAGAATTGAATAGAGTAACGATCAAGAACCGGTATCCACTACCAAGGATAGACGACTTATTTGATCAACTGAAGGGAGCAAAGTGTTTCTCAAAGATTGACCTACGAACAGGATATCATCAACTGAAGGTACGGGATGAGGACATACCAAAGACTGCGTTTCGAACCCGTTATGGACACTACGAGTTTTTGGTAATGTCATTCGGATTGACTAATGCTCCGGTAGCATTTATGGACTTGATGAACCGAGTTTTCAAGCCATACTTGGATAAATTTGTAGTGGTTTTTATCGACGACATTTTGATCTACTCAAAGACAGAGGAAGAACACGCCGAACATCTAAAGATTATTTTGGAGGCACTAAGGAAGGAGAAGATGTATGCAAAATTTTCTAAGTGTAAATTTTGGATGGAGAAGGTTCAATTCTTAGGCCACGTGGTAGATAAGAATGGAATCTCTATAGACCCTGCGAAGGTTGAAGCAGTAAGTAATTGGGAACAACCGAGAACACCGACGGAGGTGAGAAGCTTTCTAGGGTTAGCTGGGTACTATCGAAGATTCATCCAAGATTTTTCTAAGATAGCAACCCCGTTGACCAATTTGACTAGAAAGACGGTGAAATTTGTATGGTCCGACAAATGCGAAGAAAGTTTTCAAGAACTGAAAAGGAGATTGAGCGAAACAACTGTGTTATCATTACCAGATGATGCGGGAAATTTTGTGGTGTATAGTGATGCATCGCACAAGGGGCTTGGCTGTGTGCTCATGCAACATGGCAAGGTTATTGCATATGCGTCACGACAATTGAAGGATTACGAAAAACGATACCCTACTCATGACTTAGAGTTAGCGGCAATAGTTTTTGCGTTAAAGATATGGAGACATTATCTATACGGAGAAAAATGTGAGATATACACGGACCACAAAAGTCTGAAATATATCTTCACACAGAAGGAGTTAAACATGCGGCAAAGAAGGTGGTTAGAATTAATCAAAGACTATGACTGCGATATTCTTTATCACCCGGGAAAGGCAAATGTGGTTGCCGACGCTCTGAGCAGGAAAGGAAGGGAGAAGTTGTTTAATTTAACAACTCAGGAAGAGTTGATAAGAGAGATGGAGAAATTGGAGATAGAAGTAAAAGGACCAGAAAAGTCTGGTGAGAAGTTAATTGTAATGGAAGCTTGTCCGACGTTGTTGAATAGAGTAAAGGAAGCTCAGGAAAAGGATGAAGAGTGTGAGAAAATCCGAAAGAGGATCACAGAAAGTGAGGAAGAAAAATTTCGAATGGATAAAGACGGTATTTTGAGATTTGAAGGGAGAGTGTGGGTACCAGCGGTAACCAAGTTGAGGGAAGAGATTTTGCACGAGGCACACAATACGACATATTCCGTTCATCCGGGAGGCACAAAGATGTACCGAGATCTAAGGCAACATTTTTGGTGGCCTAATTTGAAACGGGAAGTCGCAGAGTGCGTCAGTAAATGCTTGACTTGCCAACGCGTTAAAGCAGAGCATCAGCGGCCAAGTGGTTTACTACAACCGTTAGAAATACCAGAGTGGAAATGGGAGCATATTACCATGGACTTCGTGGTAGGACTTCCAGTTACACAGAAAGGTTATGATGCTATTTGGGTTATCGTGGATCGACTAACGAAGACCGCACACTTTCTACCAATCAAGATCCGCTACAGTTTGAACCAATTAGCAAGCCTATATGTAAAAGAAATTATTTCACGACATGAAGTACCGGTGTCAATTGTCTCTAATCGAGATCCGCGCTTCACGTCCAATTTTTGGAAGAGTTTGCAGGAAAGAATGGGAACGCAGTTGAGGTTGAGTACAACTTATCATCCTCAAACAGACGGACAAAGTGAGCGAACAATACAAACGCTAGAAGACATGCTTAGGACTTGCGTGATGGATTTTAAGGGAAATTGGGACGACCACCTACCCTTAGTAGAATTCGCATATAATAATAGCTACCATGCGAGTATTGGCATGCCACCGTACGAAGCTCTTTACGGGAGAAAGTGCAGAACGCCGTTATGTTGGGACGAAGTCGGAGAACGACGAATACTCGGACCAGAGTTAGTTCAACAAACCGCAGACGTGGTGACACTGATAAGAGCCAGACTTGTAGCAGCTCAAGATCGCCAGAAGAAATACGCAGATTTGCATCGGCAGGACCGAGACTTCAAAGTCGGCAGTTTCGTATTCTTGAAGGTATCTCCATGGAAGGGAAAAATCCGTTTCGGCAAGAAAGGAAAATTGAGTCCAAGATTCATAGGACCGTTCGAGATACTGAAGCGAGTGGGCGAAGTGGCACGCAAAGTTGCGTTACCACCCGAGTTGGAGCATATCCACAACGTGTTCCACATTTCCGTGTTGTGACCGTACAAGGCCGACTACAAGCACGTGATTTCTTACGAGCCCATTCAAGTGGAGAAGAACTTGGCGTATGAAGAAATTCCTGTCCAAATATTAGATAGGAAAGAACAAACTTTGAGAAATAAAGTTATTTCATCTGTAAAAGTACTTTGGCGTAACCACGATGTCGAGGAGGCAACGTGAGAGTTAGAAGATAGGATGATGAGGGACTATCCCCATCTATTTGTGTAACCTTGTAGCAATTCCGGGACGGAATTTTTATAAGGGGGGGAGGATGTAATACCCGAGAATTTCCATATATTATTAAATAAATATATTAATGGAAATGAGAATTTATTTGAATATAAATGATTTTGTGTTATGAGATGAATTAATTCAATTATATATAATTGAATAATTATAATAATTGAGAAATTGGTGGAGTTTGTGATAAACTCGTTGATTGCCTTGTGTGGCACAGTGACGTAATATAAGAATGATTATATTAATTTAAGCGAACAATTAATCTATATTAATTGTTAATCGAAGAATATTAATTAACTGTTATAAAATACTAATGAGGATTGATTAATAATATGTGATTATTATTGCAAGAAACATAATAATAATGAGCAACGTGTTTATAAATATAATAAGATTTATATCAAAGTGATAGTTAATCATATAAAGGTTAATTAAATTGTTATGGAGGTTAACAATTATATTGATTGATGTAGGATATGTGTATATTATTAATTAATATTCAATTTATAAGATGAGAAATTATATGTGCAAGCATGCGAATTAAATGTATAGTAACTATATGTTATGATATGTGTAGGTGACAAATGATGTGTGGATATACATTAAAATAATGTATCATGGATCTATTATAAATAATTGTTGAGTAATACAATTTAATAATATATGATATAATGTAATGTGGTAGTATCCGATTGTATTATATCGGTAAGATAAAATGTACATAGATTATATGTATTCAAATTGCATTTATTACATTATGGGGAGAACATTGTAATTATAACCTAAGAGTACATATAATATATAACATAAGTGTAGCATATAGTCCATTTGTAAGAATGCTGAGATTTGCTTGGCTTGTCCCAATATAATAGTCACTCTCCTTTCCCTCATTCACGTGCACAGCCATTATGGCCTAAGCCTATTGCTTCTCCTTAAACTCAGTAAATTTCCATAGCCTTGTAGCAATGATGAGCAAGGGAGTGGTTTTAATGATGGATTCTAACAACTAAATACCTACCATTCTATAACCTTCATGCAATTTGACAATCCGTTAGTTTGATTTGGGAGTTAGAAGCTTGGACTGTGTATTCATTCTTCTATATAAAGGAACTCCCTGCACCTTCATTTCATTGCTGAAATATTTCTAAGAGAAGAGAGTATACTGTGATTGTCTATTTAGTTCAGAAGGAATTTCTATAGTAGCATCAGCAAGCTTACTCCATAACAGAGGTATAAATCCTCTTCGTGTCTTCATTTTCATTTTCTGTCAAAAGAACTCCATTGTTGTTCTCTGAGTTTTGTTGAAATTCTTGATTATGCCAAATTGGTTCATGATTGGTTTGTAGAACCCTTATATTGTTGTTATATGAACATACACACATGATGGAACCACTGAATAGTCTTTCATTTCCATTGTTCTTCTTCAATTTCTGTAAATACATGAAATTCGTAAATTAGTTAGAGTTCATGAAATTGGGAATTGATAATTGCTATTGACTGTTATATAAGCATATATGTATGTGTTAGTAAGTTAAACAAGTCAAATATCTGGGTATGTTGAAATCGATGAAATGGGAGGTTTTGGGTCAGTTTTCGCTGCAGTCTGAACCGCAGAAAACTGCCTCGACGCCACAGCGCCGCAGCCCGCGCCGCAGCGCCACACGCTCCGCAGCCCGCGCCGCAGCGCCGCACGCAGCGCCACTCGCGCCGCAGCGCCAGTATTAAGCTACTGTTGCCGCGCCGCAGCGCCAGCCTCTGTGTTCAGTTTTCTGCATTCTGCAACAAAACTGTTATGTACCAATTGTTTGATTTTTGTTTAAACAAGCATGGGAGCATGATTAATACATATATATAAACCTAATGAGGCAATGTAAGCATGTTTTAGTATATTAGCATGCATGGTTAACCAAACGACACATAGTTTGGAAAAGAATTTAAAGTTTCATAAACGACGTTAACATATGTGAAGCATGTATACATTCTGACTTTTCGAGCATGTTTATAGGGTCTTGAAATACATGAAAAGCATGTTAACTTACATATGTAGGTTTCATAAGGAAGCATGAACATGATAGACCTTATTAATGAACTATACTAACAAAGTATAAGCTTTGAACGTGAACGTTGGTATGTTATGACGAGAATTAGAATTTGACATTTATGGACACATGTGATAGTACTCTTAGACTCATTCATGTGTCATGCATGTATATATACCATGATTAGTTGCCGTGATTAAAGTTTAGCATGAACAAAGCATGTTTTCAAGATAATAACAATGCTAGCTACATATATGCAATACGAGTACTCATGAGCATGACTAATACAAGTTATATGAATATCTTATGTGTTTAAAAGCAATCATGTTAGACCATATGAGTTCGTGTCCTTGAATGGCTTTAAGTATTAACTTAAGAACCTATACCATGTACGATTGGATTTGGAAAAGTTATACAAGCATGAAAGTATCCTTTAAATATGAATACATGCTACACGATATTATATGATGTTACTTGAACCCGATTTTGACGGTTAACTTAAGGAGATGCCGTAACTTGCTCAAATGAAATATATTTAGTATTGATTGTGGTCTTATGTGATATTAATAATATGCAAGCATGTTTGCTAATTGTTGAGATCTTATATAATATGAGAATGCGTTTAAACTCTAAAGAAGGAACGTTAAGGATAGAAATTATATTCTATATAACTGTGTAGCTAGGTAAAACTTAGCTTATGTGTTGATCGTATATTCAAAGAGAAAATGTGAAGTTAAATTATATGACTAATGAATATCATATATATACGTAACTGTATTACGACAGGAATTCGAAAGTGTTGATTGCTTTTCTTGGATAAACTACGCTGAAGGCAAGTTCTCTTACTTACACTCTTTTAAAGTGCAAGTATCCTAACCGACGCATTTACTTTATGCAAGGAAATCTATGATTGTGAAAGTTTCCTAACTTATACTCTTTTACTATGCAAGTATCCTATCTTGTGTATTGCGAACTAGTTTCCTATTTAATCGGTTGAATCGAATTAGCATACTTGAACTCTTATTTCATTAAAGCTATTATTCATGTTGAACTTAGTATTGTTCTTGAATATTGTGAAAGTGTCTATGTCATTTGATTCGGCTGGACTTATGTTATTGAAAAGCAACCCAAACTAATTGATTGGTGCGGGATCTTATATTTGACTGAGAAGAACAACCTTCTTTGAAGGGAATATATAATTGTCGGAGAACCGACGTGCACACTTGAGTATGGTTGATTGTTATGCATAACAAGGGTACTTTAGGCTGATCACCTGTTGTACCTGTTTTTGTTGGATTTTCAGTTTATTACTGTCAATTCTAGTAGAAGTTCATAGTCCGTAGTGACTACTCAGTATTCAATTATTTGAGATCTTGAATTGACTTATTATTGAATCATATTGATATTATCCTGTCCTTAGCGACTGATATTGAGAACTGTTGATATTCTTGTTATTCTTGAACTATCAAATCTTGTTATACCCTTTCGAGAATTGAGAATCTTATTACTCACCCTTATTGTATATTACTTGCTGGGCACTTTGTGCTCATTCTTGCTTTCCCTAAAACATTTCAGTTAAGGCAGAGCATGGTGAACCTTCGGGCGTTGATAAGGGCAAGGGCAAAGCTACCAACTAGCTTATGTCTGTTATGTTTTAAATATATTAATATTGTATGAAGATGATGTAGTAAGACTGGATTTGATTATGTTTAAGCTTAAGTTAGATTATGTAATAAGTCGTTAACTGATATTATTATGTAATCTATTAAGTACTGTAGGTTGCGAGACTTGGGGGAATAATTATAAGAAATCATTGTAAATTATTCTAGAATAGATTTTCCGCTGTGATCGTATGATATTTAATTATTATTATTGTTATGTATTACCATGAACACGTGATGAACCGAATTCGAGAGACCAAGTGGCGGTCCTGGAATTTGGGGGCGTCACAAAGATTCCTCTGGTGGGCTTAGACGACTTTACATTATCAGAGGGTACTTACATTCAGGATGCCTTTTATCACCGGTGGACTCCTCGCACCATTGGGGCTTAGACTCGTGCCACTTAGTTCTCGACAGATATGGTTCCCGGGTTAGTGATGATGACAGACTGATTACCTACGTTAGAGGGCCCACTCATTTCGAGCAGATTACTAACTTGACCCAGCGATTGGACCGAGCAAATTTTTTCATTAGGCATCTAGGTAGAGATCCATCGGAGGCAGATTCCTTTTATCCATCCAGCTCTGTCGCTGACCCCTTAGGGGGTCCATATTCTGACAGCTTTACTGGAGCAAATCCCCCTCTATATCAACCCGATGTTCCCTCTGGCAGAGATATGGTGACTCAGGCAGAGTTACAACAGGTTGATCGGCTGGATGATGTAGGTATCATATATTTCTTTTGATAGGCTCGTTATCTCTTTTGATAGGCCTCTGTTAGATATTGGGCGGGTGTGTCCCATTTCCCTATACTTTTTATTTTTAGTTTTCAGATATAGATGATGTATTTAATTTTTATGATGATGTATTTAGGAATGTATGTATAATGCCTTCTATTTATTGCATCATATTGTCATTTATCATTGTCATTTATCATAATGTATGCATTATATGTCATGGATATGCATGTATATTGATGAGTTTAGCATTTACCCCTGTGACACCCCCAAATTCGGGTACTTCAATTCCACATGACTTGGTGTTCACTGTACAAATATCATCTATCTATCTACCCATAATCAATGCAAATCATGCAATAAATAGAAATAAATCCTCCCCTTATGGGGTTACAACATCTGAAAATAATTACAATCCCAGGTCATACTAACCTTAAACATCTGTGCGGAACATAAACAAATAATTAGTCTTACATAACTTTAACATAAACTTAAACAATAACATATCAAATAAACAACAAGTCTTCATCACTTGTTGACCTTGCCCTTGCTTTTGCTAGAAGAAGGCTCTTCGAACCTTTCGTTCTTAACTGCAATGTTATTATTACGCAAGAGTGAGCACGATTGCCCACAAGTATAATAATATGACAACAATATAATAACATGCGAGTGAATCAAAGACATCTGAATAAAGAAACTTAACTTTTGACTCAGGAATGAATAACAGGAATCAACAGAACATCTGAGGGTCATAAGACCTCGAACTATGTCCTAGGTTGTAAAGTGTTTAAGCTTTAAACCTTTAACAGTCATAAGACTATGGACTCTACTTCTCGTACTTAGGGGGATCAGCCCTTAGTACCATACTGTGCACAATATCTCAACGCTAAAGCGTAAATAATCCCCTTTACAGGGTTGTTCATCTCAGTTTTGACATCAGAGTCCGCAGCAAAGGAAGTTTGGTTTGGATAAGCTCAATAAGTATTCTAGAATTTAGAACGTTCATCAACTATGGACTAGTCGAATCAATAAGGGCTCACTAGTCCTATAAGGTTCAACAATAACATCAATATTCAACTTGGACAATAAATCTCAAGAGTATACAATCGAGTAAGTATTGTATAACTGAAGTAATACTTAAAGGAATAACAATATCTCATATGAAAATCTTAAGTTGAATAAACAAGGATAAGAACTTGCTCAATCGATAACCTTGAATTTAGAAAGCTTGTTCAATGAAAGTAAAGTTAGGAACTTGCTTAATAACAATAAGTTAGGGATAAGATACTTGCCTCTTGCACAAGCTACAAGTTATAATAAACGTTCGTCAATTATCCCTACATGTACCAATGAAATCACAATATCGATTAGCTATACTGTCATTAACCTTATAAGTTTAATTCTCCATCTTAGTCACGTTATAACCTTTAACTCTTACAAACATTGAGTTTCAATCATTATATAACTTATTACGTAAATGCTTAAATTCCTCATTATTGTATTACAATGCATTACAATTTGTTGTTGCGTCTTATAATATCATGCGTAATAGGTTAGGTAGGTAACATATCATGGCCTGCAACTTTTTAAAAGAGAAAACAAATTGTCACTGCTCAAGGCCGGCGCAGCTGCGCTGCCCCAAGTCTTGGCACCGGCGCAGCTGCACTGTGCTTGACTTTAGAAACCCACCCGGCGCAGCGGCGCAGTCTTTGCTCTTGGTACCGGTGCAGCTGCGCCAGTACGCAGACAGAGACTGCAGCAGCTTCAGCCCTGTTACGACCTAACACTCCAAATTTTCGAATTTCAATAGAAACTCACATACATAAAGGCTAGAATTTTGCTAACAACAACACCAAGCATGCATTTCATGATTCTACTAATATAAACATTATATGAAATCCATCTTTAAGAATAAAATCATGTTTTTACTAATTTCTTCATATTTCAACTCATTTAGTGAATTCAATCACCAGGACTTTATTTCTTAACCAATTTACACCATTTAGATTGCATTTTTTTTTTTGAAATTCGACATACAAACATATTCTGAAATCAATTTAAGTTAAATAAATGAGTAAAACACGTATATTTTATACAGAAGGGTTATATATACGTGTTCTTCATATTGTCATACGCTGAGACTTTTAATAACCCAATCAAAACATAATTACATGAATTTAATCACTGTAAATCATGCATATATGGTTTAGCGCATGTTATGAACATCAATTAATATATATATATAGCCATATAATGAACAAATGTCAATTTTCCTATTTATAGAGAACTTTTAAAAACACGTAAATGAAAAAACTCTGTAATTTTTGAAAACCCAATTAAGGCCTAATTGCATGAATTCAATTATTTTTAATCATTCATACAAAATATAAAACATGTTATAATCATATAATAGCACATATATAATTACATCTTAAGTATTCATCACCAAAATCATACACAGAGGATTTGAAATTGGGTTTGTTGAAAAGTATAAACTAACGTAATTAAAACTTGGGATGAAGAATTATACCGTTGATAACTCTGTTTGAGGATGATATGAACTTTAATTCTTCAATCTCTTCTCTAATCAATTCTTCTCTCAATTTTCTCTCCTAATCTCTCTAAGTTCTCTGATGTTTGTAATATAAAATATAAGACTGATGTATAAGATATATGTATAGCGTAATACGTATAATGTGTATAGTGTGTGAGTGGTCGTCGGTTAGTCCCTTAGTGGGTTAACTGACCAACTCTCCTTAAGGCCGTGTTTGGTTTCTCCCATTCACTCTCCTTTCCCTTTAATTTAATTAACTTAGTATAATAAAGTTTAATAATGTCACACTTTTAATTAATCAATTAATCTTATTTAAATCAATTAAATAAAATAGCATGATTCCACAATAAATCACATAGTCACATAGTTAAAATTCTTATTTATTAATAATGTTAAATCATTAAATCTCAATTAAATTAATTAGAATAACATTATGCTTATTAATTAATTCGTTTAATCGAATAAGCTCACTTAAACACATACTTTGAATATAAAAATTTTCCACATTAATTTAATCAATGTAACACATATAATTAAATTACTCTACCACAAATTCATCAATTTATTATTTAACTCAATAATTGAATCATCGAAAATATTTATTTAATTCAATAAATATTCAAAGTAAATTATAAAAATCTAATTCGTCACAACCCTTGGATGGTCTCATGATACGGTTCTATAAATGTCTTCATCCACCGTTACTAGGATCGAGCATAGTCCTCCTACTTTGATAGCCTCATCTTTGAGGTCGTGGTATGATAGTCTGCCCCATTTAGACCGAGTGGTAGTTGATCGTCTGCTGGGACATTCCATGACCCTCTTGACATTCCAGGTTCCAGTAGGCTTTGTGGAGGGCATGTTATCATGCTGAATTTCTGAGAGACTTGTCTTTAGGTTTGGGACTTATGAGTTAACTCCTACATTAGAGGGGTATGAGTGCATCACAGACTTCCCACTGGACCGGCCATGTGCTAGGGTATTTGTTGGAGAGTTGAGGCGATAATTTTTGGCTATCGACGTTGGAAAATTTAAGAACCCCACGAGTCAGGTTTTCTCAAATCGATCTTCCTAAGTTCTCTCTACCCCCACTCTTTTTATTTAGGAAAAAGGTTTTGAAGGGATTTTTTAGGAAAGAGGGCAACATGTGTTTATGTCGATTATTTGAATGTTTAGAGTCGCCAGTTGGTAGATTAAAAAATGGTTGTACCAACTCAACCGAGTTTGATTTGAAAAGAGACCCAATTGCTGGACATTGTCGAAACTTGATCTTTGAAATTAGAGTTTTGAGTTCGGAGGCTTGGTTAAGTGTGGGGAAGGTGTTAGGCATCCCACGACTCCCGTGTAAACACGGTACCGCATCTTTTCAGTATTTTCCTTAAAACTGTGAATGCGTGAGTGAATGCTGTTTGAAAATTGAGCCTATTGATTTGATTGAATGAAAGCTTTGACAGACTTCGTTGAGCCTATATACGAAGGGTTTAATTTAATTTGAAAATCAGTCTTTGATTTGATTTGCAAAAGCATTTAATTTGATTCACAAAAGCTTTTCTTTTGATTGAAAATGATGTTTTGAAAGCTGGTTTATCAAACCCTTACGCTGCCATAGGAATTGAAGCTTATCGATACTTTCAAATTTTTTTTTTATCTTTATAGCCTTAAGGCTGCATGTGAATGGTGATTTGTCGGGCTGCGAAGCATCCTCGACCACAGGAATAGACAAGTGTCGGTCTCCTCATGGGTATGAAAACCATCAGAGGGACGCTGACATGATAATTTTGATATTTCTCTATGATGAGACCTTAAATCCGGAGAATAGTTTTAAGATCTGTGTATGTACATTTTATAGAAAAACTGGCAGGGTACATCTATAAATTAGAGTTTGTCCATCGTGGGAATCAGATCTTGATCGTGAATCCTACTATTCCTAGGCTCACATATGAGTAGCCCATAAACCTGCACAGTTCAAATTTGCACAGAAATGGATATATATACATCATCACGTCACAATGGAACCAAGGATTCATCAATAAATCCTGGCTGCGAGTGGATAAAGCGTTTTGTTCCCATTAGCTAGCGATCTAAGGGACACGAGTATGCTTTCAAAGCTAAAACTATAAAAATAACTAGATTTAAAGAAATCTCTGCCATTATAGCTTTTAGGTTCTATCGGGACCTGTTTGAACTGTTGAAAGCTAGAATTGGCGAGATTTGGATAAATCTAGTCCGCCCGCAGATATGTCAGTGCAGATTCATATACAAATGAATGATAAATGCAATAGTTGAATGAATTGAGTAAAGCAATATATATATATATATATATAATTATATATATACAAAAGCTATAAAAAGAGCGATGGGTTTTCACTCGTAAGCCCGAACTGGAATTGAAATATATATATTTATAAAAAACTGTAAATAGCCAAGAAATAATCCAGGCTGTGACAGAAATGAAATATATATATATATATATATATATATATATGTATATAAAAACAGTAATAAAGGCGATGGTTTTTCACGCCGGTGCCCGTACTGGAATTGAAATTGACAGAAAAGTAGTCAACTAGTGACTGAAGAGAGCACCCAGTATGGCCTAGTGTGCAAAAGCAATAAAATAGCCACGAAGTAATCCAGGCCGAACTAAAAATATATAAATATAAATATATATATATATATATATATATATATATATATATTAACAAAAATATAGTCAACCAGGACTGATATGAGTACTAGTGATGGTGAAAGTCGCTTACATATGCGTAAATATATGTAAAAGCGATAAACTAACTCGAATTTGACATCCGGGCTTGACAGAATTGAAATGTTAGTACGTAAACAGTTAAATATATACAAAAAAGGGCCAAACCCGGATTGGGAAGATAACCCAGTCCGGCGGAGTTGCCAGAATGTGTGTGCTAGTGCATTGAAGCTGCTGGAGTTGACGGATCGTCAATCCGAGTTGTAGAAATGCAAAAAACTGCGTTTATGTACATAAATGTACCAAATTTTGACAAAAGCATCCATGGAACTAAGTTTCGGGCATATTTAGAAGACGAAACTTCGTGTGCAAGTGGAAAACAGTGCAAAGTAGTAGTATTGACTTTCTGATCGTGAAAATACTTACAATGGACTGCAATACGGGCTTTTTGCCAAATCGTAGGCTTCAAATGTCCAAATCTACCGGTTATTTTCTGCTATGTGGTAGTATATGGGTATATGTATGTGTTGGAGTGAAAATAATTAGGCTTGGAAGAGGTGTAAAAGTCAAAAAATTAGACAGGTAGAGCTTCGCTGCGTTTCTGAATTCTTGAAAATGAAGGGGGGGTGCACGTTTATTTATAGGCCAAGGAACCCTAGCTCTACTTGCGGCTACCATAGGTAGAGGTATGGCTCCCCTAGGCGGGGCCCACGTGCTGGGTTCCGTCATCTCAAAGTACGTGCAGTCCAGACAACGCGCAGTCGAAGTTAGAAATTTTAAACTTTTGATCGAAGCGTCCGTTTGAGGCGTACGATACCTTTTCGAAAAGCCCTCGCAGAGAGTGTCGCAATGACAATGGATAAAACATTTTTCGGGTCCGAGAAGGCGGGTTCATAACCAGGTCTTTGATTCCCCGTAGTTTGTTCGTTGAGCTATTTTGCGTTGTTGGCACTCGGGATCGTTGTTGTGGCTCGTTATGACTTCGATGGCATCAATTCAGCTTGAGTTTGACCAAATCAATTGAGAGTTGGTAAAATAACCATTTTTCCCTTCCCAGGGTTGCCTGTGGTGTCGGCACGACCTTTAATGGATCTGGCTTCCCAGGGTTGTCTGTGGGGCTGAACTGCACTTCTCGGATTGATGCTGGGGATGACTTGACATGTCCTGGGTTGATGTCCAGGTTGACCTATACTTCTTGGGTTGAGATCGGGGCTGTCTTGAAGGCCCGATTAACGATCGGATTTGAGTTGATAGCCCGAGATTGAGATCGGGGTTGATCTGACGGTCCTATCAGAGATCGGAGCTGGATTGACGATCCAATTGGAGATCAGAGCTGGATAGACAATTTGATTGGAGATTGGAGCTGGATTGACGGTCCGATTGGAGATCGATGCTGGATAGACAGTCCGATTGGAGATCGGAGCTGGATAGACGGTCCGATTGGAGATCAGAGCTGGATTGACGATTCGATTGGAGATCGGAGCTGGATTGATTTTTTGATTGGAGATTGAAGCTGGATAGACTGTTCGATTGGAGATCGGAGCTGGATAGACAGTCCTTATCGAGATCAGAGCTGGATTAACGGTCCGATTAGAGATTGGAGCTGGATAGACGGTCCGATTGGAGATCGGAGCTGGATTAACTATCCGATTGGATATTGAAGCTGGATAGACTGTTCGATTGGAGATCGGAGCGGGCTAGACTGTCTGATTAGAGATCAAATCTGGATAGACGGTCCGATTAGAGATCAGAGCTGGATAGGCGGTCCGAATAGAGATCGGAGCTGGATAGATGGTCCAATTAGAGATCAGAGCTGGACTGACGGTCCGATTGGAGATCAGAGCTAGATTGACGGTCCGATTGGAGATCGAAGCTGGATAGACGGTCCGATTGGAGATCAGAGCTAGATTAACAATTCGATTGGAGATCAAAGCTGGAACGACTGTCCAATTGGATATTGGAGATGGATAGACGATTCGATTGGAGATCGAAGCTGGATAGATGGTCTGATTGGAGATCGGATCTGGATAGGTGGTTCGATTGGAGATCAGAGCTAGATATACTGTCCGATTGGAGATCGAAGCTGGATAGACGGTCCGATTGGAGATCGAAGCTGGATAGACGATCCGATTAGAGATCGGAGCTGGATTGACTGTCCGATTAGAGATCAGAGCTGGATAAACGGTCCGATTAGAGATCAAAGCTGGATTGACAGTCCAATTGGAGATCGGAGCTGGACTATCGGTCCGATTAGAGATCGGAGTTGGACTATCGGTCCGATTAGAGATCGGAGCTGGATTGAATATCCGATTAGAGATCGGAGCTGGATAGACAGTTTAATTAGAGATCGGATCTGGATAGACGGTCTGATTGGAGATCGGAGCTGGATAGACAGTCCGATTAGAGATCGGAGTTGGATTGAGTACCGACATTGATGATCGAATTTGGCTGAATTATCGATATTGGGGATCAAATTTAGGTTATCGATATTGGGGATCCAATTTAGGTTTAAGGACCGGCATTGGCTGCCGATTTTGAATTTAAAGATCTGTATTGGTGGCCGAATTTGAATTGAAGGACCGGCATTGGTGGCCGAATTTGAATTGAAGGACAGACATTGGTGGCCAGATTTGAATTGATTGACGGTTTTTGCCCTCCTACAGTGTTAGTACTGGGCAAAGAAAATTTTGAGTGTCTACAATGGCCTTGACCAGTTTGCGACGCACCGTTGTTTTGGACGAGATTATCTCAAGGCATGTGGTGTCCCTAGATTTCTTGATCGATCATTTTGGATGGCTAGATAGCTATTTACTGCACTCAGGAGATTTTTCCATTTTTGAGGAGTAGTTGTGGGCTGCCCGAGTAGATACTTTATTGATGTGCATTGTGCCTTATCTGTACATGCCGCTTTACATGGATCATCTAGACATCGGCCTGATTAAAGTAGTTAGTGCTCTCAGGGAGGGTCGTACCATCCTACCTATAATATTAGCGAAGTCCTTGATGTCAGCCTCATTTTGTCGTACCCATACTACTGGGTTCTTTAGAGGTAGTGCAGTAATGTTATACATCTGATTTATGATGCATCTCGACATTTTTAGACACCATGGATATTGCTTGACACATGAGATATCTGCATCTTATTCTTTTTGACCGGCTGACTGTGTAGATGCTACTTCTTGGTTTGTTTTCCTAATCGTGATTGAGGATCCTTTCTCCATATTACATTGCTTAGGATTTAGCTCCCCTTAAACTTTGTCACCCATGTAGTGGGTATGGACTTTTTACCCTTAGCTGTTCTGAGAGGAGTGACCACATATCATCCATTGGCTATCATGAGATAGTTTGATCAGTATCAGGATGTTCATTCTTTTGATGGAGCTTCAGGTCAGTGGTCATCAACCACATCTTTGTTAGAGGATGATTTATCTAGAGTTAATGATTATTGGATCCATCGAGAGAGGGCTAATTTTTTATCGAGTCATCCGGGTCTTTTTTTAGAGTATTCTGCGTGGCTAGAGGCAGATATTGCACCATCTGTGGTTGCTTATTCAGACCCTAGTACTGATTCGGATGAGGAGGAGCCTATAGAGGATCCTGTTTCTCCCACCGAGGATGAGTTATTTGCTAGTTTGATAGCAGCCTTGATCGGTGATGTTCCTGGTTCTTCAACTACTGTTGATCCACCTTTTAGGTAGTCTTTGGAGCAGATGATACAACTTTTGACCTTTGAGAAGGATCAGGCTAGAGCCTTAGTGTTGACGACCCTTTCTGGCCGGGATGCTGCTTTTGTTAAGAGAGATAAGGCCCAAGCTACCAGGGATGCTTTGGTTGCTGATAGAGATGAGGCCCAAGCTTCTAGGGATGCTTCTGTCACTGAAAGTACTGCTCTCAGATTCTATACGAAGGGTATTGTTGCAGATATAAGTGTATTTATAGATGACCATGGTAGCACCTTACAGATGGAGGTAGATCTTTTAGATCGCATTGAGCCTGCAGGCCAGGAGCTCAGAGATGCACCTCTATCTTTAGAGATGGATGCTATGTTGGATTTATTGTCCCGTGCCATTTTTGTCACGTACAGGACACATTGTATATATTAAACTGTATTATATGGCAAGGAAATATATTTTGATTCACTTCTCTTTTAGATATGTCTTGATCTTTGCTTGATGATTGCCACTTTCTTTGTGACTTGCTGTCTTGATGTATCACGAGCTCTTCCTTGATGGACTGGCATTGAGATATCGGAGGGTCTCTTGGAAAGGTTCGTTGATCATGTAGGCTTTATGGGATTTGGGTTTTATATAAAGTTTGGTGTCTTGAGATTTGTATTTAATTGGATATTTGAGTGTGTAGGTAAAGTGTTTGGGTTTTCTCTTGAAGGTTAGACTGCACCATATATGGCTGCCTACGTACTCCCGAGAAAGGGGGAGATCAGGTCTTTCGTAGTTCAGGCCTAGTAGTAAACACCTGAATGGATTTGATTTGATTTTTTTTTCTTTTTTTTTTCTTTTTTTTCACAACCAGGATAGTGGTTTACAGGTAACTCAGACATAGTACCTTTTCACAATGTCTGAATTGACAAGCTGGGGAAATTCTTCTCTGTTTATTTCTTATAATCCGAGGGCTCCTTCTGTCAACACTTTCTTGACGATGAAAGGGCCTTCCCAGTTTGGGGCGAATTTTCCTTTGGCTTCATCCTGATTGACGAGGATATTCTTCAGCACCAAATCATTTTCCTTGAATTGCCTAAATCGGGCTTTCTTGTTATAGGACAGAGCAATCTTTTGCTGGTATAATTGCCCATAAAAGATGGCTGCCGCCCTTTTCTCATCTATCAGATATAAGTGGTGGTATTGCTCTTGTATCTATTGATCCTCTTCCATCTGAGCATCTATCAATACTCTTAATGATTATATTTCTACTTCTATAAGGAGTACTACTTCCATGCCATAGACCAATGAGTAGGGGGTAGTCCTAGTAGAAGTACGCATTGACGTTCTGTAGGCTAACAGAGTCAGAGGCAATAAGTCAGGCCATTCTTTGTGGTTAGCGGACATCTTTTGCATGATCTTCTTGATATTCTTATTAGCTGCTTCGACAACACCATTCATCTTGGGACGATAGATGACGAAATTAAGATTTTTGATGTGGAATTTGCTGCATAATTCCTTCATCATTTGGTTGTTTAGATTCTTAGCATTGTCTGATACGATCACCTCCGGTTGTCCGTATCGACAGATTACATTGTTTTTGATGAAATCAATGATTACCTCCTTGGTGACTTTGGGAAAGGCGGCAGCTTCGACGGTGAAGTAGTCGATCATGGTGAAGATAAACCAATTACCATTGCTGGCTTTGGGCTCTATTGGTCCGATCACATCCATCCCCTACATGGTGAACTCGTATTGTGTAGTTCACTCGGAGGAGCGTGGATGACATTTCCATGGACTTGGCATTGATAACACCTTCTAACGTGATCGTCACAGTTGGCTTTAAGGTAAATCTAGTAATGCCCAATTCTTAATATCTTCTTGGCAAGTAAAGGACTGCTTATGTGTGGGCCACATACTCTATCATGGACTTCATCCATAAGTCTCTGGGCTTGATCTTTGTCTAGGTACCTTAACAAGCCTATTCCAGCATCTCTTTTGTAGAGTGCATCTCTACTTAAATAGAACTTCATGGCCATTTTAGAGATCTACTTTCTTTCATCTTGACTTGTCCTAGTGGGCATAGATCCATATCAAAGATATTCTTTGATGTCCTGATACCAAGGCTTTTTGATGGGAGGGTAGTTCATCTGATACTTCTCCAATGTAATTTGCATAGGCTGGTGCCTTCTGGCTTTCAAATTTGATATCAGGAATTCATCTCCTATCGGATATGTGGATCAAGGAAGCCAATGTTGCTAATGCATTCGTGAAATCATTTCTATTTCGAGGGATATGGATGAAGGCTATTTCTTTAAATTCTGTAGCCATTTTGATGACCTGCCGATGATAAGGCAGCAGATGCAACTATTTGGTGTGATATGCCCTGGTGGTTTGTTTGATGACAAACTCGAAATCTCCAAAAACTGCTAACCGTTTGATACCTATGTAGTGGGCCAGTTTCAATCCCATTATACAGCCTTCATACTCAGCTGTGTTGTTGGTGTTGATAAACTGCAGCAGGCCATGGGATACTGTTCTCCCGTAATAGATACAAGACCTGCCCTTGATCCTGCACCTTCCATGTTTACAGCCCTGTTGAAGTACGGTTTCTAAAATTAGTTCGTATATTCTCGAGGGTTTTGCTGAATTATCATTATTCCATCATCTAGGAAATAAGTTTCCAAGGGTTCAAAATTCCCTGATGGTGCTTCGGCCAATTGATCTGCAATTCCTCGACCTTTGTTGGACTTTCGAGTCACGTAGATGATATCAAATTGCTGCAAGATCAATTTCCATTTAGACAATCAACAATTTAACATGGGCTTGCTGAATATGTATTTCAGAGGATCCATGCGGGATATGAGATAGGTTGTGTGCCAATGAAGATAATGTTGTAATCTCATGGCGGCCTATGCTAAAGCACAATAAGTCTTTTTGATCAAGGTGTATTTCTGCTCACCGTTGCTGAATCTTTTACGGAGGTAATAGATAGCTTTTTCCTTGCCTCTATCATCTTTCTACCCCAGCATGCAGCCCATAGCGTTGGCACTGATTGATATGTACATGAACAAGGGAACTTTGTCCCTTGGTGGTACCAAAACAGGAGCATCAACCAATTACTTCTTGATGGCGAGGAAGGCTTTTTGACAGTCTTCATTACATTTTTCGGAGGAATTTTTTCTCAACAGCTTGAAGATGGGCTCACAAGTTGCCATGAGTTGAGAGATGAATCTGTTTATGAAATTGATTCTCCCAAGAAATCCGCGTAGTTCCTTTTTTGTTTGGGGTACATGCATCTCAGTGATGGCCTTAATCTTAGCGGGATCCAGCTCAATGCCTCTGTTGCTTACCAGATGTGACGAACAAGATTTTTGTAATTTATTTTAAATATTTATTGAATTAAATAAATATTTTTGTTGATTTATTTATTGAGTTAAATAAATATTTGATGGAATTGTGTTAGATTAATTTAATTAAATGTGTTACATTAATTAAATTAACGTTGAATAATTTTACAGTTCAAAGTGTGAATTTAATTGGGATAATTAAATAATTAAATTAATTGAGTTGTTAAATAATTATGATGTTGTTCTAATTAATTTAATAATTAATTAGAGATTTATTGATTTGTCATAATTAATAAATGAGAATTTTTATTATGTGATAATTGATTTAATGAGTAATATTGCCTTTTATTTCATTGAATTTAAATAATATTATTCGATTAATTAAAGTGTGACAAAAAATTTATATTATAAACAAGTTAATTAAAATAAACTAAAAAAAAACTTTTAAAACCAAACCAAACATGGCCTTATGCTCATGGGAGCAGTTAAGTGCATAATGGCCTTAACTGACACCCATGTTGTGCCAGTTACTTTTTATACGTATAGCTTATCAGTATTATGTCTTCATTCATTTTGTTAAGTCTAGAGAGCATAACACAAATAGAAAAGAGAGAGAATTAAGAGAAAAGTTGATTGAAGAAGTTTGGAGAATTAAGTCCTATCCTCTTCTAACTAATCTGAACAAGAAAGCAAGGGTAATCTCTTAGTCTCAAACTTTAATTTTCGTTCTTGAGTTTTCTCCATGAAAGTTAATTTGAGTTCTCTTTAATTGATTTTAATGACTAAATTGTTATGAACTTGATGTTAGATATTTATTAATATGCATAATCTATTTTTATATGATTGGTATGTGATTTAGAGTAATAAATCCATGAAATTATGTTTAAAATTGGAGTTTTGAGTTTACAGAGAAGTAATATTTTAATATGGCTTATATGTACAAAAATTTATGTTTAAATTGTATGTTAATTGGTAAATTAACGATTTATTATGTTTATACATGTAAAAACGAAAAGAACGAAACTTAAACGGACTGATTTGGTGTTATAGGGAATCTGTAATATGCGATTTCATGAAATATGACGAAACTTTGAAAAATAGCAAGAACATGAAAATTATGAGTTCAAATTTAGTTGTTTATGTGATTTAAGTTGTTAAAATCATGCTATGAATGTTGTAAAACTTTTCTGTAAAGTTTAGAACTCATGGGTAGCATTAAATTTGTTGTTTGAGCGAAGTTTTGGCCAATTTTGGCTTTTTATGTGTTCTTCGCGAGCTCTGTCTGCGTCCCACTGTGTCGCAGGGCCGCATCGCCTGTTCTGTGAAGAAACAGAGCGCTGCAGCGCCATGCAGTGCCTGCTGATGTGTCTCGGCACCGCAGCGCCGGTCTCTAGTTCAATATGGGGCACTGCAGTGCCACTTGGCTGTTTTGCCCAGAAATGAGAATTTAAATGTATAAGTATATGAAATATAGTTTAAACCTAATTTAACTAACATGAAAATGCATTAATTATACAATGTGATGTTAAAACAGGTTAACTAGTAGAGCTTTGAAAGCGATTCCTTTCTTTTTGACATCTGTGTCTGATCCTACTTTTTTAACTTGCATGTCTACTTTATTGGCACGAAGATTTCCAATAAGGCTATCAAGAGGATATGTAGTTAGATCTTGCATTTCCTTGATGGCTGTAACCTTCATTTGCCATATAGATGAAAGAGCTTTGAAGATTCTTCTATTTTCTCATTTATTGTGTAA
The DNA here is from genome assembly GCA_020205555.1 of Panax stipuleanatus. Taxonomy (NCBI): domain Eukaryota; kingdom Viridiplantae; phylum Streptophyta; class Magnoliopsida; order Apiales; family Araliaceae; genus Panax; species Panax stipuleanatus. Next base: position 77,397,772 of record CM035119.1, on the reverse strand, counting down.
GCTTTTCCCAGTTGTTCCAGTTCATCCATGATTTTGGAAAAACGTGTTCCCATATTAATGATTTTTTCACCTTCTGCTAACTTGAAGCTTTTATACTCTTGGATTAGAGCATCTTTTCTGGTTTCTTTGATGTGATTGGTTCCTTCATAGGTTACAATCAATTTTTCCCAGATTTCTTTAGCATTCTTATAGTTGCTAACTCTTTTGTATTCTTTTTCTATAAGAGCACTGGTAAGCACTTGCTCAGCTTTGGCGGCTATATTAATAGTCTCCTCATCTTTAGTGGTGAATTCATTAGCATCTTTCTCAATGATCTTTTCACCTTCAATTTTTGTGGGAATTTTTACAGCTCGTTCTATTGCCAGCCAGATTTTAATTCCTTGTGACTTGGCATAGATTTTGAATCTATTCTTCAAGGTGGCAAAGTTTGTGCCATCAAATAATGGAAGTCCAAACATTGACAGTCCTTCTCCGCAACCGGTAGCATTGTAGGCCATAGATGGATCTACTCTTAGATATGCCTGTATTCACTTAACAAACAAGTTAAAGAGCATCGATTTGAAACCAATTGAAAGTCCAATAATAATCTAGAATGATGGATTATTACTAGTTAAAAAATTATCTTAGGCCTTTTTGAATTTTTAGCAAATTAATTTATAGTGTCAGAAATTAATAAGCAGAATTAGAAAAATTTAATCACACAATGCACAGAGATTTATCTGGTTCACAATATACAACTTGGGTATATTGCTGCGTCCAGTCTCAAGCACCTCTCCAGGGCTTGAGATTCTATTACTCCCAGTAATAAATGCTCCTTCACTAGGTCGAGAAACATTTACAAAGTTTTATAGATCAACTTACAACTATTCACAACTAACTATCTTGGACAACGAACTCCCAGCTCCTTCCTCAAGCTTAGTTGAATCTTCTTTTGAGTTCAGAACTATTCTATAACCTGGTCTTGAAACAACAATCTCTTCCTTACCTCACAAGTACACTAGAGACCCAACTCTCAGCTGACCTCTCTAAGACTCTGGCCTTGGTCAAAGGATTTTTGTCTTTCTCATAGATATATAAAATAAACTAACTCTACCCTTTTCCCTTTTACAAAAGATAGTTTGAATTTGCTTCTAAAGTAAGCAGATAAAGTTTATTACATATTTATAAAAGTTTAAACAACTTTTATAATTGATACTTCTCAGATAAGCAGATATATAATTTAAGATCAAATATAAAAGTTTAGAACTTTTATGTGAAATGCTTCAGATAAGCAAATATGTAAATTGATATTTTTCTTTTCTTTTAATAAAGAGTGTGTTTCTATGGTTTAAACAATTATAGAAAAACTTTTCTCTTTAGAGTGCGCTTCTATGGTTTGACTGATATCACTTTAAGTTTAGATAACCATATGAAATCACTTATAATGCAACAAGTATTTTTTTGTTTAATAAGTAGGTTTATGAGTGAAATACTCGTTTATGAGTGAAATACTTGTTTATGAAAGTTATCAAATATAATAGATTTATCAATTAAATAATACTTGATGAAATTTGTTTCACCCACATATATATATTATATTATATTTGATCTATGTTGTGAAAATTTGGCCACTCAGGATTTAAAGACCGTTTTGGAGAATTTCATAGAAATAACATCCGAATTATACCAGTATCTAAGTACTGACCAAATTATTTGTTTCACAATTTGATAATTATATAAATATTTTTCAATACTTATATAATGTATCAATATTAATAAAAAGCCACTTAGGATTTTCAAGACCGTTCAGAAGAGAAATTTCTTCCGAAATATAATAGTATCTAAGTACAGACTTTTTATAATATTTAATAGGTTAAATATAGATATATATAAATGTGTATAACAATTAAGTATGATAAATTTTCACCCACGCATATATTTTATATTATATTTAATCTATGTTGTGAAAATTTGGCCACTCAAGATTTAAAGACCGTTTCGGAGAATTTCAGAGAAATAACATCTGAATTATATCGGTATCTAGTTACTGACCAAATTGTTTGTTTCACAATACGATAATTATATAAATATTTTTCAATATTTATATAATGTATCAATATTAATAAAAAGCCACTTAGGATTTTAAAGACCGTCCGGAAGAAAAATTTCTTCCGAATTATATCGGTATTTAAGTACAGACTTTTTATAATATTTAATAAATTATATATATATATATATATATATATATATATATATAAATGTGTATAGGAATTTATCTTTAATATATCTATATATGTAAGAAAATATGAGATAATATAAATGCAAAAATTTAATGACTTATCTCAACTACTTTAACCAATTTAATCTTCTTTCAAGAAATAGAACTTTGAATTAGAAGACGAAGAGAAAGCTTTTGAAGAGTATGTAGGCACGGAGATATAACTTTTCTTTGCTTTGTGAATTGGTAAGTTTGGAATGAATAAAAAGCCTTCTATTTATAGGATTTTGAAGTTGAGGGAAAAATAGTAATTTTTGAAATCTGATTTTGAACATTGGATCGGATTGCATGGATGAGAAATTAAGGGTCCAGATTTAAAGAGGAGCACACGGATTGGGCAAGTATGTGTGTAGTTTTAGTATTTCAAACATAGCATAAAATTCGGTCCAATTACAAGACTTTGGCCAAGCCTTTTTCTTTTTATGCAAATCATCCAGCATATCATTTGCATTTTGTTTCACACTTGCACAAACACATATTTGCATACACTTTTTCACACACGGCACATACATGCATTTGTTACATATATATATATATATATATATATATATATATATTACATATACCTTATATATATATACCGTATAAATAAATAAATAAATAAATATATATAATTTAAAACCTTTTTGCCTAATGAGATTTTCAGAAAAACATTTAGAAAAGAATAGGAATCTCATTGCCTTAGGAAATGTTAATATTTGAGTTAATTTAATTAACACTTGATAATTAATTTATCAAGGTCAAAAAAAATAAATTCAATTTTTAGGATGAAATTTTTTTGATAAGAATAAAATAGGATAATTAAAATCAAATTATATAATAATCTTATAGAGACGATTCTAATTATTTTATGTTAATCCTATTTACTAAGTTTGTTATCATCAAAATAAACTAATTAGTTTGGAGACCTATCACTTTGTATGATTAAACAGTTTCATATATTGAAGTGAAAACATTTTGTTTTCAGGACTCCAGAATTGGATTTGTTTGTCCCTGCTGATGAGATGCCAAACTGTCACAGTGACTACAACTTTGATGTAGAAATGAACTTCGACTTGATGGAGATTGATCAAGAAGAGATAGATGGCTATGGGGTGCCCGAGGGGATCAAAGAATGGGTCGAAGACAAATCCAAACCAAACCTCGATCAAACTACCACTGTCAATATCAGAACCTCGGAAAACCTCAAAGAAATCCCGATAGGCATAGACCTTACCCAAGACCAAAAACTCAACTTGATTAAACTCCTAACGCAGTTCCAAGATGTGTTTGCATGGTCGCATGAAGACATGATTGGCCTGTTCACTGACATTGTCATCCATCGAATCCCCATAAAAGATGAATTCAAGCTAGTCAAACAAAAGCTCGGGCGATTAAAGCCTGAATGGAGTCTGAAAGTCAAAGAAGAAGTTGTCAAGCAATTCAAAGCCAGTATCATCATGATATCAACATACCCGGAGTGGATATCCAATATAGTCCCCGTGCCCAAGCCCGGAGGGAAGGTACGAGTATGCGTGGTGATAAGTGGCTTTTATGACCACTTATTCGGATAGTAAGCAACTCATTCTGTTGCTTAAACTCAAGTATCGTTGTGCATTTTATGTGTTTTTGTTTTGTTTTGTGATTTTCAGGTTTAGAAACTCTCCGGGTACAAATTGAGCTTAAAAGGGCAAAAGAACGCTTAAATGGGGCAAAGCACTGAAATGGGCTTAAAGCATGAAGATAGCATGGGTGAGGAAGTAATGAAGGTGATGTCACGAGTCTAGAGGCCAAAAGGAGCAAGAATGGCATGTGAAGCAAAAATGGGAAAAAAAATACAATCCGGACATCTTTTGGGGGTTTATGTTCATTTCAAGTTCTTGGATTGGAGCTTAGTTCATATTGTAGAGCGTCTTCTAAGCTTTTCGGAACATCTTGAATCATCCTAATCGGAGTTCGGAGGCGAGAGTTATGCCCCGTATACCAACGGACGTTAAACTCTACGGTTTTGGGTTTCCATTGCACAGCTGTCACTTGGAGCTCAATTTCATCCTTCATCCATCCATTATTTCTTAATGCTCAAAGAATAAAAGTTGAATAGATCTTCGATAGCTTCGATTTGACAGGTGGAAGGCCTCGTAACTCCTCCCGAATCAAAAGTTATGGCCGTTTTACCAGAGGACTCTGTAGTAGAAAAGCCTTGGCGCGGGCGTGCGAATTCTAGGGCATTTTTGGGCGCGGCCGCTCCAGTCCCCAGCTGTGCCAGACTTGAATTTTCCATTAAATGGGACTTGGCTTTTGAATGGGATATAAGGGGGCTCGTTTTGGACAAGAAAGAGCATCATATATTGGCCTTAAGCCCTAGCCCTAGCTTATTCTTCCATTTTCTTTACATTTCTTGATAAGATTAGGAGTAGATTAAGTCTAGATTAGGGTTTAGTTTAGTTAGTTAGTTTAATTATAGGGTTAGATTAGGTTTGAAGATTGAAGCAAGTGGATTCTATTGGAGATTCAACAAGGAGCTTGAGCACTCAGATTTGCTATTTTCTATCTTTTGAATCTCTTTGCTTCCTATTTGCAATCTTATGATGTATATTCAACTTGTGGATGATATGTTTGAGTTATTTATGACTTAGACCTTATTTTGAGGTTCCAATGGAACCTAATGAGTAGTCTATGTTGATTTCTCTTCCATGTTGGTTCTTATTGATTGCTATGTGATTGTCTACTGCGATTTATGCTTTCCTTGCTTAATTGAGTCATGACCAATTACTGTGATAACCTATGTGGACTTGAAAGATGAAGTGTAGGTTTAGATCTAGTCGTAGTGGCGGGCGATTGTACGTTCACTTGACTTTGGACGTATGATTTGTGCTTAGGATAGATATATACCCAAGCATCGCTCGTAGTCAATAGAGAACTTGACCTTAAACCTTAATTATTTGTAAATCACATAGACATATAGTGGTTTAGGTAATGTGGGTGTTCACGTGCGTTCTATCATCTGTGGATTGCACGTGATATGGATTAGGTGCATCAAAAGATGGCCTCTCTCACTTTCGTGTTCTCGGCTTACAACCTGTAATGATTAATTTGACCTAATTGGAAGTATGTCGACTTAGACGAATCATTAGAGGAAATTTGGATCTCTTATCTTCATTATCTGATTCTACCTTAGGATTACTTATTGCATGTTTTAATTCATTGCCTAGTTAACTTAGTATTAATTCCAACTCTTTATCGCTCGTTTAAATAAGACTGAGGCGATTATGTGCTAGTGGTTTGGCGACCTTTTATATGTTAATTCTCCATGGGAACGATCTTTACTTACTCTATATTACTCGTTGGCCGCATATACTTGAGCGTTAATTGTGTCATATAAATCGACCAACAAGTTTTTGGCGCCGTTGCCGGGGAATTATTTGGATAACTGTTTGCCAACATTAGTTTCAATCAAATTAGTCTAAATTTAAACTTTTTATTTTTGTTTTAATTCTTCCTATATTCTCTTCTCAGGTACAATGGACTTAAATTTCTATCCATGGAACTGTACAAGACAAGAGCAACTAAGGGAAGCAAGCACTGATGGACTCGACCCAATTGCCACACTCTCAGCACAGTTAGAGGAGCTCTCGAGAAAGTTGGATACTGTTTCAGCCCAATAGAGTCGAGAGCCAGTGACTTCATATAACTATAGTGCTGGAGCTTATTTGAGCCATCAGGTGCCTATCAGTTATGGATAGGAGCAGTATGGGGGTGAGTACTTCCATAGTGAGCCGTACACCAATTATCAGCAAGATTGGGGGTATCACCCGAGCCCTTCCGGAAACTACTATCAAGACGAATATTGTGAGTCGAGTCCAATTTTTACACCCGAACCCACTTATCCATCCCCATGTTTACAAGGAGAACAGTCTACCATGGACATCATGGATAGAGCCTTAGCAAAGCAAGAGGGGATGATTAGGAGCCAAGAAGAATCGAACCAAAACTTTCTGAACTAGGTGGCCCTAATCAATAATCCTTTAACAAATGAGCCTCAGTACATGGATCCTGAGACTGAAACTGAAAAGGAAGGATTGGACAATTTGTGGGGAAATTCTATAGCATCAATACAGGAGACCTCAAGTGAGCAAGATCAGTCAAGCGAGAATCTCCAGAATTGGGAAAATCAGAATAACATGGCCTTGATGAAAGAGGAGTTGATTGAGTAAGGGATATAGACTCAGAATCTTCGAAATCAACTCTCTCAAGTAGTAGAAGCCGTGAGCAAAGGACCTCAGAACTCAAGTGAGTTTCAGTACATAGATTCTGTGGATGAAGCAGAAGAGGAGATCTTGATTGAGCAAGAGTATTCAAATGAGGATCTTCAGATTTGGGTGGAGCAGATTAGCACGACATTAAATAAGGACAATGTATATGAACAAGAGACAACAATGCAAGATCCTATACCTCCAATGAATGATGTCATGAGTTACGACCCTCAGAAAGATCGGTGCTATGACATGGGTGCAGAAACTAATAGAGAATCCGAAGTGCAATTGCAACTGGACGAGCCAAAAGCAATGGAAATAGAGGAGCTAATTGGGGATGTGGAGTATGAATGTGAACCAACAGTGAAAATCCCCCAAGAGCCTTCTCAGCCTTCGTGGAACAAGCCAGTCAAGTTTGCACACCCTTGCCCCCTTGGAAGCCATATTACAGAGCCGGATCTCGATGATATGAGAGTGTCCGCCAGCTTCAAACCATGGTGGTCAGAAGAGAAGAGAATAGAAGAAGAGTCCGTTGTGTGGTCTATGCCTCCATGCCCCGATCATTTCACATACACAGAGGAACCATTGCCTAGCTCCCCGACCTTTTGTCCGGGGAATTCATATACATATCCAACGCTAGGTAGTTTAAATCCGAGTCCTCCTCTATTGGGAAGCCTCCAAAAGCATATAGCAGTTCTAATGGACTATAAATGAAATACATTTAGTATTAATTGTGGTCTTATGTGATATTAATAATATGAGAGCATGTTTGCTAAATGTTGCGATCTTATATGATATGAGAATGTGTTTAAACTCAAAAGGAGGAACGTTAAGGATAGAAGTTATATTCTATATAACTGTGTAGCTAGGTTAACACTTAGCTTATGTGTTGATCGTATATTCGAAGATAAAATGTGAAGTTAATTATATGACTAATGAATATCATATATATACGTAACTATATTACGATAGGAATTCGAAAGTGTTGATTTGCTTTTCGTGGATAAACTACGCTAAAGGCAAGTTCTCTAACTTACACTCTTTTAAAGTGCAAGTTTCCTAACTTACACTCTTTTACGGTGCAAGTATCTAAACCTTATCTCTTTGGATGCAAGTATCCTAACCGACGCATTTACTTTATGAAAGTATTCTATCCTTATATATTGCGAACTAGTTTCTTTACTTAATCGTTTGAATTGAATTAGCATACTTGAACTCTTATTTCATTAAAGCTATTATTCATGTGGAACTTGGTATTGTTCTTGAATATTGTGAAAGTGTCTATGCCATTTGATTCAGCTAGACTTATATTATTGAAAGGCGACCCAAACAGATTGATTGGTGCGGGATCTTGTATTTGACTGAGAAGAACAACCTTCTTTGAAGGGAATATATTATTATCGGAGAACCGACGTGCGCACTTAAGTATGATTGATTGTTATGCATAACGATGGTACTTTAGGCTGATTACCTGTTGTACCTGTTTTTGATTTGGGTTATCAGTTTAATACTGTTAGTTCAAGTAGAAGATCATAGTCCTTAGTGACTGCTCAGTATTCAGTTATCTTGAAATCTTGAATTGGTTTATTATTGAATCATATTGATATTATTCTGTCCTTAGCGACTGTTATTGAAAACTGTTGATATTCTTGTTATCTTTGAACTATCAAACCTTGCTATATCCTTTCGAGAATTGAGAATTATATTACAAACTCTTATTATATATTACTTGCTGGGCAAATTGTGCTCATTCTTGCTTTCCTTAAAAATATTTCAGTTAAGGCCGAGCAGTGCGGACCCTCGAATACCGACAAGGGCAAGGGAAAGGCTACTGAGTAGCTTTGTTTATGTAGAACTTATGATATTATGTACTAGTTAAGGTTATTTATGCTTAAGATATGTCTAAGCTATGTAATCACTATTTAAGTTACGAGACCTTGGGACGTGAATAAATTATATTATTTAAATGTAATCTATTCGGTATTAGTCTTGTATTATTCCGTTGTGCGATGCGACGTTTAGTCGTATTATTATTGTGATGTATTACCATGAGCACGTGACAAATCGAATTCGAGAGACCAAGTGGCGGTCCCAGATTTGGGGGCGTCACAGGTTGGTGTCAAAGCTGTAGTTATAAACCTTAGGAATGAGTGTCCTTAAACTATAACTTAGGCGAACTTAGAAGTTGGAAAGGAGATAAAACTCACATAGAGTTTTCCCTAGAGCGAGACTTAGCGTGTTATGAAATGTAACTTCATTTTATACAATGAACTTATATTTTATTTAACATTCTAATGGAGTTGCTGTTTGTTTGTCTTGTGTTTGTGATTGTAGGATGACAGACACAGGTGTACCTAGTAGAGTGGCAGAGGAGGAGCCCAGGGATATACATGTAGTATACGAGGAACCTCTAGAGGCTACACCAATGCAGGCTGTTGCACCGTTCAAGTCTGACAACGAGGATGAGATTGAGATAGAGTCTGATCTAGAGGAGGAGCCGATGGAGGAAGAGCCGATGGAGAATGAGCCAGTAGAGGACTCTGATGAGGCTACTATAGAGGAGCAGATGCTAGGAGAGTATGAGGAGCGGATCCTAGAGTTAGACTGCAGGTTCCAGGAGCTGGAGGCAGAGGCCCAAGAGAGAGAGTCCGAGTTCCAAAAACTAAATGACGAGGACCACCAGAGGAAGCTGGCCATGCAGGATTTAGAGGTAGAGATCGCTTACCGTAGGGAGGCAGGGATCCAGATGGGAGCCTTATTCCACAGGTCGGTGGCGAGAAATGTAGATATAGCAGGGAAGCTGGAAGAAGTAGAACAGAGAGAATTAAGTGAGAAGACTAAGAAACAGGCACTCCGTACTCAGCTAGAGTTGGAGGTGATGGATAGGTTACACTTCGAGGAGAAGTGGGAAGCGGCCAATGAGAGAGCTGAAGACCTAGAGGACGAGGTCAGATGTAAGAAGAGGAAGATGAACAAGATGGGGTATGTGTTTCGCTCAGCTTTTGAGAGTGTGATTGATGGTGTGTACCACTACCCTGCAGAGCAGGGACAGACTCTGCATACTTTGAGTCGAGAGCTGGTTGCGTATATAGCGCAGATGGAGTACAAGAGCGTTGTGGAGCGTGGAATGATGTGATGAGATTTCCTTAAATGGTCTAGTAGTAGTTAGTAGCATTTATCTTTATGTGTTGTCCATTCTATGTTGTAATCCCTATCTTTTGTATAAGATGTGGGATAGTGATGTAAACCCCGTGTAAGCTTTTGTTAGAGGGGTAGTATGGTAGTAGGTTGGTATATTCCCTATCTTTTGTGATATTAGGGGATATATGTGGTAACATTTATAGCAGTATGCTAGGATAATCATGTAATGAAACGATTTGGCATATGAATATAAATGAAGTTTATTTCAGAAATGTGTTATAAATTTATTCCTTTAGTATTAAAAGAAATACTTAAGTAATATACTTGAATAATAATAAAATGAAAACTTGTGATGCAGTTCTTCAAATTGATTCCTTCGTAACATTACTGGAGAAGGAAATCATTGCGGAAGGTGGCAGTGAGGCCTTAAGTCTGTATAACAAGGAGAATAAAGGAAAGAATACTGGAGGAGAGAACCGTACGGGAGGAAGCAGTAGAGGAGGAAGCAACTTGGGAAAGAGAAAATGGGAGAATAAAAACAACAATAATCAATCAGGGAATTTTCATGGAGGTTTCAAGAAGAGGGCTGAAGGATGCCCAAAGTGTGGGAAGAATCACCAGGGCGAGTGCTGGAAGGGACGTGACACTTGCTACAACTACGGACAGGAAGGGCACATCTCGCCCAACTGTCCGAAGCCAAAGAAGATCCAAGGGTGTTTTGCTTGTGGCTCAATTGAGCACCGTATTAAGGATTGCCCAAAAAAGGGAAGTGGCGGGGGTAGCAATCAGCAAGGAGGTAACAAGCTGATGATCAGCGAGCCGGCACAATCCAACCGTCCAACCGCCAGAACCTTTAACATAACCGTCCAGGACGCCGTGGCTACGAAGGACGTGGTGTTAGGTATAATCCCAATCAATGATATAAATGCTTATGTATTATTTGATTCGGGTGCCACCTGTTCTTTTATATCTGAAGAATTTTCTAGTAAACTTAGTACACCCCGAGAACGATTAGAAAATCTTTTGATCATAGAAGTTGCTAATAAGGAAGTGATCCTTGTAGAATACGTTTATCAAGATTGTCGAGCAAACATTAGAGAACATGAACTAAGCGTAGACTTGATTCCTATTAGATTGGGAGAATTTGACGTAATATTGGGGATGGATTGGTTGTATAACCATGCTGCAATTATTGACTATCAGAACAAGTGTGTGAACCTTCAGACTCCGAATAAGTCTAAGGTAGTGTTTTATGGTAGCTCATCGCTTAAGCAATCGTGTTGCGTTACGATGATGCAGGCCAAGAAATTGTTAAGGAAAAGATGTGTAGGTTATTTAGCTTACATCTATGATACTTAGAAAAAGGGAGTAGAAATTAAGGATATATCCATAGTGAATGAATTTCAAGATGTGTTTCCGGACGATCTGCCTGGTCTTCCGCCAGACAGAGAAATCGAATTAGTAATAGACTTAGCACCCGGAACGGCACCGATTTTGAAAGCTCCATATCGTATGGCGCCAGTAGAAATGAAGGAATTGATGATACAGTTGCAAGAATTGTTGGATAAAGGTTACATTCGACCTAGTGTTTCTCCTTATGGAGCACCAGTACTATTCGTTAAGAAGAAGGACGGATCGATGAGGCTCTGTATCGATTATCGAGAATTAAACAGAGTAACGATCAAGAACCGATATCCGCTACCGAGGATAGACGACTTGTTTGATCAACTGAAGGGAGCAAAGTGTTTCTCAAAAATTGACCTGCAAACAGGATATCATCAACTGAAAGTGAGGAATGAGGACATACCAAAGACTGCGTTTCGAACCCGTTATGGACACTACGAGTTTTTGGTAATGTCATTTGGATTGACTAATGCTCCGGCAGCATTTATGGACTTGATGAACCAAGTTTTCAAGCCATACTTGGATAAATTTGTAGTGGTTTTTATCGACGATATTTTGATCTACTCGAAGACAGAGGAAGAACACGCCGAACATCTGAAGATTATTTTGGAGGCACTAAGGAAGGAGAAGATGTATGCGAAATTTTGCAAGTGCGAATTTTGGATGGAGAAGGTTCAATTCTTAGGCCACGTGGTGGATAGGAATGGAATCTCTGTAGACCCTGCGAAGGTTGAAGCAATAAGTAATTGGGAACAACCGAGAACACTGATGGAGGTAAGAAGTTTTTTTGGATTAGCTGGGTACTATCGAAGATTCATCCAAGATTTTTCTAAGATAGCAACCCTGTTGACCAATTTGACTAGAAAGATGGTGAAATTTGTATGGACCGACAAATGCGAAGAAAGTTTCCAGGAACTGAAAAGGAGATTGAGCGAAGCACCTGTGTTATCATTACTAGATGATGCGGGAAATTTTGTGGTGTATAGTGATGCATCGCACAAGGGACTTGGCTGTGTGCTTATGCAGCACGGCAAAGTCATTGCGTATGCATCACGACAATTGAAGGATTACAAAAAGCGATACCCTACTCATGACTTAGAGTTAGCGGCAGTAGTTTTTGCGTTAAAGATATGGAGGCATTATTTGTATGGGGAAAAATGTGAGATATACACGGACCATAAAAGTCTGAAATATATCTTCACACAGAAGGAGTTGAACTTGCGGCAGAGAAGGTGGTTAGAATTAATCAAAGACTATGACTGTGATATTCTTTATCACCCGGGAAAGGAAAACGTGGTTGCCGACGCTCTGAGTAGGAAAGGAAGGGAAAAGTTGTTTAATTTAACGACTCAGGAAGAATTGATAAGAGAGATGGAGAAATTGGAGATAGAAGTGAAAGGACCAGAAAAGTCTGGTGAGAAGTTAATTGTAATGGAAGCTTGTCCGACGTTGTTGGATAGAGTGAAGGAAGCCCAGGAAAAGGATAAAGAGTGTGAGAAAATCCGAAAGAGGATCACAAAAAATGAGGAAGAGAAATTCCGAATGAATAAAGACGGTATCTTAAGATTCGAAGGAAGAATGTGGGTACCAGCGGTAACCGAGTTGAGGGAAGAGATTTTGCACGAGGCACACAATACGATGTATTCCGTTCATCTGGAAGGCAAGAAGATGTACCGAGATCTAAGGCAACATTTTTGGTGGCCCAATTTGAAACGGGAAGTCGCAGAGTGCATCAGTAGATGTTTGACTTGCCAACGCATTAAAGCAGAGCATCAACGGCTGAGTGGTTTGCTACAACCGTTAGAAATAATAGAGTGGAAATGGGAGCATATTTCCATGAACTTCATAGTAGGACTTCCAGTTACACAGAAAGGTTATGATGCTATTTGGGTTATCGTGGATCGACTAACGAAGACGGCACATTTTCTACCAATCAAGATCCGCTACAGTTTGAATCAGTTAACGAGCCTATACGTAAAAGAATTTGTCTCATAATATGGAGTGCCGGTGTCAATTGTCTCTGATCGAGATCCGCGCTTCACGTCCAATTTTTGGAAGAGTTTGCAAGAAAGAATGGGAACACAGTTGAGGTTGAGTATGGCTTACCATCCTCAGACAGACGGACAAAGTGAGCGAACAACACAAACGCTGGAGGACATGCTTAGAACTTGCGTGATGGATTTCAAGGGAAATTGGGACAACCACCTACCCTTAGTAGAATTCGCATATAATAATAGCTACCATGCGAGTATCGGCATGCCACCGTATGAAGCTCTTTACGGAAGAAAGTGCAGAACGCCATTATATTGGGACGAAGTCGGAGAACGACGAATACTCGGACCAGAACTAGTACAACAAACCGCAGACGTGGTGACAGTGATAAGAGCCAGATTAGTAGCAGCTCAAGATCACCAGAAGAAATACGCAGATTTGCATCGGCAGGACCGAGACTTCAAAGTCGGCAGTTTCGTATTCTTGAAGGTATCTCCATGGAAGGGAAAAATCCGTTTTGGCAAGAAAGAAAAATTGAGTCCAAGATTCATAGGACCGTTCGAGATACTGAAGCGAGTGGGCGAAGTGGCATACAAAGTTGCGTTACCACCCGAGTTGGAGCACATTCACAACGTGTTTCACATTTCCGTGTTGCGACCGTACAAGGCCGACTACAAGCACGTGATTTCTTACGTGCCCATTCAAGTGGAGAAGAACTTGGCGTATGAAGAAATTCCTGTCCAAATACTAGATAGGAAAGAGCAAGCCTTGAGAAATAAAATTATTTCATCTGTAAAAGTACCCTGGCGTAACCACGATGTGGAGGAGGCAACGTGGGAGTTAGAAGATAGGATAATGATGGACTATCCCCATCTATTCGTGTAACCTTGTAGCAATTCCGGGACAGAATTTTTATAAGGGGGGGAGGATGTAATACCCGAGAATTTTTATATATTATTTAATAAATATATTATTGGAAATGAGAATTTATTTAATATAAATGATTTTGTGTTATGAGACGAATTAATTCAATTATATAAGATTGAATAATTATAATAATTGAGAAATTTATGGAGTTTGCGATAAACTCGTTGATAGCCTTGTGTGGCACAGTGATGAGGATTATTAATAATTATATTAATTAACGAATGAATTATTAAGTGAACAATTAATCTATATTAATTGTTAATTCTTATTAGAGAATATTAATTAATTGTTATAGAATATAAATGATAATTAATTGATGATGTGGGGATTATTATTATCGCAATAATATAATAATAATAAGCAATGTGTTCATAAATATAATAAGATCTATATTCATGTGATAATTAATCCTATGATTATTAATTAAGTGTTATTAATAATTACGAGGAATGGATTAATTAATATTATTGTTAATTAATTGTTAAGGTGGATAATTTATTTATTTGACATTATGAATAATGAAACAAATAAGTAAAGTTATTAATATAATAAGATTATATTAATTGTTATGTGCAAGTATAATTAAAATATACTATATGATTGTACATATTAAAGCTATGTGTTATGAATACATCATGTGTAGATATATATTGTAAACAATTAGTGAATCAATAGAATTTAATAATGAATGAGATAATGTAATGTGGTAATATTTGATTTAAATTATATCCGGTAAAACAAATGTGCATGGATTATATATGTGCAAATTACATTTACTACATTGAAATGTTACTCATTCATTGAATTACATTGTGACATTACATTATAGCCTAAGTATACATATATGCCTAAGTGTATATAAAATGTGTATGTATTGGGTTATTTTATTTTACTGCATTGTTTCATGTTGCTGAGTCCTTGTTTGTCCCACAAAGAGGGTCATTTCTCTTCTCACGTGCATAGGCCATTGGCCTAAGGCTAGCCTTCTCCAATTCTCCTCCCAATTCTCAGCAATATAGCTAGCAATGATCATATGGGGAGTGGGCTCAACAGTGGGAATCACCAACTCCACCAACTACCTAATGTCCATCAAATTCTTCTTCATTCCAATGGTTTGTTTTGGTGGAAAATTTCATTGTCTGGAAATTAGTTGTCCTATAAATGCAAGCTCTTCTCCTCTCTTTTCATTTGCTGAGAGTTTGCATAAGTGCTGAGTTAAGAGTTATATATATATACATATATATATATATATATCAGTGTTCTTGAGATAGCAGCAAGCCCAATTACATTGCAGAGGTATACTCTCATGTTCTTCATTTTATTTTTGTCAAATTCTCATTTCTTGATTTAAGTTGCAAGGCATGTTAATTGGATTATAGAATGCTTGATTAAGTGTTCTATAAACATATAAGTATGTTGGTATTGCAATGTAGTTATGTAGAATCGAAATTGTGAAGTAATTTTGTGATTTGGGCTTGATATCTACCAAGGCTGGAGCTCTCTGGACTAGAACTGGAGCCGCGCGGCCGCGCGTCTCCCTAGTACAATTTGGGCGCGGCCGCGCGCCACTGCAGATTTTGTTAATGATTTCTATTATATCTTCTGATATAGTGAGCATGTTGTACTGTTAGGATATGCATATAACTCACAATAACATATGGAATAAGTGTACTAGGTTATAGTAATCCATGCTAGTCATTTTAGTTGAGTATTTCAACGAAAACTAAAAGTTATGAAAAGAGGAACTTTGATATGTTGGCCTTGATGTTTGACTTTTGAAACATATTTGTTTGACCTAGAAACACAGATATGAATGTTAACTTGCGTATCTAAGCTTCATAATGTAACTTGAGCATATGAACCTCAATAGTGAACCTTTCCAACGAAAACTCAAGCGTTGAACATGGACTCTAACATGTTATATTAGCATTCTAGGTTCTAATTTTTTGAGCATGTTATATGACCTTGAAATGCGTCAAACATGTTAACATATGAATCTAGATAGCATAAGCATGTTAGGCCTTATTAGTGAGCTTTACTAATGAGAATACAAGTTTTAAAATGAAATGTGTAAATATTTTAAAATGAGCAAGTGGTTATAAAATATTCTTGTTGTCGGAGAATATTCGTTTGGTCGTGGAATATTCTTGTTGTCGGGGAATATTCGTACGATGGAGCAGTTATTAGTGGGCCCCACAACAGAATAATTGTCGGATATAGAAAGCGACAGAAATAACCTTTTTATAAATAACGGCGTAGTTGTTACTGTTAGTACTGTTTAAATACCCGGTGGTTAAAATACAGTAATACGCGGTGTTGCACAGTAGCACACGGTATTGCACAATAATTCTAATTATTGATTCTTACGTAAGAAGTCATTTACTCAATAATTGTTACAGTAATTACTGTTCAATATTTTATATTATTGATTCAATAATTGCATGATATTTTATTAATTCAATAATTGCTACGTTGCTATTTTATACGATTGATTCAATAATTGTCACTGCACAGTATTTCATATTATCAACTCAATAATTCATATTATTTGAATAATATTATTAGATAGCATTATTGACAATGTCTAAAGAAGTTCTGTCTAGGAGGGGTTATTTAATTGTGCGCTAGTAAGGAGAAATCCTTATCAGACGGCCCCCTCTTTCTTGGGAACGACCTGATTGGCAATATTGTAGTTCTTTAATATTATTTGTGAATAATTAACTATTGATAAGAAAATATTTATTTTGTGGATATAAAAGAAGAAATTATTGCTGATGTGTTTTTATCAGTATTTTGGTGTGGAAAATCATCCGTTTGTGAATTTCGGCCATTTTCGGTTGGGAATTTGGAGGGATTAAAAAGCGTTGATTAATTGTGTGATGAATAACATAACCATTAGAGGAAGTTGCCGACACTCGAAGGAAGTTATGGTGATATGTGGCATTTTGTAAGTTGGGACCCATAGGTCATCATCTAAGAGTCACTTTCGTAAATAGTAACTCAAATAGTAAGTTGCCTCTTTGTTTTTCCAAGAGTTACTTGCGTCTTTATTTTTTCAAGAGTTATTTGCCTCTTCGCAAATAGTAGTTGCCTCTTCAATATTATCAGGAGTCATTTTGGACATTCGTTAAAGCCAAGGGCCACTTTCAGTTCTTCTATAAATAGAAGTTCAATTCTTCATTATTTCTCACCACCAATTCACAAAGCTATACAGAGAGAAGCTTCAGAGAGAGAAAAAGAGAGAAAGAAGAAGAGTATTCTGCTGCTATACTATTGCAGTATCCAAACTTCTACTAAGGTAAGGGGTATTATTTCTTTCGTATTTGTAAGGGATGTTATTTTCTTTCGTAAACGATGTTATTCTTTTCAATATCATTATAACAAAATATTGTCATGGATTTTATTATGAAATTCTTACTTTTTTCGTCAGGGGTTACTATTCACGTGTGCGGCATTATTCATGTATACGACACTATTCACGGAAAAATTAAAATTTCTTTTATTTGTCCAAGTTGCTTGTTAAAGTTTCTATCATTAATTGGATCCAAGTTTTGAGCTCTATTCTTGAATTTTGCTCCACAAAGTATTATGATGGAGTATTTTTGAACTTGGATAAATTAAAATGCGAATCCTTGATCTTTGTCCTTTATCTCACTGGATTCGTTAATTATATTATTTTTCATCATCCTCAGTCCTAAATGGTGATATAACTGAATATCTTTGGCCTGTAGAGCAAAGATGAATGATTACCTGATCAATATCTTTGGCCGTAGTGCAAAGATGAATATTTGATTTGAGATGTATATTGATTGATGTTACGGGGATAAAATATTGATGATGAATTTTTAAATCATAGAATATAGTACACTTCATTCTCTACTTAACTCTTCTAATGAATTATTATTTCCGCTGCGAATATTGATCTAAAACTTGTTGTTAATAATATTCTATCTGAATTGTTGAAGACTAACGATAATTTATTTTTCATTATCTTAGTCATAATATTCTTTACTAGGCTAGTTGAGCACACCCTTTTCATCTATTGTCCTCTTCAGGAAATGAAAATGTCGCAGGAACTAGTCGGGGGACAGAGTGATGGTCCGAGTTAGAGCGATAGTAGTCCTCACTATTTTTAATAAATAGTGTGAGAATAATTGTAATGAGGACTTAGTTTGAGTGTTAATATTTTCTACATATTTGTATTGACACTCACAATTGTGTGGTCGTATTTTACACGACCGTGTGATATAAAGTTTGTATTTGAATTCTGTACCATGTATTTGGCGACTCAGAATGGGTTGGGTTGACTGAACCTATTCTGGGGGGCGTCACAGTTGGTATCAGAGCTTAGGGATATGATCTCTGGCGAAGATCGGGGAATAGAACTAGGAGGGGAGAGACGAGTAAATCCTTCACTAGTATGTCCTACCTAAGCTTATGTGGTATTTAATTGGTCAGCCGGAGCATAGGGTTAATATGTGATATGTTAATTTGTTTAATTAACCCTTGTTTTATGGTAGTATTTGAGAATGGCAGCTGAGAATGTTAACAACGAAGTGAATGAGACCGTGAAGACACCTTTAATCACTAACCAGGAAACGTGCAACAAGAAGGCAATGTTCATCCTGAAAACAACGCTAATCAGACGATAAACGATGAGATGTTTAGAAGTTTTTTACAGTTCATGCAAAACCAGACGAGGGAGACTCGTGTGAAAAATACCGGTGAAGATAATAACAACTCGCAGCTTGTCACTGCCAAGCAGTTCAAATAATTGGGACCACCAAAATTTAAGGGAAAGCAGGATCTGATCAAGGCGGAGACGTGGGTTTAGCAAATTACCAATATATTTGATGTCTTGGGATGCATGGAGGAACAGAAGGTTCCATTTGCCACCTTTATGTTCCGTGGAGAGGCAGAATACTGGTGGGAATTTGTGAAGCGTACCCAGCCTGCCGCACTCAAGATGTCTTAAAAAGCGTTTCAGAAACTATTCAATGACAAGTACTTTCCTGAAAGTATTCGTCATATGAAGGAGGTAGAGTTTATCAGACTGGAATAAAATAACATGACTATGTCCCAGTACGAGGCTAAGTTCGCGGAGCTGTCCAGGTTTGCACCTCATTTGGTGGAGAATGAGGAACGTATGACGCGGATGTTTCTGAGAGGTTTGAAATCCGAAATACGTCAATACCTCATTTCTCACAAATTTTCTCTATATTCGGATGTAGTGAACAGGGCCCAGTTGTTAGAACGAGATAGTGATTATATTCAACCAAGGGACCACAACTAGGGTCGTACCGATGGCAGCAATCATCGGAGCAATGACAACCAGCGAGGACGAAAGTATGACAGAAGCGGTAACCACTCCGGTGGTAATCGTGGCCATGATGGTAGAAAAAGTGAATCGGGAGGAGATTTCAAGAAGAGAAGGTAAAACAATGAGAACGTGAAGACGTAAACATCAGCACTAGCATCAACTGTTTCTAGGGGTGGAGAACGCACCGGTTGTATGCTATAAATGCGGGAAAGAGGGACACATCAACCCAAACTTCTCACAACAATTCAAAGCATGCTATAACTGTGGAAAAGAAGGACATATAGCTCGAGATTGTCCTGTAGCGAAACCAAGTCCAACAGGGGTGGTGATTCCCAAGGCAGTTTTGGACAAGTCAAAGTCGGTGATTCCTTGAAGAGCGTTTGTCGTGACAGCCCAAAACGCGAGGAACCCACACGAGGTAATTACGGGTAAGCTAATTATAAACTCTTGCGAAGTTTACACATTGTTAGATACCGGTGCTACCCATTCTTTTATTTCACCTACTTGTGCTCAACGTTTGAACTTGACTTCTGATAAATTAGACTCTGACTTATCTGTTGAAACTCCGTTGGGAGAAACCTTTGTTACATCCACAGTTTACAAATCTTGCTTGATTCAGATTGGTACCCTTACCTTACCTATTGATCTTATATCTTTAAAAATACTTGCATTTGACGTGATTTTAGGAATTGACTGGTTAATCACTTACCATGCCAAAATTGATTGTTTTCGTAAGGTTGTTAGTTTTCATATTCCTAATCAACCTGTTGTGCGAATCCAAACCACCAAACCACTAAAATAAGTCAATATCATTTCAAGTCACAAAGCTATTCGTTTATTGAAAAACAGATGTCAAGCTTTCTTCGCTCATGTCACTAATCTAAACTAGAATATGTCAGATTTGAATAATATTTCCGTTGTTAATGAGTTTCCTGATGTATTTCCCGAAGAACTTCCCGGTCTACCCCTAGAACGTGAAGTTGAATTCTTTATTGACCTTGAACCTGGTACAAAACCCATTTTTAAAACCCCATATCGAATGGCTCCTATTGAACTTCAAGAGTTAAAGGTCCAATTACAGGAATTATTAGACATCGGTTTTATTCGTCCTAGTACGTCTCCTTGGGGTGCTCCTGTTTTATTCGTAAAGAAGAAAGACGGGAGTATGCGACTTTGTATTGACTATCGGGAGTTGAACCATGTCACCATCAAGAATAGGTATCCGCTACCTCGTATTGATGACCTGTTCGACCAGTTGCAAGGAGCACAATTCTTTTCAAAGATCGATCTTCGTTCTGGATATCATCAGCTGAATATTAAAACTGAGGATATTCCGAAGACTACCTTCAAAACTCGGTACGGGCATTATGAGTTCTTAGTCATGTCTTTTGGATTGACTAATGCTCCTGCTGTTTTCATGGATATGATGAACCGTGTATTCAAGGAGTATTTGGATCAATTCGTTGTTGTCTTTATTGATGACATCCTCATCTATTCTAAAAGCCGTGAAGATCATGAGCACCACTTGAAGTTGGTACTTCAAAAGCTTCGTGAGAACAAGCTATATGCCAAGCTGAAGAAGTGCGAGTTTTGGCTTGAGGAAGTAGCATTCCTTGGGCACGTGGTATCAAAACGTGGAGTATCTATTGATCCAGCGAAGATTGAAGCAATACAAAGCTGGGAGCAACCTAAGTCGGTGACCGAAGTACGAAGCTTTCTGGGCTTGGCTGGTTATTATTGGAGGTTCGTAGAGGGATTTTCTCGAATTGCTACTCCATTAACTCAGTTGACTCAGAAAAATACAAAATTCGTTTGGAGTGAGGAATGCGAGAAGAGCTTCCAAGAGCTCAAGAGAAGAATTATCTCGGCACCTGTTCTGACAATACCACCTGGTTCGGATGGATTTGTTATCTACAGCGATGCTTCGGGCAAAGGGTTAGGATGTGTTCTCATGCAACATGGGAAAGTCATAGCCTATGCCTCGCGACAACTCAAAGAATATAAGAGGAATTATCTTACTCATGATTTAGAGTTGGCAGCTGTCGTTTTCACATTAAAGATCTAGAGACACTACCTGTATGGAGAGAAAGTGGAGATCTATACGGATTATAAAGTGGAGATCTATATGGATCATAAGAGCCTTAAATATTTCTTCACTCAAAAGGAACTCAACATGCGGCAACGACGTTGGCTTGAGCTGTTGAAAGATTATGATCATACCATCCAATACCATCCTGGAAAAGCGAACGTGGTAGCTGACGCGTTGAGTAGAAGATCATATGTGGGAACGAGTGTAATGATGTCAAGTATATGCATAGAACCAGCTTTGATTGATAAAGTTAAAGCTGCTCAAGCTACGGATTCGAAGCTGATGAAGATGAAGAAGAAGGTGCAAGAAGGTGCCATTCCAGAAGCAAGAATCGATGAAGAGGGAATACTTCGAGTCAACTCCAGACTTTGTGTTCCTAACGATTCCGACTTGAAGCATAGAATCATGATGGACGCACACAACACACCGTTCGCAATCCATCCTGGGAGTACTAAAACGTATCGTGATCTTCGATATACATTTTGGTAGAGCAATATGAAAAGAGAGATCGAGGAGTTTATTTCAAGATGTTTAACTTGTCAACGTGTAAAGGCGGAGCATCAAGTGCCGAAGGGTCCATTGTAACCACTGGAAATTCTGAAATGGAAGTGGGAACACATTACGATGGATTTCGTTACGGGTCTTCCCAAGGTTTCTCAAGGCATAAATGCGATTTGGGTTATTGTTGATAGATTAACCAAGTCTGCTCATTTCTTGTCTATACGAGAGACTTATTCACTTGAACGTCTTGCTCATATATACGTGAATGAGATTGTGAGATTGCATGGCATGCCAGTATCCATAGTTTCGGATCGTGACCCAAGATTTACTTCACGATTTTGGATCAGTTTGCAGAAAGCTATGGGCACAGATTTACGATTCAGTTCGGCTTATCATCCTCAAACGGACGGACAATCGAAAAGGACTATTCAAACTCTTGAAGATCTATTGAGACTCTGTGTTCTAGACTTCAAAGGGAGTTGGGATAAGTACTTACCATTGGTGGAATTCTCCTACAACAACAGTTATCAGGCAAGTATAGGCGTAGCTCCATTCAAAGCGTTGTATGGGAGAAAGTGTCGTTCTCCAGTATGTTGGAATGAGGTGGGTGAAGCAACATTATTGGGACCGGAGTTGGTACGTATAACTACAGAAAAGATCCAAATGATCCGACAACGTATATAAACTGCACAAGATCGACAAAAGAGTTATGCGGATCTTCATCGAAAGGACGCGGAATTTAATGTTGGGGATCATGTATTATTACGTGTTGCTCCGTGGAAAGGAGTTACGAGGTTTGGGAAGAGAGGAAAGCTCAAACCACCATTCATTGGTCCATTTGAGATCCTTGACCGAGTAGGAAAGGTGGCCTATAGACTCGCTTTACCTTCAAGCATGTCTCATGTTCATAACGTGTTTCGCATATCCGTGTTACATAAATATGTGAAGGATCCAAACCACATTATTGAGTTAATACCAGACGAGATAGCCGAAGATTTAACGTACGAGGAGGTACCTATCAAGATCTTGGATAGGAAGGAGCATGTCCTACGCTCGAAAATTATACCTCAAGTTAAAGTTTTTTGGAGAAACCATGCTATTGAAGAAATGACCTGGGAGTTGGAGTCGAAAATGAAAGCGAGGTATCCTCACCTTTTCTACATACCAGGTACGTACGTCAATTTCGAGGACGAAATTTCATAAGGAGGGGAGGTTGTAAGACCCCAACTTTTATGAATAAAGATTTAATTTTCTTTATATATTATTTCGAAATAGTAAGGTGTTGATTTGATAAATGTGAAAAGTTATGGGTAAAATGTGCAAATATTTTAAAATGAGTAAGTCGTTATAAAATATTCTTGTTGTCGGGGAATATTCGTTTGGTCGTGGAATATTCTTGTTGTCGGGGAATATTCATATGGCGGCGCAGCTATTTATGGGTCCCACAACAGAATAACTGTCGAATATAGAAAGCGATAGAAATAACCTTTTTATAAATAACAGCGTAGTTGTTACCGTTAGTACTGTTGAAATACCCGGTAGTTAAAATACAGTAATACGCGGTGTTGCACAGTAGCACACGGTATTGTACAGTAATTCTAATTATTGATTCTTACGTAAGAAGTCACTTACTCAATAATTGTTACAGTAATTACTGTTCAATATTTTATATTATTGATTTAATAATTGCATGATATTTAATTAATTCAATAATTGCTACGTTGCTATTTTATATGATTGATTCAATAATTGTCACTGCACAGTATTTCACATTATTAACTCAATAATTCATATTATTTGAATAATATTATTAGATAGCATTATTGACAATGTCTAAAGAAGTTATGTCTAGGAGGGGTTATTTAATTGCGCGCTAGTAAGGAGAAATCCTTATCGGATGGCCCCCTCTTTCTTGGGAACGACCTGGTTGGAAATATTGTAGTTCTGTAATATTATTTGTGAATAATTAACTATTGATAAGAAAATATTTATTTTGTGGATATAAAAGAAGGAATTATTGCTGATGTGTTTTTATCAGTATTTTGGTGTGGAAAATCATCCGTTTGTGGATTTCGGCCATTTTCGGTTAGGAATTTGGAGGGATTAAAAAGCGTTGATTAATTGTGTGATGAATAACATAACCATTAGAGAAAGTTGCCGACACTCGAAGGAAGTTATGGTGATATGTGGCATTTTGTAAGTTGGGACCCATAGGTCATCATCTAAGAGTCACTTTCGTAAATAGTAACTCAAATAGTAACTTGCCTCTTTGTTTTTCCAAGAGTTACTTGCCTCTTTGTTTTTTCAAGAGTTATTTGCCTCTTCGCAAATAGTAGTTGCCTCTTCAATATTACCAGGAGTCATTTTGGACATTCGTTAAAGCCAAGGGCCACTTTCAGTTCTTCTATAAATAGAAGTTCAATTCTTCATTATTTCTCACCACCAATTCACAAAGCTATACAGAGAGAAGCTTTAGAGAGAGAATAAGAGAGAAAGAAGAAGAGTATTCTGCTGCTATACTATTGCAGTATCCAAACTTCTACTAAGGTAAGGGGTATTATTTCTTTCGTATTTGTAAGGGATGTTATTTTCTTTCGTAAACGATGTTATTCTTTTCAATATCATTATAACAAAATATTGTCATGGATTTTATTATGAAATTCTTACTTTTTTCGTCAGGGCTTACTATTCACGTGTACGGCACTATTCACGTATACGGCACTATTTACGAAAAAATTAAATTTTCTTTTATTTATCCAAGTTGCTTGTTAAAGTTTCTATTTTTAATTGGATCCAAGTTTTGAGCTTTATTCTTGAATTTTGCTCCACAAAGTAATATTATGGAGTATTTTTGAACTTGGATAAATTAAAATGCGAATCCTTGATCTTTGTCCTTTATCTCACTGGATTCGTTAATTATATTATTTTTCATCATCCTCAGTCCTAAATGGTGATATAACTGAATATCTTTGGCCTGTAGAGCAAAGATGAATGATTACCTGATAAATATCTTTGGCCGTAGTGCAAAGATAAATATTTGATTCGAGATGTATATTGATTGATGTTACGGGGATAAAATATTGATGATGGATTTTTAAATCATAGAAGATAGTAGACTTCATTCTCTACTCAACTTTTCTAATGAATTATTATTTCCGCTACGAATATTGATCTAAAACTTGTTGTCAATAATATTCTATCTGAATTGTTGAAGACTAACGATAATTTATTTTCCATTATCTTAGTCATAATATTTTTTACTAGGCTAGTTGAGCTCACCCTTTTCATCTATTATCCTCTTCAGGAAATGAAAATGTCGCAGGAACTAGTCGGGGGACAGAGTGATGGTCCGAGTTAGAGCGATAGTAGTCCTCACTATTTCTAATAAATAGTGTGAGAATAATTGTAATGAGGACTTAGTTTGAATGTTAATATTTTCTAC
This sequence comes from Panax stipuleanatus, assembly GCA_020205555.1. Classification (NCBI taxonomy): domain Eukaryota; kingdom Viridiplantae; phylum Streptophyta; class Magnoliopsida; order Apiales; family Araliaceae; genus Panax; species Panax stipuleanatus. The sequence continues at coordinate 77,372,467 of CM035119.1, read as the reverse complement.
ATATTTGTATTGACACTCACAGTTGTGTGGTCGTATTTTGCACAACCGTGTGATATAAAGTTTGTATTTGAATTCTGTACCATGTATTTGGTGACTCAGAATGGGTTGGGTTGACTAGACCTATTCTGGGGGGCGTCACACAAACCTATTGATTGGTCAGGGATCTTGTATTTGACAGAGAAGAACAACCTTCTTTGAAGGGAATATATAATTGTCGGAGAACCGACATGCGCACTTGAGTATGATTGATTGTTATGCATAACGATGGTACTTTAGGCTGATCACCTGTTGTACCTGTTTTTGATTTGGGTTATCAGTTTAATACTGTTAATTCTAGTAGAAGTTCATAGTCCTTAGTGACTGCTCATTATTCAGTTATCTTGAAATCTTGAATTGGTTTATTATTGAATCACATTGATATTATTCTGTCCTTAGCGACTGTTATTGAAAACTGTTGATATTCTTGTTATCCTTGAACTATCAAACCTTGTTATACCCTTTCTAGAATTGAGAATTATATTACAAACTCTTATTGTATATTACTTGCTGGGCAAATTGTGCTCATTCTTGCTTTCCTTAAAAACATTTCAGTTAAGGCCGAGCAGTGCGGACCCTCGAGTACCGACAAGGGCAAAGGAAAGGCTACTAAGTAGCTTTGTTTATGTAGAACTTATGATATTATGTACTAGTTAAGGTTATTTATGCTTAAGATATGTCTAAGCTATGTAATCACTATTTAAGTTACGAGACCTTGGGGCGTGAACAAATTATATTATTTAAATGTAATCTATTCGGTATTAGTCTTGTATTATTCCGCTGTGCAATGCGATATTTAGTCGTATTATTATTGTGATGTATTACCGTGAGCACGTGACGAACCGAATTCGAGAGACCAAGTGGCGGTCCCTGATTTGGGGGCGTCATAGGTTGGTATCAAAGTATAAACCTTAGGAACGAGTGTCCTTAGACTATAACTTAGGCGAACTTAGAAGTTGGAAAGGAGATAAAACTCACATAGAGTTTTCCCTAGAGCGAGACTTAGCGTGTTATGAAATGTAACTTCATTCTATACAATGAACTTATGTTTTATTTAACATTCTAATGGAGTTGCTGTTTGTTTGTCTTGTGTTTGTGATTGTAGGATGACAGACACAGGTGTACCTAGTAGAGTGGCAGAGGAGGAGCCCAGGGATATACATGTAGAATACGAGGCACCTCTAGAGGCTACACCAGTGCAGGCTGTTGCACCGTTCTAGTCTGACGACAAGGACGAGATTGAGACAGTGTCTGATCCAGAGGAGGAGCCGATGGAGGACGAGCTGATGGAGGATGAGCCAGTAGAGGACTCTGATGAGGCTACTGTAGGGGAGCAGATGCTAGGAGAGTATGAGGAGCAGATCCTAGAGTTAGACTGCAGGTTCCAGGAGCTGGAGGCAGAGGCCCAAGAGAGAGAGTCCGAGTTCCAAAAACTGAGGGATGAGGACCACCAAAGGAAGCTGGCCATGCAGGAGTTAGAGGTAGAGATCGCTTACCGTAGGGAGGCAAAGATCCAGATGGAAACCTTATTCCACAGGCCGGTGGCGAGAAATGTAGATATAGTAGGGAAGCTGGAAGAAGTAGAACAGAGAGAATTGAGTGAGAAGACTGAGAAAGAGGCACTCCGTACTCAGCTAGAGTTGGAGGTGATGGATAGGTTACACTTCGAGGAGAAGTGGGAAGCGGCCAATGAGAGAGCTGACGACCTAGAGGACGAGGTCAGATGTAAGAAGAGGAAGATGAACAAGATGGGGTATGTGTTCCGCTCAGCTTTTGAGAGGGTGATTGATGGTGTGTACCACTACCCGACAGAGCAGGGACAGACTCTACATATTTTGAGTCGAGAGTTGGTTACGTATATAGTGCAGATGGAGTACAAGAGCGCTGTGGAGCGTGGGATGATGTGATGAGATTTCCTTAAATGGTCTAGTTGTAGTTAGTAGCATTTATCTTTATGTGTTGTACATTCTATGTTGTAATCCCTATCTTTTGTATAAGATGTGGGATAGTGATATAAACCCCGTGTAAGCTTTTGTTAGAGGGGTAGTATGGTAGTAGGATGGTATATTCCCTATCTTTTGTGATATTAGGGGATATTTATGATAACATTTGTAGCAGTATGCTAGGATAATCATGTAATGAAACGATTTGGCATATGAATATAAATGAAGTTTATTTCAGAAATATGTTATAAATTTATTCCTTTAGTATTAAAAGAAATACTTAAGTAATATACTTGAATAATAATAAAATGAAAACTTGTGATGCAGATAATGCCGCCCAGACGTAGATTGACTGCACCCGAAGAATCTGTTAATAACGAGAGGGAAGATGTTGACCCGATCCAGAAACTGGTAGACTTGTTAGGAGAAGCCTTAAGGGGAAGGAACAATGAACCCGTTCGCCCAAACCCTCAGACTGTGCCAGTAACAACCTTTAAAGATTTAAGAGTGTAGGACCCCCGGAGTTCGAGGGAACCACCGACCCAATCGTCGCACAAACGTGGATCAAGGAGATCGAAAAAGCTGCGAAGATCAGAAGACTGTATTTTCCACATACATGATGAGGGGAGAAGAGAACTACTGGTGGAAGGCTAATCAACAAAGAGCTGGAGAAGGGATAATAGCTTGGGATAAGTTTAAGACTCTGCTCTTCAAGAATTACTTCCCAAAGAGTATGAAGAATCGGATGGAGGTGAAGTTCTTAGAACTAAAACAAGGTGACATGACGGTGGCGCAGTACGGTGGAGCTAAGTTTAATGAACTAGCGCGATTTACAGAACACCAAGTTGGAGATGAAGAGAGGAAGGCTAGACGCTTCGAACAAGGGTTAAAGTCGTGGCTGTTCAATAAGGTATCAGTTCTTCAAATTAATTCCTTTGTAACATTATTGGAGAAGGCAATCATTGCGGAAGGTGGTAGTGAGGCCTTAAGTCTGTATAACAAGGAAAAGAAAGGAAAGAATACTGGAGGAGAGAACCGTACGGGAGGAAGCAGTAGCGGAGGAAGCAACTTGGGAAAGAGAAAATGGGAGAATAAAAACAACAATAATCAATCAGGGAATTTTCATGGAGGTTTCAAGAAGAGGGCTGAAGGATGCCCAAAGTGTGGGAAGAATCACCAAGGCGAGTGCTGGAAGGGACGTGGCACTTGCTGTAACTGCGGACAGGAAGGGCACATCTCGCCCAACTGTCCGAAGCCAAAGAAGATCCAAGGGTGTTTTGCTTGCGGCTCAATTGAGCACCGTATTAAGGATTGCCCAAAGAAGGGAAGTGGCGGGGGTAGCAATCAGCAAGGAGGCAACAAGCTGATGATCAAAGGGCCGACACAATCTAATCGCCCAACCGCCAGAACCTTTAACATAACCGTCCAGGACATCGTGGCTGCGAAGGACGTGGTGTCAGGTATAATCCCAATCAATGATATAAATGCTTATGTATTATTTGATTCGGGTGCCACCTATTCTTTTATATCTGAAGAATTTTCTAGTAAACTTAGTACACCCCGAGAACGATTAGAAAATCCTTTGATCATAGAAGTTGCTAATAAGGAAGTGATCCCTGTAGAATACGTTTATCGAGATTGTCGCGCAAACATTAGAGAACATGAACTGAGCATAGACTTGATTCCTATTAGACTGGGAGAATTTGACGTAATACTGGGGATGGATTGGTTGTATAACCATGCTGCGATTATTGACTGTCAGAACAAGTATGTGAACCTTCAGACTCCTAATAAGTCTAAGGTAGTGTTTTATGGTAGCTCATCGCTTAAGCAATCGTGTTGCGTTACGATGATGCAGGCCAAGAAATTGTTAAGGAAAGGATGTGTAGGTTATTTAGCTTACATCGTTGATACTCAGAAAAAGGGAGTAGAAATTAAGGATATATCCGTAGTGAATGAATTTCAACATGTGTTTCTGGACGATCTGCCTGGTCTTCCGCCAGCCAGAGAAATCGAATTCGTAATAGACTTAGCACCGGGAACGGCACCGATTTTGAAAGCTCCATATCGTTTGGCGCTAGTAGAAATGAAGGAATTGATGATACAGTTGCAAGAATTGTTGGATAAGGGTTACATTCGACCTAGTGTTTCTCCTTATGGAGCACCAGTACTATTCGTTAAGAAGAAGGACGGATCGATGAGGCTCTGTATCGATTATCGAGAATTAAACAGAGTAACGATCAAGAATCGATATCCGCTACCGAGGATAGACGACTTGTTTGATCAACTGAAGGGAGCAAAGTGTTTCTCAAAAATCTACTTGCGAACAGGATATCATCAACTGAAAGTGAGGAATGAGGACATACCAAAGACTGTGTTTTGAACCCGTTATGGACACTACGAGTTTTTGGTAATGTCATTTGGATTGACTAATGCTCCGATAACATTTATGGACTTGATGAACCGAGTTTTCAAGCCATACTTGGATAAATTTGTAGTGGTTTTTATCGACGACATTTTGATCTACTCGAAGACAGAGGAAGAACACGCCGAACATCTGAAGATTATTTTGGAGGAACTAAGGAAGGAGAAGATGTATGCAAAATTTTCTAAGTGCGAATTTTGGATGGAGAAGGTTCAATTCTTAGGCCACGTGGTGGATAGGAATGGAATCTCTGTAGACCCTGCGAAGGTTGAAGCAGTAAGTAATTGGGAACAACCGAGAACACCGACGGAGGTAAGAAGTTTTTTTGGGTTAGCTGGGTACTATCGAAGAATCATCAAAGATTTTTCTAAGATAGCAACCCCGTTGGCCAATTTGACTAGAAAGAGGGTGAAATTTGTATGGACCGACAAATGTGAAGAAAGTTTTCAGAAACTGAAAAGGAGATTGAGCGAAGCACCTGTGTTATCATTACTAGATGATGCGGGAAATTTTGTGGTGTATAGTGATGCATCGCACAAGGGACTTGGCTGTGTGCTTATGCAGCATGGCAAAGTCATTGCGTATGCATCACGACAATTGAAGGATTACGTAAAGCGATACCCTACTCATTACTTAGAGTTAGCGGCAGTAGTTTTTGCGTTAAAGATATGGAGGCATTATTTGTATGGGGAAAAATGTGAGATATACACGGACCACAAAAGTCTAAAATATATCTTCACACAGAAGGAGTTGAACTTGCGGCAGAGAAGGTGGTTAGAATTAATCAAAGACTATGACTGCGATATTCTTTATCACCCGGGAAAGGCAAACGTGGTTGCCGACGCTCTGAGCAGGAAAGGACGAGAAAAGTTTTTTAATTTAACGACTCATGAAGAATTTATAAGAGAGATGGAGAAATTGGAGATAGAAGTGAAAGGACCAGAAAAGTCTGGTGAGAAGTTAATTGTAATGGAAGCTTGTCCGACGTTGTTGGATAGAGTGAAGGAAGCCCAGGAAAAGGATGAAGAGTGTGGGAAAATCCGAAAGAGGATCACAAAAAATGAGGAAGAGAAATTCAGAATGAATAAAGACGGTATCTTAAGATTCGAAGGAAGAATGTGGGTACCAGCGGTAACCGAGTTGAGGGAAGAGATTTTGCACGAGGCACACAATACGACGTATTCCGTTCATCCGAGGGGCACTAAGATGTACCGAGATCTAAGGCAACATTTTTGGTGGCCCAATTTGAAACGGGAAGTTGCAGAGTGCGTCAGTAGATGTTTGACTTGCCAACGAGTTAAAGTAGAGCATCAACGGTCGAGTGGTTTACTACAACCGTTAGAAATATCATAGTGGAAATGGGAGCATAATACAATGGACTTCGTGGTAGGATTTCCAGTTACACAGAAGGTTATGATGCTATTTGGGTTATCGTGGATCGACTAACGAAGACCGCACATTTTCTACCAATCAAGATCCGCTACAGTTTGAATCAGTTAGCGAGCCTATACGTAAAAGAAATTGTCTCATGACATGGAGTGCCGGTGTCAATTGTCTCTGATCGAGATCCGCGCTTCACGTCCAATTTTTGGAAGAGTTTGCAAGAAAGAATGGGAACACAGTTGAGGTTGAGTACGGCTTACCATCCTCAGACAGACGGACAGAGTGAGCGAACAACACAAACGCTGGAGGACATGCTTAGAACTTGCGTGATGGATTTCAAGGGAAATTGGGATGACCACCTACCCTTAGTAGAATTCGCATATAATAATAGCTACCATGCGAGTATCGACATGCCACCGTACGAAGCTCTTTACGGAAGAAAGTGCAGAACGCCATTATGTTGGGACGAAGTCGGAGAGCGATGAATACTCGGACCAGAGCTAGTACAACAAACCGCAGCGTGGTGACAGTGATAAGAGCCAGATTATTAGGAGCTCAAGATCGCCAGAAGAAATACGCAGATTTGCATCGGCAGGACCGAGACTTCAAAGTCAGCAGTTTCGTATTCTTGAAGGTATCTCCATGGAAGGGAAAAATCCGTTTTGGCAAGAAAGAAAAATAGAGTCCAAGATTCATAGGACCGTTCGAGATACTGAAGCGAGTGGGCGAAGTGGCATACAAAGTTGCTTTACCACCCGAGTTGGAGCACATCCACAATGTGTTTCACATTTCCGTGTTGCGACCGTACAAGGCCGACTACAAGCACGTGATTTCTTACGTGCCCATTCAAGTGGAGAAGAACTTGGCGTATGAAGAAATTACTGTCCAAATACTAGATAGGAAAGAGCAAGCCTTGAGAAATAAAATTATTTCATCTGTAAAAGTACTCTGGCGTAACCACGATGTGGAGGAGGCAACGTGGGAGTTAGAAGATAGGATAATGAGGGACTATCCCCATCTATTCGTGTAACCTTGTAGCAATTCCGGAACGAAATTTTTATAAGGGGAGGAGGATGTAATACCCGAGAATTTTTATATATTATTTAATAAATATATTATTGGAAATGAGAATTTATTTAATATAAATGATTTTGTGTTATAAGATGAATTAATTCAATTATATAAGATTGAATAATTATAATAATTGAGAAATTTATGGAGTTTGCGATAAACTCGTTGATAGCCTAGTGTGGCACAGTGATGAGGATTATTAATGATTATATTAATTAACGAATGAATTATTAAGTGAACAATTAATCTATATTAATTGTTAATTGTTATTAGAGAATATTAATTAATTGTTATAGAATATTAATGATAATTAATTGATGATGTGGGGATTATTATTATCGCAATAATATAATAATAATAAGCAACGTATTCATAAATATAATAAGATCTATATTCATGTGATAATTAATCCTATGATTACTAATTAAGTGTTTTTAATAATTACGAGAAATGAATTAATTAATATTATTGTTAATTAACTGTTAAGGTGGATAATTTATTTATTTGACATTATGAATAATGAAACAAATAAGTAAAGTTATTAATATAATAAGATTAAATTAATTGTTATGTGCAAGTATAATTAAAATATACTATATGATTGTACGTATTAAAGCTATGTGTTATGAATACATCATGTGTAGATATATATTGTAAACAATTAGTGAATCAATAGAATTTAATAATGAATGAGATAATGTAATGTGGTAATATTTGATTTAAATTATATTCGGTAAAACAAATATACATGGATTATATATGTGCAAATTACATTTACTAAATTGAAATGTTACTTATTCATTGAATTACATTGTGACATTACATTATAGCCTAAGTATACATATATGCCTAAGTGTATATAAAATGTGTATATATTGGGTTATTTTATTTTACTGCATTGTTTCATGTTGTTGAGTCCTTGTTTGTCCCACAAAAAGTGTCATTTCTCTTCTCACGTGCATAGGCCATTGGCCTAAGGCTAGCCTTCTCCAATTCTCCTCCTAATTCTCAGCAATATAGCTAGCAATGATCATATGGGGAGTGGGCTCAACAGTGGGAATCACCAACTCCACCAACTACCTAATGTCCATCAAATTCTTCGTCATTCCAATGGTTTGTTTTGGTGGAAATTTCATTGTCTGGAAATTAGTTGTCATATAAATGCAAGCTCTTCTCCTCTCTTTTCATTTGCTGAGAGTTTGCATAAGTGTTGAGTTAAGAGTTTTATATATATATATATATATATATATATATATATATATATATATATATATATATATATATCAGTGTTCTTGAGATAGTAGCAAGCCCAATTATATTGCAGAGGTATACTCTCAAGTTCTTCATTTTGTTTCTGTCAAATTCTCATTTCTTGATTTTGGTTGCAAGGCATGTTAATTGGATTATAGAATGCTTGATTATGTGTTATATAGACATATAAGTATGTTGGTATTGCAATGTAGTAATGTAGAATCAAAATTGTGAAGCAATTTTGTGATTTGGGCTTGATATCTGCCGAGGCTGGAGCTCTCTGGACTGGAACGCGAGCCGCGCGGCCACGTGTCTCCCTAGTATAATTTGGGCGCGGCCGTGCGCCACTGCAGAATTTGTTAATGATTTCTATTATATCTTCTGATATAGTGAGCATGTTGTACTGTTAGGATATCCATATAAGTCACAATAACAGATGGAATAAGGGTACTAGGTTATAGTAATCCATGCTAGTCGTTTTAGTTGAGTATTTCAAAGAAAACTTAAAGTTATGAAAAGAGGAACTTTGATATGTTGGCCTTATATTGATGTTTGACTTTTGAAACATATTTGTGTGACCTAAAAACACATAATATGAATGTTAACTTGCGTATCTAAGCTTCATAATGTAACTTGAGCATATGAACCTCAATAGTGAACCTTTCCAACAAAAACTCAAGCGTTGAACATGGACTCTAACATGTTATATTAGGATTTTAGGTTTTGGTTTTTTGAGCATGTTATATGACCTTGAAATGCGTGTCAAACATGTTAACATATGAATCTAGATAGCATGAGCATGTTAGGCCTTATTAGTGAGCTTTACTAATGAGAATACAAGTTTTAAACGTACACCTTGATATGTTAACTTGAAGTTTAAATTCTGAAGTCTATGAATGTGTTGGATAATACTATTGACTTCATGAACGTCATGCATGTATACATACCATGCTAGATGTCATGATTAAAATTTAGCGTGAACGAAGCATGTTTTCAACTAATAAATGTAATAGTTACATGTATGAAATGTGAATACTCATAAGTATGCCTAATGCAAAGTATATGAATACCTTATGTGTTTAAAGAGCGAGCATGATAGGCCTTGTGAATTCCATGACCTTGAATGGTTTTAAATTATTGAAAGTGTTAACTTAGAATCTAATGCATGTATGATTGGAACAAGGAAAGGTTGTATACACATAAAAGTATCCTTTAAACATGTATACATGCTATGTGATATTATATGATGTTACTTGAACCCGATTTTGACGGTTAACTTATGAGAATGCCATAACTTGCTAAAATAAAATACATTTAGTATTAATTGTGGTCTTATGTGATATTAATAATATGAGAGTATGTTTGCTAAATGTTGCGATCTTATATGATATGAGAATGTGTTTAAACTCAAAAGGAGGAACGTTAAGGATAGAAATTATATTCTATATAACTGTGTAGCTCGGTTAAAACTTAGCTTATGTGTTGATCGTATATTCGAAGATAAAATGTGAAGTTAATTATATGACTAATGAATATCATATAGATACGTAACTATATTACGATAGGAATTCGAAAGTGTTGATTTGCTTTTCATGGATAAACTACGCTAAAGGCAAGTTCTCTAATTTACACTCTTTTAAAGTGCAAGTTTCCTAACTTACACTCTTTTACGGTGCAAGTATCTAAACCTTATCTCTTTTGATGCAAGTATCCTAACGACGCATTTACTTTATGCAAGTATTATATCCTTGTATATTGTGAACTAGTTTCTTTACTTAATCGTTTGAATTGAATTAGCATACTTGAACTCTTATTTCATTAAAGCTATTATTCATGTGGAACTTGGTATTGTTCTTGAATATTATGAAAGTGTCTATGCCATTTGATTCGGCTAGACTTATATTATTGAAAGGCGACCCAAACCGATTGATTACTGCAGGATCTTGTATTTGACTGAGAAGAACAACCTTCTTTGAAGGGAATATATAATTGTCGGAGAACCGACGTGGGCACTTGAATATGATTGATTGTTATGCATAACGATGGTACTTTAGGCTTATCACCTGTTGTACCTGTTGTTGATTTGGGTTATCAGTTTAATACGTTTAATTCTAGTAGAAGTTCATAGTCATTAGTGACTGCTCAGTATTCAGTTATCTTGAAATCTTGAATTGGTTTATTATTGACTCACATTGATATTATTCTGTCCTTAGCGACTGTTATTGAAAACTGTTGATATTCTTGTTATCCTTGAACTATCAAACCTTGCTATACCCTTTCGAGAATTGAGAATTATATTACAAACTCTTTTTGTATATTACTTGCTGGGCAAATTGTGCTCATTCTTGCTTTCCTTAAAAATATTTCAGTTAAGGCCGAGCAATGCGGACCCTTTAGTACCGACAAGGTCAAGGAAAAGGCTACTAAGTAGCTTTGTTTATGTAGAACTTATGATATTATGTACTAGTTAAGGTTATTTATGCTTAAAATATGCCTAAGCTATGTAATCACTGTTTAAGTTACGAGACCTTGGGACGTGAATAAATTATATTATTTAAATGTAATCTATTCGGTATTAGTCTTGTATTATTCCGCTGTGCGATGCGGCATTTAGTCTTATTATTATTGTGATGTATTACCATGAGCACATGACGAACCAAATTCGAGAGACCAAGTGGCGGTCCCGGATTTGGGGGCGTCACAGGTTGGTATCAAAGTTGTAGTTATAAACCTTAGGAACGAGTGTCTTTAGACTATAACTTAGGCGAACTTAGAAGTTGGAAAGGAGATAAAAGTCACATAGAGTTTTCCCTAGAGCGAGACTCAACGTGTTATGAAATGTAACTTCATTCTATACAATAAACATATATTTTATTTAACATTCTAATGTAGTTGCTGTTTGTTTGTCTTGTGTTTGTGATTGTAGGATGACAGACATAGGTGTACATAGTAGAGTGGCAGAGGAAAAGCCCAGGGATATACATGTGGTATACGAGGCACCTCTAGAGGCTACACCAGTGTAGGCTGTTGCACCGTTCGAGTCTGACGACGAGGACAAGATTAAGATAGAGTCTGATCTAGAGGAGGAGCCGATAGAGGACAAGCCGATGGAGGACGAGCCAGTAGAGGACTCTGATGAGGCTACTGTAGAGGAGCAGATGCTAGGAGAGTATGAGAAGTGGATCCTAGAGTTAGACTGCAGGGTCCAGGAGCTGGAGGCAGAGGTCCAAGAGAGAGAGTCAGAGGTCCAGAGGAAGCTGGCCATGCAGGAGTTAGAGGTAGAGATCGCTTCCCGCAGGGAGGCAGGGATCCAGATGGGAACCTTATTCCACAGGTCGGTGGCGAGAAATGTAGATATAGCAGGGAAGCTGGAAGAAGTAGAACAGAGAGAATTGAGTGAGAAGACTGAGAAAGAGGCACTCCGCACTCAGCTAGAGTTGGAGGTGATGGATAGGTTACACTTCGAAGGGAAGTGGGAAGCGGCCAATGAGAGAGCTGACGACCTAGAGGACGAGGTCAGATGTAAGAAGAGGAAGATGAACAAGATGGGGTATGTGTTCCGCTCAGATTTTGAGAGGGTGATTGATGGTGTGTACCACTACCCGATAGAGTAGGGACAGACTCTACATACTTTGAGTCGAGAGCTGGTTGCGTATATAGCGCAGATGGAGTACAAGAGCGTTGTGGAGCGTGGGATGATGTGATGAGATTTCCTTAAATGGTCTAGTAGTAATTAGTAGCATTTATCTTTATGTGTTGTACATTCTATGTTGTAATCCTTATCTTTTGTATAAGATGTGGGATAGTGATATAAACCCCGTGTAAGCTTTTGTTAGAGGGGTAGTATGGTTGTAGGTTGGTATATTCCCTATCTTTTGTGATATTAGGGGATATATGTGATAACATTTATAGCAGTATGCTAGGATAATCATGTAATGAAATGATTTGGTATATGAATATAAATGAAGTTTATTTCAGAAATGTGTTATAAATTTATTCCTTTAGTATTAAAAGAAATACTTAAGTAATATACTTGAATAATAATAAAATGAAAACTTATGATGCAGATAATGCCGCCCATACGTAGATTGACTGCACCCGAAAAATCTATTAATAACGAGAGGGAACAAGTTGACCCAATCCAGAAACTGGTAGACTTGTTAGGAGAAGCCTTAAGGGGAAGGAACAATGAACCCGTTTGCCCAAACCCTCAGACTGTGCCAGTAACAACCTTTAAAGACTTTAAGAGTGTAGGACCCCCAGAGTTCGAGGGAACCACCGACCCAATCGTCGCACAAACATGGATCAAGGAGATCGATAAAGCTTTCACTATAGCTCGCGTATGCGAAGATCAGAAGACAGTATTTGCCACATACATGATGAGGGGAGAAGCGAACTACTGATGGGAGGCTAATCAACAAAGAGCTGGAGAAGGGATAATAGCTTGGGATAAGTTTAAGACTCCGTTCTTTGAGAATTACTTCCCAAAGAGTATGAAGAATCGGATGGAGGTGAAGTTCTTAGAACTAAAACAAGGTGACATGACGGTGGCGCAGTACGCAGCTAAGTTTAATGAACTAGCGCGATTTGTGGAACACCAAATTGGAGATGAAGAGAGGAAGGCTAGACGCTTCGAATAAGGGTTGAAGCCGTGGCTGTTCAATAAGGTATCAGTTCTTCAAATTGATTCCTTTGCAACATTACTGGAAAAGGAAATCATTGCGAAAGGTGGCAGTGAGGCCTTAAGTCTGTATAACAAAGAGAAAAAAGGAAAGAATACTAAAGGAGAGAACCGTACGGGAGGAAGCAGTAGCGGAGGAAGCAACTTGGGAAAGAGAAAATAGGAGAATAAAAACAACAATAATCAATCAGGGAATTTTCATGGAGGTTTCAAGAAGAGAGCTGAAGGATGCCCAAAGTGTGGGAAGAATCACCAGGGCGAGTGCTGGAAGGGACGTGGCACTTGCTACAATTACGGACAGGAAGGGCACATCTCGCCCAACTGTCCGAAGCCAAAGAAGATCCAAGGGTGTTTTTCTTGCGGCTCAACTGAGCACCGTATTAAGGATTGCCCAAAGAAAGGAAGTGGCGGGGGTAGCAATCAGCAAGGAGGCAACAAGCTGATGATCAGCGGGCCGGTACAATCCAACTGCCCAACCGCCAGAACCTTTAATATGACCGTCCAGGATGTCGTGGCTGAGAAGGACGTGGTGTCAGGTATAATCTTAATCAATGTTATAAATGCTTATGTATTATTTGATTCGGGTGCCACCTGTTCTTTTATATCTGAAGAATTTGCTAGTAAACTTAGTACACCCCGAGAACGATTAGAAAATCCTTTGATCATAGAAGTTGCTAATACGGAAGTGATCCCTGTAGAATACGTTTAGTCGTATTATTATTGTGATGTATTACCATGAGCACGTGACGAACCGAATTCAAGAGACCAAGTGGTGGTCCCGGATTTGGGGGCGTCACATTTATCCCCAAAATATAGGATGCTTCACCCAAGTCCTTCGTGGAGAAGTTTTTAGATAACTAGATTTTAATTGATTGTAATATAGGAATGTCATTCCCTATGAGTAATATATCATCAACATATAATACAAGGAATGATACTGCGCTCCCATTAACCTTCTTGTATACACATGGTTCATCCTCGTTTTTGATAAAATCAAACTCTTTGATTGTCTCATCAAAACGAATGTTCCATCTACGAGAAGCTTGCTTCAACCCATAAATGGATCGTTGTAGCTTACAGACTTGATTTGTTCTAACTTTTGAAATAAATCCCTCTGGCTGTGTCATATACACATCCTCCTCAAGTTTCTCATTGAGAAAGGCCGTTTTCACATCCATTTGCCAGATCTCATAGTCGTTATAAGCTGCAATCGCAAGCAAAATCCGAATGGACTTGAGCATGGCTACTGGTGAGAAGGTTTCATCATAGTCAACTCCTTGTCTTTGTTTGAAACCTTTTGTAGCCAGTAGGGCCTTATAGGTCTCTACCTTCCCGTCTGCTCCAGTCTTTCTCTTAAAAACCCATTTACACCCAATATGCTTAATGCCTTCAGGTGGTGAAACCAAAGTCTATACTTTGTTCTCACATAGAGTTCATTTCGGATTTCATGGCTTCAAGCCATTTCCCTGAGTCCTTATTACTCATAGCCTGTTCGTAATTCAATGGATCATCATCATTCATGATGTGTACCTCATCGTTATCCTCTATGACGAATCCATACCTCTCAGGCATCTTTGGTACTCTTCCAGATTTACGAATAGGGTGTGGTATAGTAGGTTCTTCTATTTGGTCAGGTACCTGACTTTGATCTGTGGTAACTTGTGGTTCTTGAACTTCTTCAAGATATATCTTACTCCCACTGACCCCTTCATGGATAAACTTCTTTTCTAAGAAGGTAGCATGTTTCGCAACAAACATCGATGATAGAAATAATACCCTACAGTTTCTTTAGGGTATCCCACAAATCTACACTTTATCGGATTTAGTCTGTAGCTTATCATTTTCAAACTTTTTGACATAAGCTGGACAACCCCAAGTCTTAACATGCTTAAGATTTGGTTTCCTCCCCTTCCACATCTCATATGGAGTCTTTGTGGCGGATTTGGTAGGTACTTTGTTAAGTAGGTATGCAGCCGTTTCTAGGGCATAACCCCAGAAGGAAATCGAAAAGTCGGTAAAACTCATCATGGATCGAACCATGTCCAACAGTGTTCGATTTCTCCTTTCAGATACTCCATTTAACTGTGGTGTACCTGGAGGAGTCCATTGTGAGATTATACTATTTTCTTTGAGACAATTGAGAAACTCACCGCTTAAGTATTCTCCACCTCGATCTGATCGAAGTATCTTAATACTCTTGCTCGTTTGTTTCTCTACTTCACTTCTGAACTCTTTGAACTTTTCAAATGATTCTGATTTGTATTTCATTAAATACACATATCCAAATCTTGAGTGATCATCAATGAAAGTAATAAAATAAGAATACCCACCCCGTGCACTTGTTGTCATAGGTCCACAAACGTCTGTGTGAATCAATGCCAACAACTCTGTAACTCTTTCTCCTTTTCCACTAAAAGGAGATTTAGTCATTTTACCCATGAGACAAGATTCACAAGTTGGATATGATTCATAATCGGATAGCTCTAGGAGCCCATCCTTATGTAACTTGGATAATCTTGTTTCATTAATATGACCGAGTCTACAGTGCCACATGTAGGTATAATTAATATCATCTCTTTTCCTTTTCTTTGTTTATTCAATTTGAAATATATTTTCTTGCAAGTCAAGTATATAAAGCCCATCTCGCAAATTTTCAATACCATATAAAACATCGTCTTTGTAAATAGAACAACCATTGTTCTTTATAATAACGTCAAAACCTTCCATATCCAATACAGAAATTGAAATAATATTTTTAATAATATTTGGAACATAATAACAGTTATTAAGATAAATGGACTTGCCTGAAGGCATTGCTAAACAATAAGTTCTTACAGCTAATGCAGCAACCTTTGCTCCATTCCCCACTCGTAGGATCACCTCTTTATTGTTCAGCTTTCTACTTCTGACTAGTCCCTGCACAGTGTTACATATGTGAGACCCACAGCCGGTATCCAATACCCAAGTAGAATTATGACTTTCAAAAAATTTAATTTCAATTATAAACAAACTTTGATTGGAAGTCGAAGCTTCTCCAAGCTTCTTCTCTGCTAGAAACTTCTTGCAGTTCCTCTTCCAATGTCCCGGCTCGTTGCAATGAAATCACATTCCTTTAGCTGGTTCAGGTTTCTTTTGTTCCTTTTCTTTCCCCTTTCCCTTAGCCTTCTAGGATTTCTTCTTTTCAGAAGACTCCTTGGGCCTCTTTCTTTTATTGGAAGAATCCACAATCAAGACATGGTTCTTCTTGGATGAGAAGTGACCTTCTGCAGTTTTCATCATGTTAAGCAGCTCAGGCAAGCTGACATTTAGCTTATTCATGTGAAAATTAACCACAAACTGCGAGAAGATCTCAGGGAGTGACTGCAAGTCCAAGTCTTGACTCAACTCCCCATCCATGACGAACCCAAGCTGTCCAAGGCGTTCAATCAAATTGATTACCTTCAAAACATGAGTCTTGACGGCAGTGCCCTCGGTCATCTGAGATCAGAAGAACTCCTTAGATATCTCATATCTAGCAGTCCTACTCTGTTCACCATACAACTCCTTGAGGAGAAGCAGCATAGCAGGAGCATCCATATTTACGTGCTGACACTGAAGCTCGTTATTCATGGATGCGAGCATGATGCATTGAGCCACAAATGCATCATCTTGCCATTTATTGAAAGTGGCGAGACTGTTTTCGAAACAGATTCAGGGATAGTTGAATTTAGGACATAAGAAATCTTTTCAGCAGTGAGAACAATTCTCAGATTTCATAGTCATTCCTCATAATTCGGCCCGGTAAGCTTATTTGCATCAAGTATGCTTCGTAGTGAGATTAGTGATTTTGACATTTTTAAAATTCTGCATGTAAAAAGACAATATTTTTAGCAAACATTCATTTTATTAACTTTACATACCAAAATAAATTTAGGTCTTTATTTTAAATTGGTATCTCCCACTATTTTCATCAAACTATATTTTCCTCACTTATATAGTTCGGCAACATCTAATTAAAGATTTGCTAGTGAGATTAAGGATCCCATTTCAAATGTATATAACCTTGTGGATAGCACAACAAGCGATATACAAATAAATAGGTAGACAACTCTTGTCAATTACATCACCATGTAACTCCTTTTATTCTGCCTCTTAAATCATAATGGTCATGTGTGTGCACATCCGAACTAAAATAATTTAAGTTAAGTCCAGCGTAGCACTTCCATAAATTCAAAAAAGAAAAATGTTCGTCCTTGTGGATAGCACAACAAGACTAGATCATTCAATTTTCTTAATAAGCATCAAATGTGATTAATTAACATCTTAAATACTCAATACTCGCCTTGTGGATAGTACAACAAGCTCATATTAAATATTTAATACTCTATTAATTTATCATGCTAGAAGGCGACGTTCGATATTCCAAATATCTTTGAACGCTTTGGACTTAATCTTGTTTCTTTGAGGGGTTTGTTATTATTTGTATCATCTTGTTTAGCGCGCATGCACACATATATATATATATAAAATACGCATCATTTTATTAAACATGCGAAGCATGTTTGTATAAAATATAATATATATAATATTTAGCATGCAATATAGAATACTATATTCTACCCGGATTGATTATGGACTTTTATTCTAGTTTGGTTCACTAGAGCCACCAAGTTAACCAAAAAGATCAAACCTAGGAGTGCAAGAATTTAAATTTAAACGTAACGATTACATTTAAACCCGGGCTCCATACAAATGGGTCTTCAAGCGCTCCTTGCTCCTTGATCTCCAGTTCTTCAAAAATTCTAACTAATCCTACTACATAAACTATTTCATTTAAATAAAAACCTTGATCAACAGTCAAGGGGAGGTACATAGGAGAGAGATAGAATTTAAAAAAAACAAAACAAAAAAAACGAGGTACGCAGACCCCATTTTATAAAATCCATACATTCAAGCATTCATCCAAAATAAAATCCAATCTCATTGGTCATAGTCCATAATCAATCGCTTTTATTAACATACATATCATCGTACGTATCAATAAAACTTATTCATCTCATGAAAGTAAATTCATTCCATATATGTATTAATATCAGTTAATGGGCAAAAGTTAGCTAAACTTTGTTTTTAGAAAAATAAACTCCTTTATTTCATTCAAAAATAATTCCAAATTAAACTCTTTAATTTTAGCAATTCTGAAATCATATTTCATATAAAATAAACATCTTTATTTTACACATTTATTAATTAAATAAACTATTTATTTAATTAATCAAAAACAAAAGAAAAATTTTCCAGTTCCTGTCCAATGGCGCAGCTGCTCTAGGAATGTAAAGGGAACCGGCGCAGCAGCGCAGTATGAAAACCAGGAACAGACACCGGCGCAGCTGTGCAGCAAGAATGCCTTGCACCGGCGCAGTTGCGCAGCTTCGCAGAATCTGAAAAAATTTTGTTGCCCAAGAACTCGATCCAATCGCATATCATACATGTATGGAATAACATAAACTTATAATTAGCACAAGATTGGCTCTAATACCACTGTTGGGTTTGCTAGAAACATAAACATGCAATCAAATTACATAAATGCAGCGGAAGGGATGAAAAATCAGATTTTAAAATTTTCTTACAAACCCTTAACCATGATCTTTTTTGTGCATCAATTATCAGTCAATACATAGAAAGAGAGGATGGAATTATACCTTTGAAGATCCAAGCTTCCTCAGGTACAAGTTCTACTCCTTTGATTCCTCTGTAGTGGCTCCTTCCCTTGATCAATGTCAGCCACCCAAATGTTTGGCCTCTAACGGTGATCCACCAAGGAAGATGAAGAACTCAGGAAGAGGGGTTATTGGCTTAACCCTTGTTTCTATATCTATAGAATATGTGTACTCCCAACCTTTGGAAAAATTCACATACCTTATTTTTGATATAAGACTCTCTTATATAGATATCAGGTTAACCCTCCTAATCCAATTAGAATAGGTTTTTATATTTAATTAATTAATTAAACACTTTTAATTAATTTATATCCTAATCTTATTAGGATTGAGAGAGAGTACTGATATTATATTAATTCCTAAACTCCTTTAGAATTACAATAATAATAATAATATTAATATTAATACGACTCCTCTTATTAATTTATATTTAATATTTCTAAAATATTAAATAATAAACATTAAGCTATTTAATTTATTCTATCACCATAGATTAAATTAATTACAGTTAATGCATTATTACTATCATGCCATTTTCTTCTTAAATAATTATTCTTCCTTTTATGGTGTGACCCTTTAGGTTCTCCGTATTAAACCGGTTATGAATAAATTAATTAGAACAATTCTAATCTTATTTAAATAAATAAATTAAACTAATAATTTATTTAAATAAATAACATTTATTCTACAATAGGGATAAGCCTCCCTAGCGATCAACGACTTTTCAGATAATATAGATTTCAACATTAATCATAAAAGAACCTGTGAGTTATAGTTACCGTACAATTCAATCTTTCCACCATATAATGTCCCAATTAAATATAAGACATGGATTTACTGTCAAGTCTTAATTTATTTAATCATATGTATTTCGATTAGAAAACGCACAACTCCAAATAATGCAAATTAGAAACCTCTTTCTAATTTTATTCTACCTTGGCCAAGGATTCCTAGGTTGTCATTTAACGAATCACATAGGACATATCTCCTCTTTTACTAGAGGTGGTAGATTCTTTATTGATCATACATTATCTCCATATGCAACTCATTATACCTAAGCATACCCTATATATGCCTTAAAAGGTCTTAAGGAATAAGTCAAAGTATAATTTGTTACATACAAGATACTATGATGATCTCAAGTCCAAGGATCACTTGTACTACTATCATATTAGGAATTTCTATTGACAGGCAAGTAAAACTACATTAGGTATTCTATAGCGAGTCACGTTCAGTGAACTTATTCTCTAATAAGCACCTACATACTTGCTTTAGTGTCTCCACACAAATGACCATGAGATCAGTCATCCTCATCTAATGAGCAAGCAACATATGTATTAATCTATCCGAATTTACTAATCCCCATTTTAGTAACCCCACAATTGAGAACTATTTTAGTTTTTAAGCTTTTTAAGAATTTAGATCTCAATAGCATGATCTTATCATGATTCTAAAATCATTGCTTAAAACTATGGGTTATTTACATATTATTAAAAACAGCACCATGTAGATAATTAAATGCCTTAAATGAATATTTTATTAATAAATAAATAATATTGTTTACAAAGTATGTGCTTTATCATCATACATGATTGGCTTGTATGCACACTACTATCAACAGGTTTCTTTTTCAAAGCCAGTGTGCGCTCCTGCGTAAATGTCAAGGGTGGTGTGCTAGCATTTTTCTATAAATAGGTTGCTTAGTTAAGAAATGAAAATCACACCAGAATCAGAAAATTTTCTCTCTATAATGCTGAGCGTATTTCTTGTGAGTATAAGGATAGTTTGAGTGTGGATAACAGTGCAAGATTTTCTCAACATAAAATTCGATATTCTAGTCAGATCTATATAATCAGAAAATTCAATGTTTTTAATATATATATATATATATATATATATATATATATATATATATCACATGTGATAAAGGAAAGAAGTGGGAAGATGCTTTTGATTCCTTTTTTTCAAAGTAAGCATACTACAGGTTTCTTTTTCGAAGCCAGTGTGCGCTCCTACGTAAAATGTCAAGGGTGGTGTGCTTGCATTTTCCTATAAATAGGTTGCTTAGTTAAGAAATGAAAATCACACCAGAATCAGAAAATTTTCTCTCTATAATATTGAGCATATTTCTTGTGAGTATAAGGATAGTTTAAGTGTGGATAGCAGTGCAAGATTTTCTCAACATAAAATTCGATATTCTAGTCAGATCTAGTATTCCTATATTTAAACTTACTATGGTAAGTATTACTTTTATAATTCCTGAAATGAATAGAATTTCCTTGAGTTTTACGCTTCATCTAATATCATTTCACCGGAATATTGGTTTAAACTTTCTTATAAAATTTTTACTTTTTCATGTCGGGGTACTATTCCTACGGTACTATTCATACATACGACACTATTCATATATATGGTACTATTTACGAGTACTATTCACAACAAAATTAAATTTTCTTTTTTTTTTGTCCAAGTTATCTTTTATGGATCTTATTCTTGAAATTGGATCTATGTTTTGATCTTTATTCTTGAACTCTAGATAAATTGAATTATAAATCTTTAATATTTATCATTTATCTCACTAGATTATTTCTTCATATCATTTTTCATCATCTTCAGTCTTAAATTATGGTGAAAGTTATTTTTGGCCCGTAGTGCAAAGATGAGCTGTTGTTTGATGAATATCTTTGGCCCGTAGTGCAAAGATGAGCTGTTGATTCATGAATATCTTTGGCCTGTAGTGCAAAGATGGACATGTGTTTGGCATGATCATGACCACTGGTGATACAAACGAATATCCTTGGCTCGTAGTGCATGGATAATTCGTTGATTGAAAATATTATTGATTGGTGTTGCAGGGATAAAATATTGATGATGGACTTTTATATCATAGAAGATAGTAGACATCATTCTCTACTTAACTCTTCTAATGGATTGTTATTTTCGCTGCAGTTGTTGATCTAAAACTTGTTGTCCATAATACTTTATCTGATTTATTGAAGGCTAACAATAATTTATTTTTCATTATATTAGTCATAATATTCTTTACTAGGCTAGTTGAGCTCACCCTTTTTTCCATTATTCTCTTCAGGAAATGAGAATATAGCTGGGACTAGTCGGGAAATGGACTGATAGTCCAAGATAGCGCTAGACTAGTCCTCACTATTTTGTAAAATAGTGTGATAATAATTGTAATGAGGACTTATTTGAGTGTTTATATTTTCGTATGATATACGATCTGTATTGAAACTCACAGTTTATATGGTCGTATTTTGCACGACCGTTTGATATAAAAAGATTTGTATTTGGATTCTATACCATGTATTTGGCGACTCAGAATGGGTTGTGTAGACCTATTTTGAGGGCGTCACAGTCACGACTTCGTACAAACCCAACAGTGGCATCAGAGCCAAACCTTTATATAATTATTAATTATTTTGATTCCATATATGTATAAGTATGTATTTAGAATAATTTATTGAGCATAATTAAATGTGTAAAATTATTTTTTTTATGAAAGAAAAAAAAACGAAAACCAATCCTTCTCCTTTTTTTCTCGCTTCTAATCCGTGTTATAGAAAAGGAAATAACGTTGCCTGGATTGATTTTTTTTTCCTCCAAAGGTGACCCACGAATTATTAGTTTTTTTTTAAAAAAAGTGACGCATTAGGATTTCAAAAAAAAGAAGGGAACCTGCATCCGTGTTTTGCAAAAGGGATGTGATCCTTAGTCCAAAAAACACAGGTGACCCACGAATTATATTTGTCAAAAGATTCCTGAATCATTATTCAAAATTTGCATTCTGATTCACTTTACATTCTGATTCACTATATATATATATATACACTGTTACTATTATATATAATATATATATATATATATGGTTATAATATATATATATATATATATATATATATGTATGTATAACATTCTTAATAATTTTATAATTAAAATAAAGACTTTATTTTAATTTTAAAATTAGATTTCATGCAATTTAAAATTATCCGTTAAATGATACTCATATATATATATAGAATGGTTTAATTCATGATATGAATATTTATTTATTGATGTATATGATGATATGTATGATAATAAATGAGATTGATTATGGGACTATTGGCTAATGTGATTGGATTTTATTTTTGTTGAATGCTTAAATGAATGCGTTTTATTAAATAGGGTCTGCGTACCTCGGCTTCTCTAATTTATTCTTGATGTAAATTCTATCTCCCTCCTATGTACTTCTCATTGACTGCTGATCAAGGTTTCTATTTAAATTAAATAGTTAATATAATAGAAATAGTTAGAATTATCTTGAAGAAATTGGAGACCAAGGAGCAAGGAGCACGTGAAGACCCGTTTGTATGGAGCCCGAGTTTAAATGTAATAGTTACGTTTAAATTTAAATTCTTGCACTCTTAGGTTTGACCTTTTGATTCACTTGGTGGCTCTAGTGAACCAAACTAGAATAAAAGTCCATAATCAATCCAGATAGAATATAGTATTCGATATGTACATGTTATTATTATATATATTATATTTTATGCAATCATGCTTCGCATGTTTTAATAAAATGGCACGTATTTTATATATATATATATATATATATATATATATATATATATATATATATATATATATGTGTGTGTGTGTGTGTGTGTGTGTGTGTGTGTGTGTGTGTGTGTGTGCATGCGCACTAAACAAGATAAGACAAATAATAACAAACCCCTCAAAGAAATTATATTAAGTCTAAAGCGTTCAGAGATATTTGGAATATCGAATGTCGCCTTCTAGCATGATAAATTAATAGAGTATTAAATATTTAATATGAGTTTGTTGTGCTATCCACAAGGAAAGTATTGCGTATTTAAGATATTAATTTAATCACATTTGATGCTTATCAAGAAAATTAAAAAATATTGTTTTGTTGTGCTATCCACAAGGACAATATTTTTCTTTTTTGAATTTATGGAAGTGCTAGGTTGGACTTAACTTAAATCATTTTAGTTCGGATGTGCACACACTTGACCATTATGATTTAAGAGGCAAAATAAAAAGGAGTTACATGTTGATGTAATTGACAAATAGTTGTCTACCTATTTATTTATATTTTGTTTGTTGTGTTATCCATAAGGCTATATACATTTGAAATGAGATCCTTATTCTCACTAGCAAATCTTTAATTAGATGTTGCCGAACTATATAAGTGAGAGTAATATAGTTTGAAAAAAATAGTGGAAGATACCAATTTAAAATAAGACCTAATTTATTTTGGTATATAAAATTAATTAAATGAATTTTTGCTAAAATATTGTCTTTTCACATGTAGAAATTTAAAAATGTCAAAATTACTAATTTCACTGCGTAGCATACTTGATGCTAATAAACTAATCGGGCCAAATTACACAGATTGGTTAAGGAATCTAAGAATACTTCTCACTGCTGAAAAGATTTCTTATGTCCTAAATTCACCTGTCCCTGAAATTATTCCAGAAACAGCCTCTGAAGAAGAGATTGCCACTATTATAAAGTGGCAAGATGATGCATCTGTGGCTCAATGCATCATGCTTGCATCCATGAATAACGAGCTTCAGCGTCAGCATGAAAACATGGAAGCTCCTACTATGTTGCTTCACCTCAAGGAGTTGTATGGTGAACAAAGTAGGACTGCAAGATATAAGATATCTAAGGAGCTCTTCCGATCTCGGATGACCGAGGGCACTTCCGTTGAGACTCATGTCCTAAGGGTGATCAATTTGATTGAACGCCTTGGACAGCTTGGGTTTTTCATGGATGGGGAGTTGAGTCAAGACTTGGTCTTGCAGTCACTCCCTGAGAACTCCTCACAGTTCATTATTAATTTTCACATTAATAAGTTAGATGTCAGCTTGCCTGAATTACTTAACATGTTGAAAACTGCAGAAGGTCACTTCCCATCCAAGAAGAACCATGTCTTAATGGTGGATTCTTCCAAGAAAAGGAAGTGGCCCAAGGTATCTTCTGAAAAGAAGCAATCTAAGAAGGCTAAGGGCAAAGTGAATATGAAGGATCAAAAGAAACCTGATCCAACTAGCAAAGGAATGTGCTTCCATTGTATTGAGCCTGGTCATTGGAAGAGGAACTTTAAGAAGTTTCTAGCAGAGAAGAAGCTTGGAGAAGCTTCGACTTCTAATCAAGGTTTTTTCATGATTGAAATTAATTTTTCTAAAAGTCAAAATTCTACTTTGGTATTGGATACCGACTGTGGTTCTCACATATGTAATACTGTGCAGGGAATGGTCAGAAGTAGAAAGCTAAACAAGGATGAGGTTGTCCTACGAGTGAGAAATAGAGCGAAGGTTGTTGCATTAGCTGTAGGCACTTATTATTTAGCAATGCCTACGGGCAAGTCCATTTATTTAAATAATTGTTATTTTGTTCCGAATATCATTAGAAACATTATTTCTATTTTCGTATTAGATATGAAAGGATTTGACATTACAATAAAGAACAACAGTTGTTCTATTTATAAAGACAATATTTTATATGGTGTTGGTAATCAGCGAAATGGACTTTATATACTTGAGTTGCATGAAAATATACTTCAAATAGAACAAACTAAGAAAAAAAAAAGGAGATGATGTTAATTATACCTATATGTTGCACTGTAGACTCGGTCATATCAATAAAATAAGATTATCCAAGTTGCATAAGGATGGGCTCTTAGAGCTATCCGATTATGAATTATATCCAACTTGTGAATCTTGTCTCATGGGTAAAATGACTAAATCTCCTTTTAGTGGAAAAGGAGAAAGAGTTACAGAGTTATTAGCGTTCGTTCACACAGACGTTTGTGGACCTATGACAACGAATGCAAGAGAAGGTATTCTTATTTTATTACTTTCACCGATGATCACTCAAGATATGGATATGTGTATTTAATGAAATACAAATCTGAATCATTTGAAAAGTTCAAAGAGTTCAGAAGTGAAGTAGAGAAACAAACTGACAAAAGTATTAAGATTCTTTGATCAGATCGAGGTGGTGAATACTTCAGTGGTGAGTTTCTTGATTGTCTCAAAGAAAATGATATAATTTCACAATGAACTCCATCAGGTACACCACAGTTAAATGAAGTATCTGAAAGGAGAAATTGAACATTGTTGGACATGGTTCATTCCATGATGAGTTTTACCGATCTTCTAGTATCATTTTAGGGTTATGCCCTAGAAGCGGCTGCATATCTACTAAATAAGGCCCCCTTGAAATCCGTCCACGAGACTCCATATGAGATGTGGACAGGGAGGAAACATGGTCTTAAGCATGTTAAGATTTTGGGATGTCCAGCTTATGTGAAAAGGTTTCAAAATGATAAGCTTGAGACAAGATCTGATAAATGCACGTTTGTGGGATATCCTAAGGAAAGTTTGGGATATTATTTCTATAATCCTACTTAGCAAAAGGTGTTGTTGCGAAACACGCTGCCTTTTTGGAAAATGAATTTATTCTTGAAGGGGCTAGTGGAAGGAAAAATAGATCTTGAAGAAATTCAAGAATCACAAAACACTACAGATCAATTGGATGAATCTGTCCAAGTAGAACACCTACTATACAACACCTTATTCATAAATTTGGAATAGTACCGAAGATACCTGAAAGGTATGGATTCGTCATAGAGGATGACGATGAGGTACACGTCATGAATGATAATGATCCATTGAATTACGAACAGGCTAAGAGTTATTAAGACTCAGAGAAATGGTAGATGACCATAAAATCTAAAATGGATCTTTGAAATAATACTCAAGACCATTTGAATTTTACTTGCGGTTGTAGCTCATTATTACTAAATTTGGCAAATATACGTGGAGACGCCCTTCCTCAAATATATATTATTAGAGGAGAATGTATGTATAAAACAGCCAGATGAATTTGTTTCAATGGTTGAAGCAAATTATGTATATATGAGTTATAGCAGTCCGTTTATGGATTGAAGCAATCTTCTTAAAGATGGAACATTCATTTTGATGAGACAATCAAAGAGTTTGATTTTATCAAAAATGAGGATGAACCATGTGTGTACAAGAATGTTAGTGGGAGCGCTGTTTCATTCCTTGCAGTATATGTTGATGATATATTACTGATAGGGAATGACATTCCTATGTTACAATCAATTAAAATCAGGTTGTCTAAACATTCCTCCATGAATGATTTGGGTAGAACATCCTACATTGGAGATATAAATCTATATAGATAGATTTAAAAGGATGTTCGGCTTAACCCAAGGAACATATATTCATTAGATGCTAAAGGCGTTTAGCATGACAAACTCCAAAAAGGTGTCTCATGATGATGAGTCATGGAGTGTATCTCTCTAAAATTATCCTCAATAAAAGAGAGATCGCATGAGTTACTATCATTTATACAATGAAATATACGAGACTTGATGTTGATCAGTCAGATTCTGGAGAAGATCACTATATGACAGTGATAAACATCTTAAAGTACTTAACTGACACTAAGGATGTCATCATGACACACTATGGGTCTGAATTAAACTAGAGTACTAAACAGACTCAAGTTTTCATACTAACAAAGATGACAGCAAATCCACTATAGGGTAAGTCGTTACCTTGAAAGGTGGTGCAGTGAATTGGAAAGGTTCCAAGTAGCAAAAGGTTGGTTGTCTAGTGACAAAGACAAAGTATATAACTATAAGCGAAGCTGCAAGTTGATGTTTCGGATGAAAAGTTCATTACAGAACTAAGAATAGTTTCTATGTCTCATCTTGAATCTAAACATGTGTTACGACACTTTGATTATAGAAAATCATTGAAAGAGGAGACGTCACCTTTGAGCGTGTAGACTCTCAAGACAACATTGCAGATTTATATACTAAAGCTTTAACACAACAACAGTTTGATCGTCACTTAGAGAAGATGGGTATGAGATACTATGACGATTGGCTTTAGTGCAAGTGGGAGATTGAAAATAGTATGCATACAAGCCAATCATGTATAATAATAAAGCATATACTTTGTAAACAGTCTTATTTATTTATTAATAAAAGTATTCATTTATTAAAGGCGTTTAATTATCTACATGATGCTGTTTTTATAATATGTAAATAACTAATAGTTTTAAGAAATGCTTTTTGAGTCATGATGTTGATCATGCTAATGAGATCTAAATTATTAGAAAGCTTAAAATTAAAATAGTTCCCAATCGTTGGATTACTAAAAAGGGAATTAGTAAATTCGGATAGATTGGTACATATATTGCTCGCTCTTTGGATGAGGATGATTGATCTCAAGATCATTTGTGTGGAGACACTAAAGCAAGTATGTAGGTACTTATTGGAGAATAAGTTCACTGAACGTGACTCACTAAGGAATACCTAATGGAGTTTTACTTGACTGTCAATAGGAATTCCTAATGTGATAGTAGTACAAGTGATCATTGAACTTGAGATCATCATAGTATCTTGTATGTAATGAATTATTCTTTGACTTATTCCTTAAGACCCTTAGGGTATATCAAAGGGTATAATAAGTTATATATGGAGATAATAAATGGTCAATAAAGAATCTACCACTTCTAGTAAATGAAGAGATATGTCCTCTGTGATTCGTTAAATGACAACCCAGTAGTCCTTGGCCAAGGCAGAATGAAATTAGAAATGAGTTTCTAATTTGTATAATTTGGAGTTACGCATTTTCTAATCAAAATACATATAATTAAATAAAATAAGACTTGACAGTAATTCCATGTTTTATATTTAATTGGGACATTGTATAGTGGAATGATTGAATTATACTGTAACTATTTACTCACATGTTCTTTTATGATTAATGTTGAAATCTATATTATCTGGAAAGTTGTTGATCGTTAGATAGGCTTATCCCTATTGTAGAATAAATATTATTTATTTAAATAGATTATTAGTTTAATTTATTTATTTAAATAAGATTAGAATTGTTCTAATTGATTTATTCACAACCGGTTTAATATAGAGAACCTAAAGGGTCACACCATAAAAGGAAGAATAATTATTTAAGAAGGTAATTGCATAATCGTAATAATGCATTAATTATAATTAATTTTATCTATGATGATAGAATAAATTAATAACTTAATGTTTATTATTTAATATTTTAGAAATATTAAATATAAATTAATAAGAGGAGTATTATTAATATTATTTTAATTATTATTATTTTAATTTCTAAAGGAGTTTAGGAATTAATTTAATATTAGTACTCTCACATATTCTTAATAAGATTATGAGGCAAATTAATTAAAAGAGTTTAATTAATTAAATTCCAATATGATTAGGAAGCCTATTTAAATAAAGGAGTTTAATTAATTAAATGAAAACATATTTCTAATAGGATTCGAAGGATTAACCAATATTTTTATAAGAGGAGTCTTATGTTAGAAATCGGTTGATGCAATTCTAATTGTTGGAGAGTACTCTTTTTTTATAGAGGATAGAAAACTAGGGTTTAGCCAACCACCCTTCTTGAATAATTTCTCTTCCTTGGTGGATCACCTCTAGAGGCCAAACACTTGGGTGGCTAATGTTGATCAAAGGAATTAATCTAACTCGAAAATTCAAGGAGATCACGAAGAACAAGGAGTTGAACTTGTACATGTGGAACCTTCGTTCTACAAGGGTATGATTCCATAACTTCTTTGTTAGGAATATACATGAGAATGTTATTCCTATTTATATAAGATTTGATTATGATACAAATGAATGAATATGCAAGTATGCTTGCATTGATAAAAGCTGTAAAGTCCTTTGATAGATAATATGAATATATGTACAAGGACTTGGAATGAATTCATCAAATATGTTAGGTTGATCCTACATAAACAAAACAGATTTGTAAAGTCCTTCAAAAGAAATGATGTACAAGGACTAGAAATAGAAAGATCAAACTTTTTAGGTTGATCTTATACAATGTAATAGATAGGCATGTCTGATCGTCGAGCACTGCACCAGCCATCGTAGTCTGCTAGGAGAGACAAGAAAGACTCAAGAATTATCAAGGCGAAATCGTAGTCTGCAAGGATAGTAGATCTCGGAGTTCGTAGTCTGCCAGGAGAGACGAGGCAGGATCGTAGTGTATCGAGAAGAACTTTCTCAAATCCGTAGTCTGCTGAGGAAGTCATGTTCAGAATCGTAGAGACAGCCTGTAACGCCCCCAAAATAGGTCCAATCCACCCAATCCATTTTGGGTCGCCACGAAATACACTCAACAAAAATTCTAAATATAAATCTTCAAATTCCAACTTTTAAACTGTCGTACAAAATAAAACCACAGTTAAACTGTGAGTTTCAATACAAATACAGTGCCCATACTCCAAATCAATAATACGTTACAGAAAGGTACAGTCAATAACTGTTTTAGGAATTAAAATCTTTGGAAAATGCTCAAGGAAACCTTCGTACATGGGAGGCCATGCGTCTAAGTTATAATAGATATCATATGACTTGAGAATTATCCTTGGTTGACCCAATAGACCCTAAAGAAAAATGAGAAGATTACTATCATGTTCTTTCCAATGGTGGGTCTTCTCTTGCCATATAATTATCTCCATTGTCTCCAATTGAGAATTATATTTCAACCAAACTCCAATATTATATAGCTAGTGCTCATAGATATAATCAGCAAGTGGATGTGCACAACCATGTTTTATGATAACCCAAAGTCGTAGGTGATTAGACATCTTGTATGATAGTGGCAAAACACCCTTCCAAAGTTGGATTCACCTCAGCCTATTTGGTTCACCAAAATCAACTGTTAAAATGACGTATAAAATACGACACACACATTTTAAATTCTCAATATAATTCTTCTCATATTATTTTATGGAAAACCTCAACAGCTAAAGACCATCGTTCTATTCCTCTGTTATCCCTGCTCGACCCCGTTATACTCTTATTACCTGAAAGGAATATCGGATATAAAGCTGAAGAAAACTTGTACTGAATAGTAACACTCAAAGTATCTAAATACTCATAAAAATACGCTCGATATTATAGAGAGAGAAAACTTCTGATTCTGGTGTGATTTTCAATTCTAACTTAAGCACCCTATTTATAGGAAAAGCTTAGGATGCCAAAGTAGACTTTTGAATAAAATAATATTTTTAAAAAAAAAAATTACAGCCGCCTCCAAAGAAAGCCATCAGCATTCACCAACCAAAAGTAGGGCCCACCATTTTATAAAAAAAATATTTATTTTTCGAAACTTCAATAATTCATAATAAGTAGCCCCTTTGTCAGAAAAATACAAATTCTATATCTTTCTATAGGAAATTTAATTCTCTACAACTTTGTAGAAGGAAGTTTTTCCAAATTCCAAACATAAATTATTCGAAATCCATAAACGGATGATTTTCCACATTAAAATACTGATAAAAATACATCAACACTAATTCCTTCTTTTATATCCACAAAATAAATATTTCTTTATCATATAAATCAATAATTAATTATTCACAAATAATATTACAGAACTACAATATTGACAACCAGGTCGTTCCCAAGAAAGAGGGGACCTTCCGATAAGGACTTCTCCTTACTAGCGCGCAATTAAATTACCCCTCCTAGACAGAACTTTCTTAGACATTGTCAATAATGCTATCTAATAATATTATTCAAATAATATGAATTATTGAGTTGATAATGTGAAATACTGTGCAGTGACAATTATTGAATCAATAATACAAAATATCAACGGTAGCAATTATTGAATCAATCATATAAAATAGCAACGTAGCAATTATTGAGTTAATAAAATATCAATGTAACAATTATTGAGTCAATAATATAAAATATTGAACAGTAATTACTGTAACAATAATTGAGTAAGTGCCTTCTCACGTAAGAATCAATAATTCGAAATACTGTGCAATACCGTTCGCTGCTGTGCAACACCGTGTATTATTGTATTTTAACTACCGGGTATTTCAACAGTTTAACCGTAACAGTTTTACCGTTATTTATAAAAAGGTTATTTCTGTCGTTTTCTATATCCGACAGTTATTCCGTTGTGGGGCTCACAAATAGCTGCGCCGTCGTACGAATATTCCCCAACAACAAGAATATTCCACGACCAAACGAATATTCCCCGACAACAATGAATATTTTATAACCACTTGCTTACTTTGCAAAATTTGCTTATTTCACCCTTAACTTTAAACTTTTATCAATTTAACCATTTACTAAATAGAAAAATTGAATACTTTTATTTCATAAAATCTGGGGTCTTACACAGCCTGTCTAAGAGCCGACCGAGCGCTTGCCAAAGCTAAGTCAAGAATTGCAGGCCACACTTAAAGTAGTGGAGTCTACTGATCATATAAGAGGCAGAGATCGTAGTCGAGCCAGATCAGACAAGGACAGCAAGCATGAAGGCAGAAATCGTAGTCTGTCAAGATCTGATCTCGAAGTCGTATTGTCTGTAGAACCAATGCAAGATCGTAGTTTGCAGAACTAAGGCCTCAACGAACTGCTCATAACACCAAGGCAGAATCGTAGTGTCAACACGATTCTCAACAGATGAGCACTCCCGGAATATCCATAGTATGAAGCCTTTGGACTGAGCTGCAAAGATACATTTCACCTGAAGGAAACCAGAGAGCACTCAACGAATGGCATGCAAGAAAACAGAAGATCTAAGCACCAACTCAGTCAACATCCTGATTGATTTGTGAAGCCATTCAAGATGAAGTCTTCCACAAGTAAATCAGAAGAAGACATTAGATATAGTGACTGACTAAAGAAAGTCAGCAAGTGCAGTAGCTGTCAAGAGAACAAAATACAATGATCTTGGGATTAACCAGGATCGTAGTGTTTGCCAAACAAATTAGGAACTGATGCAGTTTACACAGAGATACTGGCCAGCTTATGAAGAACAAGACGAAAGTGATTAAATGTGACACCCCTAAATCCGGGTACTTCATTTGCACATGATTTGGTGTTCGCTTTCTAAATATAACATACATCTACCCAATAATAAATAATTGCAAAATAAATTACAACCTTTATAAATACTTAAATAAAATCATCCTTAAAAAAGGATTACAACTTGTCCAATATAAAATCTCAGGGTTAACTAAACCTTAACATCAATTAAATAAATGCAAAAATAAAACATCATCAACTAAGTCTTATTACAATAAATTTTTGAAGACAACAAGTCTTCACTTGCTCATCTTTCCTTTTCCTTTACTTGTTGACGGTACGTCAACATTCTTGGCTTCAACTGCAAGGGGTTGTAAAATATGCGAGAGTGAGCAAACAAAAGCTCACTTGAAATACCATAGTGATATGACATAACTGAATAACTTTAAAAGGGTTTAAATAACTTTTACTTCTATCAAAAATAAAGAATTGAATAATAATTCTTTCATCATATTTAAAATTCGAGTATAGAATTTATCTAAGGGTCATACGACCTTGAACTATGTCCTAGGTTATAAATATTTCTATTTAAAACCTTTAACAGTCATTGAGACTATGGACCTTTAACTCGTACTTAGGGGTATCAGCCCTTCGTACCATGTATTGTGCACGACCATCTTAACGCTTTCGCATAAATGTCCCCTAATAAATAGGGTTGTTCATTCTCAGTATTTGAATACAAGTCCGTACCAAAGAAAATTTGGTTTGGATAAATAAAGGAACTTTAGAGTTTCAACTATAATCAACTAAGGAGTAGTTGAATCGACTCACAATACTTTAACAGTTCGATAATATAAGAATTATGAATCAAATGTAAGATACAACAATAGATTTCATGATAACTAGGCATGCTTTAGAAATAACTTAAAGCATTCGATAGATCAAGTGGATCTTGCTTGAACAACTAAGTCAAGATCACATTACTTAAATAATACTTCAATACTTATGCTTTATGAATATTTGAATACATTATAACTCATACAATACATAACGAGTTAAGAATCCGATATAGACTTGCATGATATAATGAACAAGGGTTAGAGAACTTGCACAATGAAAAGATACAATGATAAAGCTTGCATAGCGTATAAGAACGGTTTAGAAAACTTGCACAATATAAGTAACAAGTTTAGAGATAGGAAACTTGTGTAACGTAAAAGAATAAGGATTAGAGAACTTGCCTCAAGTGCAAGCTACACTTTAATAATTATAATCACTTTCACAATTACCCTACACAGTACATTACATTCAAAACATCCATTAGCTCCTAACTACAACATTTAAACCGTTGAACTTCTTACTTAAGCTCAACTCATAACGTTGTTTACAACATAGGTTGCTAACTAGCCACATATATGAGTCTATACTCACGACATACATTTCACAAGCTTATAACGCTTTAAATCATTATGTGTACCTTATGAAAGTAATACACCCATACACATGTAATACATTCATACAAGACTTCAAGTTATCTTAAAAACGTCAAAAGTAGGTTATCTCATTACCTATTATACTTAACAAGTCATGAAAATAAGTTAGCTAAACAAACACGGCACAAAAACTCAATGAAGCAAAACCACATTTCTCGAAAAGCATGGTCCCCCACTGGGGTGGGTCCTCCATGGGTCAAAACCAAGTTTTCATGATTTTTGAAGAAAACCACAATATCAAAGGTTTTGATAAAAATTGCTATTATGAATTCGTTTTTCAATTAATTCTTGTAATTCCAATTGCAATAACTCTAATTCTTAACATATTAACATAACCCATAATCAATTTAAACAATAATCCATAATCAAACACCAATTTGATAGTTCAAAGGCTTTTCTTTCAAAATTAGTTTACAGTAAATCATTATGAACATAATTTCTTCTTCATCGAAATTACATGGATTGAATTGTTAAAACAACTATATAACTCATATAATAACATCAATATATATATATAGACATCACATATATATATATATATATATATCATGATCACATAATTTACACAAAAGGCTTTTGCAGAGAAGTTCTTTTATGAAGAAACATGGAATATGTAAAACACAAAATAGAGAAGAATTAAGCATGGAGATTATACCCTTTTCTAGCTTGGATAGGAGAAGAGATGGAGATAATGATGATGTATTATTCTTCTTTTGCTTTCTCAAAGCTTCTTCTTCTCTCTTCTTCCTCTTCTTCTTCTCTGAGTATACTCTCTAACTCTCTCTGTTTTCTTTCTTTCTTTCTTTGTTTTCTAAACTAACGTAACTTTTATCTAACGTCTACTATATAATATACATATATATATATATATATATAATATATGTAACTTATATTATTAATATAGCCAATAAGTGTAATACTAATTACTATATTAACTACTACTAATTATATAAGTTACAAAACCTTGAATTTGAAAAGTCTAAGGCCATGTTTGGCAAACCACATTATTTTTTAAAACAAATTCTTTTATTTACTAAGACCATGTTTGGTAAAACAAGTTAAAAATTCTTTTCAATTCTTTTAATAAATTCTTTAATCCATAGATTCAATGCTACACTTATTTAATTAAATTGCAACCTTCTAATTTAATTAAATATAAACTAACATTCATTAATTAATTAAAAATGCACATAATACTCAATTGTCACACTTGTAATTCTCTTATTAAACATAATTCATGTAACAATTAGTAAATTACTATACACACTTAGCACATAATATTATTCTAATTTAATTATTCTTATTTAAATTAGAATTATGCAACACTATTTCTTTCATATTAATTTAATAAATTCTATCGCACTTAATTAAATTATCCACAACAATCACACACTTTATAAATTACATAATTTATTTATTTAGCTCAATAAATAAATTCAATAAAATATTTATTTAATTCAATAAATATTTACGATTAATATATAAAATTCTCATTCATTACAATCTTTCCTCCTTAAAAGGATTCTGTCCCCAGAATCACCATATAAAAAAAACTCATCCATTACATTCTTCCCTCCTTGAAAGGATTTTGTCCTCCGAATCGATATATAAGGGGTTACACAAATAATTGAGGATACGATTTCCTCATTACATCTTCGAGTTCTCACATGGCTTCTTCAGCACTGTGGTTCCTTCAGATTACCTTAACAGAAGGTATTACTTTATTTCTAAGTACTTGTTCCTTCCTATCAACTATTTAAACAATAACCTCTTCATAAGTTAAGTCTTTATCAAACTGTAAAGGCTCGTATTCTATTACATGTTTATAGTCGTGTTTGTAAGATCGTAACACAGAAATATGGAATATGTTGTGTATATTCTCTAGCTCCGGAGATAATGCCACCTCGTAAGCTACCTCACCCACATTTCGTAGTACCTCGAAAGGTCCAAAAAATCGAGGACTTAGCTTCTCCTTCTTGTCAAATCTAATCTTCCCCTTCTAGGGAGATACTTTCAGGAAAACGAAGCTTCCTGGTAAGAATTCTCGATTCTTTCGATGTTGATCGGCATATTTCTTTTGTCTGTCTTGAGCAGCAACCAATCATGTTCTGTTTAGCTTCACAATTTCAGCAGTTTGTTGCACCAATTTTGGTCCCAACAACTGACGTTCATCGACTTCATCCCAGCACAAGGGAGTTCTGTATTTTTTGCCGTATAACGCTTTGTAAGGCGGCATGCCAATACTCGCGTGGTAACTATTGTTGTAGGCGAACTCCACCAACGGTAAATGATCATCTCAGCTTCCCTTAAAGTCCATCACGTAAGTTCTCAGCATATCCTCTAGCGTCTGAATCGTTCTCTCGCTCTGGCTATCGGTCTAAGGATGGTATGCTGTACTCATTCGCAATTGCGTTCCCAGACAATCTTGCAAATGCTTCCAAAAATTAGATGTAAAATATGGATCTCTGCCGAACACAATTGACACCGGAACACCATGTCGAGAAATAACTTCCTTGATGTACAGCTTCACCAATTGTTCTAAGTTGTACTTAATCCTGATAGGTAGAAAGTGGGCTGAATTTGTCAGTCAATCCACTATAACTCATATCGCATCAAATCCCTTCTGAGTCGCTGGAAGACCAACCACAAAATCCATCGGGATGTGCTCCCACTTCCACTCTAGAATTTCTAATAGTTGTAATAACCCGCTAGGTCTCTGGTGTTCTGCTTTGACTTTTTGGCAAGTTAGACATTTTGCAACGCATTCACCAACATCCCTCTTCATATTCGGGCACCAGTACTGGTGCCTGAGATCCTAGTACATCTTCGTACTTCCAGGGTGAATCGAATATCTTGAACTGTGAGATTTGCTCAAAATCTCTTCTTTAATTTTTGGTACTGACGGTACCCAGATTCTACCTTCAAATCGTAGCAGTCCTTCGTTATTGATCTTGAACTTGAACTCTTCGCCATCGGCTATTCTCTTCCGAATCTTCTCTCATTCTTTGTTGTGAAGTTGTGCTTCTTTCAATTTGTCTACCAGAGTAGAACCAGTAGTTAATTGAAACAACTTCTCATCCGACTCCTTCAAAAACATCATTTCCAACTCTAATCTAGCCATCTATTCTATCAACTGATCCTGATCAGTTAACATGTTCAGCTTCTCCCAACCTTTTCTGCTCAAAGCATCGGCGACGACATTAGCTTTACTCGAATGGCAGAGTATCTCGCAGTCGTAGTCCTTGATTAGTTCCAACCATCTTCTCTGGCGCATGTTCAAATCCTTCTAGATGATAATATACTTCAGACACTTATGATCTGTGTATATTACATACTTCTCTCCATCTAAGTAGTGTCTCTATATCTTCAGAGCAAACACTACTACCGCCAATTCTAAGTCATAGGTCGGATACCCCTTCTCGTAATCCTTCAGTTGACGTGACGCATAGGCAATGACTTTGTCGCTCTGTATTAGCACACAGCCTAATCTCTTATGTGAGGCATCACTATATACTATGAAATTTCCCGTACTATCTGGCAAGGACAACACAGACGTAGTACTCAACCTCTTCTTTAGTTCCTAAAAACATTCCTCACACTTTTCCGTCCAAACAAACTTAACTATTTTACTAGTCAAATTCGTCAACGGAGTTGCGATCTTGGAAAAGTCCTGAATAAATCTCTGGTAATAACCCGCCAATCCCAAGAAACTCCTAACTTTAGACGGCGTCTTCGGCTGATCCCAATTCATTACGGCCTCAACCTTCGACGGATCTACCAAAATCCCCTCTTTGTCAATCACGTGGCCAAGAAATTGTACACGTTCTAACCAGAATTCGCATTTTGAGAATTTCGCATATAGCTTCTCTCGTCTCAGCGATTCTAAGGTCAGTCTTAAGTGTTCAGCGTGTTCCTCCTTGGTCTTGGATTAAACCAGGATGTCATCTATGAACAGTACTACGAACTTGTCTAGGAATGGCTTGAACAACCTATTCATTAAGTCCATAAATGCAGCTGAGGCATTCGTTAGACCAAATGACATCACTGAGAACTCATAATGTCCACACCGAGTTCTGAAAGTCATTTTTGGTATATCTTCTCTCCTTACCTTCAGCTGATGATATCCACTTCTCAAATCGATTTTTGAGAAGTATTTCGCACCCTTTAGTTGATCGAAAAAGTCATCAATCCTAGGTAAAGGATACCTATTCTTGATCGTAACTTTGTTCAAGTCCCTATAGTCAATGCAAAGACGCATCGATCCATCCTTCTTCTTGACGAATAAAATTGGCACTCTCCAAGGCGAAATGCTCGGCTGAATATACTTCTTGTCCAGCAATTCTTGAAGTTGAACCATCAGTTCCTTCATCTCGATCGGAGCCATTCGGTACAGAGTTTTCAAAATTGGAGCAGTTCCCGGCGCTAAGTCAATCACAAATTCTATCTCCTTATCTGGCAGAAGTCCTGGCAAGTCGTTCGAAAAAACGTCCACAAACTCTCTAACCACTGATATCTCTTCTATCTTCGGCCTCTCCTTACGCGTATCTACTATGTAGGCTGGATATCCTACACAGCCTTGCGTTAAAAGTTTCTTGGCTTGCATAATCGTCAGACAACTTACTTGTTTAGGCGATTTGCTACAATAGAACATTAACTTCGATGGAGTCGTAAGGTTTATCGACTTCTTCTAACAATCAATTATCGCCCCATGGTTGAACAACCAGTCCATCCCCAATATGACATCGAATTCCCCAAGTTTTATCTGAATCAAATCTGCCCTCAGTTCTTGACCCTTAATATCCAATCTATAGTTCTTATAAACAAACCTAACAGGAATAACCTCCCTATTCGCAATTTCTATGTTTAAAGGGTAAACTAACTCCTCTATAGGTAAGTCTAAAGTCTTAGCAAAATCATCAGATATGAATGAACAAGTAGCACCCGAATCAAATAATATATATGCATTTATACTATTAACCAAAATAATACCTGCCACCACATCTTTTGACTGCACAGCGTCCTACACCGTCATGTTGAATGTGCAGGCAGTGGGTCAAACGACTTGCAGTGGCGACGGTCCAATGATAGTCAGAGTACTGCCGCTGCCATTTCCTCCATTATCTGTTGACCTTGCCGCTAGGGCAGCTACGAACCATGTGATCCTTGGATCCACATGTATAGCAAGCTCCCTTCTTCGAGTTTGGGCAATTCGGCGCGATGTGGCCTTCCTGACCACAATTATAGCACACCTGTTTCCCTTTGGTGCACACTCTAGTGTGCGTCTTCCCGCATGTAGCACATACTTCGAGCTTTCTTTTTTGCTGGCCTCCCTGCTGACTCCCAACAGAGGTGTTGTCGTTCCACTTTCTTTTCTGATGGATAACCCCGCTACCACCAGCCTTGTTTTCCATCTCATTCTTCTTCTTCTTCTTGTCCTGGTTGAATTTAGTCACGACGTCGCTCCCTCCTTTAGCGAGAATAGCCTTCTCCAGCACAGCTGCAAACATGTTTAGCTGGAAAATAGAGACCTTACTGTAGAGCCAGGGTTTCAGTCCCCGCTCAAATCTCCTCGCCTTCCTAGCATCTGTGCTAACCTGGTAAGTAGCGAACCTGGCCAACTCGTTAAACTTGGCGGCATATTCCGACATCGTCATCCCTCCCTGCTTAAGCTCTAGGAATTGGACCTCCATCTGGTCCTGCGAACTAACAGGGATGTACATTTCAAAAAACTTCTCTTTGAAACGTTCCCACGGTATCGTTCCTTCTCCCTCTCTGGTCTTATTGACCTGCCACCAGAAGCTAGCATCCGACTTCAACATGAAAGTCGCGAATGCCGTCTTCTAGTCTTCGCTAACCCTAGCTACGTCGAAGACCTTCTCCATTTCCATAACCCACGTCTGTGCATCTATCAGGTTTGTCGATCCCTTAAACTCAGGCGTTCCTACTGCCTTAAACTCTTTAAATGTTGTGCCCTGCATTTGCGACTGATTCGCAAGTGCTCTTGTTAGTAGGTTCACCAGCTGCTGAACCGAGTTGGGATTCGTCCCATCGTTATTGTTATTGTTGTTATTGTTGTTCGTCGAACCCTCGTGGTTTTGAAGTGTAGGTCTTCTTCTAGGAGGCATTTTCTGTTAAGAAAACATTCTTACTAGATCATTTATTCAATTCTTAAGTATCCAAGTTCAAATCTAAACATTTAAATAACTCAGTTTGTATATGAACATATAGCACATTAATAAACTTCTTTTATTCATTACTCGTAGTAAAAATATAGGATAGATAGCATCTATGCTATTTTACATCATTTTTCCTGAACTGGGAAAGTTGCAGGATTACATCATTATCTTATCCCATTACTATCTCAAATTATGGGATTTACATTTATTTATTACATAAAGAAACATATAGTTTAAAAGCTCTAATGTCTAGGCATATTAAGACGTCGCACAGCCTCTCTGCGTTCTTCCTCCATCACCCGAAATGCTGTCCTTCGATCCACCACCTACCATGGTAAACCTTGGAACTGAGTTGGGTAATAGAAAATACAGTCCTGGGCCCTATCTATGGCTGTATGGAATGCGTATTCTGTCTCCCTCATCTTGGCCCTCTTGGCTTCAGCGTCGTCTTCAGCTCGATCGGCTCGTTGAGTAGCCCTCAAGATTGTCTCCTCAGCCCTGGCACGCTTCGTCGACTCCTCTTGGATGTCTTGTTTTAGCTTTGCTATCTCGGCTCGAGCCTCATCTCTATCATTCTCTACGTGGACCAACTTCCACTGCACGTTGCCTAGGTCACTAACCATGTCCTCGATGGTCTCGTCCCGCTGCTGTATAGTAGTGTG
This sequence comes from Panax stipuleanatus, assembly GCA_020205555.1. Lineage (NCBI taxonomy): Eukaryota > Viridiplantae > Streptophyta > Magnoliopsida > Apiales > Araliaceae > Panax > Panax stipuleanatus. Next base: position 77,331,753 of record CM035119.1, on the reverse strand, counting down.
ACTCTCGTCCAACAACTTCTGAAGCTCCATGTTGTGGTCGTAAACCTCCTCGTACAACTCAGCACTAACAGAGTGAGGTGGAAATTCCTATTCGGGATCCTCTTCCTCCTCTTCAGACTCGTCCTCTTCCTCTTCCTCTGGAATAAGTGTCAGCTAACGCTTCTGACAGCTACGGTGATCACTGGAGATGGCTCTTTCCTAACCAGCTACTCTCAGACAACATGGATGTCTCGAGGCTCCTCCTCTCTAGGCATCTGAGGTATATTGTAACGACCAGGAATTTTAGGCTCCTTATTAATTTTATATGTGATTTTAAATTTTTAGGAGTTAATTTTTCAAACTTATTTAAACCTTATGTAGTTATGTGCTTATGAGAATTTAACCTATGCGAATAAATGCTAAAATTTTTATTGAAGGGAATCACTAATGGTTATTTAAATTAGTAGATTAACCCTGAGACTTTTATATCAGAATATTGATAAAAGTGCTAGTAAATTATATATTCAAATTTCTGGAATATAGTGTAGAGATTTAATCGAAATTAATTATTTATAATTGAGTAATTAATTGATTATGTATTGATTTAATTATTATTATGAATAAATAATAATTAATGAGTAAGAGATTAATAAATATAATAATATTATATTTACTTGGTTAATTGATTAATTGTTATATGCAAGTATATGTTATATTAAACCCTTAATATATGATAGTTAACTATATATAGTACAAGGTGACACTTTAATATGTCTCTATATTTTATATGTAGACTATATAGTAAGATTGATTGCATTAATGAGTTAAATAATAATATTGTTTATGTGACATGAAGAGGGTGAGTAAATATTCATGTATGCCTCATCAACATATAGTAATATCAATAAATAATTATCAATTGATAAATGATTTTAGCAAGTTATTAACAGTTATGATAATGCGTAGTAAATATACCCAAGTGCTTGATATTCGGTGTTTATATAATGTACATGGATTATATGTATATACCTTACTTGATACATTATATCATTATTTGTTCATTAGAAATAACATTGTAGCTCCCATTTAAATGTATATGGAATAAATACATATAACTTAAGTATATCTATGTGCATATACATTATATAATCTAAGTATGTATATATTATGCTAAGTGTTGAGCATACATAATATATCGACAATTGCAAAGGCTGAGTTTACATTGTCCCTAAATAAGAGTCCCACCCTCATTTCTCGTTCACGTGCCTACACTCCTCAAACTCAGCAAAGCTAGGATAGCCTTGTAGCAATAATGAGCAAAGGAGTGGAGATTATGATGAGATATACCAACTCCTCACCCACTATTTGATAACCATTAGCTAATTGCATCTCCCATTAGTTTGATTTGAGGAACAATGTCTAGAACCGGATATTGAAATTGCCTATAAATTGAGCCTTCTCTTCTTCTATATTGTAATTGCTGAGAATCTTTCCAAGCAAGCTAGAGTGAGTATACATTATAGTGAGAGTCTGTGAATTGAGAGGGTGAGAGATATCTGCAAGTTCCTTTAACAGAGGTATATCACTTTCCATTCTCATTCTCTGTAAATTTTCAAAGTTCTTGATTATTGAATTGTTCATGGTTTGGATAATTGAATTGTGATATAAGATTGCTAAGGGTTATATGGAGTTATAATCATGTTAAAATTATGTTAGAAATTGTTAGAATGATTTACGTTGGAGAAAATTGGAGTTGGAATTGCAGAACTGCCGAAAACTGCACTGCTCTGTCTGGCCGCCAGCCTGCGCAGCTGCGCCAATGTTGCACTGGCCAGCGGCGCATCTGCGCCAGTGCCTGCCTGCAAAAAAAAATTTCCTTTTTGCTTTCTGCTCATGCTAACTTGATGATACCACTTTGGACAGGCTTGAATACTGATTTACTTATTGTGTATGAGTTCTTTAATACAACGTACACATTGGTGAGCATGCTAGCACATATTAGGGAAGGAAACCTCATGTTTTGTAAAATAAACTTATGATTTCGAACAAGAACTTTGAGACCGTGTAACATATGTGCATTCTGATTTCATGAACATAACCGTATAGGCTATGAACGTTTAAAGTGTGTTCACGCACTAGCATACGTGTTGAAAGACTCAAAGGTTTATAAAGGAAAACTTATGTTTTGAAAATGAAGCTTATAGTTTTGAATGCGAACCTTGTCATATAAGTAGCATGTGTATATTTTGATATTATGAGCATAATAGTATGTTTACATTGACATGAAATACGCGTTTAAAGTGTTGTACACATTAGCATTCGAGATTGAGGGATTTAAGGAGTTTACAAAGGAAAACTTAAGAACTTTGAAAAGAGAACTTAACCAAGACTTGTGACCACTTAGATACATGTATGTGACTTATGTATGCGTTATAATACATGAGAATAACGGTTACGAGATGCTTTACATGTAGCGTGTTGTCTTTTTGACTTAGTTTACTTTGCAAATGGAAACTTAGAATGTGGAAGCTAACTAGCAATGATTACCATGTGAATTATATTATGATCATACAAGCATGTTTATTAGGATGTCATTATGCCTATAGACATATTGACATGAGCATCCTTTGGTTAAAGCATGGATTTCACATATGCACGTATTCATAGAAAATGAATCTCAAATATGAACTGTGCGATTTGAAGTATATTTGTGTAGTATACTCAAGCATACATATTAGGTATTGTTTAGCTTTGTTATGAGATAGTATGACTGGAGTAGTAAACCTTTGAAGTATGAACTTGTTTAACTTGAGGTTTACCGGCATGAAAACATATGACTCTAAAATTGGATTAGGATGAGCATGCTAGTTTCGAATGAAAAAATTACAACATGATAAGTATGTGTATTAGTTTAATGTTAGTAGTTGCATGCTAGAGTTTCGTCGGGACACTTTCAGACCCGAACAATTTGCTTAAGTCAGATTTTAACAATTAACATATTATGATGCTATAAATGGTATGTTTGATATTGAACGTGATCTTATGTGATAGAATTATATAATGATTAGATGTTTGTTAAGTATAGACTTATATTAGTTTATACATGCTAATTGAAAGGTCGACTTGCTAATGCTAGGTCGTTCCAACGCAGTTTTATTAAAGCTAGAAATTATTTGTAGCTGAGCAAACAGGCAAGTTTCCTGACTTCCACTCATTTATAGTGCAAGTTCCCTATCTTCCTCAAGTTATATTTGAGCAAGTTTCCTAGATCCTTGCATTACTTTATTCAACAGATATTGTAAGCAAGTTTCCTAACTTCAGTTGATTGTTATATTGTATTGCAAGTTCTTTTGAACCCGGTCTTGTATCATTTGCAAGTCTCCCTAACCTTACTCAAATTTATATTGAGCAGGGTATTATTAGATTGCAAGTTTCCTGAACTACTCTTTTATTTGAGCAAGTTTTTCTTAACTTATACTTATTTATTGTACAAGTATCCGGACCCTATTGTGCAAGTATCCTAGACCCTTGTACTACCTTATTCAATGAACCGTGTAAGCGAGTTTCTAAACTTCACTTGTTTTTGGTGAAAGTTTCCTATCCTTCTCATATTGTATTGAGCAGGTTATTATTGTATTGTGAAAGTTCCTCGAACTTCACATTTTGAGTATTGTGAAAGTTCCCCGAACTTCACACTTTGGTTATTTTGCAAATTCCCGAACTTCATTTCTTTATTATGCAAGTTCTCTAAACTTATACAAACTCGTATATTGTGCAAGTATCTTATCTTTGTGTTTACTTTACTCAAAGAACGTTGTAAGCAAATGTCCTAACCTATGCATTTACTTTATGCAAAGGATCTATTATGGTGAAATTCCCCGAATTTCACTCTTTGATATTGTAAGTGGCTAAGTCTATGTATTTATTTTATGCAAGGAATCTATTATCGTGCAAGTTCCCGGAACTTCACACGGTGAGTATTGTGCAAGTTCCCCGAACTTCACACCTTGAGTATTGTGCAAGTTCCCCAAACTTACACAAATTCATATATTGTGCAAATTCTAAACTTCACTTTGTGCAAGTTCTCTATCCTTCTCATATTGTATTGAGTAGGTTATTGTTGAATCGAAAGTTATTTACTTAATTGCTTGAACTTTATTTCCAAGCATGTTATTTAGTGGTTTAATTACTTATCAATTATTCCACATTGATATTATTGATGTCTGCACCTAGTGCATTTGAGCTCGTACAGTCTTGGACTTGTACATTATTCAAGGTTCTAAATTTCTTGAACTATGTCAGTAAGAGTCTGAACCTTTGCTCGATCAGACTAGTGTATGAAGTTTTCTTTGAAGCTATCCAAACCAATTGATGGTAAGGATTCTTAGATGGAACAGAATACCCCTCATATGTAGGGTTGTGCCCAGGTATCTAATATATATGATACGAGTAAGCAGATTTAAGTGTTATGCATATTCACGTTGTGCCCGAGGCTGATCTCCTTGAGGTACTTAGTTTCTGTAGCCAGAAGCCAGTAATTCTAAAAAGGGTCAATTAGCTATTGAACTCATTGGAAAGTTATAGTTCAGAGTCTACTCGACTATCAGTTATTCTAAAGGCAATTATTATCTTTGCTTTTAATATTCATATTGTTGAATTGTTCAGATGTTCATATCATTGAATCTATCAGATATTCATATTGTTGAATCTTTCAGATATTCATATTATTGAATCGTTCTAATATTCATATTGTTGAATCCTTAATATATTCATTTTGTTGAAATTATTGTCAGATATTTTTACATTAATCATGATATATCCTTTATTGTTGTATTTAAACTTGCTGAGCAAACTTGTTGCTCATTCTTGCTATATCATGACTTATATTGCAGTTAAGCCCGAGCCCTCAGGGAAGGACAAGGGTAAAGGAAAAATATAGGATGGTTTGCAAGGAGCAAACTTTTTCTTTATGATTTGTTTAATTACTGTTAATGTAATATGAACCCTAATGTTTATTATAGGGTATGTTTGTATTGATGTATTAAGGTTATCGAATCTTGGGACTAGTAACACCTTTTGAATGAACGACGTACGTTTATTATATTCCGCATTTTAGTTATCGTATGTTACTTAAAGGTGGATGTTAGTATTGTTTCGTGGCGACCGGGACAGGGTCAGAGGACCCGGATTCGGGGGTGTCACATATATCCTCTCTAGCCTGACTAGGTTCTCCAACGTTCGTCATCCTGACAAAAGAATTTTAAAGTTCAATTATTACATGATATCGAATCGTTACTCTTCGAATACTATAATGTGAACACATAGCACATAAGGTAGTTTATTATCTTTACCTATCACCACTATCTTTTCGATCTTCCTATAAGACTACTACCTAAGGTTTTCCCCCCACCTAAGGTTCATAACCTACTGCTTTGATACCAACCTATGACACCCCCAAATCTGGGTACTTCATTTTCACATGATTTGGAGTTCACTTTCTAAATATAACATACATCTACCCAATAATAAATAATTACAAAATAAATTACAACCTTTATAAATACTTAAATAAAATCTTCCTTGAAAAAGGATTACAACATGTCCAATATAAAATCCCAGGGTTAACTAAACCTTAACATCAATTAAATAAATGTGAAAATAAAACATCATCAACTAATTCTTATTACAATAAATTTTTGGAGACAACAAGTCTTTACTTGCTCATCTTTCCTTTTCCTTTACTTGTTGACGGTACATCAACATTCTTGGCTTCAACTGCAAGGGGTTGTAAAATATGCAAGAGTGAGCAAACAAAAGCTCACTTGAAATACCACAGTGATATGATATAACTGAATAACTTCAAAAGGGTTTGAATAACTTTTACTTCCATCAGAAATAAAGAATTGAATAATAATTCTTTCATCATATTTAAAATTCGAGTATAGAATTTATCTGAGGGTCATACGACCTTGAACTATGTCTTAGGTTATAAATATTTCTATTTAAAACCTTTAACAGTCATTGAGACTATGGACCTTTAACTCGTACTTAGGGGGATCAGCCCTTCGTACCATGTATTATGCACAACCATCTTAATGCTTTCAGATAAATATCCCCTAATAAATAGGGTTGTTCATTCTCAGTATTTGAATACAAGTCCGTACCAAAGAAAGTTTAGTTTGGATAGATAAAGGAACTTTGGACTTTCAACTATCATCAACTAAGGAGTAGTTGAATCGACTCACAATACTTTAACAGTTTGATAATATAAGAATTATGAATCAAATGTAAGATACAACAATAGATTTCATGATAACTAGGCATGCTTTAGAAATAACTTAAAGCATTCGATAGATCAAGTGGATCTTGCTTGAACAACTAAGTCAAGATCACATTACTTAAATAATACTTCAATACTTATGCTTTACGGATATTTGAATACAGTATAACTCATACAATACATAACGAGTTAAGAATCCGATATAGACTTGCATGATATAATGAGAAAGGGTTAGAGAACTTGCACAATGAAAAGATACAATGATATAGCTTGCATAGCGTATAAGAACGGTTTAGAAAACTTGCACAATATAAGTAATAAGTTTAGAGATAGGAAACTTGCGTAACGTAAAAGAATAAGGATTAGAATACACATATCCAAATCTTGAGTGATCATCATTGAAAGTAATAAAATAAGAATACCCACCCTGTGCATTCGTTGTCATAGGTCTACAAACGTCTGTGTGAACCAACGCTAACAACTCTGTAACTTTTTCTCCTTTTCCACTAAAAGGAGATTTAGTCAATTTATCCATGAGGCAAGATTCACAAGTTGGATATGATTCATAATCAGATAGCTCTCCATCCTTATGCAACTTGGATAATCTCGTTTCAATGATATGACCGAGTCTATAGTGCCACATACAGGTATAATTAATATCATCTCTTTTCCTTTTCTTAGTTTGTTCTATTTGAAGTATATTTTCATGCAAGTCAAGTATATAAAGTCCATTTCGCAGATTTCCAATACCGTATAAAATATTGTTTTTATAAATTGAACAGCTGTTGTTCTTTATTATAATTTCAAATTCATCCATATCAAATACAGAATTTGAAATAATGTTTCTAATGATATTCGGAACAAAATAACAATTATTTAAATAAATGGACTTGCCCGTAGGGAGTGCTAAACAATAAGTGCCTACAGCTAATGCAGCAACTTTTGCTTCATTTCCCACTCGTAGGACAACCTCATCCTTGTTCATCTTTCTACTTCTGACCAGTCCCTTCACAATATTACATATGTGAGAACCACAGCCAGTATCCAGTACCCAAGTAGAATGTTAACTTTTTGAAAAATTAATTTCAATCATAAACAAACCTTGATTGGAAGTCGAAGCTTCTCCAAGCTTATTCTCTGCCAGAAACTTCTTGCAATTCCTCTTCCAATGACCCGGCTCGTTGCAATGGAAGCACATTCCTTTGCTAGCTGGATCAGGTTTCTTTTGATCCTTTATGTTCACCTTGCCCTTGATCATCCTAGATCGGAAGGGCTCTTTAGATATCTCATATCTAGCAGTCCTACTTTGTTCACCACACAATTCCTTGAGGTGAAACAACATTGTAGGAGCATCCATGTTTTCATGCTGACGTTGAAGCTCGTTATTCATGGATGCGAGCATGATGCATTGAGCCACAGATGCATCATTTTGCCACTTTACAATGGTGGCAATCTCTTCCTAAGAGGCTGTTTCTGGAATAGTTCCAGGGACATGTGAATTTAGGATATAAGAAATCTTTTCAGCAGTGAGAACAATTCTCAGATTTCTTAGCCAGTCCTTATAATTCGGCCCGGTAAGCTTATTAGCATCAAGTATGCTTCGCAGTGAAATTAGTGATTTTGACATTTTTTAAAATTCTGCATTTGAAAAATAACATTTTTAGTAAACATTCATTTTATTAATTTTGCATACCAAAATAAATTTAGGTCTTTATTTTAAATTGGTATCTCCCACTATTTTTATCAAACTATATTACCCTCACTTATATAGTTCGGCAACATCTAATTAAAGATTTGCTAGTGAGAATATGGATCCCATTTCAAATGTATATAACCTTGTGGATAGCACAACAAGTGATATACAAATAAATAGGTAGACAACTCTTGTCAATTACATCACAATGTAACTCCTTTTATTTTGCCTCTTAAATCATAATGGTCAAGTGTGTGCACATTCGAATTAAAATGATTTAAGTTAAGTCCAGCCTAACACTTCCATAAATTCAAAAAAGAAAAATGTTCGTCCTTGTGGATAGCACAACAAGACTAGATCGTTCAATTTTCTTGATAAGCATCAAATGTGATTAATTAACATCTTAAATATTCAATACTCGCCTTGTGGATAGCACAACAAACTCTTATTAAATATTTAATACTCTATTAATTTATCATGCTAGAAGGCGACGTTCGATATGTTGGGTTTGTACGAAATCGTGACGCAATCAAATTGCAAAAATTAGCGGAAGCATGGTATATCAGAGTTTAAAAAATTTCTACAAAACCATTACCCGGATCATCCTTTATGCAAATTATTAATTTAAAACGATAAATAAGAAGTTATGGAATCATACCCTTGTAGAACGAAGCTTCCACAGGTACTAGTTCAACTCCTTGTTCTTCGTGATCTCCTTGAATTTCCGGGTTAGATTCCTTCCTTTGATCAACGTTAGCCACCCAAGTGTTTGGCCTCTAGAGGTGATCCACCAAGGAAGATGAATTATCAAGAAGGAGGGTGTTTGGCTTAACCTTAGTTTTCTATCCTCTATAGAAAAGGAGTACTCTCCAACAATTGGAATTGCATCAATCAAATATCTATTATAAGACTTCTCTTATATAGACATTGGTCAACCCTTCTAATCCTATTAGACATGGGATTTCTTTTAATTAATTAAACTCCTTTAATTAATTTAGGCTTCCCACCACATGGGAATAATTAATTAAATTCATTTAATTAATTTGTCTCCTAATCTTATTAGGAATAAATGAGAGTACTAAATATTAATTAATTACTAAACTCCTTTAGAAATTAAAATAATAATAATTGTAATAATATTAATAAGACTCCTCTTATTAATTTATATTTAATATTTCCAAAATATTAAATAATAAACATAAAGCTATTTAATTTATTCTATCACCATAGATTAAATTAATTATACTTAATGCATTATTACGATTATGCCATTACCTTCTTAAATAATTATTCTTCCTTTTATGGTGTGACCCTTTAGGTTCTCCATATTAAACCGGTTGTGAATAAATCAATTAAAACAATTTTAATCTTATTTAAATAAATAAATTAAACTAATAATCTATTTAAATAAATAATATTTATTCTACAATAGGGATAAGCCTCCCTAGCGATCAACGACTTTCCAGATAATATAGATTTCAACATTAATCATAAAAGAACCTGTGAGTTAATAGTTACCATACAATTCAATCCTTCCACCATACAATGTCCCAATTAAATATAAGATATGAATTTACTGTCAAGTCTTATTTTATTTAATTATATGTATTTCGATTAGAAAATGCACAACTCCGATTAATGCAAATTAGAAACCTCTTTCTAATTTCATTCCACCTTGGCCAAGGATTCCTGGGTTGTCATTTAACGAATCACATAGGACATATCTCCTCTTTTACTAGAGGTGGTAGATTCTTTATTGATCATTCATTATCTCCATATGTAACTCATTATACCCAAGCATACCCTTTTATATACCCTAAAGGACTTTAAGGAATAAGTCAAAGTATAATTCATTACATACAAGATACTATGATGATCTCAAGTCCAAGGATCACTTGTACTACTATCACATTAGGAATTCCTATTGACAGGCGAGTAAAACTCCATTAGGTATTCCATAGCGAGTCACGTTCAGTGAACTTATTCTCCAATAAGCACCTACATACTTGCTTTAGTGTCTCCACACAAATGATCATGAGATCAATCATCCTCATCCAATGAGCAAGCAACATATGTACCAATCTATCCGGATTTACTAATCCCCTTTTTAGTAATCCCACGATTGGGAACTATTTTAGTTTTAGAGCTTTCTAAGAATTTAGATCTCATTAGCATGATCATCATCATGATTCTAAAAGCATTGCTTAAAACTATGGGTTATTTACATATTATAAAAACAGCACCATGTAGATAATTAAATGCCTTTAATAAATGAATATTTTATTAATAAATAAATAAGATTGTTTACAAAGTACGTGCTTTATCATCATACATGATTGGCTTGTATGCACACTACTATCAATCTCCCACTTGCACTAAAGCCAATCGCCATGGTATCTCATACCCATCTTCTCTAAGTGACGATCAAACTGCTGTTGTGTTAAAGCTTTAGTAAATGGATCTGTAATGTTGTCTTGAGAGTCTACACGCTCCAAGGTGACGTCTCCTCTTTCAATGATCTCCCTGATCAAATGAAATCGCCGCAACACGTGTTTAGATTTCTGATGAGACCTCGGTTCCTTAGCCTGTGCAACTGCTCCTGTGTTGTCACAGTAAATGGGAACTGCTTCTCCAATGCTAGGAACCACACCAAGTTCAGTTATGAACTTCTTCATCCAAACAGCTTCCTTTGCAGCTTCACTTGCAGCTATATACTCTGCCTCTGTCACTGAATCAGCAACTATTTGCTGCTTGGAACTCTTCCAACTCACTGCGCCTCCGTTCAAGGTAAAAACATACCCCGAAACAGATTTATTGTCATCTTGGTCCGTTTGAAAACTTGAGTCTGTGAAGCCCTCGAGTTTTAATTCAGACCCACCGTAGACAAGAAAAATATCCTTAGTCCTTCTCAAGTATTTTAGGATATTCTTCACTGCCTTCCAGTGCTCTTCTCCTGGATTCGACTGGTATCTGCTCGTTACACTAAGTGAATGAGCAACATCCGGTCTAGTACATATCATACCGTACATGATAGATCCTATTACAGAAGCATAAGGGATCTTACTCATACGGTCTCTCTCCTCAGGTGTCTTTGGGGCCTGTTTCTTGGAGAGATGTATTCCATGGCTCATCGGCATGAGACCTCTTTTGGAATCTTCCATGCTAAATCTCTTTAGCATTGCATCAATGTACGTTCCTTGGGATAAACCAAGCATCCTTTTAGATCTATCTCTATAGATCTTTATCCCCAAAATATAGGATGGTTCTCCCAAGTCCTTCATGGAGAAGTGTTTAGATAACCAGATTTTAATCGATTGTAGCATAGGAATGTCATTCCCTATCAGTAATATATCATCAACATATAATACAAGGAATGAAACTGCGCTCCCACTAACCTTCTTGTACACACATGGTTCATCGTCGTTTTTGTTAAAATCAAACTCTTTGATTGTCTCATCAAAACGAATGTTCCATCTTCGAGAAGCTTGCTTCAATCCATAAATGGATCGTTGCAGCTTACAGACTTGATTTATTCCAACCTTTGAAACAAATCCCTCTGGCTGTGTCATATACATATCCTCCTCAAGTTTTCCATTGAGGAAGGCCGTTTTCACGTCCATCTGCCAGATCTCATAGTCGTTATAAGCTGCAATCGCAAGCAAAATCCGAATGGACTTGAGCATAGCTACTGGTGAAAAGGTTTCATCATAGTCAACTCCTTGTCTTTGTTTGAAACCTTTTGCAACCAGTCGGGCCTTATAGGTCTCTACCTTGCCGTCCGCTCCAGTCTTTCTTTTAAAGACCCATTTACACCCAATAGGCTTAATGCCTTCAGGTGGTGAAACCAAAGTCCATACTTTGTTTTCATACATGGAGTCCATTTCGGATTTCATGGCTTCAAGCCATTTCCTTGAGTCTTTATTACTCATGGCCTGTTCGTAATTCAATGGATCATCATCATTCATGATGTGTACCTCATCGTCATCTTCTATAACGAATCCATACCTCTCAGGTATCTTCGGTACTCTCCCAGATTTATGAACAGGGTGTGGTATAGTAGGTTCTTCTACTTGGTCAGGTACCTGACTTTGATCCGTGGTAATTTGTGGTTCTTGAACTTCTTCAAGATATATCTTACTCCCACTGACCCCTTCATGGATAAACTCCTTTTCCAAGAAGGCAGCATGTTTCGCAACAAACACCTTTTGATCAGTTGGATGATAGAAATAATACCCTACAGTTTCTTTAGGGTATCCCACAAATCTACACTTTTCGGATTTAGTCTGTAGCTTATCATGTTCAAACTTTTTGACATAAGCTGGACAACCCCAAGTCTTAACATGCTTAAGATTTGGTTTCCTCCCATTCCACATCTCATATGGAGTCTTTGGGGCGGATTTGGTAGGTACCTTGTTAAGTAGGTATGCAGCCGTTTCTAGGGCATATCCCCAGAAGGAAATTGGAAGGTCGGTAAAACTCATCATGGATCGAACCATGTCTAACAGTGTTCGATTTCTCCTTTCAGATACTCCATTTAACTGTGGTGTACCTGGAGGAGTCCATTGTGAGATTATACCATTTTCTTTGAGACAATTGAGAAACTCACCGCTTAAGTATTCTCCACCTCGATCTGATCGAAGTATCTTTATACTCTTGCCCGTTTGTTTCTCTACTTCACTTCTGAACTCTTTGAATTTTTCAAATGATTCTGACTTGTATTTCATTAAATACACATATCCAAATCTTGAGTGATCATCAGTGAAAGTAATAAAATAAGAATACCCACCCCGTGCACTTGTTGTCATAGGCCCACATACGTCTGTGTGAATCAATGCCAATAACTCTGTAACTCTTTCTCCTTTTCCACTAAAAGGAGATTTAGTCATTTTACCCATGAGACAAGATTCACAAGTTGGATATGATTCATAATCGGATAGCTCGAGGAGCCCATCTTTATGCAACTTGGATAATCTTGTTTCATTGATATGACCGAGTCTACAGTGCCACATGTAGGTATAATTAATATCATCTCTTTTCCTTTTCCTAGTTTGTTCAATTTGAAATATATTTTCTTGTAAGTCAAGTGTATAAAGTCCATTTCGCAAATTTCCAATACCATATAAAACATTGTCTTTATAAATAGAACAACTATTGTTCTTTATAACAACGTTAAATCCTTCCATATCCAATACAGAAATTGAAATAATGTTTTTAATAATATTCGGAACATAATAACAATTATTAAGATAAATGGACTTGCCCGAAGGCATTGCTAAATAATAAGTTCCTACAGCTAATGCAGCAACCTTTGCTCCATTCCCCACTCGTAGGATCACCTCATCATTGTTCAGCTTTCTACTTCTGACCAGTCCCTGCACAGTATTACATATGTGAGAACCACAGCCGGTATCCAATACCCAAGTAGAATTATGACTTTCAGAAAAATTAATTTCAATCATAAACAAACCTTGATTGGAAGTCGAAGCTTCTCCAAGCTTCTTCTCTGCTAGATACTTCTTGCAGTTCCTTTTCCAATGTCCCGGCTTGTTGCAATGAAAGCACATTCCTTTAGCTGGTTCAGGTTTCTTTTGTTCCTTTTCTTTACCCTTTCCCTTAGCCTTCTTAGATTTCTTCTTTTCAGAAGATACCTTGGGCCTCTTCCTTTTATTGGAAGAATCCACCATCAAGATATGGTTCTTCTTGGATGGGAAGTGACCTTCTGCAGTTTTCAGCATGTTAAGCAGCTCAGGCAAGCTGACATCTAGCTTATTCATGTGAAAATTAACCACAAACTGCGAGAAGGTCTCAGGGAGTGACTGCAAGACCAAGTCTTGACTCAACTCCCCATCCATGACGAACCCAAGCTGTCCAAGGCGTTCAATCAAATTGATCACTTTCAGGACATGAGTCTCGACGGCAGTACCCTCAGTCATCCGAGATCGGAAGAGCTCCTTAGATATCTCATATCTAGCAGTCCTACTCTGTTCACCATACAACTCCTTGAGGTGAAGCAGCATAGCAGGAGCATCCATATTTACGTGCTGACGCTGAAGCTCGTTATTCATGGATGCGAGCATGATGCATTGAGCCACAGATGCATCATCTTGCCACTTATTGAAAGTGACAATCTCTTCCTCAGAGGCTGTTTCTGAAACAGATTCAGGGACAGATGAATTTAGGACATAAGAAATCTTTTCAGCAGTGAGAACAATTCTCAGATTTCTTAGCCAGTCCTCATAATTCGGCCCGGTAAGCTTGTTTGCATCAAGTATGCTTCGTAGTGAGATTAGTGATTTAGACATTTTTAAAATTCTGCATGTGAAAGAAAACAATCATTTTAGCAAACATTCATTTTATTAACTTTGCATACCAAAATAAATTTAGGTCTTTATTTTAAATTGGTATCTCCCACTATTTTCATCAAACTATATTACCCTCACTTATATAGTTCGGCAACATCTAATTAAAGATTTGCGAGTGAGTATAAGGATCCCATTTCAAATGTATATAACCTTGTGGATAGCACAACAAGCGATATACAAATAAATAGGTAGACAACTCTTGTCAATTACAACACTATGTAATTTCTTTTATTTTGCCTCTTAAATCATAATGGTCAAGTGTGTGCACATCCGAACTAAAATAATTTAAGTTAAGTCCAGCCTAGCACTTTCATAAATTCAAAAAAGAAAAATGTTCGTCCTTGTGGATAGCACAACAAGACTAGATCGTTCAATTTTCTTGATAAGCATCAAATGTGATTAATTAACATCTTAAATACTCAATACTCGCCTTGTGGATAGCACAACAAACTCATATTAAATATTTAATACTCTATTAATTAATCATGCTAGAAGGCGACGTTCGATATTCCAAATATCATTTGAACGCTTCAGACTTAATATTATTTCTTTGAGGGGTTTGTTATTATTTGTCTCATCTTGTTTAGCGCGCATGCACATATATATATAAAATACGCGTCATTTTATTAAACATGCGAAGCATGTTTGCATAAAATATAATATATATAATATTTAGCATGCAATATAGAATACTATATTCTACCCGGATTGATTATGGACTTTTATTCTAGTTTGGTTCACTAGAGCCACCAAGTGAACCAAAAGGTCAAACCTAGGAGTGCAAGAATTTAAATTTAAACGTAACTATTACATTTAAACCCGGGCTTCATACAAACGGGTCTTCACGCGCTCCTTGCTCCTTGGTCTCCAATTTCTTCAAAATAATTCTAACTATTTCTATTACATTAAACTATTTAATTTAAATAGAAACCTTGATCAGCAGTCAAGGGGAAGTACATAGGAGTGAGATAGAATTTTACATCAAGAAAAATTAGAGAAGACGAGGTACGCAGACCCCATTTAATAAAATCCATTCATTCAAGCATTCAACTAAAATAAAATCCAATCTCATTGGTCAAATAGTCCATAATCAATCCCCATTTATTATCATACATATCACCATATATATCAATAAATAAATATTCATCTCATGAATTAAAACATTCCATATATATATGAGTATCATTTAATGGGCAATTTTAATTTGCATGAAATCCAATTTCAATATTAAAATAAACTCTTTATTTTAATTATAAAATTATTAAGAATATTATATATTTAATATTTAATACTCTATTAAATATTTAATACTCTATTAATTTATCATGCTAGAAGGCGACGTTCGATATGTTGGGTTTGTACGAAATCGTGACGCAATCAAATTGCAAAAATTAGCGGAAGCATGGTATATCAGAGTTTAAAAAATTTCTACAAAACCATTACCCGGATCATCCTTTATGCAAATTATTAATTTAAAACGATAAATAAGAAGTTATGGAATCATACCCTTGTAGAACGAAGCTTCCACAGGTACTAGTTCAACTCCTTGTTCTTCGTGATCTCCTTGAATTTCCGGGTTAGATTCCTTCCTTTGATCAACGTTAGCCACCCAAGTGTTTGGCCTCTAGAGGTGATCCACCAAGGAAGATGAATTATCAAGAAGGAGGGTGTTTGGCTTAACCTTAGTTTTCTATCCTCTATAGAAAAGGAGTACTCTCCAACAATTGGAATTGCATCAATCAAATATCTATTATAAGACTTCTCTTATATAGACATTGGTCAACCCTTCTAATCCTATTAGACATGGGATTTCTTTTAATTAATTAAACTCCTTTAATTAATTTAGGCTTCCCACCACATGGGAATAATTAATTAAATTCATTTAATTAATTTGTCTCCTAATCTTATTAGGAATAAATGAGAGTACTAAATATTAATTAATTACTAAACTCCTTTAGAAATTAAAATAATAATAATTGTAATAATATTAATAAGACTCCTCTTATTAATTTATATTTAATATTTCCAAAATATTAAATAATAAACATGAAGCTATTTAATTTATTCTATCACCATAGATTAAATTAATTATACTTAATGCATTATTACGATTATGCCATTACCTTCTTAAATAATTATTCTTCCTTTTATGGTGTGACCCTTTAGGTTCTCCATATTAAACCGGTTGTGAATAAATCAATTAAAACAATTTTAATCTTATTTAAATAAATAAATTAAACTAATAATCTATTTAAATAAATAATATTTATTCTACAATAGGGATAAGCCTCCCTAGCGATCAACGACTTTCCAGATAATATAGATTTCAACATTAATCATAAAAGAACCTGTGAGTTAATAGTTACCATACAATTCAATCCTTCCACCATACAATGTCCCAATTAAATATAAGATATGAATTTACTGTCAAGTCTTATTTTATTTAATTATATGTATTTCGATTAGAAAATGCACAACTCCGATTAATGCAAATTAGAAACCTCTTTCTAATTTCATTCCACCTTGGCCAAGGATTCCTGGGTTGTCATTTAACGAATCACATAGGACATATCTCCTCTTTTACTAGAGGTGGTAGATTCTTTATTGATCATTCATTATCTCCATATGTAACTCATTATACCCAAGCATACCCTTTTATATACCCTAAAGGACTTTAAGGAATAAGTCAAAGTATAATTCATTACATACAAGATACTATGATGATCTCAAGTCCAAGGATCACTTGTACTACTATCACATTAGGAATTCCTATTGACAGGCGAGTAAAACTCCATTAGGTATTCCATAGCGAGTCACGTTCAGTGAACTTATTCTCCAATAAGCACCTACATACTTGCTTTAGTGTCTCCACACAAATGATCATGAGATCAATCATCCTCATCCAATGAGCAAGCAACATATGTACCAATCTATCCGGATTTACTAATCCCCTTTTTAGTAATCCCACGATTGGGAACTATTTTAGTTTTAGAGCTTTCTAAGAATTTAGATCTCATTAGCATGATCATCATCATGATTCTAAAAGCATTGCTTAAAACTATGGGTTATTTACATATTATAAAAACAGCACCATGTAGATAATTAAATGCCTTTAATAAATGAATATTTTATTAATAAATAAATAAGATTGTTTACAAAGTACGTGCTTTATCATCATACATGATTGGCTTGTATGCACACTACTATCACGATATTCCAAATATCTTTGAACGCTTCGGACTTAATCTTGTTTCTTTGAGGGGTTTGTTATTATTTGTATCATCTTGTTTAGCGCGCATGCACACATATATATATATATAAAATACGCATCATTTTATTAAACATGCGAAGCATGTTTGTATAAAATATAATATATATATATATATATAATATTTAGCATGCAATATAGAATATTATATTCTACCCGGATTGATTATGGACTTTTATTCTAGTTTGGTTCACTAGAGCCAACAAGTGAGCCAAAAGGTCAAACTTAGGAGTGCATGAATTAAATTTAAATATAACTATCACATTTAAATCCCAGGCTCCATACAATTGGGTTTTCACGCATCCTTGCTCCTTGGTCTCTAATTTCTTCAAGATAATTATAACTATTTCTATTACATTAAACTATTTAATTTAAATAGAAACCTTGATCAGCAGTCAAGGGGAAGTACATGGGAGGGAGATAGAATTTACATAGAGAAAAAATCAGAGAAGACAAGGTACGCAGACCCTATTTAATAAAACTCATTCATTCAAGCATTCAACTAAAATAAAATTCAATCACATTGGTCAATAGTACATAATCAACCCCATTTATTTTCATACATATCACCATATATATCAATAAATAAATATTCATCTCATGAATTAAAACATTCCATATATATATGAGTATCATTTAATGGGCAATTTTGAATTGCATGAAATCCAATTTCAAGATTAAAATAAATTCTTTATTTTAATTATAAAATTATTAAGAATATTATATATATATATATATTATATAACTGTATATATCTATTTTATATATAGTAACATATATATACGAATATATATATATATATATATATATATATATATATATATATATATAATAACCAAAGTAACCTTGGTGAATCCTGCAGGTTTCCAACTTGTGAATCACTTGAAAAAAATAATGATTACATCTTATTAAAATCCACGTCACTTTATATGTTATGCTTCCTGCAGGTTTCTTGTTGAAGACAATCGTGATTCACTAAAAGAAAAAAAAAACTTTTCAACTTCGCGAACCTGTACCGTGTTTCGTCCGAAAAAAAACTTTCGCCAATTATTTTTTTCAGTTCGAAAATTGCTTTTTTTTTCTTCATAAAAATTAATTTTATACAATAAAATTATGCCCAATGAATTATTCTAAATACATACCCATATGTATATGAAATTAAAATAATTAATAATTACATAAAGGTTTGTCTCTGATGCCACTGCTGGGTTTGTACGAAATTGTGACGCAATCAAACTACAAAAATTAGCAGAAGCGTGGTATATCAGAGTTTGAAATTTCTAGAAAACCATTACCCGGATCATCCTTTATACAAATTATTAATTTAAAACGATAAATAAGAAGTTATGGAATCATACCCTTGTAGAACGAAGCTTCCACAGGTACGAGTTTAACTCCTTGTTCTTCGTGATCTCCTTGAATTTCCGGGTTAAATTCCTTCCTTTGATCAACGTTAGCTACCCAAGTGTTTGGCCTTTAGAGGTGATCCATCAAGGAAGATGAATTATCAATAAGGAGGGTGGTTGGCTTAGTTTTCTATCCTCTATAGAAAAGGAGTACTCTCCAACAATTGGAATTGCATCAACTGATATCTATTATAAGACTCCTCTTATATAGATATTAGTCAACCCTTCTAATCCTATTAGACATGGGATTTCATTTAATTAATTAAACTCCTTTAATTAATTTAGGCTTCCCACCACATTGGGAATAATTAATTAAATTCATTTAATTAATTTGTCTCCTAATCTTATTAGGAATAAATGAGAGTACTAATATTAAATTAATTACTAAACTCCTTTAGAAATTAAAATAATAATAATTATAATAATATTAATAAGTCTCCTCTTATTAATTTATATTTAATATTTCTAAAATATTAAATAATAAACATTAAACTATTTAATTTATTCTATCACCATAGATTAAATTAATTATACTTAATGCATTATTACAATTATGCCATTACTTTCTTAAATAATTATTCTTCCTTTTATGGTGTGACTCTTTAGGTTCTCCATATTAAATCGGTTGTGAATAAATCAATTAGTACTACAAGAAATAAGTCTAATTACGACGGAATTAATCTCGACAGAAATAATTCAATCGAAAGTAAGGTATTTTCGACGGAAGAAATCCGTCGAAAGTAAGTCCCTCGAACATAAGCTAATTACGACGGAAATCCGTCTAAGCTAATTCATCCCCCGTGGCGCCAGTTTTCCTGCCAGCGCGAAAGTGAACTTCGACGGAATAAGGTTACCTTCGAGGGAATAATCCATCGTAGATACCATATTTTCGAGGGAATTAATTACGACGAAAATTTCGTCGGAAATATGTTTTAAAACCTATTTCACCGTCTTATTCTCCAGCCGCCTCCCTCACTCTCATTTTCATTTCTCTCTCTCTCTCTCCCTCTCTCGCTCTCTCTCTCTATCTCTCTCTCTATCTCTCTCTCTCTTTCTCTCTCTCTCCCTCACGAACATCTCCACCTCCTGCCTCCACCGCCTGCTGGAACCACCTCCTGCCGCCTCCTCCTACCGCCTCCTCCTGCCGCCAGCTGCCGCCACCTCCGGCCGCCAGCAGCTGCCCCCTCTTGCCGCCAGCAGCCTCATTCCCTTCCTCCACCAGACGATACCACCCCTCCGCCAGCAGTCACCACCTCTCCGCCAGCAGCCTCCTTCCCCACCTCCTGCTGTCACCACCAGCCACCACCTTCTGCCGCCAGCCACCACCTCCTGCCGCCAGCCATCTTCTCTTTTGTTCTACAGGTTCTATTTAGGGTTTTTCAATAATTTACTATATTGTATGATGAATTGTATGCTGAAATTTGTGTTTAATTTAGGGTTTGTTATATTGTTTGGTTAATTTTGATATTGTATCATTAGGGTTTAATGTGAATTGATTTTGTTTCAAAATTGTGTTGAATTTGTTTGAATATTGTGTTGAATTTGTTTGAAGTACATATGTTCATTATTCTGAAATTGTGAATTGGGCATACTGTGAATTGAAATTGGGCATACTGTGAATGTGGTTTTAGGAAATGTGATATTTGTTATTTCCGACGGAATTTATGTCAGAATTGTGCAATTGCATAATTTGTGGGTCCTACAAGTATATTATTAAATAATAAAAAATTATAAATAAGATAAATAATAAATTATAAATTATAAATAAATAATAAACTAAGTAGTATTTACTTAGTTTCTTACTACTAAATACTAAATACTAAATACTAAATACTAAATAATAAATAATAAATAAGATAAATAAATAATAAATAATAAATAATAAACTAAGTAGTATTTACTTAGTTTCTTACTACTAAATACTAAATACTAAATAATAAATAATAAATAATAAATAATAAATAACATATATAATAACTAATAAATAATTAATAAATAATAAACAATAAACAATAAATAAATAATAAACTAATTAAGTAGTATTTACTTAGTTTCTTACTACTAAATACTAAATACTAAATAATAAATAATAAATAAATGAGATAAATAAATAATAATAAATAATAAATAATAAATAATAAATAAATATATGAGATAAATAAATAATAAATAATAAATATATGAGATAAATAAATAATAAATAATAAATAATAAATAATAAACAATAAATAAATAATAAACTAAGTAGTATTTACTTAGTTTCGTACTACTAAATACTACATACTAAATACTAAATAAATAATAAATAGATAAATATTAATTTATAAATAATAAATAAGATAAATAATAAACAATAAACAATAAACAACAAATAAATAATAAACTAATTAAGTAGTATTTACTTAGTTTCTTACTACTAAATACTAAATACTAAATACTAAATAATAAATAAGATAATAAATAAATAAATAAATGACATAAATAATAAATAAATAAATAAATAAATAATAAATAATAAATAAATAATAAACTAAGTAGTATTTACTTAGTTTCGTACTACTAAATACTAAATACTAAATAATAAATAAATATTAAATAATAAATAGATAAATAATAATAAATAAATAAGATAAATAATAAATAATAAACTAAGTAGCACTTAGTTTTTCATTGGCAAAATAAACTAAGTAGCATTTCCTTAGTTGGGATGCAATATTCAATAAACTAAGTAGCACTTACTTAGTTTTTCATTGTCAAAATAAACTAAATAGCATTTGCTTAGTTGGGATGCAATATTCAATAAACTAAGTAGCACTTACTTAGTTTTTCATTGACAAAATAAACTAAGTAGCATTTTCTTGGTTTGAATGATATGATCTTGGTTCCCATAATAATATGGGAACCAGATCATATCGTTCAAACTAAGCAAATGTTATACTTAGTTTATAAAGGATAAAATCTTGAGTCTTTCCGATCTCATACATGCTTTTGGAGGTGTCAACTTAGAAACCCGTTTGACATTCACTCAGTAGGAGTGAATGTCGAATAGTCCCCAGTTTGGGACTGTTACTGGATGTTATGTCTTTCACTTAGGCCGGTGCCAATACGAAACGACACATTTTTGTTATTTTGAGGACTTTTCGATTGTTATCTCTACATGTTCTTCGAGTACGTACTTAGATTAAGTTATCTTAATCTATTTCGTGTACTTGGAGACTATGGGGAGGTGCTGTCAAAATTTTCTTAAAACAGTAGAAACGTGCATAACGTGTTGGCACTAGTGAAGAGACGCATCCAGGAACGGGATAGAAGCCTGAATTTACTCCTTTCCTATAGAGCTGTCGTAATAGGAAAACACTCAAATTCATGTATGGACCACATACATGAACATCCTTCTAATGAAACCCACTTGACATTCATTTATGAATGGACATCATACATGAACATCCCTGTACTGAATCCGTGGTCTGTGCAGTTAAAAATGTCAGCCGACCGGAGTTGGATGTACCGTAGGATACGCAGTGATGGGAGGGGATTAGTATCACCTTATCGTGATGGGGTGTCATATTTCTTGAACAAAGCAATAGATCATGTTGATGATTCGAACGGAAAGATGCGCTGCCCGTGTGTCAAGTGTAAAAACCTGATCTGGAAGAAAGTTGACGAGATTAAATTCGACTTATTTTCCCGTGGATTTGTGGATGGGTACTTCGTATGGACTCATCACGGGGAATCAGCTGAGCGGATAGATATTCTACGGGATTCATACACCGAAAACTATGATCCGGTAGAGATGTTGGTCGATGCTTATGGCTCTACTAATATTGACTGGGCTGAAAATGAGCCTTCTTCAAGCAGTGCTAAGCAAGTGCCAAATGATACAGCTGCTGCCTTTTACAAGTTGCTATCTGAATCTGGGGTCTCGTTGTATCCGGGAAATGATACGGACACCAAGCTTTCTGCAGTGACGATGCTCTTACACTACAAGAATGAGCACGACTGTAGTGAGAGAGGTTTCAACGATTTGCTTGCCATTGTTGGAAAGTTCTTACCCAAGGATTATACTCCTCCTGCAAATTATTACGAAGTGAAGAAGATGGTCAAAGGGTTAAATATGTATCAGAAAATCGATGCTTGTGAGCAGGATTGCATGTTATACTATGGGGAGGACAGAGATAAGGGATAGTGTGATATATGCAGCTTTTCGCGCTATAAGGTGACAAAACATGGGGGAAGGAGAAACATGTTCCCAGAAAGATCTTACGGTACTTTCCTCTTGCATCACGGCTTCAGCTGCTGTTCATGTCGTCTCACACAGCTCAATATATGAGTTGGCATCGATTAATGGATGTCGTGCCTGGTCAGCTGACTCACCCATCGGATGGAGATGAATGGAAGAGATTTGATGAAAATTATCTTAAGTTTGCGAAAGAAGTCAGGAATGTTAGGCTTGGCATGACTACTGATGGCTTTTGCCCTTTCAATAATTTTAGTCAACCGTACTTAGTTTGGCTAGTGATTATGGTTGCTTATAACCTTCCACCATCGATGTGCATGAGAGATCCGTACTTGTTCTTGACTTTACTCATACTGGGGGATAAAAGTCCTACAAAAGACATTAACGTGTACCTTTGACCGTTAGTAGATGAACTAAAGATGTTGTGGGAGACAGGGGTCCAGACATATGATAGATCGAAAAGCGAGAATTTTGTGATGAAGGCAGCCCTGTTATGGACTATCACTGACTTTCCGGCTCTTGGGATGGTTAGTGGTTGGTCAACCCACGGGAAGCTGTCATGTCCAGTGTGTATGGGGGATGTGCAAGGCAATCAGTTGCAGCATGGGCGGAAATGTACTTTCTTTGGAACCACTCGTAGATTCTTGCCTCTTGATCATAATTATAAAAAGATGTCTGCACAGTTCAACAGAAAAATAGAGAAGAAGGGGGTTGTTGGTCGACTGTCGGGTAGTGAGGTCTTGGGTTGGTTGAACCAGCTTGATTTTCCTTTGCCGGGGAAGGAGCACAGTAAATTGAGAGCAGCCGGGTACCGGAAGACTCATAATTGGACACACTCGCCCATATGGTTTTAGTTGCGGTATTGGGGCACACTTTCAGTTCGTCATTGTATAGATGTCATGCATACCGAAAAGAATGTTTTCGATAACTTGTTTTACACCGTGCTAGATGCGAGTGGTAAAACCAAAGACAATGACAATGCTCGAAAAGATTTGGAGGCATTGAACATTAGGCCAGAATTGTGGCTTCGCCCTAATAATACAAAACCTAAAGCTCCATATTATCTTA
This sequence comes from Panax stipuleanatus, assembly GCA_020205555.1. NCBI lineage: Eukaryota > Viridiplantae > Streptophyta > Magnoliopsida > Apiales > Araliaceae > Panax > Panax stipuleanatus. Next base: position 77,307,460 of record CM035119.1, on the reverse strand, counting down.
CTAAGCAACAAGTTGAAGACATGTGTAAGTGGGTTAGTGGGTTGAAGCTTCCAGATGGATACACGTCGAACATAACACGTTGTAAGGTCGAGCAATTGAAAATTTCGGGATTCAAGAGTCACGATTGTCATGTATTCTTGCAGAAGTTGATCCCAATTGCATTTCGTGAGATGTTACCCAGAAAAGTTTTGGATGCATTGACCGAACTTTCAAATTTCTTTCGAGATCTTTTCTCAACTATAATTAAGTACACTGATGTGGAGCAGATGGAGAAAAATATTGTTAGTACCATTTGCAAGCTCGTAATGATCTTTCCTCCAGGATTCTTTGACTCGATGGAACATCTGCCTATTCATCTACCGTATGAACTCAAACTTGGAGGACTGGTGAAATATCAGTGGATGTATCCTTTTGAGAGGTAATATAAATTATAAATTGCTTTATGTTGCTCATCATATTAATAATACTCATACGTATTTGTCAGAATATTTATCTTAGGTATATGCGTCGATTAAAACAAAAGGTGAAGAACAAAGTTCGTGTAGAGGGTTCCATTGCTGAACGCTATACGGAGGAAGAGCTTGTCAACTTTTGATCATTGTATTTTGATGATGTTGTCTCAACGAAGCACAATCATTTAAGTAAAAAAGAGGTCGTTGGTCCATTGTCTCATACTGATGATGAGTTAGCTGTATTCACATATCCGGCTAAGCCTTTTGGCCATGACACGCAGACTTTCTTAAGCGACAAAGAGTTGAAGATTGTATCTACATACGTGCTTCTAAATATGCCCGAAGTATCTAGATACATCAGGTATGAATAATTATTTGCGGTATTTAGTGCAATTTATAAGTGTAGTCATCTATATGTTAAAGACATTTTACTATTTACGCAGTTCATTCGAAGAGGAAGCGTATGCTTCAAACCCAGCTTTTACTGCAGCAAAGTTGGAAACATTCACTAATGTTAATTTCCAACAGTGGTTTAAGCAACGGGTTGAAGAAGAGAATAATTCTGAGCATTTTATAGATGTCATCCAAGGACCGTACAAAGTTGTTATTTCTTTTCCCGGATGAATGGTGAATGGGTACAGATTTAGGGTCGATGACTTGAATGAACTCACATCAGTCAATTCTGGGGTTGTGGTGTTGGGAAGTTGCTACCAAGATTCTGAGTCCAATTACTATGGACGTTTACAGGATGTGGTTGTGCTTAATTATCACGGGGGTAAAAAGGTAGTTACATTTAAGTGTAGCTGGTTTGATACTGAAAAGGGGGTTAAAGCTGATCATAATAGAATTACAACTGTAGATATCAAGTCGATGTTAAAGTCTGATGACGTGTTCGTGTTAGCAAGTCAAGCGACTCAAGTGTATTACGCTCCTAATGTCGTAAATACTCGAAGCCCCTGGTACACAGTAGTCACAACTAAAATACGTTTATTTGATGCTGAGAACATTTTTGGTATAGATGAGGCGTTGCAAGAAGATGTTAGCAACCGTTTGGCCGTAGTGTTCAATGTTGAAGATGTGATGGATACTGATGTTATTGACGTACCTGATGATGAGGATGTCGAGGAAAACGTAGTTGTGAGTGATTATGTAGTCATCGATGATGACAATGATGACGAAACTGATCTCGAACCTGAGGATGAGGAAGATACCGAATCCGAGACTAATATACATGTTGATTCTGATGGGTTTGATGGCGTAAGTAATTGAAAATTAGCATTCATATTAGTAAATATCACATTGTTAAACCTTACATATTCATAATTTACCACTTTGGATATTACAGTAGGATATTCATGGCTAGACATAGCGGTGGAGGTCGCCGAGGTGGTGGGCGATCTGGTACAGAAGACGGTAGCCACGCCGACGGCTCGTCTTCAGGAGCTAGTAAGTTATCTTAACTAGGATTTAAATATATCTCAAACTGCATTAGTTTATGTTTATTGACTCAGTTAAATACAATTATTACAGATGTACCTCGTCGACGACACCGAGGGACCAACCTCGAGCTCTTAGATCGTCCGTCGGTAGTTCCACATATCGTACCGGTGGATGTTGCTTCTAGACAGTAAGTGTTAATATATTGTTAATATTTCTGTCAGTTATTGTAAAACACAATTCACATAACACATATTATTGCAAAATATAATTTTTTTCTGTAGTATACTAGACCCGGTGGCTAAGCACACCCTACACGCCATCTGTTTGATGCACCTCCAGACTGGGTGCATGCGGTTCAGCTAGTATGCGCGGTTCGATGCCACTTTTATGCAGATTGTCTTGCGGGAGTTTCACGTAAGTAAAACATATTATATTAATTAGTACATAGTTTCACGAAATCAATTGTTTCTAATTTTTAAACTTTTGTTATAGGTTTATTATAGATTTGACCCGAGTATCTCTCAGACAGCTGGAGACGATGTGATTATATCACATGTCGCTAAGAATTACTCTGGCTGGCTGTATGAGATGCGATATAGGGCAGCCCGGGCAGTTGAGGACTAGCCCGGGACCACCATCAGATCTCACCAGCCTCGCATAGTCTCCGATTTAGCCTGGGAGGCTATGTGTGCGCACTGGGATGCTGATGACTTTAAGAAAAAGTCTGAGCAGGCTAAGAAGAACCGTGGTCAGTTCCGCATAGTACACACCACAGGTTCTCAGTCGTTCGAGGAGGCAAAGACGATAAGTGCGCTGTATTTTGTTGTTTAGTTATCAAGTTCTTACACAAATACTTAATACCTATTTTATGAATGTTTTTATTAAGCCCTGAGTAGGTCCTTGGGCCGAGATCCCACCATTCGAGAGTTTTGGGATAGAGCCCACACGCCCAGGGACGAGCGTGTTTTGTCTCAGGCAGCTGTGGCTATACGGGTAAAACTCATCTTACTATTTAGCTTTTAGTAATATTCAATCGTAAATACAATGATATAATTAACAAACTTTTAAAAAATAAATTACAGGACCGATTTCAGAGGCTTCGGGACCATCGTATAGCTGAGTTGGATGCTATTAGGAGGGGTTCTGAGCCGTCAGACTCCGCCACTCCCCTTCCGATATTGTATTAGATCGGAATGAGGAGCTGAGACTATGGGTCGCGTCTCAGGATCCCCCTACTAGAAGTACCGGTAGATATCGAGTGTTGGGTCTGCCGAGGATACCCGCATATACACTCCCTGGAGGTAATAATATTTTTTATGTTTCACGAAATTATCAGAATTTATCACATTATATAAATTATTATTAGTAATGGAATTTGTCTCTTCTTGTAGGCTCCAGCCAGCGCCAGCATCCGAGAGCACATGTCGGACCATCTGATACGGGCGCTGACTTGGATGACGAGATCTTCCAGAGGCTGATAGGGGCCTTGTCATATAGGTTCCGTACCGATCCGGTCTTTCGCCGTCAGCAGTTGCCTTCCAGTTCTCGTCTTCACCAGGTTGCTCAGGAGGTTATAGCAGGGGCCTCCACAGAGAGTACGGGATTACCACGAGAGCAGTTCGACGCTTTTAGCAGCGAAATGCTCCGGATGGTGATTACTCTCTTGGAGGAGGCTTTTCATCCTCCCCCGCCTACTCAGGTATTCTTATTATTTATGTTATTTTCATTTAAAGCTAGCTTGTTAATTCTCACATATATACGGACTAATGATTTTTATTTATAATTTTTTTAACAAGGTGGCGATGGCGAGCGGGCTGACGGCGATGACGAGCGGTTTGACGACGACGACGACAAGGAGGACGACAAAGATTTTCATACACTAGACAGGCGTCGTCCACCTCCGCCCGATGATGATACTACTAGATTATAGTTCATTTTTATATGTTATTCATTATAGTTCATTTGTACGTATAGTTTATATAGTTGTGTTTGTATAATGAGATTACGTTGTATTCATTCATTTGTAGAACGTTTGTATATATTTAGTTGGGCCTCTGATGATACATTAGCTTATATTTGTTATTGTTAGTTTGTGATATTCATGATGATCAGTTAGTCGATTACGTTATTGCGAATTGGTACAGGTTTTTAGAATTACATTTGTTGTTGTGAATTGGTACAGATTTTTTGAACTACATTTGTTGTTGAATGTGAAATATATTGTTGTCTGGCTGTATTGGGATAAAACAGGTTACAGGTTACAGGAACAGATATGGGTTTAAATACCTAGATATTGCATTTTCAAAAAAATTATTTAAAAAAAAAATTTGCTTAACTTCGACAGAATAGGCTATTTCCGATGGATATTCCGTCGGAATTATAAAACCAGATTAATTCATATTTATTTAATAATTTTAATTTTTCGTCGGAAGTAAGCTATTTCCAAGGGAATATCCGTCGAAATTAAAAAGTAATTACAGTTTTAATAAATTATTTTTTCGTCGTGAATGGTCTATGTCCGAGAGAATTTTTCGTCAAAAATAATAGATATTATCCTCGACGGTATATGTCCGTCGTAACTCATCCGTCGAAGATAGTGTAGGTCCGACGGAATGTGGCCAGAAATAAACCCGTCGAAGATATGTAATGTTCGACAGAATTTACGACAGACTTATTTTCGACGCGTGTATATACGACGGCATGTCTGACGGAATTTTCCGTCGAAAATAGGTTAGGTTCGACGGAATAGGACTATCTCTGAAAGAAAATTTCGTCGGAAATATAGCTTTTTCTTGTAGTGTAGAACAATTCTAATCTTATTTAAATAAATAAATTAAACTAATAATCTATTTAAATAAATAACATTTATTCTACAATAGGGATAAGCCTCCCTAGCGATCAACGACTTTCCAGATAATATAGATTTCAACATTAATCATAAAAGAACCTGTGAGTAAATAGTTATCGTACAATTCAATCCTCCCACCATACAATGTCTCAATTAAATATAAGACATTGATTTACTGTCAAGTCTTATTTTATTCAATTATATGTATTTCGATTAGAAAATGCACAACTCCAAATAATGCAAATTAAAAACTCCTTTCTAATTTCATTCCACCTTGGCCAAGGATTCCTAGGTTGTCATTTACCGAATTACATAGGACATATCTCTTCTTTTACTAGAGGTGGTAGATTCTTTATTGATCATTCATTATCTCCATATGTAACTCATTATACCCAAGCATACCCTTTTATATACCCTAAAGGGCTTTAAGGAATAAGTCAAAGTATAATTCATTACATACAAGATACTATGATGATCTCAAGTCCAATGATCACTTGTACTACTATCACATTAGGAATTCCTATTGACAGGCGAGTAAAACTCCATTAGGTATTCCATAGCGAGTCACGTTCAGTGAGCTTATTCTCCAATAAGCACCTACATACTTGCTTTAGTGTCTCCACACAAATGAACATGAGATCAATCATCCTCATCCAATGAGCAAGCAACATATGTACCAATCTATCCAGATTTACTAATCCCCTTTTTAGTAATCCCACAATTGAGAACTATTTTAGTTTTAAAGCTTTCTAAGAATTTAGATTTCATTAGCATGATCATTATCATGATTCTAAAAGTATTGCTTAAAACTATGGGTTATTTATATATTATAAAAATAGCACCATGTAGATAATTAAATGCCTTTAATAAATGAATATTTTTATTACTAAATAAATAAAATTGTCTCCAAAGTATATGCTTTATCATCACACATGATTGGCTTGTATGCATACTACTTTCAATATGTGGGTAATGTAAAAATATTTATGTGTTATGTGAATTCCAGCTGGCCGTAATATAAACAGTGGGATATCTTTTGTGAGTCCTAACTTTTATGTAAGTTGAGTATTCAAATATGTTAATTTCGTCTTTTAAATAGACGAATGAAAGTTGTAATTAGCCAGAAGGTTAATAATAAAGAAATATGAGAACAAAAGTATGTAAAGAGAAGTATGCATGTTAAAGCATATTTATAAAAGATGTTTATTAAATGTGTTTGTGATAAGTATGTGTTAGCATTGAAAAAAAATGATTTCAAGTAAATAAATAAAATAATAATAATAATATTTTATTAACCAGAAAATGTCGCCGAGAAGAAGGCAAACAATATAAGAGTAAGGGTTAACAAACAAAAGTAAGAATGAGTATAGGGAGCGAATTCACCCTATGTATGAATTGATGAATCCAATATTAAAGGCATTTCGGAATAGAAATTACGCTAATGTTAATGAATGTTTGCTAGCTGTGTCGATGGTCAGCTTTCAGAACTTTAAGAATATGGGACCTTTAAAGTTTAAAGGAACCATGGGGTTTGGAGAGACTCAATCATAAATAAGAAAGACAGATAAGGCATGTATTATCACTAGAAGAGGTGAGTAGCAAAAGACTTTTTACTACTTACATATATGGAAAGGTAAAGTTAACTTTTAGTAAAAGGTAAACCAGAACAAAGCTAAAGAGAGGGTAGTTTGGGAATTATAATAACCAAGAATTCTAAGTCGCTTGGTAATAGATATATTAATTAGTTGTATTGAAAACCTTGTGACATATGTGGAATGAATAATGGGTTAAATGAATGTGTACTTTAGTTATGTATATGTGTTCATTTATTTTATAGAAAGTAAATTAAGAAGAAAGATTACATAACCTAAATTTTTTTTACATTAGGTATGAGAATTGAATAACCTGAGGGTTATGGAATGGAAAAATATTAGTATTAAAAATATATATTAACCCTAAGAGATTTATTTTATATATGTCAACTAATTAATTTTATAACCTAATTAAGACAAGTCTAATTGGGTTATGAAATTAAATGAACATGAGTAATACATTAAAGTTCAAATGTGGAGAATAAAAATCCTAATTAAATTATTAGGGTAAGGTAAATCAAAAGTAATGGAACCATAGTGAATTATATGGCTCAAATTTAATTAAATGTGAGCCCAAAGAATTAAAAGAAGGGCCCAAGTCTTGGCCCAGTTGGAGAGGGACATTTTGGGCATTTACTTAACTAAATAAAGCATTAAAAAGCAAATAAAATTGAGGGGGATAAGGACTGATGGCCGGATTTATAGAGTAGAGGAGATAAGGGAGAAGGAAGTAATGATTATTTTTTTATTATCCTTATCTTTACTTTCCAAGTGTCCTCCTTTTACTTTGACAACATATTATCCAATTTTCTATGTGATAAGAAAATGAAAGAGATAGAGAGAAGGAACATGAATGTGATAAAGATGATAGATATATCTATTATACCTAATATAATTTGCTAACACAAAAGTTATTTTCTTTTTCTCTCATTTCATTCCTAAGTTAGTAAACTAAGTTAAAACAAAAGCTAGAAAGAGAGAGAGAGAGAGAGAGAGAGAGAGAGAAAATTCGTTGGGAAGGAAAGAAGAAAGAGAAAGAGTTATACTCTTAATGCATCCTAGATTCATTACATATTGTGGTTGGATAAGGAGGGTAGCTGGCAAATCAAAGTATAAACACCTTTTATCAAAGTTATTTTTAGTTGTTTGAATCGAAACTTGAATCTATGATTTTATTTTCCCAAAACCTTAGATCTACATATGTATAAGTGTTATATGTTTAGATCTATCACTTTTGAATGTCAAAAGTTAGATCAAAAATAAGAAAAAGTAAGCTATGTTTCAAAAGTTAGAAAACTTTAATTTTTCTTAGCATAAATTATGTTTTGCTTGGATTTGGTGTATGTTTGGTGTAATAGATCATGGATCATGGTAGATCCTTGATCTTAAGGTATATTAGTATGTATTATGATGGTTTATGATGGCTAATGTTAGATTAATCAAGAGATTATGAAAGTTTTCTTAAAAAACACAGTTAGAAATTTAGATTTTTGAGAAAACGGAACATAAAATTCAAACGACCATAACTCTTATTGTTTTTTGAATTTTTGAGTGTGGTAAATTTCTGGAGATAGATATACAAGTCTTCTAATATATCCAAGTAGAATCACTAAAAAATTTCATGTAGATTTCAGTGTGGACTGTTTTAAGCAAAGGATGCCAAAACTGAAATTGACAAAAAGTAGGCTGTCCGGAAATTTCAAGGACTGTTTCAGCCACTTAATTTATGAAATAAAATTAGGCCTTTTGGGACATGAAAATATATGAGATGAAGTAGCTTTTGTCCAAAAATGAGCTCATTACGACTTAAATTGAGCAAGTTATGACCATTTCAATATTGATATTTTCTTTTTGACAAAAATCGCTATAACCGGAGCTGTATAACTCCGATGGCCACGAAATTTAAACTGGAGGCTCACGTTAACATGTGTAAGATTCCGCCAAGAGTTGGGAATTTCTAGAGTTAAGCGTGAGGTAGCTATTTTCTTAAGGAATTAACTAGAAATTGATTTTTGAAAAATACTAAAGGAAATTGAAAAATTTCTGAAAAATTATTTTTGTGTATGGAATATATGTATTTATGTGTGAAAAAAAAAAGGTAACAAAATAATAAGATGATTAGGTTAAAAAAGGGGAATCCAGCTTGCTGGATTGCAATCTAGTTCATTGGATTGGCCATCAGCTTGCTGGATTGAAGTTCAGTTGAATCTAGCCTACTGGATTGGAAAATAATTTACTAAATTGAAATTTAGTTTAAATTCAGTCTGCTGGATTGGCTTCTGAGTTACTAGAATTGTAATCCAGGCTACTGGATTAGAATCAGATTGAATCCAGGTTGCTGGATTAGCATCTGGATTGTTGGAATTAGAATCCAGTTTGCTGGATTGGGTATTTAACCTACTGAGTAATAAAGAAGAGCTTATATAAGGAGGAATTAAGCAATGAAGTGATTAAAAGGTTGTCGAATAGTAACAATAACACTAAGACTTTAACGTAATGTCTAATACTTAACTATATGATTAAATGTTAGACAATTTAACATAGAATACTGAGATTATAAGTGAGTATATGCTATGACTGATTGAAAGATCTATTATAGGTCTTTTCTCTAAGAAGCTAAACTAAATTGTGTAGCAGTAGATCGCGACTGAGGCAAGTTCTCTAACTCAAAGTCGAGTTATATTCCAAATAGTGTTAGTGAATAGTTATTGATAATTATTCACATCGTTACTGATTGTTGATAAATCGCACTTTGTGCAATTAAATTTCTGTTCCATTATTATTGAACTATGAATTAGTAAAAGTTCTTTCATTTATGAACTGTTTATGATATGGTTCTATGCTAGTTGTATCAGCTAGATCAAGCATGTTTAAATTTGTTAAATCAAATATGTTTTGAAAGCGGTGTCTAACCAATTGAAATGGTAAGGACTCTTGACTAAGAAAAAGAACGGTTTTACTAAAGCATTATTGGAAAAAAATTGTTGCTAGTATATTGAGTGATTATGCATATTTCACCGGGTATGAAAGGCTGATCCCCTGAATACCAAATTTTATTAAAAGGACCAGTTTAAATACTGACAACCTTAGTATATGTTCATGGTTATTTAAAACCACCCAGCATCTGTTATTCATTTATTCGAATATACAGTTATAGAGATGTAATTCATGTTCTTTCGCAATCAATTATCTTGTTGAACATTGAAAGCTAAATTCTTTTTGAATCATGATATATCTCCTTTGAATTTAAACTTGCTAATCAAATTAGTTACTTACCCTTGCTATATCATGACAATTGTTGCAGCTAAGCCAGAATCGTCCAAGAAAGACAAGGGCAAAGGAAAGGTTCAAGAATAGTTAATATAAATATATATGTATCATGCGATACTATGTTTGACGGGTTGTAAACCTTTTGTGTTATTATATGTAACTTAAGTAAGGTATGTTTAAGTTAAGGTAATAGACCTTGGGATATGTTTGTAAGATTTTATTAAAATGAACAATGTATGTTTATTATTCCGCAATAGTATATAGAATGCTTATGATGATGATGTATCGTGAGCACTGAATCCGAGATTAGAGAACCCGGATTTGGGGGCGGCACAGGAATGATTCAGGAAAGTATATTTTGAGAAGTATTTCTCTCAGAGTATAAGGAACTTTATGGAGAGATAGTTTCAAGAGTTTGATAAAAAGGGATGTGATAAAATCTTAATGTGCAGCTAAGTTCAATGAATTAACTCAGTTTGTTTCACGTCAAGTGGACATATAGGAAAGAAAGAATAGAAGGTTTGAGTAGGGATTAAGACCCTGACACTAGAATAAGTGGTTAATGTTGCAAATAGGATTGTTTAGGGCGATACAACTGAGGCTAGAATAGTTGGGAAAATAATTGAAACATGAAATCTTTAAAATAGAGAAAAGAAGAATAAGAATAAAGTTGAAAAATAGCTAAGGCCAAGAGAGACAATAAAAAATGAAGAAAGGTTAGATCAAAGAGGAAATAGAATCAGTCCGAAAATACCGGGAAAGATCAGAAGGATTAAAAGAAAGAGATTGAAAGAATGTAGGATATGTGAAAAGAGTCACACAAGAGTGTGCTTCAAAAATAAAGCAGAATGTTATAGGAAGGGAAAGATATATATATTTTTCTGAGTTGTCTATACGATGAAAAGTGAATGTATGATTATAGAAGATTAAGATTTATGGCAAAGGATTGCCGAAAGAAAAGAGCCGATAGAGGGAGCAATAGAGAAAAGAAGTAAGAATGGGAAGTTGACAAATTTGGTCCAGCTCAAACCAATAATGGAAGATATAATTTTCTATATAATGATCCAAGATGATGTGATGTTAACAGATATAATGTTATATTTTGTTCCAATCAACAATATTAATGTTACCTGTTATTAATTTGGATGTGACTTATTGTAATTAATACAGTGAATTGTTGATGTTTGAGTTTAATTTTGGAGAATCTAGAAGGTTGTTATGAAAATAAAAGATGAAAGGAAGGGTGTAGTCCTTGATGAGATTGGTAATAAGTATTGTTGTGTTGAGATAGGATATCATGAAGTAATGATGGAATTTATTTAATGTTAATGATTGATGAAATTCTAGGAATGAATTTGGTTGGTGAACCATAAAGCAAAGGTGGATTGAGAAGCTAGTAAAACTTAAGGTTGTGATAAAGTACCAGATAAAATTTGCAGTGATAAGGGTTATGAAGTAATACAAGGTAATGATTTGGTTAATTGACCATAGAGCAATAAAACAGTACCGGTAAAAGTAAGGTGAACCTTAAAACTGTGAAACAATATAAGGTAATATGTGATAATAGCAAATGATCGAGATATTCTCGTTACTTTAAAAAGATGATGTAAGCCAGAAAGGCTGTTAAGAAGGAAATGTGAAGGCTATTGAGGTTATGTTATGGATGTTCAAAGAGTGGAAATAAAGATAGGTTAAATGACTGTGGTAAATAAGTTGTTGGATATTTTTTGTTCGAATAAAATGTTAGGATCAATGATTTCCTTTATTTGTCAAAAAGGAGGAATGAAGTATTGTTTGAAGCTAAAGCAAAGAATGAAGAATCATAAGTTATAGATAAGGAAAGATAATATCCCGACGATATTGGTCAGAACTTGTTACGAGTTTCGGTGATATAGTTCGGGTGAAAGAATGCATTAATCGCATTTATAAATAAAAAGGTATAAAGTATTCAAATTATATTTGAGCAAATTGGTAATGATATGTGTGGATGATATCTTGGTCTAATTTAAGACACGGGAATATTAGAAGGAACCCTTGTGAATGATGTTGAATGTTTTAAGGAAATAGTATCAATATATGAAAGTCACAGAATGTGAATCAAGTATGGAATTAAGAGGTTCAACGATTTTGAACATATCATGGAGAATTATGGAATTAAAGGTAAGATATCCAAAAAAGTTAGATGAAAAGTTATATGAGGAAGAGTTTTGTAGCTAATATAGACAGAATAGGTAAGGCACAGTCTCAAAGGCGAGAAGTGTAAAAAGATAAGGCAAAGAATTGCCAATGTTAAAGAGAAATAAGTTTTAAAAATTTGAAAAAGGAATTTGAGTTCTCATATAATGGAACTAAAATAAGAAGGGTAACAGAATGTGTGTCCATAAGTGCTCGTTTTAACAGAAGTTAAGGCCGAATGATGAAGATTAAAGGATTTATAGGAATTCCAAAATGGAATTGGGAATATATCACAAGAAATTTTGTGACGAGATTTTTTTAGTAATGTGAATAAGGTAAGGTGTGATATAATGTAAAGTATGTGGTTGATGAGTCGATGTAATTATATCGATTAAAGATAAGTTTAAGTAAGCTTTTGTGACACACCCAAATCCGAGTACTTCGCTTCCACATGACTTGGTGTTCATTTTCTAATAAAACATACATCTACCCAATAATAAAGAATTGCAAAGTAAATTACAACCTTCATAATACTTAAATAAAATCTTCCTTGATAAAGGATTACAACTTGTCTGAATAAAATCCCAAGGTTACCTAAACCTTAACATTAATCAAATATATGCAAAAATAAAACATAACCAACTAAGTCTTATTACAAAAGTAACTTTAAATAACAAGCCTTCACTTGCTCATCTTTCCTTTTCCTTTACTTGTTGACGATATGTCAACACTCATGGTCTCAACTGCAAGTGGTGGTAAAACATGCAAGAGTGAGCAAACAAAAGCTCACTTGAAAATACAACAGTGATATGACATAAGTGAATAGTTTCAAAAGAGTTTGAATAACTTTACTTCCATCAAAATAAAGAATTGAATTATAATTCTTTCATCAATACGTAAAATCCAAATATAGAATCATCTGAGGGCAATAAGACCTTGAACTATGTCCTAGGTTATAATATTTCTATTTAAACCTTTAACAGTCAATAAGACTATGGACCTTTAACTCGTACTCAGGGGGATCAACCTTTTGTACCATGAATTGTGCACAACCATCTTAACGCTTTCGCATAAATGTCCCCTAGTAATTAGGGTTGTTCATTTTCAGTATTTGAATACAAGTTCGCACCAAAGAAAGTTTGGTTTGGATAGATAAGGAAACTTTAGAGTTTCACCTATCATCAACTAGGAGTAGTTGAATAGACTCACAGTACTTCAACAGTTCAATAATATAAGAATCATAAACCAATTGTAAGATATGACAATAGATTACATGATAAGTAGGCATGCTTTAGAAATAACTTAAAGCAACTGAAAGAATAAGTAGATCTTGCTTGAACAACTAAGTCAAGATCACAATGCTTCAATAATATTTCAATACTTGTGCAATAAGAATATTAGAATACAACAAAGCTTGTACAAAGTAAACCACAAGTTCGAAATGGAAACTTTCTTAACGTAAGAGAATAAGGATAAGAGAACTTGCACAATATAAATAACAAGTTTAGAGATAGAAAACTTGCACAATATAAATAACAAGTTTAGAGATAGAAAACTTGCCTCAAGCGCAAGCTACACTTTAATAACTATAACCACTTCCACAATTACCCTACACATTGCATTACTTTTAAAACATCTATTAGTATTCAACTACAACGTTTAAACCTATTGAACTTCTTACTTAAGTCCAACTCACAACGTTGTTTATAACATAGGTTGTTAACTAGTCAAATACATGAGTCTACATTCACGACATACATTCATAAGCTTATAACGCAATGAATCGTGTTGTGTACCTTATGAAAGTAACACACTCACACACATGCAACACATTCATACACAACTTCAATCCATCTTAAACACATCAACAACATATTATCTTATTACCTATTTCATTTTCCAAGTTATAGAAATAAGTTAGCTAAACAAACGGGGCATGAAAACTCAACAAGAAAAAATTAACATTCCCAAATAGCAACCTGCCCCACTGGGGCGGGTCCCAAGGGCATAAAACACCCGCTGGGGCAGGTCACCCCCCTGGTGCACATCCCAGTTCGCGAGCCGGAAGAGAAATAAGCCAATTTGGCTTATTTTTTCACACCGAATTCGATTTTTCCCAACATGATAAACATAAAAGTTGATACAAACAATATTTTATACTCTTTAACATGATAATAACATATAAAATCCATACATCACATAACCAAAACAAAGATTTTATGATTTTTGAAGAAAAATAGAATTTTAAGCGTTCTTGACAAAGTTTGCTACTACGAATTCGTTTTTCAATCAATTCAAGTAATTTCAATTGTAATAACTTCTATTCTTAACATAATAACATAATACATGATCAATTTCAACAATAACTCATAATCAAACATAAATTTGGTAGTTTCAAAAGCCATTTTTCAGAAATTAATTCACAGAAAATCATTATGAACATAATTCCTCTTGTTTATCAAAATTTCATGGATTGAATTGTTGAAACAACTATATAACTCATATCATATCATGCTATATAACATATTACACATAACTTCATGCTTTCATCAATTTGTTTGATAATTTAAGAACTATTTTTAAAATAACTTCATAATAAACCACTATGAACATGATTTCTCCATGTTCATCATATCTTTCTGAATTAAAACACTTAAACAATTATAAAAATCATATGTAAACATATATATATATATATATATAAATATATATGTACACATCCCATACATATATCACAAATAAAAACTTTCACACATAGATTTTTTACAGAAAATTCTAAAACCATGAAAACATAGAAGAACATGATTACAACTTATAAAGTTCTAAGTTTATACCTTTTCTAGTTTGAATTAAGAGAAGAGATGGAGATGATGATGTTCTTCTCTTGCTTTCTCAAGCTTCTCTTCTTCTTCTTCTTCTTCTCTGACAATTCTCTCTAACCCTTTCTCTCTATTTCTTTCTTTTTTATATAAAAACTAACGTACTAACTCTTTTAACTTAACGTATATTGTATATGCATATGATATATAACTTATACAATATAATTACTCTATAATAATTATCATAAATACAATTAATCACATAAGTTATAAGTTTTGAATTTGAAAAGCCCTAAGGCTTGTTTGGCCAAAACAACATTATATTTAAAAATAGATTAATAGTAAATAAGGCCCTATTTGGTATAATAAGTTTTAAATAAGTACAAGGGTCTCGTTTGGTAAAACCAATTTAAAACCCTTTTCATTATTTTAATAAATCATTAATCCATAGATTAAATAATACACTTATTTAATTAAATTACAACATTCTAATTCAATTAAATAAAAGCTAACATTCATTAATTAATAAAAACATATAATACCAAATTGTTACACAATTGTAATTCCTTTATTAAACATTATTCATGTAACAAATTATTATTAACACTTAGCACATAACATTAAATCTAATTGAATTATTTTCAACTAAATTAGAATTATGCTACAACATATCAATTTAATTAAATATTACTCTTAATTAAATTAATCCACAAAATCACATAATTTATTTATTTAGCTCAATAAATAAATCACATACAATATTTATTTAACCCAATA
Source organism: Panax stipuleanatus (assembly GCA_020205555.1). Taxonomy (NCBI): domain Eukaryota; kingdom Viridiplantae; phylum Streptophyta; class Magnoliopsida; order Apiales; family Araliaceae; genus Panax; species Panax stipuleanatus. The sequence continues at coordinate 77,292,087 of CM035119.1, read as the reverse complement.
AATATTTAAAATTATTATATAAAATCTCAATCGTTACAATCTTCCCTCCTTAAAAGGATTCGGTCCCTAGAATCATAACATAAAAAAAATTCTCATAAAAAAAATTTATAAAATTCTCATCTGTTACATTCTGCCCCCTTAAAAGGATTCTGTCTCCAGAATCGATATATAAGGGGTTACACAAATCAATTAAGCAAATAATTGAGGATACGATTTTTTCATTACATCCTCGAGTTCCCACGTGGCTTCTTCAGCACTGTGGTTCCTCCAAATTATATTAACATAATGTATCACTTTATTCCTAAGTACTTGTTCCTTCCTATCAACTATTTGAACAGGAAACCTCTTCATAAGTTAAGTCTTTATCAAATTGAAAAGGCTTATATTCTATTACATATTTATAGTCGTGCTTGTAAGGTCGTAACACCGAAATATGAAATACGTTATGCATATTGTCAAGCACCGGAGGTAATGTAATACCCGAGATTTTCCTAATATTATTAAATAAATATATTAATAGAAATGAATATTTATTCATATATAAATGATTTTTGTGTTAAGAGATGAGTTAACTCAATTATGTTAAATTGAATAATTATAATAATTGAGAAATTTTGGAGTTTGTGACAAACTCGTCGAAAAGCCTTGTGTGGCACAGTGATGAGGAATATTAATGATGATATTAATTAACGAATGAATTATTATGTAAACAATTAACCTATATTAATAGTTAATTATTATTATAGAATATTAATTAATTGATGATGATTAATTAATAATAAGTGATGATTATTATTTCAAGAGGTATATTAATAATGAGCAATGTGTTTATAAATATAATAAAGATTTACAATTATCTACTGTGATAATTAAATGTACATCGTATAGTAGTTAGCTATATATTGTACAAAGTGTAAGGATGGTGGGGCTATATTATATAAAAATCATATATTAAGATATTATATGAAGCATTGTGATTGGATATGTTGAAACTATATATTATAAATTACATGAAATGTGTATGTGACAATATGTATGCAAGTATACATTTAATTAATACACTTTGGGAGTATTGTAAACAATTATTGAATTATAGGATTTAAATTAAACAACACATGAGATACAGTAATGTGATAACATCCGGTTAAAATATATTGATACAATAAAATGTACATGGATTATGTATGTGAACTACATTTACCATTATATGAATTACATGGTAGTATTATTGGGATTATACTGTAGTTTTAATTGTAATCTAAATATATAGTATGTATATATATGAGGTAACCTAAGTGTATAATATATATTATAACATTGCATTGTACAAATTGATATAATGCTGAGAATGATATTATTTGTCCCTAAATGCTAGATCTATTTGCTCTTCACGTGTATGATAAAAGGCTAAAGCCTATTTCCCCATTCTTCTCCAAAGCTCAAGCTAGCAATGATGATCAAGGAGATAGTTTTCATGATTACATTCACCAACTAACTACCTACTCTCTATTAACCTCCATGTAATTCAAATTTACGTTAGTTTGATTTGTGATATAATTACATTGCATGTGTAAGGATTTCTCTATAAATACAACCCATCTCTTTCATATTTTCAATTACTGAGATTTGCTGAGTGTTGAGAGGGAGAGAATATACATATATCAGTGATAGCATTCTCTGAGGCTGAGAGAGTTCTTATTAGCAAGTTCGATTTCATTTACAGAGGTATAATCCCTCTTCCTTGCTTATCATTTTCATCCTCTATCAAAACTCTCTTTCTTGTTTCTGTCAAAATCCAAATTCTTGATCATATAGAATTGAAGTATAATTGAACTATAGAAAGCTTGTGTAGTGTATTGTGGACTTACATACATGTTGGAACTACAATATAGCTCACTTGCTCATCATTTTTATTTTCTATTTTGATTTCTGAAATTTTTGTAAAATTCTTCAATTCTTGAATTTAGTTGGAGTTTATGAATTTGGAAATTGATAAATGGCGATTGACTGTTATATAAGCATATATATATATATATATATATATATATATATATGTTAGTAAGTTAAAGAGGTTAGTCTAATAGCATATGGGTATGTTGAAATCGATGAAATGGGATGTTTTGGGTCGGTTTTGGCTGTAGCGTGAACTGCAGGAACTGAGTCTGCATCGCGGCGCTGCAGCGCCGATGCACAGCGTTATCTGCACGCTGTAGCGCTACAGTGCCTCAGTCCCAGCGTCCCCACGCCGCAGCGCTGATTCCAAGTATTGTGTCCTAGCCACAGTGCCTCTAGCATCGCAGTGCCAGCTTGCTGCAGTTGTTGCCGCGCCGCAGCGCCGCTGTGCAGACAGGCCTAGAAATGACTACCTGGTTGTCCAGTCTGAGAGCAGTTAAATTATAATTCATACTAAGTAAATGTAACATGATCTATGGAGTCCCTCTTGTGAAATACATGTTTCCATAACTTACTTAACATAAAAAGAGAACACATGATTTTGAAAAAAACCCTTAACGAAGCATGTGTTATTTAAGTCCGAACTTGCTAGCATATGCTCGTAACTTAACTAGGTGTGAGATATGATTTGAAATTGCCTATATGAACTAGATTGATTTGGCTTGGTTTAAAATGACTGTTAAAGACTAACTCGGATATGTTTGCAAACTAAGTTTCATACACATTGCATGGTTGTATTCTAAACTTATTGGGTTGTATGCTAGTAATCTTTATGTCGCTACGCTTGATCTATATGAACACTCACATAGTTGGACACGACATAAACTATTCAAGTATGATTTTCTAAGACAATTACAAGTAAGGACTATAGTTGATTATTAAACTATGTGGTTTGTTAATAAATAGTTATACGATTTGATTGTGTAGCTAAGATAGAACTTGATGTATGTGCTCAATTTACATGTTAAGTATGTGAATCCGATGTGTATAACTAATATGTGTATATATATATACGTTAATAGGATAGCATAATTCTTTGAAGCAATATTAGGCTTTACGTGGATAAACTACGCTTAAGGAAAGTATCCTAACCGACACATTTACTTTATGCAATGAAATCTATGATTGTGCAAGTTTCCTGACTTACACTCATTTATAGTGCAAGTATCCTAAACCTTGTATTACTTTAGTCAACGAATATTGTAAGCGAGAATCTAAACTTTATCTCTTTGAATGCAAGTTGTCTTACTCGTTCATTTGAGCTAGTATGTTTAAACTCTTGTGAAAGCTATTATTCATGTTGAACTTGGTATTGTTCTTGAATATTGTGAAAGTGTCTATGCCACTTGATTCGGCTAGACTATTTGCATATTTATAAAACTGTCCAAACCTTTTTATCGGTGCAAAAATCTTGAAAACTGAGTTGAACAACCCTTATGGTAAGGGGAGTTTTTATTGTTGGAAGCCCAAACACACGCGTGAATATTATTGTGGTTATGCATAACATAGAGTATTATAGACTGATCATCTATTATACTTGTTTCTTTTGGGTTATCAGTTTAATATTGGTAATTCTAGTAAATGTTCAATAGTCCTTAGTGACTGCTCAGTATAAATTATTTTATCCAGTTGGATACGTTGATAGCCTTTGAATTCATATATATCTGTTGATCTATATTGAATTATCATTTCATATTCCAAAGATGTGATTCGAGAATTGTTGATATTTGTTGTTCCTGATATTATTCTAAAACTCTGAACTATCTTAGAAATTATACTTCGATATTTCAAACTCGTGATATAATACTCATCACCCTTGTTGTATATTACTTGCTGGACAATTTGTGCTCATTTTTGCTTATTTTAAAACCTTTCAGTTAAGGCAGAACAGGAAAGTGTCTCTGGGAAAGACAAGGGCAAGGGCAAGGCTACCGACTAGCTTGTTCCTTTATGTTTAAAAATTGTTATGTTGTATTAAGACTGTCTTCAGACTATGTTTAAGCTTAAGGAGGATTATGTAATAAGTCTTTATTCGATATCATTATGTAATCTATTAAGTATTGTAGGTTGCGAGACTTGGGGGAATAATTATAATAAATCATTGTATATTATTCTAAATTAGATCTTCCGCTGTGAATGTGTGATTTTAGTTATTATTGTATTACCATGAGCACATGACGAACCGAATTCGAGTGACCAAGTGGCGGTCCCGAATTTGGGGGCGTCACAGGTTGGTATCGAAGCTATAGTTATAAACCTTAGGAGCGAGTGTCCTTAGACTATAACTTAGGAGAACTTAGAAGTTAGGAAGAAGATAAAGCTCATGTAGAGTTTTTCTTGAGAGACTTAGTTTGTTATGAAATGTAACTTCGTTTTATAGAATGAACTTATGTTTTGTTTAACATTCTAATGGAGTTGATGTTTCTTGTCTTGTGTTTGTGATTGTAGATGGCAGATATGGGAGTACCCACTAGAGTGGCTGAGGACGAGCCCAGGGATATCCATGTAGTGTACGAGGCACCCTTAGAGGCTGTGCCAGTACAGGCTGTTGCACCATCCAACTCAGATGACGAGGATGAGGTTGAGATAGAGGTAGAGCTTGATCCTGAGGAGGAGCCAATGGAGGACGAGCCGGTTGAGGACGAGCCTTCAGAGGAGGAGCCCATGGAGGACTCCTATGAGCCTAACCTAGAGGAGCATATACTAGGCGAGTATGAGGAGCAGATCCTAGAGTTGGACTGCGGAGTCCAGGAGTTAGAGGAAGAGGCAAAAGAGAGGGAGTCAGAGTTCCAGAAACTGCAGGATGAAGACCACCAGAGAAAGCTGACTATGCAAGAGTTGGAAGTAGAAATTGCTTATCGCAAAGAGGCGGGAATTCAGATGGGAACCCTATTTCTCAAGGCAGTGGATAGGAAAGTGGATATAGCAGTGAAGCTAGAAGAGGTTGAACAGAGGGAACTAAGCGAGAAGACTGAGAAGGAAGCACTCCGCACTCAGTTGGAATTAGAAGTGATGGATAGGATACACTTTGAAGAGAAGTGGGAGGCTGCCCATGAGAGAGCTGACGACCTGGAGGATGAGGTCCGATGTAAGAAGAGGAAAATGAACAAGATGGGGTACGTGTTCCGTTCGACATTCGAGAGGGTGCTTGATGGTGTGTACCACTACCCGGCAGAACAGGGACAGACTCTACATAGTATGAGTCGAGAGTTAGTAGCTTATATAGAACAGTTAGAGTACAAGAGCGCTGTGGAGCGCGGGATGATGTGACGAGATTTCCTTAGACGGATTAGTAGTAGTCTAGTAGTTTTCTCTTTATGTATTGTATATACTATGTTGTAATCCCAATCTTTTGTGTAAGATGTGGAATAGTGATGTAAACCCCAAGTTAGCTTTTGTTAGAGGGGTAGTGTGGTAGTAGGTTGGTATATTCCCCATCTTTTGTGATATTAGGGGATATATGTGATGACATTTATAGCAGTATGCTAGGATAATCATGTAATGAAATGAAATGGCATATGAATATAAATGAAGTTTATTCAGAAACGTGTTATAAATTTATTCTTTTTATTTTTAAAAGAAATACTTAAGTAATATAACTGAATAATAATAAAATGAAAATTTATGATGCAGATCATGGAACCAAGACGTAGACTGACTGCACCCGAAGAATTAGTTAATAACGAGAGGGAGGAAGTAGATCCCATCCATAGGCTAGTTGATCTGTTAGGAGAGGCTCTTAGGGCGAGGAACAATGAACCTGTTCGCCCGAACCCTCAAGCTGTGACAATAACAACCTTTAAATACTTTAAGAGTGTAGGACCCCCGGAGTTCGAGGGAACTACCGACCCAATCGTCGCACAAACGTGGATCAAGAAGATCAAAAAAGCTTTCACTATAGCTCGCGTAGGCGAAGATCAGAAGACGGTGTTTGCCACGTACATAATGAGGGAAGAATCGAACTACTGGTGGGAGGCTAATCAACAAAGAACTGGAGAAGGGATAATAGCTTGGGATAAGTTTAAGACGATGTTCTTTGAGAATTACTTCCCGAAGAGTATGAAGAATAGGATGGAGGTGAAATTCCTAGAGTTAAAACAAGGTGAGATAACGGTGGCGCAATACACGGCTAAGTTTAACGAACTAACTTGATTTGCGGAGCACCAAGTTGGTGATGAGGAGAGGAAGGCTAGACGATTGGAACAAGGACTGAAGCCTTGGTTATTCAATAAGGTGTCAGTTCTTCAGATCGATGCTTTTGCAACACTACTGGAGAAGGCTATTATTGCCAAGGGAGGAAGTGAAGCTTTGAGCTTGTATAACAAAGAGAGGAAAGGAAAGAACACTAGTAGTGAAAATCGTGGAGGAAGCAGTGGCGGAGGTAGTAACTCCGGGAAGAGAAAATGGGATAACAACAACAACAACCGAAATAATAACCAAGGTGGGAGTTACCAAGGAAGATTTAAGAAAAGGACTGAGACTTGTAACAAATGTGGAAGAAGCCATCAGGGAGAATGCTGGAAGGGGAAAAGCACGTGTTATAACTGCGGTCAGGAGGGCCACATCTCGCCCTGCCCGAAGCCAAAGAAGATTAGGGGATGTTTCGCTTGTGGATCAACAGAGCACCGGATAAAGGATTGCCCAAAGAAAGGGAGTGGTGAGAATGGCGGAGGTCAGGGAGGAGGTAGCAAGTTGATGATTGGAGGACCCGTACAACCCAACCGAACGACCACCCGAACATTTAACATGACCGTCCAAGAAGCCGTAGCTACAAAGGACGTGGTGTCAAGTATAATCCCAATCAATGATATAAATGCCTATGTATTATTTGATTCGGGTGCCACCTATTCTTTTGTGTCTGAAGAATTTTCTAGTAAACTTAGTACACCCCGAGAACGTTTAGAAAATCCTTTGAACATAGAAGTTGCGAATAAGGAAATAATCCTTGTAGAATATGTTTACCAAAATTATCGCGCAAACATTAGAGAACATGAACTGAGCGTAGACTTGATTCCTATTAGATTGGGAGAATTTTATGTGATATTGGGAAGGGATTGGTTGTATAACCATGCAGCGATAATAGATTGTCAAAATAAATGTGTGAACCTTCAGACTTGGAGTAAGTTTAATGTAGTGTTTTATGGTAGCTCATCGCTTAAGCAATCGTGTTGTGTTACGATGATGCAGGCCAAGAAATTGTTAAGAAAAGGATGTGTAGGTTATTTAGCTTACATCGTTGATACTCGGAAAAAGGGAGTAGAAATTAAGGATATATCCATAGGGAATGAATTTCAAGACGTGTTTTCGGACGATTTGCATGGTCTTCCGCCAGACAGAGAAATTAAATTCGTAATAGATTTAGCACTGGGAACGGCACCGATTTTGAAAGCTCCATATCGTATGGCGCCAATAGAAATGAAGGAATTGATGATACAACTGCAAGAGTTATTGGATAAGGGTTACATTCGACCGAGTGTGTCTCCTTAGGGAGCACCAGTGTTATTCGTTAAGAAAAAGGACGGATCGATGAGGCTCTGTATCGATTATCGAGAATTGAACAGAGTAACGATCAAGAACCGATATCTGCTACCGAGGATAGATGACTTATTTGATCAACTGAAGGGAACAAAATGTTTCTCAAAGATCGACCTACGGACATGATATCACCAACTGAAGGTACGGGATGAGGACATACCAAAGACTACGTTTCGAACCCGTTATGGACATTACGAGTTTTTGGTAATGTCATTTGATTTTACTAATGCTCCAGCAGCATTTATGGACTTGATGAACCGAGTTTTCTAGCCATACTTGGATAAATATGTAGTGGTTTTTATCGATGACATTTTGATCTACTCGAAGACAGAGGAAGAACACACCGAACATCTGAAGATTGTTTTGGAAGCGCTAAGGAAGGAAAAGATGTATGCGAAATTTTCTAAGTGCAAATTTTGGATGGAGAAGGTTCAATTCTTAGGCCACGTGGTGGATAAGGATGGAATCTCAGTAGACCCCGCAAAGGTCGAAGCAGTAAGTAATTGGGAACAGCCGAGAACACCGACGGAGGTTAGAAGCTTTTTAGGGTTAGCTGGGTACTATCAAAGATTCATCCAATATTTTTCCAAGATAGCAACTCCGTTGACTAATCTGACGAGGAAGACGGTGAAGTTTGTATGGACCGACAAATGCGAAGAAAGTTTTCAAGAACTGAAGAAGAGATTGAGCGAAGCACCTGTGTTATCATTACCAGATGATGCGGGAAATTTTGTGGTGTATAGTGATGCATCGCACAAGGGACTTGGCTGTGTGCTTATGCAGCACGTCAAAGTCATTGCGTATGCATGACGACAATTGAAGGATTACGAAAAATGATATCCTACTCATGACTTAGAGTTAGTGGCAGTAGTTTTTGCGTTAAAGATTTGGAGGCATTATTTGTACGGGGAGAAATGTGAGATATACACGGACCACAAGAGTCTGTAATATATCTTCACACAGAAGGAGTTGAACATACGGCAGAGAAGGTGGTTAGAATTAATCAAAGACTACGACTGCGATATTCTTTATCACCCGGGAAAGGCAAACGTGGTTGCCGACGCTCTGAGCAGGAAAGGAAGGGAAAAATTATTTCATTTGACGACTCAAGAAGAGTTGATAAGAGAAATGGAGAAATTGGAGATAGAAGTGAAAGGACCAGGAAAGTCTGAAGAGAAGTTGTTTGTAATGGAAGCTCATCCGACATTGTTGGATAGGATAAAGGAAGCACAAGAGAAAGATGAAGAATGTGAGAAGATCAGAAAAAGGATCACAGAAAATGAGGAAGAGAAATTTCGAATAGATAAAGACGGTATTTTGAGATTTGAAGAAAGAGTATGGGTACCAGCGATAACCGAGCTAAGGGAAGAGATTTTGCACGAGGCACAAAATACGACGTATTCCGTTCACCCGGGAGGCACGAAGATGTACCAAGATTCGAGGAAACATTTTTGGTGGCCCAATTTGAAATGGGAGGTTGCAGAGTGCGTCAGTAGATGTTTGACTTGCCAACACGTTAAAGCAGAGCATCAACGGCAGAGTGGTTTACTACAACCGTTAGAAATACCAGAGTGGAAATGGGAGCATATTACGATGGACTTCATGGTAGGACTTCTAGTTACGCAGAAAGGTTATGATGCCATTTGGGTTATTGTGGATCGACTTACGAAGACCGCACAGTTTCTATCAATCAAGATCCGCTACAGTTTGAATCAGTTAGCAACCCTATACGTAAAGGAGATTATTTCACGACATGGAGTGTCGGTGTCAATTGTCTCTAATCGAGATCCGCGCTTCACGTCAAATTTTTGGAAGAGTTTGCGAGAGAGAATGGGAACACAGTTAAGGTTGAGTACTGCTTATCATCCTCAGAAAGATTGACAAAGTGAGCAAACTATACAAACGCTAGAGGACATGCTTAGAACTTGCGTGATGGATTTCAAGGGAAATTGGGACGACCACCTACCCTTAGTTGAATTTGCGTATAATAATAGTTACCATGCGAGTATCGGCATGCCACCGTACGAAGCTCTTTACGGAAGAAAGTGTAGAACGCCATTATGTTGGGACGAAGTCGGAGAACGACGAATACTCGGACCAGAGCTAGTTCAACAAACTGCAGATGTGGTGACAGTGATAAGAGCCAGACTAGTAGCAGCTCAAGATCGCCAGAAGAAATACGCAGATTTGCATCGGTAGGACCGAGACTTCAAAGTTGGTAGTTTCGTATTCTTGAAAGTGTCCCCATGGAAGGGAAAGATCCGTTTCGACAAGAAAGGAAAGTTGACTCCAAGATTCATAGGACCGTTCGAGATACTGAAGCGAGTGGGCAAAGTGGCATAAAAAGTTGCGTTACCACCCGAGTTGGAGCACATTCACAATGTGTTTCACATTTCCGTGTTGAGACCGTACAAGGCCGACTACAAGCACGTGATTTCTTATGAGCCCATTCAAGTGGAGAAGAACTTAGCTTATGAATAAATTCCTGTCCAGATATTAGATAGGAAAGAGCAAATCTTAAGAAATAAAATTATACCTTCTGTAAAAGTACTTTGGCGTAACCACGATGTTGAGGCAACATGGGAGTTAGAAGATAGGATGATGAGGGACTATCCCCATCTATTTGTGTAACCTTGTAGCAATTCCGGGACGGAATTTTTATAAGGGGGGAGGATGTAATACCCGAGATTTTCCTAATATTATTAAATAAATATATTAATGAAAATGAATATTTATTCGTATATAAATAATTTTTGTGTTAAGAGATGAGTTAACTCAATTATGTTAAATTGAATAATTATAATAATTGAGAAATTTTGGAGTTTGTGACAAACTCGTTCGAAAAGCCTTGTGTGGCACAATGATGAGGAATATTAATGATGATATTAATTAACGAAGGAATTATTATGTAAACAATTAACCTATATTAATAGTTAATTGTTATTATAGAATATTAATTAATTGATGATGATTAATTAATAATAAGTGATGATTATTATTTCAAGAGGTATATTAATAATGAGCAACGTGTTTATAAATATAATAAAGATTTACAATTATCTACTGTGATAATTAAATGTACATCGTATAGTAGCTAGCTATATATTGTACAAAGTGTAAGGATGGTGGGGCTATATTATATAAAAATCATATATTCAGATATTATATGAAGCATTGTGATTGGATATGTTGAAACTATATATTATAAATTACATGAAATGTGTATGTGACAATATGTATGCAAGTATACATTTAATTAATACACTTTGGGAGTATTGTAAACAATTGTTGAATTATAGGATTTAAATTAAACAACACATAAGATACAGTAATGTGATAATATCCGGTTAAAATATATCGATACAATAAAATGTACATGGATTATGTGTGTGAACTACATTTACCATTATATGAATTACATGGTAGTATTATTGGGATTATACTATAGTTTTAATTGTAATCTAAATATATAGTATGTATATATATGAGGTAACCTAAGTGTATAATATATGTTATAACATTGCATTGTACAAATTGATAGAATGCTGAGAGTGATATTGCTTGTCCCTAAATGCTAGACCCATTTGCTCTTCACGTGTATAACAAAAGGCTAAAGCCTATTTCCCCATTCTTCTCCCAAGCTCAAGCTAGCAATGATGATCAAGGGGATAGTTTTCATGATTACATTCACCAACTAACTACCTACTCTCTATTAACCTCCATGCAATTCAAATTTACGTTGGTTTTATTTGTGGTATAATTACATTGCCTGTGTAAGGATTTCTCTATAAATACAACCCATCTCTTTCATATTTTCAATTGCTGAGATTTGCTAAGTGTTGAGAGGGAGAGCATATAAATATATCAGTGATAGCATTCTCTGAGGCTGAGAGTTCTTATTAGCAAGTTCAATTTCATTTACAGAGGTATAATCCTTCTTCCTTGCTTATCATTTTCATTCTTTGTCAAAACTCTATTTTTTGTTTTGTCAAAATCCAAATTCTTGATCATATAGAATTGAAGTATAATTGAATTATAGAAAGCTTGTGTAGTGTATTGGGGACTTACATACATGTTGGAACTACAATATAGCTCACTTGCTCATTATTTTTATTTTCTGTTTCGATTTCTGAAATTTCTGTAAATTCTTTAATTCTTGAATTTAGTTGGAGATCATGAATTTGGGAATTGATAAATGGCGATTGACTATTATATAAGCATATATATATATATGTGTGTGTTAGTAAGTTAAAGAGGTTAGTCTAATAGCATATGGGTATGTTGAAATCGATGAAATGGGAAGTTTTGGCTCGGTTTTGGCTGCAGCGTGAATTGCAGGAACTGAGTCTGCATCGCGACGCCGCAGTGCGTGCGCAGCGTTATCTGCACGCTGCATTGCCACAATGCCTCAGTCCCAACGTCCCCACGCCGTAGCGCCGATTCCAGGTATTGTGTCCGAGCTACAGCGCCTCTAGCGTCGCAGTGCCAGCTTGCTGCAGTTGTTGCCGCGCCGCAGCGCCGCTGTGCAGACAGGCCCAGAAATGACTATCTGTTTGTCCAGTCCGAGAGCAGTGAAATTATAATTCATACTAAGTAAATGTAACATGATTTATGGAGTCCCTCTTGTGCAATACATGTTTCCATAGTTTACTTAACATAAAAAGAGAACTCATGATTTTGAAAACAACCATTGACGAAGCATGTGTTATTTAAGTCCGAACTTGCTAGCATATACTCGTAACTTAACTAGGTGTGAGATATGATTTGAAATTACCTATATGAACTAGATTACTTTGGCTTGGTTTAAAATGACTGTTAAAGACTAACTCGGATATGTTTGCAAACTAAGTTTCATACACGTTGCATGGTTATATTCTGAACTTATAGGGTTGCATGCTAGTATTCTTTATGTCGCTACGCATGATCTATATGAACACTAACATAGTTGGACCCGACATAAACTATTCAAGTATAATTTTCTAAGACAATTACAAGTAAGGACTATAGTTGATTATTAAACTATGTGGTTTGTTAATATATAGTTATACGATTTAATTGTGTAGCTAAGATAGAACTTGATGTATGTGCTCAATTTACATGTCAAGTATGTGAATCCGATGTGAATAACTAATGTGTGTATATATATACGTTAATAGGATAACATAATTCTTTGAAGAAATATTAGGCTTTACGTGGATAAACTACGCTTAAGGCAAGTATCCTAACCGACACATTTACTTTATGCAATAAAATCTATGATTGTGCAAGTTTCCTGACTTACACTCATTTATAGTGCAAGTATCTGAACCCTACTTTTATTGTGCAAGTTTCCTGACTTACACTCATTTATAGTGCAAGTATCCTAACCCTTGTATTACTTTATTCAACGAATATTGTAAGCGAGAATCTAAACTTTATCTCTTTGAATGCAAGTTGTCTTACTCGTTCATTTGAGCTAATATGTTTAAACTCTTGTGAAAGCTATTATTCATGTTGAACTTGGTATTGTTCTTGAATATTGTGAAAGTGTCTATTGTAGGGTTTGTACGAAATTGTGACGCAATCAAATTGCAAAAATTAGCGGAAGCATGGTATATCAGAGTTTAAAAATTTCTACAAAACCATTACCCGGATCATCCTTTATGCAAATTATTAATTTAAAACGATAAATAAGAAGTTATGGAATCATACCCTTGTAGAACGAAGCATCCACAGGTACTAGTTCAACTCCTTGTTCTTTGTGATCTCCTTGAATTTCCGGGTTAGATTCCTTCCTTTGATCAACGTTAGCCACCCAAGTGTTTGGCCTCTAGAGGTGATCCACCAAGAAAGAGAAATTATCAAGAAGGAGGGTGTTTTTCTAAACCTTAGTTTTCTATCCTCTATAAAAAGGAGTACTCTCCAACAATTGGAATTGCATCATCTAATATCTATTATAAGACTCCTCTTATATAGATATTAGTCAACCCTTCTAATCCTATTAGACATGGGATTTCTTTTAATTAATTAAACTCCTTTAATTAATTTAGGCTTCCCACCACATGGGATTAATTAATTAAATTCATTTAATTAATTTGTCTCCTAATCTTATTAGGAATAAATGAGAGTACTAAATATTAAATTAATTACTAAACTCCTTTAGAAATTAAAATAATAATAATTGTAATAACATTGATAAGACTCCTCTTATTAATTTATATTTAATATTTCCAAAATATTAAATAATAAACATTAAGCTTTTTAATTTATTCTATCACCATAGATTAAATTAATTATACTTAATGCATTATTACGATTATGCCATTACCTTCTTAAATAATTATTCTTCCTTTTATGGTGTGACCCTTTAGGTTCTCTATATTAAACCGGTTGTGAATAAATCAATTAAAACAATTTTAATCTTATTTAAATAAATAAATTAAACTAATAATCTATTTAAATAAATAATATTTATTCTACAATAGGGATAATCCTCCCTAGCGATCAACGACTTTCCAGATAATATAGATTTCAACATTAATCATAAAAGAACCTGTGAGTTAATAGTTACCATACAATTCAATCCTTCCACCATACAATGTCCCAATTAAATATAAGACATGGATTTACTGTCAAGTCTTATTTTATTTAATTATATGTATTTCGATTAGAAAATGCACAACTCCAAATAATGCAAATTAAAAACTCCTTTCTAATTTCATTTCACCTTGGCCAAGGATTCCTGGGTTGTCATTTAACGAATCACATAGGACATATCTCATCTTTTACTAGAGGTGGTAGATTCTTTATTGATCATTTATTATCTCCATATGTAACTCATTATACCCAAGCATACCCTATATATGCCTTAAAAGGTCTTAAGGAATAAGTCAAAGTATAATTTGTTACATACAAGATACTATGATGATCTCAAGTCCAAGAATCACTTGTACTACTATCACATTAGGAATTCCTATTGACATGCGAGTAAAACTCCATTAGGTATTCCATAGCGAATCACGTTCAGTGAACTTATTCTCCAATAAGCACCTACATACTTGCTTTAGTGTCTCCACACAAATGATCATGAGATCAATCATCCTCATCCAATGAGCAAGCAACATATGTACTAATCTATCCGGATTTACTAATCCCCTTTTTAGTAATCCCACGATTGGGAACTATTTAAGTTTTAAAACTTTCTAAGAATTTAGATCTCATTAGCATGATCATCATCATGATTCTAAAAGCATTGCTTAAAACTATGGGTTATTTACATATTATAAAAACAGCAATCATGTAGATAATTAAATGCCTTTAATAAATAAATATTTCATTAATAAATAAATAAGATTGTTTACAAAGTACGTGCTTTATCATCATACATGATTGGCTTGTATGCACACTACTATCAATCTCCCACTTGCACTAAAGCCAATCGCCATGGTATCTCATACCCATCTTCTCTAAGTGACGATCAAACTGTTGTTGTGTTAAAGCATTAGTAAATGGATCTGCAATGTTGTCTTGAGAGTCTACACGCTCCAAGGTGACGTCTCCTCTTTCAATGATCTCCCTGATCAAATGAAATCGCCGCAACACGTGTTTAGATTTCTGATGAGACCTCAGCTCCTTAGCCTGTGCAACTGCTCCTGTGTTGTCACAGTAAATGGGAACTGCTTCTCCAATGCTAGGAACCACACCAAGTTCAGTTATGAACTTCTTCATCCAAACAGCTTCCTTTGCAGCTTCACTTGCAGCTATATACTCTGCCTCTGTCACTGAATCAGCAACTATTTGCTGCTTGGAACTCTTCCAACTCACTGCGCCTCCGTTCAAGGTAAAAACATACCACGAAATAGATTTATTGTCATCTTGGTCCGTTTGAAAACTTGAGTCTGTGAAGCCCTCGAGTTTTAATTCAAACCCACCGTAGACAAGAAAAATATCCTTAGTCCTTCTCAAGTATTTTAGGATATTCTTCACTGCCTTCCAGTGCTCTTCTCCTGGATTCGACTGGTATCTGCTCGTTACACTAAGTGAATGAGCAACATCCGGTCTAGTACATATCATACCGTACATGATAGATCCTATTGCAGAAGCATAAGGGATCTTACTCATACGGTCTCTCTCCTCAGGTGTCTTTGGGGCCTATTTCTTGGAGAGATGTATTCCATGGCTCATCGGCATGAGACCTCTTTTGGAATATTCCATGCTAAATCTCTTTAGCATTGCATCAATGTACGTTCCTTGGGATAAACCAAGCATCCTTTTAGATCTATCTCTATAGATCTTTATCCCCAAAATATAGGATGCTTCTCCCAAGTCCTTTATGGAGAAGTGTTTAGATAACCAGATTTTAATCGATTGTAGCATAGGAATGTCATTCCCTATCAGTAATATATCATCAACATATAATACAAGGAATGAAATTGCGCTCCCACTAACCTTCTTGTACACACATGGTTCATCGTCATTTTTGATAAGATCAAACTCTTTGATTGTCTCATCAAAACGAATGTTCCATCTACGAGAAGCTTGCTTCAATCCATAAATGGATCGTTGCAGCTTACAGACTTGATTTATTCCAACCTTTGAAACAAATCCCTCTGGCTGTGTCATATACACATCCTCCTCAAGTTTCCCATTGAGGAAGGCCGTTTTCACGTCCATCTGCCATATCTCATAGTCGTTATAAGCTGCAATCGCAAGCAAAATCCGAATGGACTTGAGCATAGCTACTGGTGAAAAGGTTTCATCATAATCAACTCCTTGTCTTTGTTTGAAACCTTTTGCAACCAGTCGGGCCTTATAGGTCTCCACCTTGCCGTCCGCTCCAATCTTTCTTTTAAAGACCCATTTACACCCAATAGGCTTAATGCCTTCAGGTGGTGAAACCAAAGTCCATACTTTGTTTTCATACATGGAGTCCATTTCAGATTTCATGGCTTCAAGCCATTTCCCTGAGTCTTTATTACTCATGGCCTGTTCGTAATTCAATGGATCATCATCATTCATGATGCGTACGTCATCGTCTTTATAAATAGAACAACTATTGTTCTTTATAACAACGTTAAATCCTTCCATATCCAATACAGAAATTGAAATAATGTTTTTAATAATATTTGGAACATAATAACAATTATTAAGATAAATGGACTTGCCCGAAGGCATTGCTAAATAATAAGTTCCTACAGCTAATGCAGCAACCTTTGCTCCATTCCCCACTCGTAGGATCACCTCATCATTGTTCAGCTTTCTACTTCTGACCAGTCCCTGCACAGTATTACATATGTGAGAACCACAGCCGGTATCTAATACCCAAGTAGAATTATGACTTTCAGAAAAATTAATTTCAATCATAAACAAACCTTGATTGGAAGTCGAAGCTTCTCCAAGCTTCTTCTCTGCTAGATACTTCTTGCAGTTCCTTTTCCAATGTCCCGGCTTGTTGCAATGAAAGCACATTCCTTTAGCTGGTTCAGGTTTCTTTTGTTCCTTTTCTTTCCCCTTTCCCTTAGCCTTCTTAGATTTCTTCTTTTCAGAAGATACCTTGGGCCTCTTCCTTTTATTGGAAGAATCCACCATCAAGATATGGTTCTTCTTGGATGGGAAGTGACCTTCTGCAGTTTTCAGCATGTTAAGCAGCTCGGGCAAGCTGACATCTAGCTTATTCATGTGAAAATTAACCACAAACTGCGAGAAGGTCTCAGGGAGTAACTGCAAGACCAAGTCTTAACTCAGCTCCCCATCCATGACGAACCCCAGCTGTCCAAGGCGTTCAATCAAATTGATCACCTTTAGGACATGAGTCTCGACGGCAGTACCCTCGGTCATCCGAGATCGGAAGAGCTCCTTAGATATCTCATATCTAGCAGTCCTACTCTGTTCACCATACAACTCCTTGAGGTGAAGCAGCATAGCAGGAGCATCCATATTTACGTGCTGACCCTGAAGCTCGTTATTCATGGATGCGAGCATGATGCATTGAGCCACAGATGCATCATCTTACCACTTATTGAAAGTGGCAATCTCTTCCTCAGAGGCTGTTTCTGAAACAGATTCAGGGACAGTTGAATTTAGGACATAAGAAATCTTTTCAGCAGTGAGAACAATTCTCAGATTTCTTAGCCAGTCCTCATAATTTGGCCCGGTAAGCTTGTTTGCATCAAGTATGCTTCATAGTGAGATTAGTGATTTAGACATTTTTTAAAATTCTGCATGTGAAAGGAAACAACATTTTAGCAAACATTCATTTTATTAACTTTGCATACCAAAATAAATTTAGGTCTTTATTTTAAATTGGTATCTCCCACTATTTTCATCAAACTATATTACCCTCACTTATATAGTTCGGCAACATCTAATTAAAGATTTGCTAGTGAGAATAAGGATCTCATTTCAAATGTATATAACCTTGTGGATAGCACAACAAGCGATATACAAATAAATAGGTAGACAACTCTTGTCAATTACATCACCATATAATTCATTTTATTTTGCCTCTTAAATCATAATGGTCAAGTGTGTGCACATCCGAACTAAAATAATTTAAGTTAAGTCCAGCCTAGCACTTCCATAAATTCAAAAAAGAAAAATGTTCGTCCTTGTGGATAGCACAACAAGACTAGATTGTTCAATTTTCTTGATAAGCATCAAATGTGATTAATTAACATCTTAAATATGCAATACTCGCCTTGTGGATAGCACAACAAGCTCATATTAAATATTTAATACTCTATTAATTTATCATGCTAGAGGGCGACGTTCGATATTTCAAATATCATTTGAACGCTTCGGACTTAATATTATTTCTTTGAGGGGTTTGTTATTATTTGTCTCATCTTGTTTAGCGCGCATGCACATATATATATAAAATACGCGTCATTTTATTAAACATGCGAAGCATGTTTGCATAAAATATATATAATATTTAGCATGCAATATAGAATACTATATTCTACCCGGATTGATTATGGACTTTTATTCTAGTTTGGTTCACTAGAGCCACCAAGTGAACCAAAAGGTCAAACCTAGGAGTGCAAGAATTTAAATTTAAACGTAACTATTACATTTAAACCCCGGCTCCATACAAACGGGTCTTCACGCGCTCCTTGCTCCTTAGTCTCCAATTTCTTCAAGATAATTCTAAATATTTCTATTACATTAAACTATTTAATTTAAATAGAAACCTTGATCAGCAGTCAAGGGGAAGTACATAGGAGGGAGATAGAATTTTACATCAAGAAAAAAATTAGAGAAGACGAGGTACGCAGACCCCATTTAATAAAACCCATTAATTCAAGCATTCAACTAAAATAAAATTCAATTACATTGGTCAAATAGTCCATAATCAATCCCCATTTATTATCATACATATCACCATATATATCAATAAATAAATATTCATCTCATGAATTAAAATATTCCATATATATATGAGTATCATTTAATGGGCAATTTTAAATTGCATGAAATCCAATTTCAAGATTAAAATAAACTCTTTATTTTAATTATAAAATTATGAACTATATTATATATATATATATGTTATACCCGTATAATATAAATATATATATATGTTAAACAAATACCTAAGGTTTATATATATACTTATATTCATGTTACTTTGAAATCAATTAGGATTCCACCTTTTGAATCACCATTTTTGGACGGAACAAGTCAACTTTGGAGTTACCTTTTATCAATCCCTTGTAGTATGCTAGTACCTTTTTAAAAAAAAAATCATTTTGCTCGGTAACGTACGCTGCAAATTCATGTCGCGAAACGAGAAAAAAAAATTTCCAGCTTTTCGAATTGCCTTTTTTTTTTTTCATCAAAAAATAATTTTATACAATAAAAATTATGCCCAATAAATTATTCTAAATACATACCCATATGTATATGAAATCAAAACAATTAATAATTGCATAAAGGTTTGGCTCTGATGCCACTGTAGGGTTTGTACGAAATTGTGACGCAATCAAATTGCAAAAATTAGCGGAAGCATGGTATATCAGAGTTTAAAAATTTCTACAAAACCATTACCCGGATCATCCTTTATGCAAATTATTAATTTAAAACGATAAATAAGAAGTTATGGAATCATACCCTTGTAGAACGAAGCTTCCACAGGTACTAGTTCAACTCCTTGTTCTTTGTGATCTCCTTGAATTTCCGGGTTAGATTCCTTCCTTTGATCAACGTTAGCCACCCAAGTGTTTGGCCTCTAGAGGTGATCCACCAAGAAAGAGAAATTATCAAGAAGGAGGGTGTTTTTCTAAACCTTAGTTTTCTATCCTCTATAAAAAGGAGTACTCTCCAACAATTAGAATTGCATCAACTAATATCTATTGTAAGACTCCTCTTATATAGATATTAGTCAACCCTTCTAATCCTATTAGACATGGAATTTCTTTTAATTAATTAAACTCCTTTAATTAATTTAGGCTTCCCACCACATGGGAATAATTAATTAAATTCATTTAATTAATTTGTCTACTAATCTTATTAGGAATAAATGAGAGTACTAAATATTAAATTAATTACTAAACTCCTTTAGAAATTAAAATAATAATAATTGTAATAACATTAATAAGACTCCTCTTATTAATTTATATTTAATATTTCCAAAATATTAAATAATAAACATTAAGCTATTTAATTTATTCTATCACCATAGATTAAATTAATTATACTTAATGCAATATTACGATTATGCCATTACCTTCTTAAATAATTATTCTTCATTTTATGGTGTGACCCTTTAGGTTCTCCATATTAAACCGGTTGTGAATAAATCAATTAAAACAATTTTAATCTTATTTAAATAAATAAATTAAACTAATAATCTATTTAAATAAATAATATTTATTCTACAATAGGGATAATCCTCCCTAGCGATCAACGACTTTCCAGATAATATAGATTTCAACATTAATCATAAAAGAACCTATGAGTTGATAGTTACCATACAATTCAATCCTTCCACCATACAATGTCCCAATTAAATATAAGACATTGATTTACTGTCAAGTCTTATTTTATTTAATTATATGTATTTCGATTAGAAAATGCACAACTCCAAATAATGCAAATTAAAAACTCCTTTCTAATTTCATTTCACTTTGGCCAAGGATTCCTGGGTTGTCATTTAACGAATCACATAGGACATATCTCCTCTTTTACTAGAGGTGGTAGATTCTTTATTGATCATTCATTATCTCCATATGTAACTCATTATACCCAAGCATACCCTATATATGCCTTAAAAGGTCTTAAGGAATAAGTCAAAGTATAATTTGTTACATACAAGATACTATGATGATCTCAAGTCCAAGGATCACTTGTACTACTATCACATTAGGAATTCCTATTGACATGCGAGTAAAACTCCATTAGGTATTCCATAGCGAATCACGTTCAGTGAACTTATTCTCCAATAAGCACCTACATACTTGCTTTAGTGTCTCCACACAAATGATCATGAGATCAATCATCCTCATCCAATGAGCAAGCAACATATGTACCAATCTATCCGAATTTACTAATCCCCTTTTTAGTAATCCCACGATTGGGAACTATTTAAGTTTTAAAACTTTCTAAGAATTTAGATCTCATTAGCATGATCATCATCATGATTCTAAAAGCATTGCTTAAAACTATGGGTTATTTACATATTATAAAAACAGCAATCATGTAGATAATTAAATGCCTTTAATAAATAAATATTTCATTAATAAATAAATAAGATTGTTTACAAAGTACGTGCTTTATCATCATACATGATTGGTTTGTATGCACACTACTATCATCTATGCCACTTGATTCGGCTAGACTATTTACATGTTTATAAAACTGTCCAAACCTTTTTATCGGTGCAAAAATCTTGAAAACTGAGTTGAACAACCCTTATGGTAAGGAGAGTGTTTATTGTTGGAAGCCCCAACACACGCGTGAATATTACTGTGGTTATGCATAACATAGAGTATTGTAGACTGATCAGTTATTATACTTCTTTCTTTTGGGTTATCAATTTAATATTGGTAATTCTAGTAGATGTTCAATAGTCCTTAGTGACTGCTCACTATAAATTATTTTATCCAGTTGGATACGTTGATAGCCTTTGAATTCATATATATCTGTTGATCTATATTGAATTATCATTTTATATTCCAAAGATGTGATTCGAGAATTGTTGATATTTGTTGTTCCTGATATTATTCTGAAACTCTGAACTATCTTAGAGATTATACTTCGATATTTCAAACTAGTGGTATAATACTAATCACCCTTGTTGTATATTACTTGCTGGGCAATTTGTGCTCATTCTTGCTTATTTTAAAACCTTTCAGTTAAGGCAGAACAGGGAAGTGTCTCTGCGAAAGACAAAGGCAAGGGCAAGGCTACCGACTAGC
Source organism: Panax stipuleanatus (assembly GCA_020205555.1). NCBI lineage: Eukaryota > Viridiplantae > Streptophyta > Magnoliopsida > Apiales > Araliaceae > Panax > Panax stipuleanatus. The sequence goes on along the minus strand of CM035119.1, from coordinate 77,270,203 downwards.
TTGATCCTTTATGTTTAAAAATTGTTATGTTGTATTAAGACTATCTTCAGACTATGTTTAAGCTTAAGTAGGATTATGTAATAAGTCTTTATTCGATATCATTATGTAATCTATTAAGTATTGTAGGTTGCGAGACTTGGGGGAATAATTATAATAAATTATTGTATATTATTCTAAATTAGATCTTCCGCTGTGAATGTGTGATTTTAGTTATTATTGTATTACCATGAGCACATGACAAACCGAATTCGAGTGACTAAGTGGCGGTCCTTAATTTGGGGGCGTCACAGGTAATGCCACCTCGTAAGCAACCTCGCCCACCTTTCGCAGTACCTCAAAAGGTCCAATAAATCGGGGACTCAACTTTCCCTTCTTGCCGAATCGAATCTTCCCCTTCCAGGAGATATTTTCAGGAAAACAAAGCTCCCTGGTAAGAATTCTCGGTTCTGTTGATGTTGATCGATATATTTCTTTTGTCTGTCTTGAGCAGCAACCAATCTTGTTCTTATCAGCTTCACAATTTTAGCAGTTTGTTGTACCAATTTCGGTCCCATCAGTTGTCATTCATCGACTTCATCCCAGCGCAAAGGAGTTCTGCATTTCCTGCCGTATAACGCTTTGTAAGGCAGCATGTCGATACTTGCCTGGTAACTATTGTTGTAGGCAAACTCCACCAACGGTAGATGATCATCCCAGCTTCCCTTGAAATCCATCACGCAAGCTCTCAGCATATCCTCAAGCGTCTGATCAGTTCTCTAGCTCTGACCATTGGTCTGAGGATGGTATGCTGTACTCATTCGCAATTACGTTCCCAGACACTCTTGCAAACGCTTCCAGAAATTCGACGTAAAACGCGGATCTCTGTCTGACACGATCAACACTGGAACACCGTGTTGAGAAATAATTTCCTTAACGTATAGCTTCGCCAATTGTTCTAAGTTGTACTTAATCTTGATTCGTAGAAAGTGGGCTGACTTCGTCAGTCGATCCACAATCACCCAAATTACTTCAAATCCCTTCTGAGATGTTGGAAGACCAACCACGAAATCCATCGTGATATGCTCCCACTTCCATTCTGGAATTTCTAACGGTTGCAGCAATCCGCTAGGTCTCTGGTGTTCTGCCTTAACTTTCTGGCACGTTTAGCATTTCACAACACACTGAGCATCATCCCTCTTCATATTCGCCCACCAGAAATGATGCCTAAGATCCTTGTACATCTTCGTACTCCCAGGGTGAATTGAATATTTCGAACTGTGAGCTTCGCTCAAAATCTCCTCTTTAACTTCTGGTACTGGCGGTACCCAGATTCTACCTTCAAATCGTAGCAATCCCTTATTGTCGATTCGAAATTTAAACTCTTCTACATCGGCTATTCTCTTCTGAATCTACTTGCATTCTTCATCGTGAAGTTGTGCTTCTTTCACTTTGTCTACCAGAGTAGAACCAGTAGTTACTTGAAATAACTTCTCATCTTATTCCTTTGAAAACTTCACTTCCAGCTCTAATCTAGCCATCTGTTCTATCAACTAATCCTAATCAGTTAACATATTTAGCTTCTCCCGACCTTTTCTACTCAAAGCGTCAGCGACAACATTAGCTTTACCCGGATGGTAAAGTATTTCGCAGTCGTAGTCTTTGATCAGTTCTAACCATCTTCTTTGGCGCATGTTAAAATCCTTCTGAGTAAAGATATACTTCAGACTCTTGTGATCTGTGTATATTTCACACTTCTCTCCATATAAGTAGTGTCTCCAAATCTTTATAGCAAACACTACTGCCGCCAATTCCAAGTCATGGGTCGGATATCCCTTCTCGTAATCCTTCAGCTGAAGTGATGCATAAGCAATGACCTTGCCGCTCTATATTAACACACAGCCTAAACTCTTATGTGAGGCATCACTATATACCACGAAATTCCCCGTACTATCTGGTAAAGAAAACATCGGCGTAGTACTCAACCTCTTCTTCAACTCCTGAAAACTTTCCTCACACTTTTTCGTCCAAACAAACTTAACTGTTTTACGAGTCAAATTCGTCAACGGAGTTGCAATCTTGGATAAATCTCTGGTAATAACCTGCCAATCCCAAGAAACTTCTCACTTCAGATGGCGTTGTCGGCTAATCCCGATTCATTACCGCTTCCACCTTCGACGGATCAACCGAAATCCTATCCTTGTCGATTACGTGGCCAAGAAGTTGCACACGTTCTAACCAAAATTTGCACTTCGAGAATTTTGCATAAAGCTTCTCTCGTCTCAGCGATTCTAAGGTTAGCCTTAAGTGTTCAGCATGTTCCTCCTCGGTCTTGGAATAAACCAGGATATCATCTATGAACACCACTACAAAATTATCCAGGAATGGCTTAAACACCCTATTCATTAGGTCCATAAATGCTGCTGGGACATTCGTCAGACCAAATGACATCACCAACTAGCATGCTCGTCCTAATCCAATTTCGAAGTCATATGTTTTCATGCCGGTAAACCTTAAGTTAAACAAGTTCATACTTCAAAGGTTCGCTACTCCGGTTATACTATCTCATAAGAAGGCTAAACAATACCTAATATGTATGCTTGAGTATACTACACAAATATACTTTAAATCACATAGTTCATATTTGAAGTTCATTTTCTATGATTAAGCATGCATATGTGAAATCTGTGCATAAATAAACGAAGTTCATGTCAATACGTCTATAGGCATAATGACATCCTAATAAACATTCTTACATGATCAATACGCAATCCACATGGTGATCGATGATATAATCTTTCAAGTTCTAAGCTTTTCGTTGAAAAATCACACTAAGTCAATAAAGGCATCATAGTACATGTTAAGTGTCTTGTGATCATAACTCACATGTCTTTGAACACATAACTAAGTCACATAAACGTTCTCAAACAGTCAAAAATCTCAAGACAAAATTCTTGGTCATGTTCACTTTGAAAGTCTTAAGTTTTTCTTTTGAAAACGTCTTAACTTACGATCAAGTATGCTAGTGCATGATTAACACTTTAAACATACTCTTCATGTCAACATAAACCATACTATCATGTTTAAAATATCAGAATATGCACATGCTACGTATGTGTCTAAGTTCACAATCGAAACTATAAGTTTCATTTCAAAACCATAACTGTTGCGTCAATCATGTGTACTAACGTTGTTATACTTGTTCATACTACATGCATGTACTCAAGTATACATATTAACCATATCCACATGCTTGCCAAAAGAGGTAACATATGTTAGTACATAACAGCAGCTTAACAGAAGCAGGAAACTCTGATCCAGGCCCAGCGCAGCTGCGTCGCTGGCCAGTACAAAATTAGCGCAGCTGCGCAGGTGCCGGCCAGAGACAGACACTGCACTGCTTCGGCAGAAACTTAGCCCAACTCAGAAATTTTCATACGAAAATCAATCTAAACATATACATTGCAATTCTAAGCTAACATATCAACTTATATAATGCATAGCATGCATTCTTTACTCAAATGATCATCCAATTTAGCATAATCAAGAATTAAAAAATTTGTAAAAAATAAAGAACATGATTATACCTCTGCAATTGTTTTGCTTGAATTAACAAATTCTCCCTCACTAATAATTCTCACAGAACTTACTCACTATAAATGCTATCAATTCTATACTTGTATGAAAGTCTCAGCAGTTCAAATGGAGAAGAAGAGAAGCCAATTTATAGGCAAATATTTACCCAGACATTTCCATTCCACTTCAAATTAAACCAAGGGAAGAAGCAATGGTATGATAGATAAGAGAGGGTGGTTGAGAGTGGGTGGATTCATCATGAATCCCACTCCCCTTACAATGATTATGGCTAGAAGTGTTGAATTTGAGAAGGAAAATAGAGTATAGCTAGCTTCCTGTTTTCACGTGAAGAACAATTGAGGGGTAACTCTATGTGAGACAATGTAATATAGAACTCAGCAACTTGCATTTCATCAGACTAATGTTATATATGTACATATAGTATATACTTAAGCTACATGTATCCATTCCATATACATTTAAATGGGAGCTACAATGTTATTTCTAATGAACAAATAATGATATAATGCATCAAGTAAGGTATATACATATAATCCATGTATATTTTCCTACTAACACCAAATATAATATAATTATGTATTGCTCATTATTCAATACCATAACTGTTATTATTATAATAACTTAATGCAATCATTATCAATTAATAATGTTATTGATATAATATTAAGTAATAGGGTATACATATTAATGTCTTTCCACCCATATCATGTCACATAAGCCATATTATGATGTAACTCTAATAATGTCATTAGTCTTACTATATAGTCTATACATATAATATAGAGACATATTAATGTATCACCTTGTACTATATATAATATATAGTTAACTACCATATATAAAAAGTTTACATATCACATGCTTATATAAAATAATTAATCAATTAAATATAATATTATTATATTTATTAATCTCTTACTCATTAATTATTATTTATTCATAATAATAATTAATCATCACATTATCAATTAATTACTCCCAATTCATTAACTATTATTTATTCATAATAATTATAAATCAACAATAATAATTTCATACGTTATCAATTAATTACTTAAATATCAATTAATCAATCACGATTAAATCTCTACATTATATTCAAGAAATTTGAATATATATAATTTACTAACACTTTTATTAATATTCTGATATAAAAGTCTCAGGGTTAATCTACTAATTTAAAATAACCATTAGTGTTTCCCTTTAATAAAAAAAAAATCCTAGCATTTATTCGCATAGGTTAAATTCACATAAGCACATAACCACATAAGGTTTAAATAAGTTTGAAAAATTAACTCCTAAAAATTTTAAATCACATATAAAATTAATAAGGAGCTTAAAATTCCTGGTCGTTACAGCCACATTGAGAATCATAAAGTTGAAGAGCATCTGCCGAGCCAAGTTAAGAATCGCAGTGTGCTATCGGAAGTGTGGAGTCTACAAGACAAGTAAGCAAGGAATCATAGTCTACCAAGAGCTTAAGAGAAATCGTACTGTTCTCTACGATCAAGTCTGAATCAAGCTGTACAAAGCCAACACACAACGATTATAATGACCATAATCGTAGTGTTCCTCCAGTCAGCATCAAAGATCTTAGTTCTGATGAAGGGAGGAAGAGCAACAAATGAAGAAAGGCTTATGGCCATTGACAAAGTGATAGTCCCAATACCTCCATATTCATCCTTAGTTCAAATCGAAGAAGCGTATTGAAGAAGATAAGGAAAGGGCTAAAGCTGCCTGCAGAAAGCACCTTTTCAGGTGTTAGGTGAAAGATACAGTCTGCTGTGTCAGTGGGCCAGTCTGCAGTGCCGCAGGAAAGCAATATGTCAACATCAACTGCACAAAAATATCTGAAGCATTAAATGCAGCAACGAGAGCATTCAAACGGATACTTTTAAATGGCTCTTTTATAAGGACATCAGACAAAGATTCAGACTAAGCAAGAAAGGCACAAAAAGAAAGATTATCAAGAGAAAAGCTTAAGAACACTCAACGATCAACACTACGATCCTGAAAGAGAAAAGCTTGCTTCGCTACTCAGTCTTTAAGAGACAGATGCTGAACTGCAACTGAGTAGCACACCTCAAACAACTACTGCAAATCCAAGTGAGGTACCAAGTCAGAGGACTTAAAGAGTTCAAAAGTGAACTAAGTGAAGATCCAAGTCAAAGGACTTGAAGAGTTCAAAAGTGAACTAAGAGCAGATCCAAGTCAGAGGACTTGAAGAGTTCAAAAGTGAACTAAGAGAAGTTCCAGGACTGCTGGCCTTGAAGGGATCTAAGTGATCCAGTTGTAAGAAGACATCCTTAGTGGATTTCTTACTCGTGGAGTAGAAGAGTGGATTAGGAGCCTTGTTTGCTCTGAACCACTTAAAACCTTATATCTCATTGTCTCTCATTAGCTGCTATAATTGTCATATCTGTTATAACTGTCATAACTGCTTATCATACCATATCTATAATATCGTGAAGGGGAACAAAACATATATTCCGCTGCAGTCAGTATCATCAATACTGATTAAGTATTTTAAACAAAGAAGGTTTAAAATATCTATTCAACCCCCCTTCTAGATAACTAACATGCTTTTGGGAACTAGCACTTTCATACCGATAATTCCTATCTATCTAACATTTAAAGTACAAATGATAAAATTGTTCTTGGAACCGAGGTGCGATCTCAGTGCTTACAGAACTCCCAAGATCATTCAATACCCTCATTCAGATATATAGTTCATATAGATACTGTACTTATTCTTATCTTCTATTAAGAATGTAAATCTAATCAACTTGGTAAACTAATAACATAATAGAATTCGATTATATATATTCCAAACTATTACATCATGGTTTTGCCAAATATAATTCAGTCTTAATAAAATAAAGTCTACTTTGACAGAATTTTAACTACCCACAAGAATGTGTGCTTGAACTTCCAGGAATATGGGTCACAGCTGCATAGAAAAATAACATTTTCAAGGATGAGCTTTAAAAGGCTTAGCAAGTTTTAAAGATTTATATTTTATACTCACATAATATCTGAATTTAAGGAACATGTAGTTCAAACTATTTTTCCATATATATACTGAGGTTTGTCTGCCAAACCCTACACATTACGGGTTTCTGTCAGTCGTAAAGACCTAGCTACTCGAGTTAATTTGTTCAACCAAACATTCCAGAAGTATGCATATCATCCTATCACAACATCATTGCTACCCGGTCAGTGTAGAACTGTCGATCATAAATAACTACCGGTCAGTGTAGAACTGTCGGTCATAATTGTATCAGTATATATGTTTGTACCAAACAATATTGGTTCTTCTATAGTCTATGTTTTGATATCAAATCAAACACATTTTATGCAAATAACAGTTTATATGACTTGGTTATGCTTGAACAAGAAGCAATAACCCCTTTAATAATAGATATTACGAATAATGATTATAACAAGTTCGAATATCAATATATGAGACTTACATTTAATATAAAAATTAAATGAAGTTAGAAAAACTTGCCTGTGTGAAGATCAGCTAATTATGCTATTCGAAATTGTTTACGCAACCTAAATATGTTTATAACAGTCGTTAGAATCAATAATAACTAATACTTAATCAAACTACTAGTGTCTGGGTTGATTTTGGTTTTCGTTTGGTATTTTATTGCTTTATAGAATAATTATCGTGTTGGCTTTTTAATAAACTTTATTTAAAAGTTTCAATATCACTTTAGATAATCTAATCGTTATTTATAATATTTTCTAGAAGCTTAAAATAATTTTTAAATGAATTACTATCAATTATAATGATTTTTCAAATCATTAATATCATTTTTAAATATTAAAAATCATTCATAATAATTTTTAAATTATCAATATTATTTTTAAATACTTTATTTTTATTGATAATGATTTTTAAATCATTAATATAATTTTTAAATAATATATTATTATTTAAAATGATTTTTAAACTATTAATATTATTTTTAACTAATTTATTTAATATAATTATTAAATAATTTTATTAATATTTAAATAAATTAAATATTAATAAATTTTTATGTTAAAATATTAAAAATTATTTATTATAACTTAAATTAAATTTTTAAACTTATTTATTAATTATTTAGTATTTATTTTAATTATTATTATTAATTTTCAAATAAAACTATTGCTATAGGCTATAGCGACAAGAACCGTCGCCTTTGGTGTTCTTCACTAGCTGAAAAATAGGCAGGTCAACGACTTGGGCTCCGGTTTAACTCGATTTTAATCTCAACCGGCTAGGTTTCTGGGCATTTAAGTGAATCCAAGTTGTAGTGTTGATGTAGTAGTATATGTCTATGGCCATCATAGTGTCCAACTACATCATTACAGGAACATCTGGAGGGTCAAACCACATGGTCAGGGCTGTTCTTCATTTATAGAGTTTTCCAGAAATGAAAAGTCATGGCCGGTCAACGCATTTGCAGCCTTTATATGTTACAATCTGTTCATGTTTTAGGTAATGTATTGTCAAGGTTTTGTAGTATAACTGTCAGGGTTCAAAATAGTAGCACTTAGAGAGTCTAACTATACCATGGTAGCCAGATCTAAGACTCTAAATATCTTGTCAGAGCTCTGTTCTTGCTTTCTGGGTTACCCAAAAACGCATAGATGGAAGGTCAACTCAGTTTGACCTTAAATAACTTTCAATCTGTGAATTTGTAAGGCCTTAGAGTGTTATGGTGGTGTAGTGCACATGTCAAGGTATAACCTAGATACAATCTAACATCCTAACAATCTGACAGTTAAAAGATTGAAGCCGGTCAAATGGCTTGTCAAGTTGTGTTCTTCAGTTTCCTGGGTTTTCTAGAAAACTGAGTTTCATGGTCGGTAAACCCTGTTTGACTGGCTATATCTTTCAATCTGTTGATTCGATTTTCATGCTATCACTTCCAGACTACTAACAACACTACATAGTATAACTACAAACCTTTAAACAACTTAAACGCTTAACATATTAAGATCTATAAGGCCTGACATTCAACTGTCAGACCACTTTTCTAGGTTTTGACAGTATTGCTTAAATCATCATTTTCATGCATTTAGGTGTTATAGATTCATGTTTTAGCAACCCAGATCACTAGACAACATACTAATTAACATATTTAAACAATAAAACAAAACTTTTATTTTAGATTTAAAGATCTAAGATTAGGGTTAGGGTTTTGACCTTTGTGAGCAATTCTTGATTCCTTTTTTTTGATCTGTTCTGGGCTTGTTGATGGATGTTTGTGAGTTAGTTTGTGATGTATTTTTAGTGCAGATTTTTTGGGTCTAGTGAACTAACACTTAGCCATATATAAAAACTTAAAGTGGGGCAAAAAGATTAAATCTCTACTTTATTGACAACTAAGCTTATCTTTATTATTTGCTTGGTGTTGTGGTGTCAATGTAGGGCTAATAGGGGCTATTTTTAGCTTATGGTAAAAAATTTTGCTTGTTGAGTTATAGATTTGGTCCTATCTTTTTCAAAAGAGAAGATAAATAGCATTTTAGTCATTTCCCTCCTATTAAGGGTATTTTGGTAATTTTATAATGAAAACTAAGGGTAATTTAGTCATTTTATATTCTACTAAAAACTCTAAAATTAAAATTTAACCATTAAAGTTTTATAATTTAAAATTAGGGTTTAATAAATAAAATTAGGATTTAATATTTAGGGTTAGGGTTTCCTAATCCTCAAAATTAGGATTTAATATTATAAGAAAAAGGCTTATTAGCGTCCGCCCATCTGCGACCTTAACCGGTCGTAGATGTCTTTCTGCAACTGTATACTGTCGCAGATAGTGGTCGCATATTATCTGGTCGCTGACTGCACGGCGGCGACCACTTTTAGCGACCGACATGTCAGCAACCGACCTATAGCGACTGACGTCGTCGCTAAGCTGAGTCACGTCTCGTTGTTGACGTAGCCCACATGTCCGCGACCACCATTAGCGACCACTACCGGTCGCTGATACAGCTAAGCCACCCCGGTCGCAGATACATATTTGCCACCGAATGTGGTCGCTGATTAATAAAATAAAATAAAATAAATTGCCTGTTTGGTGGATTTCCCAAAAAAATTATACCTGTTTGTACCTATTTTATATCTCGTCAACACACAACAGTATATATAAATCACCAAAACTATTTAAATTAATCGATCCACGTCCATAAATTAACCAACACAATAAAGAAATCGCTCGAGCGACTAAAATTTATATAAACTATATATATTGAATCTAAAACTATAATTATGGACGTTTGCCTTTGACAACGATGAACTCAACAAGAAAACGATTAGAAACTCTTACTAGTCATATTTATAGACCTCCTGCAAAGAGAAACAGCTTCCTGAAGAAAAGATACAATAGAAGAATTCCATAAGTAACTAAACATGCATGCATAAAGCTAAATTCATGACAAAATTACCTTGGCGTCATCATCGATATCCGCGCCAAGTGTAAGAAGTAGATTACGATCTTGCTATATATAGTCGTCGGTCGTCGTCGTACGTCGATAAAGTTTGTCCCCAATACTCCTAGAGCAGTGTAAGCTAGTTGTGGTCCACCTCTCTATGAAATCGGGAAACATCATCGGTTTTATAGTCCTGGGCCTTTCAGCTTTACTCCTGTTTTTACAAGATCAACTGCCATAGAGTGGAAGGTTGTCAAATTCGACATTTTTTACTCGTAGTCTTATCTGACTCAAGGTATGAGAGACAAAGGAAGAGCTACAGGAAATTCAAAAATTTCCAATAAGTATTTCACCATACTATACTTCCTCTCGAATTCCCAAAATAAAGTGGTTAATTACCGAACAAAGTGTTAATTCACTCCCGAACCGTTAATTAACCACTTTGTTCAGGAGTTCAACAGGAAGTACAGTTGAATTAATTGAACCAGTTATTGGGAACTGTTGAATTTTATGCAACTCTCAAGGAGTCTCTCATATTACATGCAAACCTTAAGTCAGATAAGACTATGAGTAAAAAATGTCTCAATTGACAACCCTTCACTCTATGGCAGTTGATTTTGCAAAAAAAAAGGAGTAATAACTAAAAGGCCTAGGGCTTTAAAACTGAGGATGTTTCCCGATTTTCATGGAGAGGTGGGACAAACCAGCTTTTACACTTCTCAAGGAGTATAGGAGGGAAAATTTATCGTGCTAGTCTTGAATCTATATATAGTGAATGATCAGAAGTCGCTATCTATTTGTTCACAAAATATAATATCATCAAGATGTGTATATAAAATACAGAAAGATATATATGTTTATATACTCAAATGACAATGATGTAATTAAAAAAAGAATGAAAATAATTTAATTAAAATAAATAAAAGAGAGAATGTACTCTATCAATAACTCAACTGCAGCATCATTAAGACATACTTAATATTTTGAATGTTTTGTATCCAAATATTAGCATTTTCTTGGAAAATACTTTCTCTCACAATCTCTATCATCATGAAAGTATATATCATATGAATCTGCGATCAATTAACGTAATTAGTCTTGAATCTGACTTCACAAAGTTGTATCTCCGAAATATATACAACAATAAGGGAGAAAGATGAAAGTGTGCACTTGATGAAATATAACCTGTCACAATTAGATGGAAACTTCAAATTATATATAATGTAACATAAATACGTACCTTCATCATCGCCCATGTGTAATGATTACTAAGATTAGAGTCAAGAACTTCCTTGTATGCAGGATTCGACATAGCAGTTGCAGCTAATACTCCAACAAGTTCCTCGGCAACCAAAAAAATAGGGTTGTGTAGTTCTTATTTGTGTCCCATACTCGAATAATAATTAATTGAATTACTATAGACATTCCTCACTGTTCCATCATAACAGATGACAACATCCCTAAGTAGTGCCATTAAGTTGTTGAACATAGCAGTATCACCTTTTTTTTTGTGCAAACTAACCATCTGAGGAATTCGGAGTGGTTAGAAGCTGTTTGTTTCATGGACTGGACCCATATCAAGCGATGATTTATTTCATAACCACTCCGAATTCCTCAGATGAATAGTTTGTACAAAAAAATAGGTGATACTTCTATGTTCAATAACTTAATGTGAACCAACCCGAGTCAAATCCCGAGTCCAGAACAAATCTCTGGTCAAATCTCAAGTCCAAATCGAATCAAATCTATCCAAAATAAGGCCTTAAACCACTGGCCCAATAATATCTTCTTGGGTCATCTTAGCCCACCACAGGCTCACCTAAAAGTCATGACTAAAGGTATTATAGGTAGCAACTTAATTCCTTATACACAGACAAAATTTTCCCATATCTTTCGATGTGGGACTGGGGTGTTACAAACTCCCCCACTTAAATTTCTGACGTCCCCGTTAGAACCGATCGTACACACAGTCCAAAGATCTTTGCCTCTCTAGCCATTGTGGGATAATACCGGCTGGCTTCGTGTCCCCACCTCCGGAACTCTCCATTGTGGGATAATACCACCAGCCTTCGTGTCCCCACCTCCGACAATCCGATCGGATGATCCGACCCGAGCTTTCGAGAGTCGGCTCTGATACCATCTCTATAACACCCCGAACCTGCTACATGTCCAGAGTGCCACACGCAGCAAGCCCAAAGACTTGCAAGGCAACAATATCAATAGCGCAGCCCAAACGAAAAAATAATAATGAAACTAACTTGAAACCAAACAACTTTTCATTATCAAAATTACAATAAGATTCAACAACTAAATACCGAAAGCATAACTTTAAAGACACAATTCCATTAAACAAAAGTATTATCATAACTTTAAAATATTCCTAAACTTTTTAAACAAAATATCTCTCGGTCTTCCACAAAAGTGCCAGCATGCTCGGCTTTTAACAAGTATCCTGTAGAAATTTTGTAAGAGTGAGCGATGAAACCCAATAAATGACAATTTTTAGTATTTAGGTGGATCAAGTACAATTTGCAAAACACTTTTTCAAAATAACTTTTTAGAATTCAATAACAGTAATAAACATAATTTTTGAAAATAATCTTTTCTTGTTCGATAACAATAGTCAATATATACTTTCAAAACCAAAATTCGACAACGATTTTAATATGTTCAATATATTCAATGTATCTTTTAATCCATAGTCCTGATGACTAAGGTTACATCAGCCCTGTAACACGACCCAATGGTTCGATAATGTCAATGATACGTCCCCCTACTAAGGTATCTTATCATGCACGCGCCCCGAAGGGTATCTAAAGGTGTGCGCCTTAGTAGGTCCTAAATCGTTCCGGAACTAACGTAAACACTAACATTTCTGTACATAGTCGGACTGAGGTTTCTAAAAATAATTTTGTCAATATTTTCTATATTCAAAATTATACTTATTTTACATTTTCAAATCACATAATATCATTATCTAAATCAAAATTCTATTTTGATACTTGATTCGGGTTTTTAAACAAAATAGAGTAACATTTTTATTCAAATGGAAGCCGTAAATAAAGTATAGCAATTTTTGAAACAATACTTTTAGGCATCCGAATAATTACTAAAGCATAAATAATTATAAACGAAAATTTCAAAATACTAAATAGCTTGGAAAGTCACTTACACCGATATCGCTGAACACAAATTTAATAGCCGAAAAATTCCTAAATATAAATTTAAAACAAATAAATGGCATAAGGATATAATTCCATTATTTAACAGCTCTCTTATTATTATTATAACTATAAGTATATTTGCAAAAATATTCTTTCAATATTTAATTCTTTTTCAAACAAATATTATAATTCTGCCAAAATAATAATCTAAATACAAAATAATAATTAAAACTACAAAAATAACAACAATACAAAATACTTATTACTAACAAAATATACTAAAATACCAACTTTAACTAACAAATTAAATACAATATTTAAAATAATAACAATACATAAAATTACGTAAGAAACATACCCGAAAATACGAATTCCACAGACTGCCCACGCACTCGAAACCAAAATTTAACTAAGGAGGTTTTATAAAAAAATCCTCCCACAACAATGCCTTTCTCAAAATTGGAGGCCTTATTGTTGGTGAATGAAATAAAAGGGCTAAGCCCTTCTATTTATAGACTTAGAAAATAGTAAATGTTTTAAATTAGATGATGTGGGACTTGGGTCATTACATTACCTCCCCCTTAAAATAATTTGGTCCTCCAAATTTCCAAATAAAAAAAATAAAAAAACATTAATATTATATGTTTAAAGAAATTTACTATTTAATTATTAAGCACATATCACAAAAGTGTTACATACCTTAATACTAATTGCCTGAAAGCTGAAACACGCGTCCTCGAGTTAGCCTTGGACTTGATATGTTTACTTCCTCCTTCTTTGCATCTCCTTTCGGTGGAGGATTCTTGGGACATTGTGCAATTTTATGACCTAACTCTCCACAATGAAAGCACGCACCCGTGTTCCAATGGCATTCTTTGTCTGGGTGGTTCCTACCACATCTCCAACATTTTAATTTGTCCTCTTAGTTTACTTGATTTCCCCAAAATCTACCATTTTGGGTATTTATTCTTTTTGCAGGTCTCTCATGGATTGACTCTTCCCCAGAAGGTTCCTCCCTTTTTCAATTAGCATTCTTCCCATTTTTAATCTCTATTAAGCCCTTCTGAATAACCAACGCCTTATGGAGCACCGCGTCATATGTGGGTAGCTCAAAAGATGCAACGCCATTTGTCACCTCATCTTTACTAAAGTAGATGCGTACTTAACGAGCTTCGCAAACTCGGCTTCATATTCAGTAACTGTCTTGTTCCCTTGTTTTAATCTAATGAATTCCCTCTCTTTTTGTGCCCGAATCGTTCTAGGAAAATACTTGTTGGTAAATGCCTCTTTGAACATGGTCCAAGTGTAGGGTTCAGGATCTCCCTCTTTAGAATTTCTCTCTTGTTTCCTTTTCTCCATAAGCCACCAATCATAAGCTCCACCCTGAAGTTGGTAAACCGCCAATGCCACCTTATTAGTTGCAGTACTCCCTAGCAAATCAAATGTCTTCTCCATTTCTTGAATCCACCTTTCAACGATAACAGGATCCGTAGCTCCTTCGAAAATTGGCGGATTCAATCGTTTGAATTCCACTACTATACTTCGTTGACCAGACTGTTGATTCTGTACTCGCTGCACTAAGGTATTAACGAGCTGAGCCATACCATCAGCGCCACCATTGTTGTTAGTAGGGTTATTTCTTCTAGGAGGCATTTTCTACACAAGAAATTAATCCCCACTAAACAACACTATACACAGCTACTATCAAAACATGTATATAAATGAAATTTGAAATATCCAAGTTTATTTAATAAACAAAATACTATTTTACCAAAAGTTCACATTCAAAGAGCAAACTGACAACTAACAAGACAATACAAATTTTTTTCACCTTATTTTATCTCACACTCCAAATTCTTAAATTTAGTCAAATCCCATGTCCGAATCGAATCAAATCCATCCAAAATAAGGTCTTAAACCACTGGCCCAATAGTATTTTCTTGGGTCATCTTAGCCCACCACAGGCTCACCCAAAAGTCATGACTGAAGGTATTATTGGTAGCAACTTAATTCCATATATACAGACAAACTTTTCCCATATCTTTTGATGTGGGACTGGGGTGTTACATAATGACACTACTTAGGGATGTTGTCATCTGTTATGATGGAACAGTGAGAAAGGATTCGATAACTTGCATAAACGTAAAAGAAAGGTTTAGGAAACTTGCATAAACGTAAAAGATAGGTTTAGGAAACTTGCCTCAAGCGCAAGCTACACTTTACAATTACAAACCACTTCCACAATTATCCTACATTTTATATTATGTTTATAACATCAATTAGTACATCATCATGATGTTTAAACCGTTGAACTTCTTGCTTAGGTTCAACTCACAACATGCACAATATATGCACATAACATTTTAAACTATCGTATTGTACCTTATGAAAGTAATATCCATGAACACATTTAATATATCAAGATGAGACTTCAAAATATTTAAAACATATTAAAAATATGTTATCTCATTGTCAAATACACTTAACATGTCATCACATGAAGTTAGCTAACATATAACGTACAAAAACTTCACGGAACTCAAACTAAAAATCCCGAGCAGCCCCTACCCTCGCTGGGGTGGGGGGGTTCCCTAGGCTTACAGCCCCGCTGGGGCGGGGCCCACTGCTGGTGGGTTCCCCCAGCTCGCGATCGTGCAGAGAAATAAGCCAATTTGGCTTATTTCTTCACACCCAAATCCGATTTTTATCAACATAATGCATATAAAACTTTATGAAAATAAAACCTTAAAGTTTTTACATGATTATAACATTCATAAACACTATAAAACATAATCAAAACACAATTTTCATGATTTTTGAAGAAAATAACATTCTTAAGTGTTCTTGTCAAAAATTGCTACTGTGAGTTCGTTTTTAAACCAAATCATGTAATTCCAATTGTATTAACTCTATTCCTTAACATATTATCATAATCCATGATCAAATTAAACAAAATTAACAATCAAACCTCAATTTTGATAATTTAAAAGACTATTTTCAAAATAAGTTCACTATAAATTATTATGAACATGATTTTTTCATGTTCATCGTATTTACGTGAATTGAACCATCTAGATTATCACATAACACTTATATAATAGTATATATGTATGCTAAAACATGTAATAATCGAAATCACATGATTTTTAAAGAAAACTAATTACAGAGAAGCAAAAACTTGAAGAACGTAACTTTAAAATTTTTAAGAGTTTAGATTATACCATTAGATTGTTTTAGAGAAGAATCTCAAAACCTTCCCCCTTCTTCTTTCTCTCTTCTTCTCCTCTCTGTTTTCTCTTATTTCTCTGTGTTCTTTCTTTCTTCTTTGTTTTGTTCTTTTAACTAACGTAAAACTATTTGTGTAACTGATATACATATATATTATACGTATAATTATATAATATAACTGTTAAGTATTAAACCACATAATAATTATAATTAATACATGAGTTACAAATTTGAAATTTAAAAAGCCTTAAGGCTTGTTTGGCCAAAACAGCTTTATTTTAAAAACAGATTATTAGTAGCTAGGGCCCTGTTTGGCAAAACGAGATTAAAATAGTTTTAAGGGCCTTGTTTGGGTAAAACTAATTTAAAACCCTTTTTATTCTTTTAATAAATTCTTTAACACATAGATTAAATGTTACACTTTATTTAATTAAATCTTAACATTCTAATTTAATTAAATAAAAGCTAACATCAATTAACCACATAAAAATTATCACATAACAATTATAATTACTAGCTAATTATAATTTCATATAACAATTATCACATAAACTTCATCTAATTTAATTATCTCAATTAAATTAGAATCATAAAATCAATATACATCAATTAAATTAAATATTAAATATTCATTTAATTAATATATTACACTTAATTAAAATACTCTACAACAATCACATTATTTATTTAACTCAATAAATAAATCAATTAAAATATTTATTTGATTTAATAAATATTTAAAATTAATATAAAATTCTCATTCGTTACATGGGTCGGTCAAAAATACCCAGTAAAGTCAAAACTGCATGTTTTCAAAACCTAGAAGCTAAAAACGTGCATGGGTCAGTCAAAAATCCCCAGTAAGTGAAAAATGCATGTTTTCAATGCATAAGATTTTGGAAAAATTTCGCTAGAGTCTCCTTTATAAAATGGACTGTCCACATGCGCATAGGCATGTCTAGGTGGCCATTCAATAGCACACCTACCCAAAATTAGAAACAGTTCATATTTTGAAAACAATCAAAAGTCAGCCTCACATGGTAGTCAAATTACCATGGACATTTTTAGTTGAAAATCCAGGCTCACTAGGCCTCAAAAAGGATGACTAAACTGATCAAAAAATGCAAAATAACACTGTCTCATAACCTGAATTTTCTTAAATCTAAACATGCATTACAGTACGATATGCATACATATGAAGTCAGAAAATTTTTAGTAGGTCATATAAGCATACATTTTTCATACACTGCATCTAAAAGGCTCCTAAGTGGTTCGCATGCTTTTAACTGTCAAAATCTACGAAAAAAGCATGTAAAACGTTACCTGCGCTAGGCTGATCGCATAGGAACTGACAGAATCAGAAAACAGCTGTCCACGCTCTATAGATCTAAAAAAGAAGATCGAAATTAGTTTGGAACTCAAAACTGAAATTGTTTCAAATGAAATCCCGCTGCCCAATTTAAAGCCTAAGTGGCCGTACCTCCACCTGCGGCTGCCGCACCTCCACCTGCGGAAGCCCAGGGTGGTTCCCACTTCCCTGGGTCCAGTTCGGTTCGAGTCAAAACAGAGTTTAACTGAGCTGCCAACTTAAATCTAAAAAAAATCGCTACGCGATTGAGCGGTTTGTCCTGAAAATCTGCGTTTAAGCAGCGGGAATCTGACAGAAAGGGAAACCCCACGGAGACCCTTGGTATTCATCCCGGAGCCATCTCTGGGGATCAACAAAGCCAACTACGAAAAAACTGCGCAAAAAATTGAGCAAAACTGCCAAAAACTTCCATTTTCAAAGTTCAGGTACAGACTGAAGCCAAGTTCAACCGTTGGTTTAACTCCAGCGAAGTTCCGGTACAGACCGAAGCCAAGTTCAACAGTTGGTTTAACTCCAGCGAAGTTCGGGTACAGATCGAAGCCAGTTCAGTCGTTGGTTCCCTTCTAGCGAAGTTCAGGTATAGACCGAAGCCAGTTCAACCGTTGGTTCCATTCGAGCAAAGTTCGGGTACAGACCGAAGCCAGTTTAGCAGTTGGTTCGATTCCAGCAAAGTTCGAGTACAGACCGAAGTCAAGTTCAACCGTTGGTTCCACTCCAGCGAAGTTTGGGTACAGACCGAAGCCAGTTCAACCTTTGGTTCCATTCCGGTGAAGTTTGGGTATAGACCAAAGCTAGTTCAGCCGTTGGTTCGATTCCAGCGAAGTTCGGGTACAGACCAAAGTCAAGTTCAACCGTTGGTTCCATTCCAGCGAAGTTTGGGTACAGACCGAAGCTAGTTCAACCGTTGGTTCCATTCCAGCGAAGTTCGGGTACAGACCGAAGCCAGTTCAACTGTTGGTTCCATTCCAATGAAGTTCGGGTACAGACCGAAGTCAGTTCAACTATTAGTTCCATTCCAGCAAAGTTCAGGTACAGACCGAAGTCAGTTCAATCGTTGGATCCATTCCAGCAAAGTTTGGGTACAGACCAATGTCAGTTCAACCGTTGGTTCCATTCTAGTGAAGTTCGGGTACAGACCAAAGCCAGTTCAACCGTTGGTTTAACTCTAGTGAAGCTCGAGTACAGACCGAAGTCAAGTTTAACCGTTGGTTTAACTCCAGTGAAGTTCGGGTACAGACCGAAGTTAAGTTCAACCATTGGTTCCATTCCAGCGAAATTCGGGTACAGACCGAAGCCAGTTCAGTAGTTGGTTTGATTCCAACAAAGTTCGGGTACAGATCAAAGTCAAGTTCAACCGTTGGTTCCATTCCAGCAAAGTTTGGGTATAGACCAAAGCCAGTTCAACCGTTGGTTCCATTCCAGTCAAGTTCGGGTACAGACCGAAGCCAGTTCAACCTTTGGTTCCATTCCAGCAAAGTTTGGGTACAGACCGAAGCCAGTTCAGCCGTTGGTTCCATTCTAGTGAAGTTCGGGTACAGACCGAAGCTAGTTCAACCGTTGGTTCCATTCCAGCGAAGTTCGGGTACAGACTGAAGCTAAATTCAGCCGTTGGTTCCATTCCAACGAAGTTCGGGTATAGACCAAAGTCAAGTTCAACCATTGGTTCCATTCCAACAAAGTTCGGGTACAGACCGAAGTCAAGTTCAGCCGTTTGTTCCATTCCAGCGAAGTTCGGGTACAGACTGACATCTAGTCCAGCCATTAACTCAACTCCAATGATGCTTCAACCGTCGGATTAGCCCCATGAGACATCGGGAGATGATCTAGGGGCGAAAGCCATATATTACTTCATCCCCACAGAGGGCAGATGATGGAATCTGTTATACACATCCTCAAGGGGATAATTAGCCAGGATCGATGATGCATTCTTCTGTGGTAAACTACCAGTGAAAATATCATCCAGGTTGGTGTCAGAAGCTTCCGTTGAGGTAACTCGATAACCGGAAGATATCCCCATGGACGAACTTTCAAAATGCGCAGCGACACCTACGCAGAATATTGATTGATAGAGAAACCATTGGTCTCAAACCAAGGAAACATCCATAATATTCTCCCCATCAGAGTCAAGAAGGCTATCATGAATATCGTCATCCCCAACAGAAAGTGATGAAAGCCGATTTTTATAGCCTAACTCTGATAACCCATCGGGGATGTCAATCAACGACAATCTTATTAACCTCGAGGGTCGTCATGGATAGCGTTACCCCCAGCAGTCAATGATATGAAGCAATCCCTGCTGACCCTACCTCCTCAAAGGTATCTAACCTGCACAACAAGCCTTTCAACGATCACATTTCAAGTGTCTAGCAATCTTTATCCTGCTCATTCCATTGCATTGCATTAACATGATAAAGAGGGGCATCTGTAGACACTCAAAATTTTTCTTGCCCGAATACTAACATTGTAAGAGGGCAAAGTCGTCAATCAAAATCAACCCCGATCCCGACACCGAGCTTTCAATCCAAACCCGGCCCTAATGCCGGTCCTCCAGTTCAAAACCTGCCATCAATGCTGGTCCTTCAACTTGAATCCGATCCCCAATATCGGTAAACCTAAATTCGATCCCTAATATCGATAAACCTAAATTTGATCCCCAATATCGGTAATACCTAAATCCGATCCCTAATATCGGTAAACCAAAATTCGATCCCCAATATAGGTAAAACCTAAATCCGATCCCCAATATCGATAAACCTAAATTCAATCTCAAATATCGGTAAACCCAAATTCGATCCCCAATATCGGTAAATCCAAATTCGATCACCAATGTCGGTACTCCAGTCAAATCCGATCACTAATGTCGGTACTCTAGTCAAATATGATCACCAATGTCGGTACTCCAGTCAAATTTGATCACCAATATCGATACTCCATTCAGCTCCGATCGTCAATCGGACCATCTATCTAGCTCCGATAGTCTATCGGACCACCTATCCAGCTCTGATCATCAATCAGACCATCTATCTAGCTTCGATCGTCAATCAGACTGTCTATCCAGCTCCGATCGTCAATTAGACCGTCAATCCAACTCCGATCTCCAATCAGACCGTCTATCTAGCTCCGATCATTAATCGGATTGTCAATCCAACTCCGATCATTAATCGGACCGTCTATCTAGCTCCAATCATCAATCGGGCCGTCAATCCAACTCTGAACCGTCTATCCAACTCCGATCATCAATCGGGCCTTCAAATCAACTTTGATCTCCAATCGGACGGTCAAATCAACTTCAATCTCCAATCGGATCGTCAGATCAACCCCGATCTCAATATCAGGCCATCAGATCAAACTCGATCACCAATATCGGGACAACCACAGCCCCGATCAATCATATCGACATGTCAACTCAGCCCCGGTCTCAACCCAGAAGGTACAGATCAGCCCCGGCAGCAACCCGGGAAGTACAGGTCATTCTTGGCAGCAACTCGGGAAGTCAGGACAACCTCAGGCACAGACCTGAAGCATCACAACACCTCCAAAAGAAAACTTGGAATGACCACGTCAGCTTTAGGTGCAACACTGAGGACGAACAAGCTCGATTAGGATCCAAATCTTGGAAACAAGTCCCGGAAGTCGACCAAAGGTCGTACCGACACTACAGGCAGCCCCAGGAGGGGAAAAATGGTCATTTTATCAACTCTCAGCCGATTCGGTCAAACTTAAGTTGAATTGATGCCAAAAAAGTCAGAACAAACCATAACGACGATCTCGAGCGCAAACAGCGCAAGACAGCTCAACGGACAAACTGCGGGGAATCGAAGACCTGGTTATGAACCCGCCTTCTTGGACCCAAAAAATGTTTTATCCAATGTCATTGTGACACTCTTGGCGAGGGTTTTCTGAAAAGGTATCGCACGCCTCACACTGATGCTCCGATCAAAAGTTAGAAAGTTTTGACTTCTTGTGCGCATTGTCCGGAGTGTACGTACTTTGAGACAACAAAACCCAGGACCGCAGGCCCCACCAGGGGAGCCGCACCTCTACCTACGGTAGTAGAAGGTAGAGTGGAGGTTCCCTGGCCTATAAATAAACGTGCCCCCCCTACATTTTTAAGAATTCTGAAATGTAGTGAAGCTCTGCTAGTTTGGTTTTCTGACTTTTACACCTCTTCCAAACCCAAATAATCGATGCGGCTTTGCATTGATTATAGGGAGTTGAACAAAATTACAATCAAGAATAGGTATCCTTTACCTAGGATCGATGACTTGTTCGATCAACTGAAGGGTGTTAGATACTTCTCAAAAATCGATTTGAGAAGTGGATATTATCAATTGAAGGTAAGAAGAGAAGATATACCGAAGACAACTTTTAGAACTCGGTATGGACATTAAGAGTTCTTAGTGATGTCATTTGGTCTAATGAATGCACTAGCTGCATTTATGGACTTAATGAATAGGGTATTTAAACCATTCTTAGATAAGTTTGTAGTAGTGTTCATAGATGACATTTTGGTTTATTCCAAAACTGAGGAGGAACACACTAAACATTTATGACTAACATTAGAATCGCTGAGACGGAAGAAGTTATATGAAAAATTCTCAACGTACGAATTCTAGTTAGAACGTGTGCAATTTCTTGGCCACGTGATTGACAAAGAGGGAATCTCGGTGGATCCGTTGAAGGTTGAAGCTGTGATGAATTGGGATCAGCCGAAGACACCGTCTGAAATGAGGAGTTTCTTGGGATTGGCAGGTTATTACCAAAGATTTATCCAATACTTTTCCATGATCGCAACTCCGTTGACGAATTTGACTCGTAAAACAGTTAAGTTTGTTTGGACGGAAAAGTGTGAGGAAAGTTTTCAATAACTGAAGAAGAGGTTGAGTACTGCACCTATGTTATCATTGCCTGACAGTACATAAAATTTTGTAGTATAGAGTGATGCCTCACATAAGGGATTAGGCTGTGTACTGATGCAGAGCGGCAAGGTTATTGCATATGCATCACGCCAACTGAAGGACAAGAAAGGGTATCCGACCTATGACTTGGAATTGGCAGCAGTAGTGTTTGCTCTAAAGATTTGGAGACACTAACTTTATGGAGAAAAGTGTGAAATATACACAGATTATAAGAGCCTAAAGTATATCTTTACACAAAAGGATCTGAATATGCGCCAAAGGAGATGGTTGGAATTATCAAGGACTATGACTGCGAGATTCTTGACCATCCGGGTAAAGCTAACGTTGTTGCCGACGCCTTAAGCAGGAAGGGTCTTGAGAAGTTAAATATATTAACTGATCAGGATCAGTTAATAGAAGAGATGACTAAATTGAAACTGGAAGTTAAGTATCCAAAGGAATCGGATGAGCAGTTGTTTCAAGTAACTACTGGTTCAACCTTGGTGGACAAGGTGAAAGAGGCACAACTTCATGACGAGGAGTGCGAGAAGATCCGAAAAAGAGTAACCGATTGGGAAGAAATCAAGTTATAGATCGATAATGAAGGATTGCTATGATTTGAAGGGAGAATCTAGGTACCGCCGTACCGAATGTCAAAGAGGAGATTTTGAGCAAAGCTCATAGTTCGAGATATTCGATTCACCTTGGGAGTACGAAGATGTATCAAGATCTCAGACAACATTTCTGGTGGCAGAATATGAAGAGAGACATGGCTGAATACGTTGCAAAATGTCTAACGTGTTAGAAAGTTAAAGCAGAACACCAGCGATCGAGTGGATTACTACAACCGCTAGATATTCTGAAATGGAAATGGGAGAATATCACGATGGATTTCGTGGTTGGTCTTCCAGCAACTCAGAAAGGTTTTGATGCGATTTGGGTGATAGTGGATCGACTGACGAAGTCAGCACATTTCTTACAGATCAAGATTAGATACAACTTAGATCAGTTAGCGAAGCTGTACGTGAAGGAAATTATCTCTAGCAAGGTTTTCCAGTGTCGTCGAATTTCTGGAAGCGACTATAGGAGAGCTTGGGAATACAATTACGAATGAGTACGGTGTACCATCCTCAGACTGATGGCCAAAGAAAGATAACGATTCAGATGCTAAAGGACATGTTGAGAGCCTGTGTTATGGACTTCAAAGGAAGCTGGGATGATCATTTACCGTTGGTGGAGTTCACCTACAACAATAGTTAACATACAAGTATTGGCATGCCGCCTTACAAAGCATTGTACGGAAGAAAATATAGGACTCCATTGTGCTGGGATGAGGTTGGTGAACAACAACTGTTGGGACCATAATTGGTGTAACAAACTACTAAGATCGTAAAGGTAATCAGAACGAGATTGGTTGCTGCTCAAGACAGAAAAAAGAAGTATGCCGATCATCATCGACAGGATCGAGAATTTACAGTAGGAAGCTTCGTTTTCCTGAAAGTATCTCCCTGGAAAGGAAAGATTTGATTTGGCGAGAAACGGAAACTAAGTCCCCGATTCATTGGACCTTTCGATATACTACGAAGGGTGGGCGAAGTGGCTTACGAGGTTGTGCTACCTCCGGAGCTAGACAATATACACAACGTTTTCCACATTTCTGTATTGCGACCGTACAAACACGATTACAAACACGTGGTAGAATACGAGCCTTTACAGTTTGATAAGGACTTAACTTATGAGGAGGTTCCTGTTCAAATAGTTGATAGAAAAGAACAAGTACTTAGAAATAAAGTGATACCTTCTGTTAAGGTAATCTGGAGGAACCACAGTGCTGAAGAAACTACGTGAGAACTCGAAGATGTAATGATGAAAACTTATCCCTAATTATTTGTTTAATTATTTGTGTAATTCCTTGTATGTCGATTCTGGGGACATAATCTTTTTAAGGAGAGAAGAATGTAATGGATGAAAATTTTTGTGTTGTGATTTTTTGTGTTATGATTCTGGGGACAGAATCCTTTTAAGGAGGGAAGATTGTAACGAATGAAAATTTTATATATAAATTTTAATAATTATTGAATTAAATAAATATTTTAATTGATTTATTTATTGAGTTAAATAAATAATGTATGTGATTGTTATAGAGTAATTTAATTAAGTGCAATATATTAATTAAATGAATATTTAATATTTAATTTAATTGATGTGTAATGATTTTATGGTATAGTTCTAATTTAATTGAGATAATTAAATTAGATGAATTGTATGTGGTAATTGTTACATGAGATTATGTGACACCCCCAAATCCGGGTACTTCGTTTTCACATGATTTGGTGTTCACTTTCTAACTATAACAAACATCTACCCAAATATCTCAAAATAAATTACAACCTTTATTCAAAATAATAAAATCTCCCTTAAAACAAGGGTTACAACCTTCTCAAAAAAATAAATCCAGGGTTACTCTAACCTTGACATAAACAATAAAGTGCGGAATAAAAACATGACATAAAAGTCTTATTACAATTATTTCAAAATAATTAAACAAGTCTTCACTTGTTCATCTTTCCCTTGCCTTTACTCGTAGACGGGGCATTAACGTTATCAACCTTAACTGCAATTGTTACTTAATGCAAGAGTGAGCAAACAACAGCTCACTGGAGTTTAACAATAATATAGACATGAAAGGATATCTTTAAAAGAATATGAATAATATGATTCGCTTCAATAATAAAGAATTGAATAATAGTTCTTTCATCGCAATTACAATTCGAATATAGAATTTATCTGAGGGTCATAAGACCTTTGAACTCTTGTCCTAGGTTATAAATATTTTTATTTAAACCTTTAACAGTCAATAAGACTATGGGCCTTAACTCGTACTTAGGAGGATCAGCCCTTCGTACAATGTATTGTGCACAAACATCTTAACGCTATGCGTAATAATCTCCCCTAATAATTAGGGTTGTTCAACTCAGTAATTTGAATTCAAGTCCGCACCAAAGAAAGTTTGGTTTGGATAAACTTACGAGGGTAATTTAGAATTCACGTTCATCAACTAAGGATTAGTTGAATCGACTTTCAATAATTCATAAATAAAAGAATTATGAATTAACATATGCTTTAGAAGTAAACTTAAAGCATTTAAAATAATAAACTGGATCTTACTTGAACAATAAGTTAAGATCATTTCAATTAAATAAATAATTGTCCAATACAGAAATGGAAAGTACATTCTCAACAATGAATATATGAACTAAAAGAAATTGTATAGAATTAACAAGTTTAGGGTTAGAAGACTTGCCTCAAGCGCAAGCTACTTAACACAATTCACGTACTTTAATACTTTCTATACACATTCAATTATAATAATCTAAATCAGTTAACACATAACTAATTCACATAAGTGGTTAACCCTCATGGTTAACTCACTCTAATTAAATAAATAATCAACTATCACATAGTTAATTACATCACACACATACTCACATAATTAAATTAATTATGTATTTAGATAAATTATAATTAAACAATTATAATTTAACACTTAATCTAATTATAATTACTCAATTATAATTACCTCTTAAATTATCACCAATTCATAATTAATAGTTAATTAAACTATATCATGCATTATAATTACACAAATTATAATTAATCATGCAATTATAAACTTAAAATCCATAACTAAATATGCATTTATTAAATTATAATTACTTAAATTATAATTTAAATTAACTATTAATTGATTAAAATAAATCATCTTTTACACATTATAATTTAACAAAAATTATAATTTAAACCTTACTCTTAATTATAATTATACAAATTATAATTACATATCACATTAACCAATTCACAATTAAACAATAATTCAAATAATACTTTAAGGTTTTCAAAACCTCTTTTCTTTTACAATTATCAAATTGTCAAATTCATGTTATCAACATGCTATTGCAACTTAAATACATGATCATTATTTTAGCAACAATGTTGTGACAAACGAGAGTTTTGCAAATTTGTTTGAATATTTATTGAAATAAATAAATATTTTGGTTATGAGAATGTAATGGGACGAAATTATTAATCGAACCGTGATTCTGAGGACAGAATCCTTTTAAGGGGGGAAAGATGTGACGAACGAGAATTTTGTAAAGATATTTGAATATTTATTGAAATAAATAAATATTTTTAATTATTTAATTACTGAGTTAAATAATTAATTCATGAATTTGTGGTAGATTAATTTAATTATATGTGTTACATTAATTAAATTAATGTGTAATAATTTAATAATTCAAAGAATATATTTAATTGAGTTTATTTGATTAAATAAATTAATTAAATAAGCATAATGTACTTTAATTAATTTAGTAGTTAATTAAAGAATTATGACATAATTAATAAATAAAAATATTAATTATGTGACAATGTAAATTAATGTAAAGTTATTATTATTTTATTTAATTGATTTAAATAAAATTAATTAGTTAATTAGTAGTGTGACTATTAACTATATTATAAGAGTTTATTAAAATAAAGGGAATGAAAGAAAATAAGAAAGCAAACGAGGCCTTAATAAGAGTTAATTTGCAACGGATATAATTTATAGGTATAATACCCATATCATATCGACATTTGCTATTATTATTTGGGTCAGAAAGTCAGAGAAAGTTTGTGAAGTCAGAGAGGAAAAAAAAGAAGAAGAAGAAGAGATTGAGAAAGGAAAAATTGAGAAATCAATTGTGTTTCTTTGATTTATCTTCACTACTAAGGGTAATCCCTTCTTTTCAAGTTTTCGAAATTGATATTTCTTCATTACGTGTTTTAAAGTTTTCTGTGAAAATTGGGTTTCCCAATTGGGTTACGATATGGCTTTATCTATATGGGTATGGAATCATAACGTATTTTTCTAACATATAATCATGTTTTAAAGGATCAATTTTATTTAATTTGAAAATTACAGAGTTTTTATACGTCTTTGTAAAAACTCTCTGTTAAGAATCATTTTGAAAAATTAAAGTATGAGGTTATCATATATGTGACCGTAGATGTTAGTATTATGTGTTAGATCATGTATCCATGATTTACACTGATCACACCAAGAAATTTTGTTAATAAATAGGTTTTATGAAATTACAGAGTATTGAATATGGGTAAATAACCCATATGGGTTAAATTAATGATTGATTCATATAATTGTATTAAAATTGACGTATGAATATGATTGTATATGTTTAAACAAAGAGAATGGAATTAAAATGAACGGATTCGGTGTAGTAACGAATCCGTAATGATAGATTATATATTTTTCATAAAAAACTTTACAAGTTATGAAGAACAGTGAATTTGATGATTTTAAATCGTATAATTTTATGTGTTAAAATGTTAAGAATGTGTTAGGAGTGTTATATAATGTTCCTATGAAGTTTATACTTCATGGGTAACACTACAAATCATTATATTGGTGTAAAATTGGAGAAAATTGCCAAATTCTGTGTTCGTTCGCGAAGTTCAGATTCTGAGATTCCGTAGCCGCGCGGCCGAGCCAGGTGCAAGGCTAAACGGCGCGCGGCCGCGCACGTCTGAAATTTTCGAAAAAAAAAATTTGTTAAGTGTTGAAATTTGAGAAAAATATTTTTAATCTAATGAACATGAAAACATGTTGTAAATTTGATAGGATGTTGATATGAGTTTAATAAATTATGTTACGTGATTAATTAATGAATTAATTATGTGACTTAAATTATTATTTATAAACTTTAAATAATGTGATATAAATATGAAGACATTATTTTAAGTTTAATAAACATGAAGACATGTTATGTATATAATAAGTTGTTAATAAAAGTTAATAACTTAAGTTATGTGATTAATTAACAAGTTAATTAATCAACGTGAACCATTATTTGAAAAACCAAATAATGAGTTCAAAGAACACTAATTTTAAATCAATAATCATATCGAACCTGTGATTAATTGATATTGTAAATGTGTGATAGGTAAGAGTAATTAAAGAAGTGAGAAATAATTGTAGCTTGTGCACGAGGCAAGTTTTTTATCCCTAACTTATTATTATTGTTGGGCAAGTTTCCTAAACTAAACTCTTTAAATTAAGCAATTGCTGTGCTTAATTACTATTGTTGAGCAAATTCTTACTCTTGAATATCCAAGTTTAGAATTTTACATGAGATGCCATGATTCTTTTAAAAGTATCATTTAAGTGTACAATACTTATTCGATTGTATACCTTGAGAAGTTAATATTCAATTTGAATATCATTTATTGACTTATCCAAACCAACTTTATTTGGTGCGAATTCTGATGTCAAACTGAGATGAACAACCCTAATATAGGGGATTAATGAAGATGCTTTAAGCGTTAAGATAGTGTGCACAGTATCAGTACGAAGGGCTGATCTCCCTAAGTACGAGAAGTAAAGTCTATAGTCTTATAACTGTTAAAGGTTGGAAAGGTTAATATACTTGACAACCTAAGACTCGGTTCAAGGTCTTAATGACCCTCAGAAGTAATTTGACTCTTGATTAATATTCTTGATTCAAATGTTGAGCTTTTTGTTATTCAGAATTCTTTTATTTGCCTATTATTATTCTGTCATGTTTTTATACTTGCGGGCATTCGTGCTCGCTCTTGCATAATAACATCGTAGATAAGAATGAACAGTCTAGTGAGCCTTCTAGTAGCAAGGGAAAAGGAAACTCTAACAAGTGTTGAAGACTTGTGTTGTCATGAATAATGTTAAAGTTCAAGACTTATGTGTGATGATTTAAGACTTATTTATTTACGTTTCCGCAACAGAGATTTAAGGTTAAGTATAACCTGGGATTTATGATGTATTATTATTTTAGATGATGTAAGATGATGATTTATTTATCTAATAAATGAATTTCATTATTTATGGATAGATAGTTGTATGATATTGGAACAGTGAACACCAAATCCTGTGAAAATTAAGATACCGGATTTGGGGGTGTCACAAATGTAACTTAGGCATAAAAATAAACTGCACACTTGAATAAAACTCATTACCTCTGCACAGGAGACGGCGCAACTGCGCAGCCAGCAGCCTTGGTACTGGCGCAGCTGCGCAGGGGTCGAATCTGGGAAAGGCAAGCGGCGCAGCTATGCTACTTTTGGCTGTACTACCGGCGTAGCTGCGCAGGAGCACAGACAGAGGCAGACAACCACGATACTCTGCTTCATCAATTAACCCAAACAAGCCAACAAACGACAATTCACAGTAACTTAAACATTGTAAATCATACCTATGCAATAATACATGTATATAACATGTTTCTAAAACACAAAAGTCATCTAACCACAAGAATCAAGAGCTTTAGAAATCAGATTTGGCTATTTTCACAAAACTCATATTTTTCATAAAATAATCTACTGTAATAAAATTTCTCAAGCAATTCAACTTTATATACATGCATTATATACAAAATTGAAGATAACATCAAACAATTTCCTAATAAGCATTTTAGCATATACTAATTCATCAATTTTACTCTAAAACAAATACATGAAATTCCATATGAACTCATACTATTCATTTAAAACATGTTTCTGACAACTTTGATTTCTAAAAATCCTTGTGTATGGCATACAACTCATATATAAACCATTATAAACAAAATTTATATATGTACATCATACATGTATAACTTTCATGCTAAATCATATACATAGAGAGTTCATACCCATGGATATCATAAGGAAAATATATAAAATATTTAAGGGAAATGAAACATACCCTTATTGCTTAGATGTTTGAAGAAGAATATAGTAATTTCCTTACGTTCTTCCTTTCTTTTCTTCTCTTCTTCTCAAATTCTTCTCTGCTCTTCTTCCTCTCTGCTCTCTTTTCTTAGCTTTAGACTAACTTAGGATTATAAAACTAACGTACTAAGTGTATATACAATATACATATAATAGAATATGTAACTCCCATATAATAATTATATACACTAATTACTACTAATTACGTAAGTTACAAAAGTTGAATTTAAATAGCCATAAGGTCATGTTTGGGTAAAACCATTAATTTTAAAAATAGATTATTTGCTAAGGCCTTGTTTGGAAAATAAATTTAAAAACAAATGCAAGGCCTTGTTTATTTAAAATTATTTAAAATCCTTTTTCTTTTATTTTAACAAATCATTTTAACACATACTTTAATGTTGTATTTTAATCAATTAATTATTAAACAACTAATTTAATCAATTAAAATCTAACATCAATTAATCACATAAAATTGCCACATAATTATAATCACTCGCTAATTATAATTCATGTAACACTTCATCACATAATTCATCTACTTCAATTATCTCAATTAAATTAGAACTATAATATAGAATTAATATACATTAATTAAATAAATATTAAACATTCATTTAATTAATATATAACACTTAATTAAATCACTCTATAAATCACATAATTTATTTATTTAACTCAATAAATAAATCACATAAAATATTTATTTAACTCATTAAATATTTAAAATTATTATATAAAATCACAATCGTTACAATCTTCCCTCCTTAAAAGGATTCTGTCCCCAGAATCACACATAAAAAAAAAAATTCTCACCTATTACATTCTTCCTTCCTTAAAAGGATTCTGTCCCCAGAATCAGTATATAAGGGGTTACACAAAACTAATCAAATAAATGCGGATAAGATTTCATCATAACATCTTCGAGTTCCCATGTAGCTTCTTCATCACTGTGGTTCCTCCAGATTATCTTAACAGAAGGTATCACTTTATTCCTAAGTACTTTTTCCTTTCTATCAACTATTTGAACAGGCACTTCTTCATATGTTAAGTCCTTATCAAATTGTAAAGGTTCATATTCTATTACATGTTTATAATCATGCTTGTAAGGTCTTAACACAGAAATATGGAAGACATTATGTATATTCTCGAGCTCCGGAGGTAATGCAATCTCGTAAGCTACCTCGCCAACTTTTCGCAACACCTCAAAAGGTCCAATAAATCTGGGACTCAGCTTTCCCTTCTTACCAAATAGAATCTTCCCCTTCCAGGGAGATACTTTCAGGAACACGAAACTTCTTGGTAAAAATTCTCGGTTTTGTCGATGAAGATCGGCATACTTCTTCTGTCTGTCTTGAGCAGCAACTAATCTCGTTTTGATCAGCTTCACTATTTCGGCATTTTGTTGTACCAACTCTAGTCCCAACAATTGACGTTCATCGACTTCATCCCAGCACAAAGGAGTTTTGCATTTTCTACCGTATAACGCTTCGTAGGGCGGCATGCAAATACTCGCATGATGACTATTGTTGTAGGAAAACTCCACCAATGGTAGATGATCCTCCCAGCTTTCTTTGAAGTCCATCACACTAGCTCTCAGCATATCCTCAAGCGTCTGAATCGTTCTCTCGCTCTGTCCGTCAATCTGAGGATGATACGCTGTACTCATTCGCAATTGCGTTCCCAGACATTCTTGCAATCGCTTCCAGAAATTAGGCGTAAAACGTGGATCTCTGTCGGACACAATTATCACCGGAATACCGTGTCTAGAAATAATTTCCTGCACGTATAGCTTCGCTAGATTATCCAGGTTATACTTAACCCTGATTGGTAGAAAGTGGGCTGACTTTGTCACTCGATCCACTGTAACCCATATCGCATCAAATCCCTTCTGAGTCGTTGGAAGACCTACCACAAAATCCATCGTGATGTGCTCCCACTTCCACTCTGGAATCTCTAACGGTTGTAGCAAACCACTCGGTCTCTGGTGTTCTACTTTAACTTTTTGGCACGTAAAGCATTTCGCAACACATTCAGCCACATCCCTCTTCATATTCGGTCACCAGAAATGATGCCTAAGATCCTGGTACATCTTCGTACTCCCGGGATGAATAGAATATCTAGAACTATGAGCTTCGCTCAGAATCTCCTCTTTGACCTTAGGTACTGGCGGTACCCAGATTCTACCTTCAAACCGTAGCAGACCTTCATTATCAATCTTGAACTTGAACTCTTCACCATCGGTTATCCTCCTCCAAATCTTCTTACATTCTTCATCGTGAAGTTGTGCTTCTTTCACTTTGTCTACTAGAGTAGAACCAGTGGTTACTTGAAACAACATCTCATCCGATTCCTTCGGAAGCTTCACCTCCAACTCCAATCTAGCCATCTGTTCTATTAACCGATCCTGATCAGTTAACACGTTCAGCTTCTCCCGACCTTTCCTGCTCAAAGCGTCGGCGACAACTTTAGCTTTACCTGGATGGTAAAGTATCTCATAATCGTAGTCTTTAATCAGTTCCAACCATCTTCTTTGGCGCATGTTCAAATACTTCTGGGTAAATATATACTTCAGACTCTTGTGATATGTGTATATTTCACACTTTTCTCCATATAAGTAGTGCCTCCAAATCTTTAGGGCAAACACTACTGCCGCCAATTCTAGATCATGGGTCGGATACCCCTTCTCATAATCCTTTAGCTGACGTGACACATAGGCAATGACTTTGTCGCTCTGCATCAACACACAGCCTAATCTTTTATGTGAGGCATCGCTATATACTACGAAATTCCCCGAACTATCCGGTAAAGACAATACAGGCGCAATACTCAGCCTCTTCTTCAGCTATTGAAAACTTTCCTCACATTTCTCCGTCCAAACAAATTTAACCGTTTTACGAGTCAAATTCGTCAATGAAGTTGCTATTCTAGAAAAGTCTTGGATAAATCTACGGTAATAACCTGCCAATCCTAAGAAACTCCTCACTTCAGACGGCGTCTTCGGCTGATCCCAATTCATAACAGCTTCAACCTTCGACGGATCCACTGAAATACCATCTTTGTCGATCACGTGGCCAAGAAATTGCTCATGTTCCAACCAGAATTCGCATTTCGAGAATTTAACGTAAAGCTTCTCTCGTCTCAGGGCTTCTAAGGTTAGTCGTAAGTGTTCAGCATGTTCCTCCTAGGTCTTGGAATAAACCAGGATGTCATCTATGAACACTACCATGAACTTGTCCAGAAATGGCTTGAACACCCTGTTCATTAAGTCCAATAATGCAGATGGGGCATTCGTGAGACCAAATGACATCACAAAGAACTCGTAATGACCATATCGAGTCCTAAAAGTTGTTTTAGGTATATCTTCCTTCCTCACCTTCAATTGATGATACTCGCTTCTCAAATTAATTTTCGAGAAGTACTTCGCACCCTTCAGTTGATCAAACAAGTCATCGATCCTAGGTAAAGGATACCTATTCTTGATCGTAACTTTATTCAACTCCCTATAATCAATGCAAAGACGCATCGATCCATCCTTCTTCTTCACGAATAAAACAGGCGCTCCCCATGGAAAAATGCTAGGTTAAATATACTTCTTGTCCAGTAATTCTTGTAGTTGAACCATCAGTTCCTTCATCTCAACTGGAGCCATTCTGTACGGAGCCTTCGAAATCGGAGCAGTTTCTGGCACTAGATCGACCACGAACTCTATCTCCTTATCTGGCGGAAGTCCGGACAAATCACTCAGAAAAACGTCCACAAACTCCTTAACTACCGATATCACCTCCACCTTCGGGCTTTTCTTACGCGTATCTACAATGTAGGCTAGATATCCTACACATCCTTGCGTCAGAAGTTTCTTGGCTTGCATAACCGTCAGACAACTCGCTTGTCTAGGCGATTTGCTACCATAGAACACTAACTTCGACGGAGTCGTAAGGTTTACCGACTTCTTCTGACAGTCGATTATCGCCCCATGGTTGAACAACCAGTCCATACCCAGTATGACATTGAATTCCCCAAGTTTTATCGGATTCAAATCTACTCTCAGCTCCTGACCCTTAATGTCCAGTCTACAGTTCTTATAAACACACCTAACAGGAATAACTTCCCTATTCGCAATCTCTATGTTCAAGGGGTAAACTAACTCTTCTACAGGTAAGTCTGGGGTTTTAGCAAAATCATCAGATATGAATGAACAAGTAGCACCCGAATTAAATAATACATATGCATTTATACTATTGACCGGAATAATACCTGACACCATGTCTTTTGATTGCACAGCATCCTGCACCGTCATATTAAACGTCCGTACAGTGGGTCGAACAATTTGCAATGGTGCAGCGATAGTAACGGTACTGCTGCTTCCATTCCCTCCGCTCCCTGTTGACCCTTCCGTTAACTTCTTAGGGCAGTTGCGAACCATGTGATCCTTGGATCCACATGTAAAGCAAGCTCCCTTCTTCGGGTTTGGGCAATTAGGTGCAATGTGGCCTTCCTGACCACAGTTGAAGCACACCCGCTTCCCCTTCATGAATACACCAGTGTGATTCTTACCGCATGTAGCATGTGACACCCCCAAATCCGGTATCTTAATTTTCACAGGATTTGGTGTTCACTGTTCCAATATCATACAACTATCTACCCATAAATAATGAAATTCATTTATTAGATAAATAAATCATCATCTGAAATAATAATACATCATAAATACCAGGTTATACTTAACCTTAAATCTCTGTTGCAGAAACATAAATAAATAAGTCTTAAATCATCACACATAAGTCTTGAACTTTAACATTATTCATGACAACACAAGTCTTCATCACTTGTTAGATTTTCCTTTTTCCTTGCTACTAGAAGGCTCACCAGACTGTTCATTCTTATCTGCGATGTTATTATGCAAGAGTGAGCATGAATGCCCGCAAGTATAAAAACATGACAGAATAATAATAGGCAAATAAAAGAATTCTGAATAACAAAAAGCTCAACATTTGAATCAAGAATATTAATCAATAGTCAAATTACTTCAGAGGGTCATTAAGACCTTGAACCGAGTCTTAGGTTGTCAAGTATATTAACCTTTCCAACCTTTAACAGTTATAAGACTATAGACTTTACTTCTCGTACTTAGGGAGATCAGCCCTTCGTACTGATACTGTCCACACTATCTTAACGCTTAAAGCATCTTCATTAATCCCCTATATTAGGGTTGTTCATCTCAATTTGACATCAGAATCCGCACCAAATAAAGTTGGTTTGGATAAGTCAATAAATGATATTCAAATTGAATATTAACTTCTCAAGGTATACAATCGACTAAGTATTGTACACTTAAATGATACTTTTAAAAGAATCATGGCATCTCATGTAAAATTCTAAACTTGGATATTCAAGAGTAAGAATTTGCTCAGCAATAGTAATAAAGCATAGCAATTGCTTAATTTAAAGAGTTTAGTTTAGGAAACTTGCCCAACAATAATAATAAGTTAGGGATAGAAAATTTGCCTCGTGCACAAGCTACAATTATTTCTCACTTCTTTAATTACTCTTACCTATCACACATTTACAATATCAATTAATCATAGGTTCGATATGATTATTAATTTAAAATTAGTGTTCTTTGAACTCATTATTAGGTTTTTCAAATAATGGTTCACGTTGATTAATTAACTTGTTAATTAATCACATAACTTAAGTTATTAACTTGTATTAACAACTTATTACATACATAACATGTCTTCATGTTTATTAAACTTAAAATAATGTCTTCATATTTATATCACATTATTTAAAGTTTATAAATAATAATTTAAGTCACATAATTAATTCATTAATTAATCACGTAACATAATTTATTAAACTCATATCAATATCCTATCAAATTTACAACATGTTTTCATGTTCATTAGATTAAAAATATTTTTCTCAAATTTCAACACTTAACAATTTATTTTTTTTCAAAAATTTCAGACGGGCGCGACCGCGCGCCGATTAGCCTTGCACCCGGCGCAGCCGCGGAATCTCAGAATCTAAACTTCGCGAACGAACACAGAATTTGGCCATTTTCTCCAATTTTACACCAATATAATGATTTGTAGTGTTACCCATGAAATATAAACTTCATAGGAACATTATATAACACTTCTAACACATTTTTAACATTTTAACACATAAAATTATACGAATTAAAATCATCAAATTCACTGTTCTTCATAACTTGTAAAGTTTTTTATGAAAAATATATAATCTATCATTACGGATTCGTTACTACACCGAATCCGTTCATTTTAATTCCATTCTCTTTGTTTAAACATATACAATCATATTCATACGTCAATTTTAATACAATTATATGAATCAATCATTAATTTAACCCATATGGGTTATTTACCCATATTCAATACTCTGTAATTTCATAAAACCTATTTATTAACAAAATTACTTGGTGTGATCAGTGTAAATCATGGATACATGATCTAACACATAATACTAACATCTACGGTCACATATATGATAACCTCATACTTTAATTTTCCAAAATGATTCTTAACAGAGAGTTTTTACAAAGACGTATAAAAACTCTGTAATTTTCTTCAAAACCCAATTAAGGCCAAATTAAATAAAATTGATCCTTTAAAACATGATTAGATGTTAGAAAAACACGTTATGATTCCATACCCATATAGATAAAGTCATATCGTAACCCAATTGGGAAACCCAATTTTCACAGAAAACTTTAAAACACGTAATGAAGAAATATCAATTTTGAAAACTTGAAAAGAAGGGATTACCCTTAGTAGTGAAGATAAATCAAAGAAACACAATTGATTTCTCAATTCTTCCTTTCTCAATCTCTCTCAATCTCTTCTTCTTCTTCTTTTTTTTCTCTCTGACTTCACAAACTTTCTCTGACTTTCTAACCCAAATAATAATAACAAATGTCGATATGATATGGGTATTATACCTATAAATTATATCCGTTGCAAATTAACTCCTATTAAGGCCTCATTTGCTTTCTTATTTTCTTCCTTTCCCTTTATTTTAATAAACTCTTATAATATAGTTAATAGTCACACTACTAATTAACTAATTAATTTTATTTAAATCAATTAAATAAAATAATAATAACTTTACATTAATTCACATTGTCACATAATTAATATTTCTATTTATTAATTATGTCAATTCATTAATTCTTTAATTAACTACTAAATTAATTAAAGTACATTATGCTTATTTAATTAATTCATTTAATCAAATAAACTCAATTAAATATATTCTTTGAATTATTAAATTACTACACATTAATTTAATTAATGTAACACATATAATTAAATTAATCTACCATAAATTCATGAATTAATTATTTAACTCAATAATTAAATCATTAAAAATATTTATTTATTTCAATAAATATTCAAATATCTTTACAAAATTCTCGTTCGTCACATCTTTCTCCCCTTAAAAGGATTCTGTCCTCAGAATCACGGTTCGATTAATAATTTTGTCTTTCACATAGCACATGCTTCGAACTTCCTCTTCTGCTGGCTTCCTTGCTGATTCCAAGCAGAGGTGTTGTCATTCCATTTCCTCTTCTGGTTCACAGCGCTGCTACCCCCAATCTTGGTTTCTACCTCATTCTTCTTCTTCTTATCTTGATTGAACTTCGTCACCGCTTCGCTTCCTCCTTGAGCAAGTATGGCCTTCTCTAGCACAGCCGCAAATGTGTTCAGCTGGAACATGGAAACCTTGCTGTAGAGCCAGGGCTTTAGTCCCCGCTCAAACCTTCTCGCCTTCCTAGCGTCAGTGCTGACCTGGTAAGTAGCGAACCTGGCCAGTTCGTTGAACTTAGCGACATACTCGGACACCGTCATCCTTCCCTGCTTAAGCTCTAGGAACTGGACCTCCATCTGGTCCTGGGAACTCACTAGGAAGTACATTTTGCAGAACATTTCCTTGAAACGTTCCCACATTATGACTCCTTCTCCCTCCCGGGTCTTATTAGCCTGCCACCAGAAGCTAGTATCCGACTTCAACATGAAAATCACGAAAGCTGTCTTCTGGTCTTCACCTACTCGGGCTACGTCAAATACCTTCTCCATTTCCATAACCCACGTCTGAGCCTCGATAGGATTGGTCGATCCTTTGAATTCAGGCGGTCCTACTGCCTTGAATTCCTTGAACGTAGTACCCTGCACTTGCGGCTGATTCGCAAGAGTCCTGTCAACAGGTTCACCAACTGCTAAACCGAGTTGGGATTCGTCCCATAGTTATTGTTGTTGTTCATCGAACCCTCGAGGTTTTGACATGTTATTCTTCTTCTAGGAGGCATTTTCTGTTAAGAAAATATTATTATTAGACCCTTTATTCAATTTTTAAATATTCAAGTTCATCCTTAAACGTTCGAATAACTTAGTTCACATAGAACACATAGCACATCAATAAACTTCTTTTATTCATTAGTCGTAGTTTAAAAACATCAATTAGATAGCATTTCTGCCATTTACATCATCCTTTCTGAACTGAAAAAGTTGAAGGATTACATTATTAACTTATCCCATTCTTATCTCAAATTATGGGATTTACTTTATTTACTACAAAAAGCAACACATAAACAAAAGCTCTACTACTACTGCTACTGCTACTGCTATTACTGCTACTGCTACTGCCACTGCCTAGGCATATTAATACGTCGCACAGCCTCTCTGCGTTCCTCTTTCATTTCCCAAAACGCCGTTCTTCGGTCCACCACATACCACGGTAAACCCTGGAACTGAGCTGGGTAGTAGAAAACACGGTCCTGAGCTCTCTCTATCGCTGTATGAAAAGCATACTCTATTTCCCTCAGCTTGGCCCTCTTGGCTTCAGCTTCACCTTCAGCTCGATCGGCTCGTTGATTAGCTCTCAAGCTTGACTCTTTAGCTCTGGCACGCTTCCTCGACTCCTCCTGGATATCTTGCTTCAACTTTGCCAATTCAAATCGAGCAGCATCTCTATCAACCTCCATATGTATCAGGTTCCACTGTGCATTTCCTAGGTCAGTTGCCATTTCCTCGATCGTCTCGTCTCACTACTGAATGGTTTCTTCGAGCTCTCCGACTCGACCATGAAGCTCCACGTTACTGTCGTAGACTGCCTCGTACATCTCAGCACTAGTAGAGTGAGGTGGGAATTCCTCTTCTGGATCCTCTTCCTCCTCCTCCTCCTCTTCAGACTCGTTCTCGTCCTCTTCTTCTGGAATAGGTGTCAGCTCACGCTCCCGACCAGCTACAGTGATCACTGAAGATGGCTCTCTCCTAACCAGCTGCTCCCAAACAATATGTATGTCACGGGGCTCCTCCTCTCTAGGCATCTGAGGTACATCCTCTCTAGCCTGACTAGGTTCTCCAACGTTCGACATCCTGACAAAGAATTTTAAAGTTCATTATTACGTGATAACGAATCGACACTCTTTGAATACTAAAACGTAAACACATAGGCACATAAGGTAGTTTATTATCTTTACCTACCTATCTTTTCGATCTTACCTATAAGGCTACTACCTAAGATTTTTCCCCACCTAAGGTTTCATAACCTACAGCTTTGATACCAACCTGTGACACCCCCAAATTCGGGTACTTCATTTCCACATGATTTGGTGTTCACTTTCTAACTATAAAAAACATCTACCCAAATATCTCAAAATAAATTACAACCATTATTCAAAATAATAAAATCTCCCTTAAAACAAGGGTTACAACCTTCTCAAAAAAATCAATCCCAGGTTTACTCTAACCTTGACATAAACAATAAAGTGCGGAATAAAAACATGACATAAAAGTTTTATTACAATCATTTCAAAATAATTAAACAAATCTTCACTTGTTCATCTTTCTCCCTTGCCTTTACTCGTAGACCGGGCATCAACGTTATCAACCTTAACTGCAATTGTTATTTAATGCAAGAGTGAGCAAACAACAGCTCACTGGAGTTTAACAATAATATAGACATGAAAGGATATCTTTAAAAGAATCTGAATAATATGATTCGCTTCAATAATAAATAATTGAATAATAGTTCTTTCATCGCAATTACAATTCGAATATAGAATTTATTTGAGGGTCATAAGACCTTTGAACTCTTGTCCTAGGTTATAAATATTTCTATTTAAACCATTAACAGTCAATAAGACTATGGACCTTAACTCGTACTTAGGGGGATCAGCCCTTCATACCATGTATTGTGCACAAACATCTTAACGCTATGTGTAATAATCTTCCCTAATCATTAAATTAGAATGTTAAGATTTAATTAATTAAAGTGTAACATTGAAAGTATATGTTAAAAGATTTATTAAGTAAATTAAAAGGGTTTTTAAATTAGTTTTACCAAACAAGGCCCTTGCACCTATTTTATTCTGGTTTTACCAAACATTGCCTTAACTATTTAAAAGCTATTTTTTAAATAATCTGTTTTGCCAAACAAGCCTTATGGCTTTTAAAATTTAAAATAAATTGTAACTGTTATATGTATTAAGTAGGGTAATTAAGAATTTACAGTTATGTATATTATATATGAATTATATGTATAATATATGTCAGTTATATTATATGTATTATACGTTATTAAAAACAAAGAGTTAGAGCAAAAGAGAAAACAAAGAAAATTATACAGAGAGAAGAGAGAAGAAGAAGAAGAAGAAGAAGAAGAAGAAGAAGAAAAGAAAGAGGGAGAAGAAAGCTTGAGAATTCTAGAACAAAGCACCATCATCTTCTTCTTCCTAACACAAAAAGGGTATAATCTAAACTTTGTAAATTTTTTGAATTTTGTTTATATATTCTTTAAGTTAGTTCTCTGTATATGAGAGTTTAGTATGAAATTGATGAAAGCATGCATTTTATTTGCAATTTATATTATAACATGCTTATATGTGATTAGTATAATGATTTAAGTAATCTAATTCATGTAAATATGATGAACATGAAGAAATCATGTTCATCAAAAATTACAGTGAATTGGTTTTGATGAAAGGCTCTTTTAAAATCAAAATTTATGTTTGATTGTAAGTTATTGTATAAATTACTTATATATTATGTTAATATGTTAAGAAACAAAATCAATATGCTTTGATTTGTGTGAATTGGATTAAAAACCAACTCACAGTGTTCAATTTCTTCATGAACGCTTAAAAATAATGTTTTCTTCAAAATCATGAAATTAAGTGTTTTGATTATGTGTTATGGTGTTTATGTATGTTAAAAACATGTTAGAAGTTTATGATTTTATTTTTATAAAGTTTCATATGCATTGTGTTAGTTAAAAATGGACTTTGGTGCGAAGAAATAAGCTAAATTGGTTTTTTCTCTGCACAGTTCGCGAGCCAGGAATCCCACCAGCAGCGGGACCCGCCCCAGAGGGTCTTTTGGCCTAGAAACACCCGCCCCAGCGGGTGTGGGTGCTGTCCGGAGATTTTATTTTGGTTCCGAGTAGTTTTTATGCATTAAATGATTAGCTAACTTAATGTGATGACATGTTAAGTGTATTAAACATTAAGATAACATATTTTTGACATGTTTAAGATAATTTGAAATATCATATTAATATGTTATGTGTGTACCTAGATATTGTTATCATAGGGTATGATTTTGATAGTTTAAAGTGTTATAGACGTGTGATATGCATGTTGTGAGTTTAGACTCACGTACGTGGTTAGTTAGCAAGTTAAGTTGCAAACCACGTTGTTAAGTTGAACTTAAGTAAGAAGTTCAACGATTAAACGTAGTGGTTATGAAATTAATTGGTATTATAAACGTAGTGTAATATGTAGGATAATTGTAGAAGTGATTGTAAATTGTAGCTTGTTCTTGAGGCAAGTTTTCTAAACTCAAACTTTACTTGAGCAAGTTCTCTATCCCTAAACTTGTGATTTATATGCAAGTGTTTTAAATTCAAATCTTAATTGTATTTGAGCCTGTCCTTTTATTTCTACAATGGACAAGTAATTATTTAAAGTTCACGATTTAATTAAAGTGACCATGACTTAATTGTTCAAGTAAGGTCTATTTCATCTTTCGAATGCTTTTAATTTAATTCTAAAGCATAAGTTAATTCATAATTCTTTATTGCTGAATTATTCAAGATTATTGTAAGTCGATTCAACTACTCCTTAGTTGATGATAGTTGAACTCTAAATTTCCCTTGAAGCTTATCCAAACCAAACTTTCTTTGGTGCGGACTTGTTATTAAAATACTGAGATGAACAACCCTATTTAATAGGGGATTACCATGCGAAAACGTTAAGATGTTTGTGCACAATACATGGTACGAAGGACTGATCCCCCTAAGTACGAGTTAAGAGTCCATATAGTCTAATGACTGTTACAGATTTTAAATAGAAATGTTTATAACTTAGGACATAGTTCAAGGTCTTATGACCCTCAGACGATTTCTATATTGGAATTCTAAATGTTGATGAAAGAATTATTATTCAATTCTTTATTATTGATGAAAGAAAAGTTATTCAAATCTTTTGAAGTTATTCAGATTATGTCATCACTATTATTGTTATTATTTCAAGTGAGCTTTTGTTTGCTCACTCTTGCAATTAATAACCATTGCAGCTAAAGTCCAGAATGCTGACGCCCCGTCAACTAGTAAGGACAAAAGCAAGATGAACAAGTGAAGACTTGTTTTGATTATGATGTGTAATAGAACTTTAATGTTTATGATGTTTATTTTCCGCATTAATTGTTTACGTTAAGGTTAGCAAATCCTGGGATGTTTTTAATTATGTTGTAATCCTTTTGATAAGGAAGATTTTATTTTTTATTCAAGGTTGTAATTTATTTTGCATTCCTTATTATGGGCAGTAGTTATGTTTTATTTAGATAGTGAGCACCAAATCCCGTAAAATTGAAGTACCCGGATTTATTCAAATCTTTTGAAGTTATTCAGATTATGTCATCACTATTATTGTTATTATTTCGAGTGAGCTTTTGTTTGCTCACTCTTGCAATTAATAACCATTGCAGCTAAAGTCGATAATATTGACGCCCCGTCAACTAGTAAGGGCAAGAGCAAGATGAACAAGTAAAGACTTGTTTTGATTATGATGTGTAATAGAACTTTAATGTTTATGATGTTTATTTTTTGCATTAATTGTTTACATTAAGGTTAGAAAACCTTGGGATGTTTTTAATTAAGTTGTAATCCTTTTGATAAGGAAGATTGTATTATTTATTCAAGGTTGTAATTTATTTTGCATTCCTTATTATTGGCAGTAGTTATGTTTTATTTAGATAGTGAGCACCAAATCCCGTGAAATTGAAGTACCCGAATTTATTCAAATCTTTTGAAGTTATTCAGATTATGTCATCACTATTATTGTTATTATTTCGAGTGAGCTTTTGTTTGCTCACTCTTGCAATTAATAACCATTGCAGCTAAAGTCGAGAATGTTGAGTCCCGTCAACTAGTAAGGGCAAGAGCAAGATGAACAAGTGAAGGCTTGTTTTGATTATAATGTGTAATAGAACTTTAATGTTTATGATATTTATTTTCTGCATTAATTGTTTACGTTAAGGTTAGAAAACCTTGGGGTGTTTTTAATTAAGTTTTAATTCTTTTGATAAGGAAGATTTTATTATTTTTTCAAGGTTATAATTTATTTTGTATTCCTTATTATGGGTAGTAGTTATGTTTTATTTAGATAGTGAGCACCAAATCCCGTGAAATTGAAGTACCCATATTTGGGGGTGTCACAATAACAATATAATAACATG
Organism: Panax stipuleanatus; assembly: GCA_020205555.1. Lineage (NCBI taxonomy): Eukaryota > Viridiplantae > Streptophyta > Magnoliopsida > Apiales > Araliaceae > Panax > Panax stipuleanatus. Next base: position 77,225,970 of record CM035119.1, on the reverse strand, counting down.
CGAATAAGTCAAAGAAGTCTGAATAACAGAAAGCTCGACTTTTGAATCAAGAATGGCTAACAAGAACCAAAAGTATGTTTGAGGGTCATAAGACCTTGAACTATGTCCCAGGTTGTTAAGTATTTCTACTTTAAACCTTTAACAGTCGTTAGACTATATGGACTCTACTACTCGTACTTAAGGGGATCAGCCCTTAGTACCATACTGTGCACAATATCTCAACGCTAAAGCATTAATAATCCCCTATAAAAGGGTTGTTCAACTCAGTTTGACATCAGAGTTCGCACCAAAGGAAGTTTGGTTTGGATAAGCTCAATAACAGTTCTCAAATTTAGAACGTTCATCAACTATGGACTAATCGAATCAATAAGGGTTCGCTAGTCTTACAAGGTTCAACAATAAACGATATTCAAATCGAATAATAATTCTCAAGAGTATACAATCGAATAAGTATTGTATAACTGAAATCATGCTTAAAGGAATTTTAATATCTCATATGAAATCTCAACTTGAATAAACAAGGATAAGAACTTGCATCATGATAGTATTTCAAAAATAGAAAACTTGCTCTATAAAAGTAAAGTTTGAGTTTAGAAACTTGCTTAACATAATAAGTTAGGGATAGAATACTTGCTCAATTTAAAGAGTATAGATAAGAAAACTTGCCTCGTGCACAAGCTACAGTTATAATTCACGTCCTTTAATTAATCCTACATATCAATCCATTCACAATACCAATTAAGTATAAGTTCGATATACTTATTGAATCGCGACATTGGTCTTTGAACACGTTATAAGACTTTACACATAACGGTTTCAATCACGTATTTAACTTACTAATTAATCACGTAATATAAGTTACTAAACTATTTTAATATCTCATTATATGCTTAACATATCCTCATGTTCATTATATTGGGTTAACTCATCATGTTATGGCTTAGAAATACACACAAGGCCAAAAAAATAATTTTTTCTCTCTGCACCACCCCCGCTGGGGCGGGCATAGTTGCTGCATAGGGCCTGCTGGGGCGGCTCTAGAGCTCGCTAGGGCGAGTGGCCTCAGCCGGTTGAGTGACAGTTCACGAAATTTTTTAGAAAAGTCCAAATAAATCCAAATTAAACTAATATAGTGATTCCCAAGAAGTATAAACTTCACATGAACATCAAATAATGGTTCTAACATGCTTTTAACACTTTAGACCACGTAATTACTCAAATCAAATCACATAAATTCACTGTTTTTGGTATTTTGAAAAGTTTCAAGAGAAATCGTGAAATTCAACGTTACGGATTAGTTAGAACTCCGAATCCGTTTGTTTGAATTTCGTTTTGTTCGTTTAAACATGTATGATCATAATCAACTATCAATTTAAGGTTTAATAAACACTTAAAGCATGAAAAATTGTACATAAGGCCATATACGTGTTCTTCATGCTCTATAACTTTTCAAATTCTAAATTAAACATAATTACATGAAATTGATTATTTTAAAACATGAATACGTGACATAAAACATGTTATTAACATATAATGACACATATATGATCATATCTTAAGTTAATCATCAAAATAGTTCTTCATAGAGAACTTGAAAACAATTTTTATGGAGAAAATATAAGAATGTGAATTAAAAGTTCGGGTTGAAGAGATTACCCCTTGCAATCTCTGTGAATATGATATGAACTTCCTTTTGATTTTCTAAACTTCTCTCTTAATTCAATTCTCAGATTCTCTCTAACTCTCTCTAACTTCTCTTATATATGATATATATAAATATAACTTAACTGATATAATATATAAGTTATATAATATATATACGTATATACATAACTGGTAGAGTTAATGGTCAGTTAATCCCATAATGGGTTATCTGCCCCAACTTCTCTTAGGGCCTTGTTTGGTTGACTCTTCATTTCTCCTTTCCATTTAATTTAATTAAAGTATTTAACATATAGTTTAATGTCACACTTAATTAATCAAATAATCTTATTTAAATTTAATTAAATAAAATATAATAAATTCACATTAAATCACATTATCACATAATTAAAATTCTCCTTTATTAATTATGTCAAATCATTAAATCTCTAATTAATTATTAAATTAATTAGAATAACATTATGCTTATTAAATAATTTATTTAATCGAAAAAACTCAATTAAATGCTTACTTTAAATAATAAAATTCTCCATATTAATTTAACCAATGTAACACATATAATTAAATTAATCTACCATAATTTTATCAATTAATTATTTAACTCAATAATTAAATCATTAAAAATATTTATTTAATTCAATAAATATTTAAATTAACTTACAAAATTCTCGTTCGTCACAAATGGCATACAAAGAAAGGGTGCATCTACTGAACTACGCATACACGACCTCCATTGAACGTCTACAAACTAAAGTCTGGACTTATCCGCAGGAGTTCGGTCAGTTTAGGAACTTTATTTCACGCGCTAGGGTAATTGCTATTACCGAGGACGAGCGTGTTAGCACCATAGCAGTCGGTCAGGACAGGGCCGATTGAGTCAGGATATGTGACACTATGTGATTTTGTGGAGCACCTCATGTACATATATGATGTAAAATTTGTAATTATGGTAGTATGACCTTATATCCCACTTTTGTATTAATATTGGGATATCCTTTTGGAAATCCTAACCTGATAATGGTTAATGATCGAAAAATGTAAACCTTTTGATAACAAGGTAGAGATGACATGTATATAGTAAATGAACATGTTATAGTATGTAATAGCCAGAGGAGCTATCAAAGATAGATATGTTTGAGGCATATGTAAAAGCATGTTTAATATATAATAATATTAAATATGTTTGCAATGAATGTTATTGCTTTACGTTATGTATGAACGCTTAAGCAATAAATGGTTTAATAATAATAAAATTTTATGAAACAAATAAAATGCCACCAAGGTTTAGAGGAGGAAAGGTACCTATGGTACGGAGAAATATTAATGAAGGGGCTAATAATGAGAATGAGATTAGAAATGAAGAAGCTAATATCGAGAACGAAAATAGAAATGAAGGTCAAGAGAATCCTATGCAACAATTTGCAAATTTTATGATGGGAGCTTTCCAAAATAGGAATTTTCCTCAACATAATGCGAATGTAACACCACCAGCTTTTCACCTGGCTAGCTTTAAAGACTTCAAAAGTGTAGGACCCCCGGAGTTTAGAGGGACTACTGAGCCTATTGAGGCTTAGTCCTGGATTAAAGAAATAGAGAAAGCCTTTGAGATAGCAAGGGTGAGTAAGGAGCATAAAACTTCATTTGCTGCCTATATGCTCAAAGGGGAAGCTGGTGGGAAGCAAACAAGACTAGAGCTGGTACAGGTGTGATTAGATGGTCAAAGTTTAAGAAAATTTTCTTTGAAAATTACTTTCCTCATGGGATGCAAAGTAGAATGGAAGTTCGATTTCTTGAACTCAAACAGGGTGATATAACAGTATCGAAATATGCAGCAAAGTTTAACGAGCTGGCACGATTCGCTCCACACCAAGTGGACACGGAGGAAAGAAAGGCGAGACGGTTTGAGTTAGGCTTGAAGCCTTGGATCTATAACAAGATGTCAGTATTAAAGATCAGAACTTTTTCCACCCTCCTCGAAAAGGCGATAATAGCAGAGGGTGGTAGCGAAGCTAGTGGTATGTATAACAAAGAAAAGAAGAATAAAGGTAAGTTCGAAGGATCAGTCAAAACTGAGGGTACTAGCAGTTGGAATAAGAAAAGAAAATGGAATAATTTTGGAAACACGGGTAATATTCAAAGTGGACAGCAAAAGAAGAAATTTAAAGCATGTAAGAAATGTGGAAAGAGTCATTCGAGTATCGGTCTAAAAGGAAAGACGATTTGTTACAAGTGTGGACAGGAGGGACACATCTCTCCTAACTGTCCAAATCCGAAGAAAAGTTCTGGGTGTTTTGTTTGTGGATCGATGGATCACTTTGCCAGAAATTATCCTAAGAAAGGAACATAGGGAGGAAGCAGCGACAAAGGAAATAGTAGCAGTAAAGCACTTACAATTGGTGCTGCTATACCAAATAAATCGACTGCTAGAACTTTCAATATGACAGCAAAGGATGTGGTGGCATCAAAAGACGTGGTTTCAGGTATTCTCCCGATCAATAACATTAATGTTTATGTATTATTTGATTCTGGGGCAACCTGTTCTTTTGTATCACATGAATTTGCTAAGAGCTTAGAGATGCCTTTATTGAATTTAGAAATACCCATGAATATAGAAGTGGCAAATAAGGAAGTGATTCCTGTAGAGCATGTCTATAGGAATTGTTGCGTTAAAATAAGGGAACGTGAGTTAGTAATAGATCTTATTCCAATACAACTCGGGGAATTTGACATTATCTTGGGAATGGGCTGGTTGTTCAAACATGGGGCAACAATAGATTGTCAAAGAAAGTTTGTGAGTCTCAAGCTTACAAAATAATTGAAGATTGTGCTCTACGGCAGTAAATCGCCAAAGCAGTCACGTTTCTTAACAATGATGCAAGCAAGGAAGTTGTTATAGAAAGGTTGTGTGGGTTATCTCGCATATGTGGTGGACACTCAACAAAAGAGAGTAAAGATAGAAGAAATTATGGTAGTAAATGAATTTGTAGATGTTTTCCCTGATGAGTTACCAGGTCTCCCAGCAGATAGAGAACTTGAATTTGTGATTGATCTGGCACCTGGTACAGCACCAATTTCGAAAGCACCATACAGAATGGCTCCTGTAAAAATGAAGGAATTGATGATACAATTGTAGGAATTGCTGGATAAGAAGTACATTCAACCAAGTACGTCTCCTTAGGGAGCACTTGTGTTGTTTGTAAAAAAGAAAGATGGATCGTTGAGACTCTGTATTGATTACAGAGAATTAAACAACGTGACAATCAAGAATAAATATCCTTTGCCCAGGATCGATGATCTTTTTGATCAACTAAAAGGGGCAAGATATTTTTTGAAGATAGATCTGAGAACTAGATATCACCAGTTGAAAGTAAGGGATGAAGATGTTCCAAAGACAGCATTCAGAACTCGTTATGGTTATTACGAGTTTTTGGTAATGTCTTTTGGGTTAACGAATGCACTAGCTGCATTCATGGACATGATGAACAGAATATTCAAACCATACCTGGACAAGTTTGTGGTGTTATTTATAAATGATATGATATATTCCAAGACACAAAATGATCATGTAGACCATTTGAGAATAGTGTTGGAAACACTAAGAACAAAAAGGTTATATGCAAAATTTAGTAAATGTGAATTTTGGTTGGAAAGAGTTCAGTTTTTGGGTCACGTGATTGACAAAGATGTAATATCCATGGATCTAGCAAAAGTAGAAGTAGTAATGAATTGGGAGCAGCCAAAGACGCCAACAGAAGTGCGTAGTTTTCTTGGGTTAGCGAGCTACTATCGAAGGTTTATTCAAGATTTTTCAAAGATAGCTACCCCGTTGACTAATCTGACAAGGAAGACAGTAAAATTTGTATGGACTGAGAAATGTGAGAAGAGTTTTCAGGAACTCAAGAAAAGATTAAGTAATGCTCCAGTATTATCCTTACCCGATGAAACAGGGAATTTTGTGGTATATAGTGATGCATCACATAAAGGCTTGGGATGTGTTCTTATGCAACATGGGAAAGTTATTGCTTACGCATCACGACAGTTAAAAGATTATAAGAAGGGATATCCTACTCACAATTTAGAATTGGCAGTTGTTGTGTTCGCTTTGAAAATATGGAGACATTATCCGTATGGTGAAAAATGTGAAATATATACAGATCATAAAAGTCTGAAATATATTTTCACACAGAAAGAGTTAAACATGAGACAGAGAAGATGGCTAAAATTGATTAAGGATTATGACTGTGAAATCCTTTATCATCCAGGAAAGGCTAATGTGGTGGCCGATGCCTTAAGTAAAAAGGTCGCGAGAAATTAATGTTGTTAACAGCTCAAGATGAGTTAGTGACAACAATGGATAGAATGGAGTTAGAAGTTAGACTTCCATAAGAATCAAAGAAAAAGTTGTATTCAATAGAGACTAACTCAACTCTATTGGATAGAATCAAGGAGGAGCAACACAAAGATGAGGAATGTGAGAAATTAAAAGAGAAAATCTCGAAAGGAAAAGATGGAAATTTTAAGATTGATAACGATGGAATAATTAGATTTGAAGGAAGAATTTGGGTTCCGAAAGAACTGGAACTGAAAGAGGAGATTCTACATGAAGCTCATTGTTCAAGGTACGCAATCCATCCTGACAGTACCAAAATGTACCAAGATCTCCGACAACATTTCTGGTAGCCAAGTATGAAAAGAGAAGTTGCGGAATATATTAGTAGATGTTTGACTTACCAACGGATTAAGGCTGAACATCAGAAACCTAGTGGTTTATTGCAACCATTAGAAATTCTTGAGTGGAAGTGGGAGCATATCACAATAGATTTTGTGGTAGGACTTCCAAAGACGCAAAAGGGATTAGATGCAATTTAGGTTATAGTTGATCGATTAACAAAGTCGGCACACTTTTTGCCAATCAAGATCAGATATAATCTAGATCAATTAGCCAATCTCTATATCAAGGAGATTATTTGACGGCATGGAGTGCCATTATCCATCATATCAGACAGAGATCCGAGGTTCACTTCAAATTTTTGGAGAAGCTTATAAGAACACATGGGAAAATAATTAAGATTGAGTACAACTTACCATCCACAGATAGATGGACAGAGTGAGAGAACAATACAGACTCTGGAGGATATGCTACGTGCATATGTTATGGATTTCAAGGGAAGTTGGGACGATCACTTATGTAAGACCCCAACTTTTATGAATAAAAATTTAATTTTTTTTATATATTATTTTGAAATAGTAAGGTGTTGATTTGATAAATATAAAAGTTATGGGTGAAATGTGCGAATATTTTAAAATGAGCAAGTGGTTATAAAATATTCTGGTTGTCGGGGAATATTCGTTTGGTCGTGGAATATTCTTGTTGTCGGGGAATATTCGTACGACGGCGCAGCTATTTGTGGACCCCACAACGGAATAACTGTCGGATATAGAAAGCGATAGAAATAACCTTTTTATAAAATAACGGCGTAGTTGTTACCATTAGTACTGTTGAAATACCGGTGGTTAAAATACAGTGATACGCGGTGTTACACAGTAGCACACGGTATTGCACAGTATTTCAAATTATTGAGTCTTACGTGAGAATGCACTTACTCAATTATTGTACAGTAATTACTGTTCAATATTTTATATTATTGACTCAATAATTGCTACGTTGATATTTTATATTATTGACTCAATAATTGTTACGTTGATATTTTATATTATTGACTCAATAAATGCTACGTTGCTATTTTATATGATTGATTCAATGATGGCTACAGTTGATATTTTGGTATTATTGATTCAATAATTGTCACTGCACAGTATTTCACATTATCAACTCAATAATTCATATTATTTGAATAATATTATTAGATAGCATTATTGACAATGTCTAAGGAAGTTCTGTCTAGGAGGGGTTATTTAATTGCGCGCCAGTAAGGAGAAGTCCTTATCGGAAGGCCCCCTCTTTCCTGGGAACGACCTGGTTGTCAATATTGTAGTTCTGTAATATTATCTGTGAATAATTAATTATTGATTTATATGATAAGGAAATATTTATTTTGTGGATATTAAAGAAGGAATTGGCGCTGATGAGTTTTTATCAATATTTTGGTGTGAGAAATCATCTGTTTATGGATTTCGGATAATTTATGTTTGGAATTTGGAAAAACGTCATTCTACAAAGTTGTAGAGAATTAAATTTCCTATGGAAGGACATGGAATTTGTATTTTTCTGACAAAGGGGCTATTTGTTATGAATTATTGAAGTTTCGAAAAATAAATATTTTTTTTAATGGGTGGGCCCCACTTTCGTTGAAATTTTTTTCGGAATTTTTTTGAAAATAATAATATTTTATTATTTAGTCTCCTTTGGCATCCTAAGTTTTTCCTATAAATAGGGTGCTTAGGTTAGAATTGAAAATCACACCAGAATCAGAAGTTTTCTCTCTCTATAATATCGAGCGTATTTTTGTGAGTATTTCAATACTTTGAGTGTTAGTATTCAGTGCAAGTTTCCTTCGATATTATATCCGATATTCCAATCAGAGGTACTATTCTTTTGAGGTAAGGGATGTTATTTCTTTCGTAAATGATGTTATTCTTTTCAATATCATTATACAAAAATATTGTCATGGATTTTATTATGAAATTCTTACTTTTTCCGTCGGGGTTACTATTCAAGTATACGGCACTATTCACGTATACGGCACTATTCACGGAAAAATTAAATTTTCTTCTATATGTCCAAATTACTTTTTAAAGTTCTTATCTTTGATTGGATCTATGTTTTGAGCTTTATTCTTGAATTTTGCTCCACAAAGTATTATTATGGAATATTCTTGAACTTTGATAAACTAAAATACGAATCCTTAATCTTATCATTTATTTCACTGGATTCGTTATTTATATGGTTTTTCATCATCCTCAGTTCTAAGTGGTGATATAACTGAATATCTTTGGCCTGTAGAGCAAAGATGAATGATTACCTGATGAATATCTTTGGCCGTAGTGCAAAGATGACAGGTGTTGAGATGAACATGACCACTGATGATACAAATGAATATCTTTGGCCTGTAGTGCAAAGATGAATATTGATTCGAGATGTATATTGATTGATGTTACAGGGATAAAATATTGATGATGGACTTTTAAATCATAGAAGATAGTAGACTTCATTCTCTACTTAACTCTTCTAATGAATTGTTATTTTTGCTGCGAATATTGATCTAAGATTGGTTGTCCATTATATTTTATCTGATTTATTGAAGGCTAACGATAATTTATTTTCCATTATCTTAGTCATAATATTCTTTACTGAGCTAGTTGAGCTCACCCTTTTTATCTGTTGTCCTCTTCAGGAAATGAGAATGTCGCGGGAACTAGTCGGGGGACAGAGTGATGGTCCGAGTTAGAGCAGTAGTAGTCCTCACTATTTCTGATAAATAGTGTGATAATAATTATAATGAGGACTTAGTTTGAATCTTAATATTTTCTACATATTTGTATTGACACTCACAGTTGTGTGGTCGTATTTTGCACGACCGTATGATATAAAGTTTGTATTTGAATTCTGTACCATGTATTTGGCGACTCAGAATGGGTTGGGTTGACTGGACCTATTCTGGGGGCGTCACAGTTGGTATCAGAGCTTAGGGATATGATCTCTGGCGGAGATCGGGGAATAGAACTAGGAGGGGAGAGATGAGTAAATCCTTCGCTAGTGTGTCCTACCTAAGCTTATATGGTATTTAATTGGTTAGTTGGAGCATAGGGTTAATATGTGATAAGTTGATTTGTTTAATTAACCCTTGTTTTATGGCAGTATTTGAGAATGGCAGCTGAGAACGTTAACAACGAAGTGAATGAGACCGTGGAGACACCTTTAATCACTAACCAGGAGAACGTGCAACAAGAAAGCAATGTTCATCCTGAAAACAACGCTGGTCAGATGATAAACGATGAGATGTTTAGAAGTTTTCTGCAGTTCATGCAAAACCAGACGAGGGAGACTCGTATGCAACATACAGGTGGAGATAATAACAACTCGCGAATTGTTACTGCCAAGCAGTTCAAAGAATTGGGACCACCAGAGTTTCTGGGAAAGCCAGATCCGATCAAGGCGGAGACGTGGATTAAATAAATTACCAAGATATTTGATGTCTTGGGATGTACGGAGGAACAAAAGGTTCCATTCGCCACGTTTATGTTCCGTGGAGAGGCAGATTACTGGTGGGAATCCGTGAAGCGTACCCAGCCTGCCGCACTCAAGATGTCTTGGGAAGCATTCCAGAAACTATTTAATGACAAGTACTTTCCTGAAAGTATTCGTCATATGAAGGAAGTAGAGTTTATCAGACTCGAGCAAAACAACATGACGGTATCCCAGTACGAGGCTAAGTTCGCGGAGCTGTCCAGGTTTGCACCTCATTTAGTGGAGAATGAGGAACGTATGACGCGGATGTTTCTAAGAGGTTTGAAACCCGAAATACGTCAATACCTCATTTCTCATAAATTTTCTTTATATTCGGATGTAGTAAACAGAGCCCAGTTATTAGAACGAGATAATGATTATGTTCAACCGAGGGACCACAACCAAGGTCGTACCGGTGGCAGCAGTCATCGGAGCAATGACAACCAGCGAGGAGGAAAGTATGACAGAAGCGGTAACCACTCCGGTGGTAATGTGGCCATGATAGTAGAAGATGCGAATCGGGAGGATATTTCAAAAAGAGAAGGTATAACAATGAGAACGCGAAGATGTCAACATCAGCACCAGCATCAACTGTTTCGAGGGGAGGAGAACGACCACCGGTCGTATGCTATAAGTGCGGGAAAGAGGGACACATCAGCCCAAACTGTCCACAACAATTCAAAGCATGTTATAACTGTGAAAAGGAAGGACATATAGCTCGAGATTGTCCTGTTACGAAACCAAGTTCAGCGGGGGTGGTGATTCGAAAGGCGGTTGCAGACAAGTCAAAGTCGGTGATTCCTGGAAGAGCGTTTGTCGTGACAGCCCAAAACGCGAGGAATCCACACGAGGTGATTACGGGTAAGCTGATCATAAACTCTTGCGAAGTTTACACCTTGTTAGATACCGGTGCTACCCATTCTTTTATTTCACCTGCTTGTGCTCAACGTTTGAACTTGACTTCTGATAAATTAGACTTTAACTTATTTGTTGAAACTCCGTTGGGAGAAACCTTTGTTACATCTACAGTTTACAAATCTTGCTTGATTCAGATTGGTACCCTTCCCTTACCTGTTGATCTTATATCTTTGAAAATACTTACATTTGACGTGATTTTAGGAGTTGACTAGTTAACCAATTACCATGCCAGAATTGATTATTTTCGTAAGGTTGTTAGTTTTCATATTCCTAATCAACCTGTTGTACGAATCCAAATCACCAAACCACTAAAATCAGTCAATATCATTTCAAGTCATAAAGCTATTCGTTTATTGAAAAACGGATGTCAAGCTTTCTTAGCTCATGTCACTGATCTAAACCAGAATACATCAGATTTGAATGATATTTCTGTTGTTAATGAGTTTCCTGATGTATTTCCCGAAGAACTTCCCGGTCTACCCCCAGAACGTGAAGTTGAATTCTTTATTGACCTTGAGCCCGGTACAAAGCCCATTTCTAAAACCCCATATCGAATGGCTCCTATTGAACTTCAGGAGTTAAAGGTCCAATTACAAGAGTTGTTAGACATCGGTATTATTCGTCCTAGTACGTCTCCTTGGGGTGCTCCTGTTTTATTCGTAAAGAAGAAAGACGGGAGTATGCGACTTTGTATTGACTATCGGGAGTTGAACCATGTCACCATCAAGAATAGGTATCCGTTACCTCGTATTGATGACCTGTTCGACCAGTTGCAAGGAGCACAGTTCTTTTCAAAGATCGATCTTCGTTCTGGATATCATCAGCTGAAGATTAAAACTAAGGATATTCCAAAGACTGCTTTCAGAACACGGTACGGGCATTATGAGTTCTTAGTCATGTCTTTTGGATTGACTAATGCTCCTGCTGCTTTCATGGATATGATGAACCGTATATTTAAGGAGTATTTGGATCAATTCGTTGTTGTCTTTATTGATGACATCCTCATCTATTCTAAAAGCCGTGAAGATCATGAACACCATTTGAAGTTGGTACTTCAAAAGCTTCGTGAGAACAAGCTATATGCCAAGCTGAAGAAATGCGAGTTCTGGCTTGAGGAAGTAGCATTTCTTGGGCACGTGGTATCGAAACGTGGAGTATCTGTTGACCCGGCGAAGATTGAAGCAATACAAAGCTGGGAGCAACCTAAGTCGGTGACCGAAGTACGAAGCTTTTTAGGCTTAGCTGGTTATTATCGGAGGTTCGTAGAGGGATTTTCTCGAATTGCTACTCCATTAACTCAGTTGACTCGGAAAGATACAAAATTCATTTGGAGCGAGGAATGCGAGAAGAGCTTCCAAGAGCTCAAGAGAAGACTTATCTCGGCACCTGTTCTGACAATACCATCTGGTTCGGATGGATTTGTTATCTACAGCGATGCTTCGCGCAAAGGGTTAGGATGTGTTCTCATGCAACATGGGAAAGTCATAGCCTATGCCTCGCGACAACTCAAAGAATATGGGAGAAATTATCCTACTCATGGTCTAGAGTTGGCAGCTGTCGTTTTCGCGTTGAAGATCTGGAGACATTACTTGTACGGAGAGAAAGTGGAGATTTATACGGAGCATAAGAGCCTTAAATATTTCTTCACTTAGAAGGAACTCAACATGCGGCAACGACGTTGGCTTGAGTTGTTGAAAGATTAAGATCATACCATCCAATACCATCCTGGAAAAGCGAACGTGGTAGCTGACTCGTTGAGTAGAAGATCATATGTGGGAACAAGTGCAATGATGTCAAGTATACGCGTAGAACCAGCTTTGATTGATAAAGTTAAAGCTTCTCAAGCTACGGATGCGGAGCTGATGAAGATGAAGAAGAAGGTACAAGAAGGTGCCATCCCAGAAGCAAGAATCGATGAAGAGGGAATACTTCGAGTCAACTCCAGACTTTGTGTTCCTAACGATTCCGACTTGAAGTATAGAATCATGATGGAGGCACACAACACACCGTTTGCAATCCATCCTGGGAGTACTAAAATGTATCGTGATCTTCGACATACATTTTGGTGGAGCAATATGAAGAGAGAGATCGCGGAGTTCATCTCGAGATGTTTAACTTGTCAACGTGTAAAGGCGGAGCATCAAGTGCCGAAGGGTCCATTGCAACCACTGGAGATTCCGGAATGGAAGTGGGAACACATTACAATGGATTTCGTTACGGGTCTTCCTAAGGTTTCTCAAGGCATAGATGTAATTTGGGTTATTGTTGATAGGTTAACCAAGTCTGCACATTTCTTACCGATACGAGAGAACTATTCCCTTGAACGTCTTGCTCATATGTACGTGAATGAGATTGTGAGATTGCATGGCATGCCAGTATCCATAGTTTCTGATCGTGATCCCAGATTTACTTCACGATTTTGGATCAGTTTGCAGAAAGCTATGGGCACGAATTTACGATTCAGTTCGGCTTATCATCCTCAAACAGACGGACAATCAGAAAGGAATATTTAAACTCTTGAAGATCTTCTGAGACTTTGTGTTCTAGACTTCAAAGGGAGTTGGGATAAGTATTTACCATTGGTGGAATTCTCCTACAACAACAGTTATCAGGCTAGTATAGGCGTGGCTCCATTCGAGGCATTGTATGGGAGAAAGTGTCGCTCTCCAGTATGTTGGAACGAGGTGGGTGAAACGACATTGTTGGGACCGGAGTTGGTACGTATGACTACAGAAAAGATCCAAATAATCTGACAACGTATACAAACAGCACAAGATCGACAAAAGAGTTATGCGGATCTTCATCGAAAGGACGTGGAATTTAACGTTGGGGACCATGTATTGTTACGTATTGCTCCGTGGAAAGGAGTTACGAGATTTGGGAAGAGAGGAAAGCTCAATCCACGATTTATTGGTCCATTTGAGATTCTTGACCGAGTAGGAAATGTGGCCTATAGACTCGCTTTACCTCCAAGCATGTCTCGTGTTCATAACGTGTTTTACATATCCGTGTTACGTAAATATGTGAAGGATCCAAACCGCATTATTGAGTTAGAACCAGACGAGATAGCCGAAGATTTAACATACGAGGAGGTACCGTCAAGATCTTGGATAGGAAGGAGCATGTCCTACGCTCGAAAATTATACCTCAAGTTAAAGTTTTGTGGAGAAACCATGCTATTGAGGAAATGACCTGGGAGTTGGAATCGGAAATGAAAGTGAGGTATCCTCACCTTTTCGACATACCAGGTACGTACGTAAATTTCGAGGACGAAATTTCATAAGGAGGGGAGGTTGTAAGACCCCAACTTTTATGAATAAAGATTTATTTTTTTTTTATATATTATTTCGAAATAGTAAGGTGTTGATTTGATAAATATGAAAGTTATGGGTGAAATGTGCGAATATTTTAAAATGAGCAAGTGGTTATAAAATATTCTGGTTGTCGGGGAATATTCGTTTGGTCGTGGAATATTCTTGTTGTCGGGGAATATTCGTACGACGGCGCAGCTATTTGTGGACCCCACAACGGAATAACTGTCGGATATAGAAAGCGATAGAAATAACCTTTTTATAAAATAACGGCGTAGTTGTTACCGTTAGAACTGTTGAAATATCCGGTGGTTAAAATACAGTGATACGCGATGTTACACAGTAGCACACGGTATTGCACAGTATTTCAAATTATTGAGTCTTACGTGAGAATGCACTTACTCAATTATTGTTGCAGTAATTACTGTTCAATATTTTATATTATTGACTCAATAATTGCTACGTTGATATTTTATATTATTGACTCAATAATTGCTACGTTGATATTTTATATTATTGACTCAATAATTGCTACGTTGCTATTTTATATGATTGATTCAATAATGGCTACAGTTGATATTTTGGTATTATTGATTCAATAATTGTCACTGCACAGTATTTCACATTATCAACTCAATAATTCATATTATTTGAATAATATTATTAGATAGCATTATTGACAATGTCTAAGGAAGTTCTGTCTAGGAGGGGTTATTTAATTGCGCGCCAGTAAGGAGAAGTTCTTATCGGAAGGCCCCCTCTTTCCTGGGAACGACCTGGTAGTCAATATTGTAGTTCTGTAATATTATCTGTGAATAATTAATTATTGATTTATATGATAAGGAAATATTTATTTTGTGGATATTAAAGAAGGAATTGGCGCTGATGAGTTTTTATCAATATTTTGGTGTGAGAAATCATCTGTTTATGGATTTCGGATAATTTATGTTTGGAATTTGGAAAAACTTCCTTCTACAAAGTTGTAGAGAATTAAATTTCCTAAGGAAGGACATAGAATTTATATTTTTCTGACAAAGGGGCTATTTATTATGAATTATTGAAGTTTCAAAAAATAAATATTTTTTTTAATGGGTGGGCCCCACTTTTGTTGAAATATTTTTAGCCGCCAGGCGGCAGAAATTTTTTGAAAATAATAATATTTTATTATTTAGTCTCCTTTGGCATCCTAAGCTTTTTTTATAAATAGGGTGCTTAGGTTAGAATTGAAAATCACACCAAAATCAGAAGTTTTCTCTCTCTATAATATCGAGCGTATTTTTGTGAGTATTTCAATACTTTGAGTGTTAGTATTCAGTGCAAGTTTCCTTCGATATTATATCCGATATTCCAATCAGAGGTACTATTCTTTTGAGGTAAGGGATGTTATTTCTTTCGTAAATGATGTTATTCTTTTCAATATCATTATACAAAAATATTGTCATGGATTTTATTATGAAATTCTTACTTTTTCCGTCGGGGTTACTATTCAAGTATACGACACTATTCACGTATACGACACTATTCACGAAAAAATTAAATTTTCTTCTATATGTCCAAATTACTTGTTAAAGTTCTTATCTTTGATTGGATCTAAGTTTTGAGCTTTATTCTTGAATTTTGCTCCACAAAGTATTATTATGGAATATTCTTGAACTTTGATAAACTAAAATACGAATCCTTAATCTTATCCTTTATTTCACTGGATTCGTTATTTATATGGTTTTTCATCATCCTCAGTTCTAAGTGGTGATATAACTGAATATCTTTGGCCTGTAGAGCAAAGATGAATGATTACCTGATGAATACCTTTGGCCGTAGTGCAAAGATGACAGGTGTTGAGATGAACATGACCACTGATGATACAAATGAATATCTTTGGCCTATAGTGCAAAGATGAATATTGATTCGAGATGTATATTGATTGATGTTACAGGGATAAAATATTGATGATGGACTTTTAAATCATAGAAGATAGTAGACTTCATTCTCTACTTAACTCTTCTAATAAATTGTTATTTTCACTGCGAATATTGATCTAAGATTGGTTGTCCATTATATTTTATCTGATTTAATGAAGGCTAACGATAATTTATTTTTCATTATCTTAGTCATAATATTCTTTACTGAGCTAGTTGAGCTCACCCTTTTTATTTGTTGTCCTCTTCAGGAAATGAGAATGTCGCGGGAACTAGTCGGGGGACAGAGTGATGGTCCGAGTTAGAGCAGTAGTAGTCCTCACTATTTCTGATAAATAGTGTGATAATAATTGTAATGAGGACTTAGTTTGAATCTTAATATTTTCTACATATTTGTATTGACACTCACAGTTATGTGGTCTTATTTTGCACGACCGTATGATATAAAGTTTGTATTTGAATTCTGTACCATGTATTTGGCGACTCAGAATGGGTTGGGTTGACTGGACCTATTCTGGGGGCGTCACAACTTACCTCTGGCAGAATTTGCATACAACAACAGTTATCACGCTAGTGTAGGTATGCCGCCTTACGAAGCATTATATGGAAGGAAATGCAGAACATCGTTATGTTGGGATGAGGTAGGTGAACGCCGTCTACTAGGTCCTGAACTGGTACAACAAACTATGGAAGTGGTTAAGTTAATACGTATGTGACTGGTAACAACTCAGGATCATCAGAAAAAGTATGCAGATAAGCATAGATATAAACGAGATTTTAAAGTCGGGTCGCATGTTTTCTTGAAAGTATCCCCATGGAAAGGGAAAATACGTTTTGGGAAGAAGGGAAAATTAAGTCCTCGCTTTATAGGGCCGTTTGAGATTTTACGAAAAATAGGAGAAGTGGCCTATAAAGTGGCCTTACCCCCAGAACTGGAACACGTTCATAATGTCTTTTACGTGTCGATTTTATGACCATATAAACCAATTTCATACACAAACGAATGGTTAGATTTTCTTTTTTTTTTTAGATTCTGATATTATAAACAGGTGATAGAATATGAGCTTATCCAATTTGAGAAAGATTTAACTTATGAAGAGGTTCTATTACAAATATTGGATAGGAAAGAATAGATTTTACGAAATAAGATAATACCTTCAATATAAGTATTATGGAGAAACCACAACACTGAAGAGGCAACGTGGGAGTTAGAAGAGAAAATGAAAGAGAATTATCTGCATTTGTTCGGATAATTTTATTTTGCGATTCCGAGGACGGAATCTTTATAAGGGGGAAGAATGTAGCGATTGCATTTTTCCTAGTAAATAAAATAGAAGTTTAATAAATAAAATTTTATTTTAATGAGTTGTATGATGTGGCATACTTTAGTTGTTACGATGTAAAATGTGCGTATGTGCGATACGTAATGTGATAAATATATTAGAATATATATTTATTGTGTAAGTAATTGTGGGAAGCAAATTATATTGTAGAGGATATATTTTTGTGTATATTAAAGTAATTTATGATAAATAAATTATTTTAATATAAGAAATTAATTTATTAAATAAAATATTTTTATTTAATAAATAGTCTCCATTTTGAATAAAATGATTTATGGATATTTTATTCAAATTTTTGAAGTGCATTTTTGATATTTAAAATGCATTATATGCTATGTGTTAAGTACGGAGGTTAATAAAATGGGTTAAATTAAAGTTACGAACCAAACAAAGCCTTACGGTATTAAACCTTCTCAGCTAAACCCTCAAGAACGAGATGTGCAAGTTTTATATTATGTTAGCATGAGCTGGCTTTAGAATTTTAAATCTACAAGTAAACAAGCAAGAGCTGGCAGTGTAATATGAATATAGGCTATTCACATAAGTTAGCCTATTATAGGTAAAGAGCCAGTTTATGGGTATTATAAAAATAACCTATGTATCAAATTTCTATTCTCGGTTTTTCTTTCAAAATTCTTCTACACTAAAAATTTAGCATCACTGAAGAATTGAGAAACTCATGTGGTACTCGATCAAAGTAGAGAGGATAACTTTTGAGAGGAAGTTTAGCAGGAACTCAAGAATGAGAGTTATGCATAATCCTTATTAAGTTAAACTGCTAAATTACTTGAATAACAGATGTTGAAAGTGGATTTGAATTAAGTTCTGTGATTGTTAAATTAGGAAGTCTCAAAGTATAGCTTAAGGAATGGAATTGTTTGTGTAAAACAAAATTATCACTGGCTGCTATGTGTGCATAATGATTGTGATTGGTATACTATAATTATGTGGCAATCAACTGTAAGAGTAACTTTGAAAGGAAATAAGGAAAGTAGGAAACTTGTTAGTTTATGTATTATATGTGTAATTGATTTAACTGTGCAATTGAATGTTTTGTACTAGAATTAGAGCTAAAGGAGGTTAGGTTGGGCTGAGGAGCAATAAGGTGGAAAAGAATGAGGCTAGAATGCAAACCAAATCTTCAGAAATTTGCACTTTAAAGTATTGCATGCAGGGTGTTTGATAAAAGTCCTTAATGGACTGTTTAAGCTAAAAACTAGATATTAGACCAAACTAAAGGTTGGGTTATATATGTACACCATATATGTGGTTAAGTAAAGTGTTTTAACATATTAAATGTAAACAAAATGCAGTTTTCAGCTATAACTAAAAGTTAGAATTAAACATGTCAAGTAAATTGGGACTCTGTTTTGGGAAGGTTAAGAACTTCAATCTGAGAGCTTAGCATGTTTAATTATTAGGCTGCTATCATATCTAAAACATACCAGAATTGGGTACAATAATAAGGTTGTTTCAAAGGTAATAGAGCTCATAAAAAGGAGGGGCTGGGGAAGGTTTGGGCTGGTCGGGGCTGCTGCAGGCAGCAACAGCTGATGCCTAGCGCTGTGCTGCGCTGCAGAGCCAGACAGTTAGTTTGGCATCAAATTGGGTTGCATACCGTATGTAATTACTGTAGTTTGTAAGTTATTTTAAAAGGTGGGTGAACTATTTATACATTTCTAATAAAATGTTGTGAATAACTTACCAAATGAGAAGTTAAAAATGGCATGGAATAAAAATAAACCTGCTGCCCATGGCAGCAGCAATGACTGTGTATGACATCAGGTGAGGGCCTTCTTTGAGCTCTCATTTGGTGCAGTTAAACTTCTAAGATGGTCCAGCTTGTACTTCTCTGTAATAGACATATATATTAGTTATGTAATATCCAAAACATAATACAAACGAATTAAGAAGATGGGGAAATAAAGCTATGCAAGGCATGGGGCAAGCAAAGAGAAGGGCTGCTGCCCACTGGAAGCAGCAGTTGGCATAATTGGCAGCCAAGATGCTGCTACAGTAGTGCCAAGAAGCCTTCTTGGCTTTCAAAGCCTAGTTTAATAGCTTAGCCATATAGATTGATTGTAATTTCCTAATTAAGCAAGTATATAAATTTATAACAAACCTATAATCTAATATAATAAGATTGATAGGGAAAGAAATAAATTTTAATGGGAAATGGCATGAAAGGGACTGTTTTGGTATAGTGTGTAACATGTTAATTTTGATACACTAATTGGTATGAATGTATCTATAAGATACCTTGTGTGCTAGAAGTTAAGTAAATAAGATATGAAAGGCTCGTGTACTAAGCTACTAATAGGGTGTAAATGATTATTGTACTATAGTTGCATATGGTAAACATACCGAACCCTATTAAAGAGGAAAAATGGTTATGTTAAGAGCATGAATGAGGTATTTGAAAAATGTATGAAAATATTCCAAAAGTAAGAATACAAACTAAAAATATAATCAATGTGATTATATGATACGTGAACCTACAAGCTATGTGACTTGAATATTTGACTAATATACTTGTAAATACAAATATAATTGTGTTGGCTCTGTGAGAACAAGTTGAGCTAAATTTTTGTCAATAATCTACAAACAAGGCAAGCATCTAAATCTTACTCTTTATTGAGCAAGTATTTTGGAATTATTCATATACGGGCAGGTTCTCTAAATTCTGAAATGTCTGTCATTTACTTATGAATAATACAAGGTAATAAGACCTTTTTATTCCAATCAGCTTCAAAAGAATGGTTAATGTACGGTCATGTATATCAAATGAAATTCAATATACATGAACAGATTGAAGGTAAGTATGAGCCATTTGTTCTGGCTAGACACAGATGTAAAATATTTTAATTTCTTTATAATAAGTCTTGAAATATTATTGTGCATTGATTTAAGCTATACAACTATATTGTTATAGTTTGGATTCTAGTCTGAGAATGAACAAATCTCAAAATGGGATATTTTATATTGCACTCTGGGAGTGGTGACGTTGAACATGAAAATTGTTCTGGATAAGATAGTATTGATCAATACAGGACATAACGGGCTGATCACCCACCGTGCACATAAGATAAGACGGTTCACAAATAAATTTCTGATAGAGCCTTTTCAAGAAAAGAAAAAAAAACTTGTTTATGGTCTTATGACCTCTCGGTTGTTCAATATTGATATTATATTCCAGAAATATGAATGATTCAATATTATTTGCTTTACAGTTTTGTTTCACTGTAAAAGCATGCCTCAAAGAAAAAATTTATTTATTGTTGAGATATTAAAGAATGTTATTACTTGCTGAGCAATTGAATCTTGCTTTGTTATAAATGTTTTCAGCTAATCAGGCTCCGGTAGAAGGATCTAATAAAGACAAAGGAAAAGGAAAAGCTACAGAATATCTAGGATATGATGTAATAAATAGTTTATATGTTTGTAAATATTTAACTATCATGTAATAAGCACTTAAAGGTCTACGTACCTGGGATTAGCAGAACTCTGATGTAATAACTTTATTAAGTTTGATATTATATTATGTTGAATGCTTGATATCGTGAAGCATTGAATAAGGGTTTCAAGTACCCGAATATTGGGGCGTCACAAGAACAAAGTCCATAATTAATTCGGGTAAAATATAGTATTCTATATGTGTACGCTTACTATATATATTTTATATATTATACAACATGCGAGCTAAATAAGATGAGACAATAATAACAAACTCCTCAAAGAATTTATATTAAGTCCTAAGCGTTCAAAATATTTGGAATATCGAAGATGAGACAATAATAACAAACCCCTTAAAAAATTTGTATTAAGTCCTACGCGTTCAAAGATATTTGGAATATCGAACGTCGCCTTCTAGCATGATAAAATTATTAGAGTATTAAATATTTTATATGAGTTTGTTGTGTCACCACAAGGCAAGTATTAAATATTTAAAATATTATTTTATCACATTTAATGCTTATAAATAGACTGAACGATGCTGTTTTGTTGTGTCAGCACAATGATAATGTTTTTCTTTTGAATATATGAAAGTGCTAGGTTGGACTTAACTTAGATAATTTTGATTCGAATGTGCTACCACTTAATCAAAATAATCTAAGAGGCATAAAAGGAGTTACATGATGATGTAATTGATAAGAGTTGTCTACTTATTTATTTATATATAATTTGTTGTGTCATGACAAGGCTATATACATTTGAAATGAGATTCTTATTCTCACTAGCAAATCTTTAATTAGATTTGCCGAACTATATATTTTGAGGGTAATATAGTTTGATAAAAATAGTGGAAGATAACAATTTAAAACAAAACCTAATTTATTTTGAATTAATAAAAAAATGTATGCTATAATGTTGCTAATTGCAAATTTATTTACAGAATTTTATAATTTCTAAATTATTATCACTGCGTAGAATATTAGATGCTAATTAATCGAACCGAATTAAACGGATTGGTTAAGAAATTGGAGAATAGTTCTCAAGGCTGAAAAGCTATCTTATGTCCTTAATACGTCTATCCCTGCAATGGTTGCAGACAATGCCTCTAAGGAAGAGATTGCTACTTTTAGAAAGTAGCAAGATGATGCATAGTTGGCTCAATGCATCATGCTCGCATCCATGAGTAACGAGCTTCAGCATCAGCATGAAACTATAGATGCTCCTACTATATTCCTGCATTTCAAGTAGTTGAATGGTAAGGAAAGTAGGACTGATAGATATCAGATATCTAAGGGCTCTTCCGATCTAGAATGCTCGATGACACAAGTCTTAATATGATCAATTTGATTGAACAATTAGGACCATATGATTTTGTCATGGATGGAGAGTTGAGTCAAGATTTGATCTTGCACTCACTCTCGGACTCCTTCTCACAATTATTGTGAATTATCAGATGTACAAGCTAGATGTCAGCCTTGCTAATTTGCTTAAACATGTTGAAAAACTTTTGAGAGTCACTTTCCAACCAAGAAAGACCAAGTCTTACTGGTAGAGGCCAAAGGATCTTCTGAAAAAAAGAATGATTCAAATAAGGTAAATAGAAAGGCAAATACAAAGGATAATAAGAACAAAACTGATACGGATAGCAAATGAGTTTGCTTCCACTGCAATAAGCCTGGACACTAGGATAGAAACTGCGAGAAGTATCTTGCAGAGGCTAACCTGAAGAAACTTAGTGAAGCTTCGGTTACATATACAGGTTTGTCAATGATTGAAATAAATCTTTCAGTAAGTAAAGTTTCTACTTGGGTATAGGATACCGGCTATGGTTCTCATAAATATAGATTTATGAAGGGACTAAGAAGAAGTAAAAAGCTAAACAAAGGGAAGTCTTCCTGCGTGTGGGAATGGAGCTAAAGTTGATCCATTAAATGTAGGAACTTATTATTTAGCGCCGCCTACGGGCAAGTCCATTTGTTTAAATAATTAGCAATTTACTGAATGGATTTTACATACTTGACTAACAAGAAAATTAATTTTAAATTGAACAAACTAGTAAAAGAAAACGATATGATCATTCCAAGAGTTGAATATTTGTATTTGGTAAAATACAAGTTTGAATCATTTGAAAGATTCAAAGAATTCAGAAGTAAATCTAATTGGCAAGGTGTTATGATTCTTCGATTGGATCGAGGAATAAATACTTGTGCAATAAGTTTTAAGATCATGTTAAATTATTTTCTTACAATGGACGCTTCCTGATACACAATAATTGATTGGTGTATCTAAAAGAAAAAATCATACCTTGTTGGACATGGGGCGGTCCATAATGATTTTACCTACATTCTAGTATCCTTATGGGGTAATGCCCTAGAAACGGCTGCATATCTACAAAATAAGTTAACCTCAAAATCTTAAGTATGTTAAGATAAAGGGTTATCCAACTTATGTAAAAAAGGTTTCAAAAGGATAAGTCTGGGACAAGATTTGACAAGTACAGATTTGTGGGACATCCTAAAGTAAGTTTAGGGTATATGTTCTATAATCTTACTTAGCAAAAGGTATTTGTTGCAAAACATGCTGCCTTCCAAGATAAAAGTGTTTATCATTGAAGGGCTAGTGGGAGGATAATAGATCTTGAAGGAGTTCAAGAACCACAAATCACTATTAGTCAAAAGGAGGAAACTGTTGATAGACCTATTGTACCACAATCGAATCATGAATCTGCAATAGTACTGAAGATACCTGGGAGGTATGGATTCATCATAGATGATGATGATGAGGTACGCATCATAGAGGATGATGATCCAGTAATACACGATAAGGCTAAGAGTTGTAGACACTTAGAGAAATGGCAGATGACCATAAAATTCGAAATGGATTTTTAGAGCAAATGGCAAGGTGGAGACCTATAAGGCCAGACCGTTTTGGAAAGGGTTTTCAAATAAAGTTAAGGAGTTGACTGTGATAAAATCTTATTGCCGGTAATAATGCTCAAGTCCATTTGGATTTTACTTGCGATTGCAGCTTAATATTACTTGATCTTAAAAATGGACGTGGAGACGCCCTTCCTCAAATATATATTATTACAAGATAATGTATGTATGATACAACTAGATGAATTTGTTTCAATGGTTGAAGCAAATCATGTATATGAGCTATAACAATCCATTTATGGATTGAAGCAAGCTTCTCAAAGATGGAAAATTCATTTTGATGAGACAATCAAAAGAGTTTGATTTTATCAAAAACGAGAATGAGCCTAGTGTGTACAAAAGGGTCAGTGGGAGCGTTGTGACATTCCTAGTATTATATGTTGATATACTGCTGATAAGGAATGACATACCAGTGCTATAATCAGTAAAGATAAAGTTGTCTAAATATTCCTCCATGAATGATTTAGGTAGAACATCCTAATTTTGTGGAAAAGATCTATATTAATATATTTAAAAGGATGCTCGACTTAACCCAAGTAACGTATATTCATTTGATGCTAAAGGCGTTTAACATAACAAACTCCAACAGATGTCTCATGATGATGAGTCATGGAGTGTATCTCTCTAAAATTATCCTTAATAAAAGAGAGATCGCATGAGTTACTATCATGTATACAATGATATGTACGAGACTTGATGTTGATCAGTCATATTCTGGAGAAGATCACTGTAAGACATTGACAAACATCTTAAAGTACTTAACCGACACTAAGGATGTAATCATGATTTATGATGGGTCTGAATTAAAATTAGAGGACTAAACAAACTCAAGTTTTTTCAGACTGACCAAGACAATGGCAAATCTGCTTTAGGATAAGTCGTTACCTTGAAAGGTGGTGTAGTGAATTGGAAAGGTTCTAATCAGCAAAAGGTTGTTGGTTTAATGATAAAGAAAAAGTATATAGCTGTAAATGAAGCTGCAAGTTGATGTTTCGGATGAAAAGTTCATTACAGAACTATGAATAGTTCCTAAGTCTCATCTTGGATCCAAACATGTGTTGTGGCACTTTCATTTGATTAAAGGAATCATTGGAAAAGAAGAAGTCACTATAGAGATAGTGAACTCTCAAGATCAACATTACATATTCATTTACTGAAGCTTATCCAACAACAGGATAATCGTCACTTAGAAAAGAAGGGTATTAGATACCATGATGATTGACTTTAGTGCAAGTGGGAGATTGAAAGTAGTATGCACAAAAGCCAATCATGTTTAATGATAAATCATATACTTTGTAACAATCTTATTCATTTATTAATAAAATAATTTTTTATTTAAAGTCATTTATTATCTACATAATGCTGTTATTATAATATGTGATAAACCCATAGTTTTAAGCAATGCTTTTATAATCATGATGATGATCATGCTAATGAGATCTAAATTCTTAGATAGCTTAAAAACTAAAATTGTTCCCAATCGTTGGATTACTAAAAAAGTGGATTGTGACAAACGAGAATTTTATAATTTAATTTAAATATTTATTGAATTAAATAAATATTTTCGGGAATTTATTTATCGAGTTAAATAAATATTTGATGTTTATTTATTGAATTAAATAATTATTTGATGAAATTGTGGTAGATTAATTTAATTATATATGTTACATTTATTAAATTAACGTGGAGAATTTTTATAGTTCAAAGTGTGAATTTAATTGAGTTTATTTAATTAAATAAATTATTTAATAAGCATTGTATTATTCTAATTAATTAGAGATTTTACGATTTGACATAATTAATAAATGAGAATTTTAATTATGTAATGATGTGATTTAATGTGTAATATCATCTTTTAATTAATTGAAATTAAATGATATTATTTGATTAATTAAAGTGTGACAATTAAATTATGTAATAAACACTTTAATTAAAATAATGGAAAAGGAGCTCTTTTGTGACCAACCAAATAATACCTAAGGAACATGAGAGCAGTTAAGGCCTGATGCACTTAACTGCTGCCCATGACTTCACCGGTTACTTTCATACGTAATATAATATATGTGTATCAGTATTATTCATTCCAAAAAGCTAAAGTCAGAGAGAAGAGAGAGAGTTTGAGAGAGTGTTTGTGAATTTGAGAAATAAGTTTGGAGAATCAAAAAGAAGTTCATATCATATTAACAGAGATTGCAAGGGTATATTCTTCAACCCAAGTTTTATATTCCATGTTCTTAGTTTCTCCATTAAAGCATATTTAAGTTCTTTGTAAATGAAAATTGTTGACGAATGCTTGAGATATTATTATATGTGTTAATATATGTTCATACCATGTTTTATATCATTTATTTATGCTTTAAAGAAATCAAAACCATGTAATTATGCTTTAACCAAAGTTTCATAAGTTATAGAGTATGGAAAACATGAATACGACATATATGTACAAATTTGCATGCTTTAATTGTTTATTAAACTTGAAATTAATGGTTAATTATGATTATGCATATTAAAATGAAGAAAACGAAATTCAAACAGACAGATTCGGTGTAATAACGAATCTGTAATGATGAATTTCATGATTTTAACGAAACTTTGCAAAAATATCAAAAATATGAAATTCATGTGTTCTAATCTGACTAATTATGTGATTTAAGTCGTCAAATGCATGCTATGTATGTTACTACATGTTTTTGTAAAGTTTATAGTTCATGGGTAACATTAAAAATCGTTATTTGAGCTTAATTTGGCATTATTTGGCCTTTTTTGTGTTTTATTCGAGAATTTTCAAACTTCACTGTGACTCGGCGTCGCAGCACCGGTTCTGTGAAGGAACCGGGCGCTGCAGCTCCAGGCAGGCAGTTGGCTGACGTATTCGTGACGCGGCAGTGCCGGTCCTGAGAAGGAACCCAGCGCTGCAGTACCAAGCCAAGGCTTGGGTGACGTAAGCATAGCGCTACAGCGCCGGTTCTGAGAAGGAACCCAGCGCTGTAGTGCTAGGCCAAGCAGCTTGCTGACGTGGGCTCAGCGCTGCAGCGACGGTCCCCAATACAAACTGGGCGCTGCAGCGCCGACCAACAGTATGACCCAGTAAATTTTATTTAAGTGTTCAAAGTTCAGAAATGTGTTTTAAAATCTAATGTAATGAACATGATGATATGTTAAGCATATATTGAGATGTTAAAATAAATTATTAACTTGTTTTATGTGATTAATTGATAAATTAAATACGAGGTTTGAACTCGTGATTCGTAAAGTCAAATAACGTGTTCAAAGACTAATGTTTATGATTCGATGATTATTATTAGACTTAGAATTAATTGGTATTGCGAATGTAATTTTATGTAAGATTAATTGAGGAACAAGAATTATAACTGTAGCTTGTGCACGAGACAAGTGTTTTATCCCTAATTTACTATTGTTAAGCAAGTTTTCTAACTATACTCTTTAACTTGAGCAAGTTTCTAAACTCAAAGTTATTCATTGAGCAAGTTCTAAAATTACGTTTCTATAGCAATCAAGTTCGTATTCTTATTTATTCAAGTTCAGGATTCTATATGAGATGTAT
Organism: Panax stipuleanatus; assembly: GCA_020205555.1. Taxonomy (NCBI): domain Eukaryota; kingdom Viridiplantae; phylum Streptophyta; class Magnoliopsida; order Apiales; family Araliaceae; genus Panax; species Panax stipuleanatus. The sequence goes on along the minus strand of CM035119.1, from coordinate 77,198,678 downwards.
ATTTCTTTTCAAATAATACTTCGGTTATACATTACTTATTCAATTGTATACCCTTGAGATTCATTATTTGATTTTATTATCAGTTTATTGTTGAACCTTGTAAGACTAACGAACCCTTATTGATTCGACTAGTCTATAGTTGATGAACGTTCTAAATTCTAGAACTATTATTGAACTTATCCAAACCAAACTTCATTTGGTGCGGACTCTGATGTCAAACTGAGATGAACAACCCTTTATAAGGAATAATTTGCGCGTTAGCGTTGAGATGTGTTGCACATTCTTGGTACTAAGGGTTGATCCCCCTAAGTACGAGTAGTAGAGTTCATATAATCTTACGACTGTTAAAGGTTTAAAGTAGAAATACTTGACAACCTGGGACATAGTTCTTGGTCTTATGACCCTCAGATGTACTTTTGATTCTTATTATTCATCCACTACTAGAAAATCAAGCATGCGTGATGGATCCTGGTGACGATTTTCAAAAGCAATCACAATAGACAATCTTTCTTGATGGATTATTTGAGTCATCACAAAAAATAGTATATATATGATGTCTCTAGTGATGGTAAATTTTGTCATCGTGGATTTATATATTTGACGGCTATTTCAATCACCAACTATTGTTCAAAAATAATTTTTGGTTTTTGAGATGGCCTGCAACCATCACCTATATATTTCTCCTTAACGGGATTGCATGTAAGCCATCACAAAGAAAAAAGTTCAAAATAATCTTTCGTGACAACCAAGACCATCACCAAAAGAAAACCACATGTGATGGACCTTTATGATGACATTTAAAGCAGTCTAAAAAAATTGTATTATATGATGGATTTTTACTAGCAATCACAAAATAATAATATAGATGAAGACTCCTAGTAATGACTAATTTTCCATCACTATAAACTATTTGTGATGGTCATGGCAATCACTATAAAACAAGCATATATGACCAACAAATATATTAGGTGATGGAATTTACTAGCAATCACTAAATATATATGATGGTTTTTACTATTACAATCACTGAATTTTTTATCGTAAATATGGTAAATATTTGGATCCATATACAAAAGTAGGTCCAAAAGGATTGCTAGGGGAGCTTTGTGTTTAGATAGCAGCTCGGCCACAATCCCCAAGGATCTCTTATATATTGAAAGAAAATAATTTCAGTTATTGTGATGTGAAAGTGAAGCATGTGCAATTGAAAATTAACCAATTTAGAGATCCTCATCCGTGCAATAATTCTTTTTTAATAAATTTTGCTGGAAAAAATTACAACATGATGAAAAAACTTGGGGAAATCTAAAAGAACACATTTCTTTCATCTCTTTTATTTTTGAGGCTGCAAAAAAGGCTGGAAAGGTTCCGGATGTTTTCTACTGCCTCAAGCTCTTAGAGACCACAGGAATTTCCACGGTCCCTGGTTCAGGGTTTGGACAAAAGGAGGGGTATCTTATTATACTTGAAACCTTTTAACTTCAAAATGTTTTAAGCTTAGAGTGACCGTCTCGATCTCTTCTGATAAGTCAATATACTATATGGCAGTATAAATCCCAAAAGAGAAGAGTATCCTACTCTTATGTACTTAAGCTTCTGGAAAAAGGGGTCGCTGAGTTTATTGAAACTCACCGATGCTAATAAGTTATATATTTTCTGTACAGGGTGTTCCATCTGAGGACAACAATATTGCCAGCTGAGGAGGAAATGCCTGCAATCATGGCAAGTTTCAAGAAGTTCAATGATGAGTTCATGGAGCAATATGAAGACTATAGAGGCTATTCAAGGATGTAAGGGATGATGCTTTTAATATATAAAATTACAACACTAGAAGCCAAATAAAAGATTATACAATCTAAACATTTTAAACATTCACGAGGCTCAAAGAATACATTATAAAGGAATAACCCCAGCCAACCATAATTGGCTTTACTGTGATCCACATACATGTGAACAACAGTAGCCAACAACAAAGCCCTGAAGCCACCGACCATTTGAGCATTAGCCAAAACATAACAGATAGCAGCAGACCAAACAGCAACATTCCTAGAGCAATTGCAGCAACAGTCCCCCCATCAGAGCTGCGAGACCTAGCCCATATCAGCAGCACAACAACCAAGCCCACAATGACACCAACCATTTTTCATTAGCTCAATATAAGACCAGCAATACCATGCCCAACAACAGCAGAAAATAACTTGCTTAGCCCACATATAGTAGTAGGAGCAGGAGCTGCAGCAGTAACAGTAATAGCAGCACCCACAATAGGCCCAACAGCAGCAGAGTCAGCAGGCACAGCAGCAACCCCTTAGCATTACCGGCATCTAGCCCAGCAGAAGCTACATTCTCCCCAGCAGCATACTATCAAACAAGGATACCAGCCCTTCTTATACCAGCATTATAGCAACCAAAATCCCTATGAATGCAACCAATTGGGCAATATAGCCACACGCATAAGCAACTGCAAAAACAACTGATATAGTTAAGGGATGCTACTGTATGCTCCATGCCCCCCATATATAGGATATACTTTCACACTCCTTACCTTTTTAATCTTTACATGCCAAGGGCTGCATTTCGTAATCTCAGTCATAGGTGATCCGAGAAAAATAAATATAAATTATTGGATTTCATCAATCAAATATCAATTAAAGGTTCATTATATGATATAGGTGGGATTCATGGGAAGGTAAAGCAGGCCCAGACCATAAAAGCATATGGACCTTAATGAATATGTCATATAGAAGGAAATGGATGGAGTTAAATGATTACACGTTTACGTTCTAGAATAAATCATGAAATCACTTGGCAGTTGGCACACATCAAGAACTTTAGGAGCCAAGAATTATAGTGTTGGATAGTATAATAGTATACAATGAGTAAAATTTAAATAAAAAAAAACAATTTAAAGAAGATATATTAACCTCGATAGTGAAGCTCAACACCCACACAAATGTATAACGAATAACAGTAATTATGCAAGTAATGAGATTGTCCTTTTTGTTTATCTTCTTCCTTGCTTTGTGGTCTGTTTCTCGTCTTTTTCTATCTAAGAGCCCTCTGCCAACTACAGTTCCCAGAAGTTCCAAACAGAAAGATACCTAATCATGGAACTTTAATATTCATCTTTCTAAAATAGAGCCTATGTACCTAACCAATAATAGGCCTGAGCACTGTAACCACACAGTAGCAGCAGCACATCACCCACAAAAGCCCAATAATAGAGAGCAGTAACCCAACAACCAACAACAGAAATTATAACTTCAGCAGGAATCACATTTTAAGCAAAGCTAAAGCAACCCACCAAATTAGACGTTTCGACATTAAAAGAAAAGATCACCTTCACTTGCTCCAATTTTGTGTTGGGAGTAATGTTGCGTTTCGAGGTATCATCAGTAATTGTAATTGATATTAGAACATCAGGCCCGACAAAAAACATACCAGCTGCTATATATATGAGCAACATAGTTCTATGCAACTAAAACCTAATACCATCAATGATATGTATATATATATATATCTGGAACATACCAGCTGCGAACAATTTAATACACGATCAATGATTATATTTCCTACAGTTTTAAGCAAACTAAAACCTAATACATGGAGACAGACACAATATTGCAGACCAAAATACGCAAACAATGCAGTAGAAGAAACAAACAGAGCAACCAAATGCACCCACAAAATAACCCCCCAGCTGCTGCAGAAGAGCACCAGTTACAACAGCAGCAGAGCATGAGCAACAGCACCAGGAAACAAACTAGCAGCAGAACTAGCAACGGCACGACCACAAAAAAACCAGCACAAAAGTTGCCAGCCAAACCAGCCCCCAGAAATGCAAACTTAGCATAATAATAACAAATCTATTAATTAAGATGTAGTACTGCATGCCTCCAACAGTATTAATCAGTCTCAAACAGAAAATGTAGCCATCTCAAACAGTATTAACCAGTCTCATTAACTATAAGTTTCCTAATGCTGTGACTCCAATGGCTCGCAAGATTAAATTAATCCCTCAAATTATTATGAGTCCTCTAATCAAATTTGTCTATTAATATATTATGTGGTTCCCAAACCTGTATCAAACATAGCTCTGATAGTAAAAATATCGGGATTAGGTCTGCACTTTAATGCAGTTTACAAAGAAACACAGGAAAATGACTATAGGCTAAGTTTGTGATAAAAGTAATTGACTGACAGGCTTGGCAGGAACTCTGTTACTGCAGGAAAATAGAGCAACAATTGAAAGGATTCATATTTCAATAATGAAAAGAAATACTACTTGACTAATAATTTTTTGGAACATACCAGCTGCTATATATATAGGAAAACCTAACTAAAAAACTCAGCTACTTGGGCCTAAATATCATTATCTTCTTCTTCTTCAGAATATTCATCATCATTAAAATATTCATTATCATCTTCATCACTACATTCTCTATCTTCATTTTCTGCTTCCGGTAACGATGGATCCACTTCTTCAGCAAATTGAGAATCGTCAACTAATATCAAATTCTGAGTTTGCTCCTCAATATTATATAAGTCAAAATCATGAAACTCTTCCTCCTAATATGTCTCCTCATTAATATTTTCAGCAACATCATATCTGTTTCTTGCTTTTGTTGTGATGACAGTAGACCAACCTTTAGCTTTAGTCGACACTGGATTAGCATAGAACACTTGTACAACTTGTGATGCAATAACAAATGGCTCATATGGCTTGTGCCTTGATTTTGTATCAATTGTAGTTATCCCGTACTTGTCAACTACTACCCCTTTTTCAGAATCATACCATTCACATTGGAACAAAAATACCGAATTCTTTTTGCCGTAGTATTCTAGTTCAACTACTTTAATTAATTGTCCATAATAGTCTCGTTCTTGGCCTTCAGAAGTACATCCCTGGACTAAAACACCACTATTTTGAGTTACCTTTCTTGACTCCAATTCTTTTGTATGGAACCTAAAGCCATTGACAATGAATCCATCATAACATGTCACCTCTTTAGACGGACCCATAGCGAGCACTTTTAGACACGTATCAACGACGTCATCATTCTTGACTCTCTTTTCAAACCATTTGATAAATGTCGAATTATGTTCCTTTTGTAGCACTTTATCCAACATGTTTGGACGTAATTCTTTCAATAATTGCTTGTGCTCCCTAGAAGTAATGAAATAAATTAGTAGATATAGAGTAATGATTTGAACATCTAAAAGTAATAAACTAATTTATAAAAATTAAAATGTTATTACGTACTCGATGAAATCAAAGACTTCATCACAATTAGACAAGATGTATAAGGTTGCTGCCTCGAGTTCTTTATCGGACAAGTCTTCGCGTTTTCATTTTCCTCTGATTGGACGACAAGGCCTAGGGTGGCTAAATATTGATAATTTTCCATTAGTTTCAACTTGACCCCCATCGTCATTTCGATCAGCGCTGTTGAACTTGGTTTGCACCCTAAGATCAAAATATCGAGAAGAAAAGTAAACTAGTTCGTCTATTATGTACGCCTTGGCTATTGAACCCTCAGGGCAAGCCTTATTACGCACCCTTTTCTTCAAAGAACACATGCACCTATAATTATATTAAAGTCAGTTAATCACTTTAAGCATTAAAAAAAACTTCGCAAGAAAATAGATTTAATTTATTAAAACATCACCTCTCAAAAGGGTACATCCAACGGTATTGCACTGGTCCTCCGACCTTGGCTTCATATGCCAAATGAACAGGTAGATGCTCCATTGAATCAAAGAAAGATGGTGGAAAAATCATATCAAGATTGCAAAATATTTCAGCAATAAATAGCTCAAGCTTCTCTAACTCAGCCAATTTATACACCTTAGAGCATATGTCTCGAAAGAATTTGCACAAAGCATTTATTGGTTCCTATATTGAGTTTGGTAAGAAATCACGAAAGGCTAATGGCAAGAACCTCTACATGAGAACATGGCAATCATGGCTCTTTAGCCAAATTATTTTGCAATTGTTAGGGTTAAAACAACAAGAGATATTTGAAGCATAACCGTCTGGAACTATTAGCGATTTAAGCCACTTGCAAACTTGTTTGACTTCTTCGCTTTTTAAAGAATATTTGGCTTTTGGCAATTTAAATTTCCCATTACCACTCACTTCAGGATGTAATTCAAATCTTATACCAAGCTCTTGCAAATCTAAACGAGCTTTAAGGTGGTCTTTTGATTTTCCAGTAATGTTCATCACTGTGTAAAATAAATTATCAAAAACATTTTTCTCAATATGCATCACGTCTAGGCAATGTCTTACTAGAAGCATACTCCAATAAGGCAACTCAAAGAAGATACTTTTCTTTGTCCAGTTATGCTCTATACCAAACCCAGGAGTCTTATCGGTACTATTATTTTTATCCTTTCCAAAGATGACCGAACTAAATTGAGATACGAAATTTAACTCCTCAACACCTGTTTGTCGAGACGGGGGATTTCTCCACTCGATTTTATTATTGAACTTATTCTTCTCGGCTCGATATTTGTGATTACGCTTCAACCAACGACGATGGCATCCAAAATAACTCGGCTTCCTCCCATGTTTAAGGTTAAAAGCTACACTTGCATCCATACAAGAAGGATATGACAAGGCCCTATGTGTACTCCAACCCTTCAATATGCCTAGAGCAGGAAAGTCATTGATTGTTTACAGCAGCTTTCATATTGAAACTTTTCTTTGAAAAAGCATCATATGTATCAACTCCAACATCCCACAAAGTCTTTAGTTTTTCTATAAGAGGTCGCAAATACACATCAATCTCTCTTCCAGGTCCATGTGGACCTGGAATAAGCAGTGACATAAACATGTACTCCTCTTTTATACACATCCAAGGTGGGAGATTGTATGGAACAAGGAATACTGGCCATGTCGAATGAGGTTTGCTAGAATGCCCAAACGGATTAAAGCCATCAGTAACTAAGCCAAGTCTTATAGTACGAGCATCTTCAGCAAAAGATGGGTAATTGAGGTCAAAATCTTTCCAAGCCTCGCTATCAGCAGGGTGCCTTAGCTCACCTGGAATATCACATCGTTTTTCTTTGTGCCACCTCATAGGCTCGGCCGTTTTTGATGACAAATAAAGCCTTTGAAGCCTTGGTATAATTGGTAAAAAACTTAAGACCTTCCTTGCTATTGGTTAATTCTTTTTCCCTTTAACACTGCCATGCTTTTTATATCTAGATTCGTTACAAATTGGGCAAGCGTCTAAATCTGCATATTCTCCTTGAAACAAGATACAATCATTATTACACGCATGTATCTTTTGTAGTGGTTGCCCAAGGTCCTTCATTAAGGCCTTGCAGTGATAAAATGACTCGGGTAATTTATTGTTTTAGGCAACATTTCCTTAAAAGCTGAAAGAAAAGAATCAAATCCAGTATTAGACAAACAATATTTGGATTTTACGTGCAACAACAAAGTTACGGCTGATAAAGTGGTGTGATTTTGACAACCATTGTAAGACCCCGAATTTTATAAATAAAGATTTAATTTTCTTTATATATTATTTTGAAATAGTAAGGGGTTGATTTAATTAATGTAGTAAGTTGTGGGTAAAATGCGCAAATATTTTAAAATGAGCAAGTGGTTATAAAATATTCATTGTTGTCGGGGAATATTTGTTTGGTCGTGGAATATTCTTGTTGACCGGAAATATTCGTACGACGGCGCAGCCATTTATGGGCCCCATAACAGAATAACTGTCGGATATAGAAAGCGACAGAAATAACCTTTTTATAAAATAATAGCATAGTTGTTACCGTTAGTACTGTTGAAATACCCGGTGGTTAAAATATAGTAATACGCGGTGTTGCACAGTAGCACGCAGTATTGCACAGTATTTCGAATTATTGATTCTTACGTAAGAAGGCACTTACTCAATAATTGTTACAGTAATTACTGTTCAATATTTTATATTATTGATTCAATAATTGCTACGTTGATATTTTATATGATTGATTCAATAATTGACACTGCACAGTATTTCACATTATCAAATCAATAATTCATATTATTTGAATAATATTATTAGATAGCATTATTGACAATGTCTAAGGAAGTTCTATCTAGGAGGGGTTATTTAATTGCGCGCTAGTAAGGAGAAATTCTTATCGGAAGGCCCCCTATTTCTTGGGAACGACCTGGTTGTCAATATTGTAGTTCTGTAATATTATTTGTGAATAATTAATTATTGATTTATATGATAAGAAAATATTTATTTTGTGGATATAAAAGAAGGAATTAGTGCTGATGTGTTTTTATCAGTATTTTGGTGTGGAAAATCATCCGTTTGTGGATTTCGGCCATTTTCGGTTGGGAATTTTGAAAAACTTCCTTCTACAAAGTTGTAGAGAATTAAATTTTCTATAAAAAGGACAAGAATTTATATTTTTCTGACAAAAAGCTATTTATTATGAATTATTGAAGTTTTGGAAAATAAATATTTTTTATTAAAAACATGGGTGGGCCCCACTTTTGTTTTTTATGGCTTGTAAATGCTGAATTTTCAAATCTCACGAGATGTGCGTATAAATTGGTGAAAGCCGCCTGTAGGAAAAGTGTACTTTGGCATCCTAAGCTTTTCCTATAAATAGGGTGCTTAGTTAGAAATGAAAATCATACTAGAATCAGAAAATTTTCTCCCTATAATATTGAGCGTATTTTTGTGAGTATTTTGATACGTTGAGTGTTGCTATTCAGTGCAAGTATTCTTCAGCCTTATATCCGATATTCCAGTCAGAAGTACTATTCTTTTGAGGTAAGGGATGTTATTTTCTTTCGTAAATGATGTTATTCTTTTTAATATCATTATACCAAAATATTGTCATGGATTTTATTATGAAATTCTTACTTTTTCTGTCGGGATTACTATTCACGTGTATAGCACTGCTCACGTATACTGCACTATTCACAAAAAAATTAAATTTTTTTCTATTTTGTCCAAGTTGCTTGTTAAGATTCCTATCTTTGATTGGATCCAAGTTTTGATCTTTATTCTAAAATTTTGCTCCGCAAAGTATTATTATGGAATATTTTTGAACTTGGATAAACTAAATTACGAATCCCTAATCTTTGTCCTTTATCTCACTGGATTCGTTATTTATATTATTTTTCATCATCCTCAGTACTAAATGGTGATATAACTGAATATCTTTGGCCTGTAGAGCAAAGATGAATGATTACCTGATGAATATCTTTGGCCGTAGTGCAAAGATGATAGGTGTTGAGATGAACAGGACCACTGGTGATACAAATGAATATCTTTGGCCTGTAGTGCAAAGATGAATATTTGATTCGAGATGTATATTGATTGATGTTACAGGGATAAAATATTGATGATGGACTTTTAAATCATAGAAGATAGTAGACTTCATTCTCTACTTAACTCATCTAATGAATTGTTATTTTCGCTGCGAATATTGATCTAAAATTTGTTGTCCATAATATTTTATCTGAATTGTTGAAGACTAACGATAATTTATTTTCCATTATCTTAGTCATAATATTCTTTACTGGGCTAGTTGAGCTCACCCTTTTCATCTATTGTCCTATTCAGGAAATGAGAATGTTGCAGGAACTAGTCGGGGGACAGAGTGATGGACCGAGTTAGAGCAGTAGTAGTCCTCACTATTTCTAATAAATAATGTGATAATAATTGTAATGAGAACTTAGTTTGAATGTTAATATTTTCTACATATTTTTATCGACACTCACAGTTGTGTGGTCGTATTTTGCACGACCGTGTGATATAAAATTTGTATTTGAATTCAGTAGCATGTATTTGGCGACTCAGAATGGGTTGGGTTGACTGGACCTATTCTGGGGGCGTCACAGTTGGTATCAGAGCTTAGGGATATGGTCTCTGGCGGATATCTGGGAATAGAACTAGGAGTGGAGAGACGAGTAAATCCTTCACTAGTATGTCCTACCTAAGCTTATGTGGTATTTAATTGGTCAGTCGAAGCATAGGGTTAATATGTGATATGTTAATTTGTTTAATTAATCCTTGTTTTATGGCAGTATTTGAGAATGGCTGCTGAGAATGTTAACAATGGAGTGAATGAGACCGTGGGGACACCTTTAATCACCAACCAGGAGAACGTGCAACAGGAAGGCAATGTTCATCCTGAAAATAACACTGATCAGACGATAAACGATGAGATGTTTAGAAGTTTTTTGCAGTTCATGCAAAACCAGACGAGGGGAACTTGTGTGCAAAATACAGGTAGAGATAATAACAACACGCGAATTATCACTGCCAAGCAGTTCAAAGAATTGGGACCACCAGAGTTTTTGGGAAAGCCGGATCCGATCAAGGCGGAGACGTGGGTTAAGAAAATTACCAAGATATTTGATGTCTTGGGATGCATAGAGGAACAGAAAGTTCCATTCACCACGTTTATGTTCCGCGGAGAGGCAGATTATTGGTGGAAATCCGTGAAGCGTACCATACCAAAATTGATTATTTTTGTAAGGTGGTTAGTTTTTATATTCCTAACCAACCTGTTGTGAGAATTCAAACCACCAAACCACTAAAATCTGTTAATGTCATTTCAAGTCACAAAGCTATTCGTTTATTGAAAAACGGATGTCAAGCTTTCTTAGCTCATGTCACTGATCTAAACCAGAATACGTCAGATTTGAATAATATTTCCGTTGTTAATGAGTTTCCTGATGTATTTCCCGAAGAACTTCCCGGTCTAACCCCAGAACGTGAAGTTGAATTCTTTATTGACCTTGAGCCCGGTACAAAACTCATTTCTAAAACCCCATATCGAATGACTCCTATTGAACTTCAAGAGTTAAAGGTCCAACTACAGGAGTTGTTAGACATCGGTTTCATTCGTCTTAGTACGTCTCCTTGGGGTGCTCCTGTTTTATTCGTAAAGAAGAAAGACGGGAGTATGCGACTATTTATTGACTATCGGGAGTTGAACCATGTCACCATCAAGAATAGGTATCCGCTACCTCGTATTGATGACCTGTTCAACCAGTTGCAAGGAGCACAATTCTTTTCAAAGATCGATCTTTGTTCTGGATATCATCAGCTGAAGATTAAAACTGAAGATATTCCGAAGACTGCCTTCAGAACTCGGTACGGGCATTATGAGTTCTTAGTCATGTCTTTTGGATTGACTAATGCTCCTGCTGCTTTCATGGATATGATGAACCGTGTATTTAAGGAATATTTGGATCAGTTCGTTGCTGTCTTTATTGATGACATCCTCATTTATTCCAAAAGCCGTGAAGATCATGAGCACCACTTGAAGTTGGTACTTCAAAAACTTCGTGAGAACAAGCTATATGCTAAGCTGAAGAAATGCGAGTTTTGGCTTGACGAAGTAGCATTCCTTGGGCACGTGGTATCGAAACGTGGAGTATCTGTTGACCCGGCGAAGATTGAAGCAATACAAAGTTGGGAGCAACCTAAGTCGATGACCAAAGTACGAAACTTTCTGGGCTTAGCTGGTTATTATCGGAGGTTCGTAGAGGGATTTTCTCGAATCGCTACTCCATTAACTCAGTTGACTCGAAAAGATACAAAATTCGTATGAAATGAAGAATACGAGAAGAGCTTCGAAGAGCTCAAGAGGAGACTTATTTCGGCACCTGTTCTGACGATACCATCTGGTTCGGATGGATTTGTCATTTACAGCGACGCTTCGAGAAAAGGGTTAGGATGTGTTCTCATGTAACATGGGAAAGTCATAGCCTATGCCTCACGACAACTCAAAGAATATGAGAGGAATTATCCTACTCATGATCTAGAGTTGGCAGCTGTCGTTTTCGCATTAAAGATCTGGAGACACTACCTGTATGAAGAGAAAATGGAGATCTATACGGATCATAAGAGCCTCAAATATTTCTTCACTCAAAAGGAACTCAACATGCGGCAACGACGTTGGCTTGAGCTGTTGTAAGATTACGATCATACCATCCAATACCATCCTGGAAAAGCGAACGTGGTAGCTGACGCGTTGAGTAGAAGATCATACGCGGGAACAAATGCGATGCTATCAAGGCCTATTTTGTGTGATTTACAAAAGATGAAGATAGAGTTCAAGACTTCGGGGACCCATGCGATGATGTCAAGTATACGCGTAGAACCAGCTTTGATTGATAAAGTTAAAGCTGCTCAAGCTACAGACTAGGAGCTGATGAATATGAGGAAGAAGATGCAAGAAGGTGCTATTCCAGAAGCAAGGATTGATGAAGAAGGAATACTTCGAGTCAACTCCAGACTTTGTGTTCCTAACGATTCTGACTTGAAATATAGAATCATGATGGAGGCACACAACACATCGTTTGTAATCCATCCTAGGAGTACTAAAATGTATCGTGATCTTCGACATATATTTTGGTGGAGCAATATGAAGAGAGAGATCGCGGAGTTTATTTTAAGGTGTTTAACGTGTCAACGTGTCAAGGCGGAGCATCAAGTGCCAAAGGGTCCATTGCAACCACTTGAGATTCTAAAGTGGAAGTGGGAACACATTTTCATGGATTTCGTTACGGGTCTTCCTAAGGTTTCTAAAGGCATAGATGTGATTTGGGTTATTGTTGATAGATTAACCAAGTTTGCTCATTTCTTACCAATACGGGAGACTTATTCCCTTAAACGTCTTGCTCGTATATACGTGAATGAGATTGTGAGGTTGCATGACATGCCAGTATCTATAGTTTTGGATCGTGACCCAAGATTTACTTCACGATTTTGGATCAGTTTGCAGAAAGCTATGGGCACGGATTTACGATTCAGTTCGGCATATCATCCTCAAACAGACGGACAATAAAAAAGGACTATTCAAACTCTTGAAGATCTATTGAGACTCTGTGTTCTAGACTTCAAAGGGAGTTGGGATAAGTACTTACCATTGGTGGAATTCTCCTACAACAACAGTTATCAGGCAAGTATAGGCGTGGCTCCATTCGAAGCGTTGTATGGATGAAAGTGTCGCTCTCCAGTATGTTGGGAAGAGGTGGGTGAGGCAACATTGTTGGGACCGGAGTTAGTACGTATAACTACGGAAAAGATTCAAATGATCAGGCAACGGATACAAACCGCACAAGATCGACAAAAGAGTTAAGCGGATCTTCATCGAAAGGACATGGAATTTAATGTTGGGGACCATGTGTTATTGCGTGTTGCTCCGTGAAAGGGAGTTACGAGGTTTGGCAAGAGAAGAAAGCTCAACCCACAATTCATTGGTCCATTCGAGATCCTTGACCGAGTAGGAAATGTGGCCTATAGAATTGCTTTACCTCCAAGCATGTCTCGTGTTCATGATATTTTTCACATATCCGTGTTGCGTAAATATGTCAAAGATCTAAACCACATTATTGAGTTAGAATCGGATGAGATAGCTGAAGATTTAACGTATGAGGAGGTACCTGTCAAGATTGTGGATAGGAAGGAGCATGTCCTACGCTCGAAAATTATACCTCAAGTTAAAGTTTTGTGGAGAAACCATGCTATTGAGAAAATGACCTGGGACTTAGAATCGGAGATTAAAGCGAGGTATCCTCACCTCTTCGACACACCAGGTACGTACATCAATTTCGAGGACGAAATTTCATAAGGAGGGGAGAATGTAAGACCCCGAATTTTATAAATAAATATTTAATTTTTTTTATATATTATTTTGAAATAGTAAGGGGTTGATTTAATTAATGTAGTAAGTTGTGGGTAAAATGAGCAAATATTTCAAAATGAGCAAGTGGTTATAAAATATTCATTGTTGTCGGGGAATATTCGTTTGATCGTGGAATATTCTTGTTGTCGGGAAATATTCGTACGACGGCGCAACCATTTGTGGGCCCCACAACGGAATAACTGTCGGATATAGAAAGCGACAGAAATAACCTTTTTATAAAATAACAGCATAGTTGTTACCGTTAGTACTGTTGAAATACTCGGTGGTTAAAATACAGTAATACGCGGTGTTGCACAGTAGCACGCGATATTGCACAGTATTTCGAATTATTGATTCTTACGTAAGAAGGCACTTACTCAATTATTGTTATAGTAATTACTGTTCAATATTTTATATTATTGATTCAATAATTGCTATGTTGATATTTTATATGATTGATTCAATAATTATCACTGCACAGTATTTCACATTATCAAATCAATAATTCATATTATTTGAGTAATATTATTAGATAGCATTATTGACAATGTCTAAGGAAGTTCTATCTAGGAGGGGTTATTTAATTGCGCGCCAGTAAGGAGAAATCCTTATCGAAAGACTTTCTTGGGAACGACCTGTTTGTCAATATTGTAGTTCTGTAATATTATTTGTGAATAATTAATTATTTATTTATATGATAAGAAAATATTTATTTTGTGGATATAAAAGAAGGAATTAGTGCTGATGTGTTTTTATCAGTATTTTGGTGTGGAAAATCATCCGTTTGTGGATTTCAGCCATTTTTGGTTGGGAATTTGGAAAAACTTCCTTCTACAAAGTTGTAGATAATTAAATTTCCTATAAAAAGGACATAGAATTTGTATTTTTCTGACAAAGGGCTATTTATTATGAATTATTGAAGTTTCAGAAAATAAATATTTTTTTTATTAAAAACATGGGTGGGCTTTTGTTTTTTATGGCTTGTAAATGTTGAATTTTCAAATCTCACGAGGTGTGCGTATAAATTGGTGAAAGCTGCCGATAGCAAAAGTCTACTTTGACATCCTAAACTTTTTTTATAAATAGGGTGCTTAGTTAGAAATGAAAATCACACCAGAATCAGAAAATTTTCTCTCTATAATATCGAGCGTATTTTTGTGAGTATTTCGATACGTTGAGTGTTGCTATTCAGTGCAAGTTTTCTTCAGCCTTATATCCGATATTCAAGTCAGAAGTACTATTCTTTTGAGGTAAGGGATGTTATTTTCTTTCGTAAATGATGTTATTCTTTTTAATATCATTATACCAAAATATTGTCATGGATTTTATTATGAAATTCTTACTTTTTCTGTGGGGGTTACTATTCACGTATACGGCACTATTCATGAAAAAATTAAATTTTCTTCTATTTGTCCAAGTTGCTTGTTAAGGTTCCTATCTTTGATTGGATCTAAGTTTTGATCTTTATCTTGAATTTTGCTCCACAAAGTATTATTATGGAATATTCTTGAACTTAGATAAACTAAATTATGAATCCTTAATCTTTGTCCTTTATCTCACTGAATTCGTTATTTATATTATTTTTCATCATCCTCAGTACTAAATGGTGATATAACTGAATATCTTTGGCCTGTAGAGCAAAGATGAATGATTAGCTGATGAATATCTTTGGCCATAGTGCAAAGATGACAGGTGTTGAGATGAACATGACCACTGGTAATACAAATGAATATCTTTGGCCTGTAGTGCAAAGATGAATATTTGATTCGAGATGTATATTGATTGATGTTACAGGGATAAAATATTGATGATAAATCATAGAAGATAGTAGACTTCATTCTCTACTTAACTCTTCTAATGAATTATTATTTCCGCTGCGAATATTGATCTAAAACTTGTTGTCCATAATATTTTATCTGAATTGATGAAGACTAACGATAATTTATTTTCTATTATCTTAGTCATAATATTCTTTACTGGGCTAGTTGAGCTCACCCTTTTCATCTATTGTCCTCTTCAGGAAATGAGAATGTCGCAAGAACTATTCGGGGAATAGAGTGATGGTCCGAGTTAGAGCAGTAGTAGTCCTCACTATTTCTAATAAATAGTGTGAGAATAATTGTAATGAGGACTTAGTTTGAATGTTAATATTTTCTACATATTTGTATTGACACTCACAGTTGTGTGGTAGTATTTTGCACGACTGTGTGATATAAAGTTTGTATTTGGATTCTGTACCATGTATTTGGCAACTCAGAATGGGTTGGGTTGACTGGACCTATTTTGGGGGCGTCACAACCATCCCACAAGGGCTCGTCTGCAGCCTTTAGTAGGTCATAGAATTTCTTTGATTTGCTATTAGGATCCTCATCAAATTCAGGGTTAAGGTAGCTTGTAATATCCCTTAGCATGTCTTTAGGCCAATTTTCATTTCCCTCATCAATATCGTCATCAGAATTTCCTACTTGCTCAAGTAACTCCCCATGCTTCGTCCATGTAGTGTAGTTCGGTACAAATTCATACTTATAAAGACACATTTCTACATCTTCACGATATTTATAGTTTATGAAATCGCACTTTGCACAAGGACACCGAATCATGCCATCATCTACGCACTCAGGATTAGAAAATGCAAAATTAAGAAACGTATTGACCCCACTTATAAATTCATCTATATGTACAGACTTTTTCCCAACATGCCTATACATCCAACTTCGATCATCCATCTGCCATGTGTAATTCAAATAATTAAATAAAGTTCATTTATGGTGATAATTAAGCCTTTGATAAAATTGAAAAGAAAAGAAAAAAACAGACTGTATTGATGCTACTTTAATTAAGCGAACAACTAATTATATGCTAACACACTGTCATTAACATGGTCACAACTTAGAAAGAATACAATATGTACTACCTGAAGTCGGCCAATGAGAGAAGGATAAATCAAGATAATATTGTTAATAAGGTATTAAATCAAACAACAGAGCATACGGCTAATTAGCTTTCCTAATTAGTTTTATATTAGATTTCTTGATATTGTCTAGCTAGACAGTAGTAATGTAATATAATCTAGAGATACCTGATTTTTGAATGTTGTTCTGAATTAGTGATACTTTACAAACTAATATTACATACCGAGTAGAAAGAATAGTTTGGGAAAGCTTGGTCTTAAAATTTCCGTATCATTCTTTCATTTTGGTAGTATTTACTTGGATTACTTATAACATTGTTAACTAAAGAAATGATGCATATCAGAACCTGCACTGTCTATCTTGTTTATTATTCTTATTCTTATGCTTACGTGTGTATAAGCAGTTTTAATCTTCTATGTAAACATATTTATCATATCTGATTAGTTTCCAAGCATGATTTTTTTCTAAATGCTAACACATTTTTGAATTAGAGAATGGTTGAATCATTACTTTTTATCCTATACTTAATTATAAGTTTTTTTCTTCTCCAGCTATAGTGCGAACTAGAGGTGCGAGTACTGTTTCCGGTAGGAGATCAACTCTTCCTCGTAATAGTGGCGAGACTGTTAACATGGAGAGAATGAGAGATGAGCCTATTATAGATCATAACAGTGGTGAGAGTGTTGATCGGACTACACCGAATACTACCCAAGCTGAAAGCTTATCTCGTAAGAAAAGGGGACCAACTCTAGGGATAATGAAGCCTAAAACAGGTCAAGAAAAGATGTTTGTCAATATTATTGGACAAAAGTAAGTTTTTACAAATCTACTCATACTTGTCAATATGCAAGATATATCTTTATATGCAAGATACGTACAATCAATTCTTGACAGGTTGAAGATCCGTAGTTTCAACAATAAGATAGAATAGTGATCCCTTGATTATCCTATTGTGACATATAATAGGGGTTCCATTTAACAATATTTGATTAATCCTATTGTGACAGCTTTGTTTCTTATTTCATTATTGTTGTACTAATCATATCATGCTATGTTGCTATATCTTGTAATTAGCTTCCTTGAACCTGAAGCTCGAAGCAAGACTCGCATTTTATTTCAAAAATGTTTTAAAGAAGCTCGAACCAAATTTGAGCAATGGCCAAAACATGAAATTGAACTTCTTTTGGGAGAATATTTGGTATGTTTTAATGAACACAAACTTGAATTGTAGAAGATAGTTTGTCAAAAAGTGTATTATTCATTATAAGTATTAATTAATGTTTCTACTTGTGGATGGTACTGTTATAGAAATATTTTTGTTTCGCTTCATCCGAGGAGGAGGGAAGGGGTCGAATCATATGGGAGGAAAATGCACGAAAAAGCTACCCAAACTATTTATGGAGATGGAAAGATGATGCCATGAAGAAGTTTGGTTCCATTCAGGAAGCAAGGGATAAAAAGCCTAGTTGGACAACTCTTGATGTGTGGTAGGAGATGTGTGATTATTGGTTGAGTAAAGACTTTTTAGACTCTAGTGAGCTACGTAAAAAGAACAGAAACATAACTACGTATGTTCCTCACACATCAGGCTCCATACCGTACGCCGTTAGGAGGGAACAAGAGGTAAATTATAAGTTGATAAAACTAAATTAATAATATACGTAGTTGATAAATGTACATGATAGCGGTAAAAGATTCATATCATGATGCTTTGTTTGGAGTTTTTAAATGTTCATGTGGTATGTACTGCTTATTTTTAATGTTAATGTTTTTAATTAAAATAATTAATATTTTACTTGTTTTGTCTTGGAAACAAAGATTACATAGTCCGCCAACGCAATATGAGTTATATAAACAAACTCATATCAGGAAGGAGAAGGGTAGTAAGGAAAAAACGTGGGTTTGTGATGAAGCAAAGAGGAAATTGGTATGATTTCTTTCATAAAATTATAAACTTCATTTACTCATGTGAAAGTGAAGGCATCTGTTCGCAATTAGTTATGAGTATTGTTAATTATATATACATATTTTATGCATTGTATAGGATGATTATGAGAGAAGACTCTTGGCGAAGCATGGTGATACAGACAAGCCCGTGAATGAGTTAGACGATCCAAATTTAGAGTCATGGCAGGAAACCGTCGGAGGCGTGAAGAAGGGTAGACTTGTTGGTCGGCCTGGGAAAAAATGAAGTTCTCGTCGTGGTTCGTATTGTCCATCTTTTGTTGCAGATGAGAACTCTATTAAGTTAAAGAAAATGGAAAGTTATATAACTTATCTTCATCAATACGCAAAGAATATGGCTGAAACACTTGCACTTGATCCTCCTATAGAACTAGATGATTTGTTTGCTTCATCAAATGCATCAGCTGATATTCCAACGAATAACTCAACCACGCATCCTGAGAATGACAACACAGATGATGACGACTCTCAAGAGGACTCCATGGAGAATTCAGGACGATCTAGCTTTCCTTTACTTATCAATTTATTAGTTTAGGGTTCTTTGATAGATGTTGTGTTTGCTAATTGTTTGATGAACCTATGACATGTACCTACCTATTTAGGTAGTTGGTTAGGAATTGATTTTTAATTAAATGGATCAGATTTCTTCATTTTAATAATTTTGTATGATTTTACGTTTCAAATTTATTGTAATTTATGGCATTTACAGATTTGAAATATAAAATTAGCAATTAAATATATTTTAATGTAGGAATTTTGTGATGGCTTTACTATCACCAAAATGAATAAAAACTAGGCACAATAGTGATTACTTTAGCCATCACAAGAAACTTATATGCCTGACTGCTTTAGCCATCACAAATGTCTTACCATTTTGTGATGGTCGTGGCCATCACAAAAGGATGTGATTGCTTCGGCCATCACAAATAATTGGTGATTGTTTTGACCATCATAAAAACCTTACCAATTCTGTGATAGTCGTGGCCATCACAAAAGGATGTGATTGCTTCAGCCATCACATATAATTAGTGATTATTTTGCCCATCACAAATAACTATTATGCTACCATGATTACTTTCGCCATCACAAAAGACTTGTGAGTTTTTGTGATGGTCAAACTAATCGCAAAATACATGTGCGCTAATGTGACCGATTTAGTCATCACAAAAGGATGGAATGTTTTGGTGATTGTCAACACCATCACGTAAAACCTTTCATGATGGGCGTATACAAGACGACCATCGTGATGCTTAAAGCCATCACGTAAACCTTTCGTGATGGTTTTCTTAGTTTTTGTGATGGATTTTAGCCATCACAAATGACCATTTTTTTAGTAATACAATCGGGATACCGAAACAATACCGAACTCAAACCAAATCGACATAGTTTGACTAGGTATACGTTCTTATGTGCTTTAATGACTGACATGAATATGTGAAAACATGTTTAAGAAGTATTATGTGTTAAGTTGTATTATTTTAATTAAAAGAATAGTTCTATTGATGATAGGACTTCATATTAAAGATAAAAGCTTAAGCTATACTACGTAGCAATAATCATCTATCAAGGCAAGTATCTGAACCATTCTCTTTCATGGTGCAAGTTTCTTTACTCAATTTATTATTGATCAAGTATTTATACTCCTTGCATTTATTTTATGCGATGGATCCTAGTAAGCTAAAAGCATGTTTATGAATAATTATTGTAAATTATTCATATCCATAATGATATCCATGATTCGTTCATGAAATTATTCTTATATTGTGGAATTTTATTTCATTCGTTTATTAATAACTCATTATTGTCTTTTATTATACAAGTGTCCTCACTTATATAAACTGTTGTATTGAAGCAAGAACTCTTGAACTTAAAATTCTTTGATATGACAAATCCTGTTACATACTATTAAACTTCGGTATGTGTTGATAGTTTAAAGACTGTCTAAGCTATTTGACTAGGCTAAACATAATAGTATTGGTTATGATAAAGTCGTCCAACTGAATTGTTTAGTTAGGACTCCAGACTGAGAATGAACAACCCATAATGGGGAAATTATTTATATGCCCAAGGCGAACAGAGTGAACGAATTTATCGTTCAAATAGATAGTATTGATCATACAGGACATAACGGGGCTGATCAAGCTACATGTCCGTAAAACCAGAGTGGTTTGCAGATGAATTTATGTTTAAACTTTTTCAAAAATAAAAAATAAAAAATAAAAGTTCATGGTCTATTGACCGCTCAGCATTTATAGTCACTACGTCATTTCAAAATTTTAAACGATTTAATATGTTATGAAGATATGTTTCGAAAGACTTCACAACTATTGATTCGTTGTAAAAGTATACCTCAAAAAAAATATTTACTTCTTTCAGCTAAAGTTTATTAACTGCTATTACTTGCTGGGCAATCGAATGCTCATTCTTGCTTTACATTAAATATTTTCATATAAGCGTGATCAACCAGAAGGCTCTGGCAAAAACAAAGGGAAATGAAAGTTGATGGAATAAGTTTTATGGTATCTTGTGTAATAGATAGACTTTATGAAGACGATAATATTTATTATCTATCATGTAATAAAATGCTTTAAAGGTAGTGTGCCTGGGATTAGACAACTCTGATATGTATATTAAGTTTGTTAATTATATTATTCCGCTCAAAGAAATGATATCGTGTAGCACCAAGTTCGGGTTTCAAGTACCTGAATTTGGGGGCGTCACAAGTTGGTATCAGAGCTTTAGGTTAGAAACCTTAGGTGGGGTATACCTTAGGCTATAACCTTAAGCTAGATAGAAGCGTTGAAAAATAAATAACTCAAATAAAGTTTAAATGAGATGAATTAAGGAAATTCATCATAAAATGAAATAAAAGTAACTTATATAAACTATTATTTGTTGTGTGTATATATTATGTACTAATCAAGACAATTTGTGTATAGATGTCAGGAAGGAAAGGATTAGGAGACTCTCATGTCATAAAGAATGAGCAAATCACTCCGCTTGAAAGCAACCAAGATGAAATCATCATTTTAGAAAACATAAAACCAGAACCAGAAACGGTATTATTGACATATAGTGATTCAAACACTGAAGTTGGAGCTGACCAAGCATCAACGAAAGTGCAGAATCTAAAGAACAAATTATTATGTTTGGAAAGGTTGTTGGAAATGGAAAGGCTATTAAATAGCCAGTTGCAAAATGCGTTAATTGAAACAATGGAAGAACAAGATAAGTTGAAGGTTCAAATTGAACAGATGGGAGCCAAATGCAGTAAATCGTGTGCAGCTCCAAGCTAGAAAGGGAAAAGAAAAATGAATGACCGTGATTTAGGTAATTCTGATTTTAAACAAGGGAACTTTAAGGAAGTAGGAACGTGTGCGAACTGTAATCGAAAACATGAAGGCTTATCTATGAAAGGACAGAATGTATGCTATAATTGTGGACGTGAAGGACATATCTCATCTCATTGCCCTGATCCGAAGCAATGCGTATGTTTTGTATGTGGGTTGATAGGTCATCAGTCAAAGGCTTGTCCAGGATCTAAGGAAGGTGTAGGAAAGGAATAGGATAAGTAAAATAGAATTATGTATGGAATGTAATATGGTATGTATAAGTGTCAAATGTATTACTTTTGCATAAGGATCATGTTGAATCCCGACTTTTGTTACCACTAAGGGATAGTAAGTGTGACAACACGAGAATTTATAAGATTAATAAGGTCTTAAATGATTAAATAAAGGTTAAATAATAAGACCTAGACTGGAAATTTAGTATGAATTTAAAATTTTGTGAATGACTTCTATGATTTTGTGATTATATGTGTGTACAGTATGTGGTTAAGGGTTAAGTATTAATCAGATAAAGGGTAACATGGGAAAACCTTAATGTTATATTAAGAACTTTAATATTCAGATATGAACCCCTAACTATTGATTTGAAACCCTACTTCAGTTGATGAAAATCCTAACCCTAATTAGGAATAGGAATTTAATAGTTAATACAGTCATTATAATTGTATCTATGATTATGTGTTTGTATAGTAAGAAATTCATGATCAAATGTTGATCAGATAAGGTATAATCTTTACTAAACCCTAATGGTAGATTAGAAACCTTAATCTGCAGTTAAAAACCCTAATTCCAACTTTAAAACCCCTAAACCCTAATTTATAAACCCTAATAGTGATTAGCAAACCCTAATATTATTTATTAAACCCTAAGGGTTAAGAGTTATGGAATATATGTGAAATAACCAAATTATCCTTCGAATTATTGGGGAAATGACCAAAATAACCTTAGTAGGTGCGAAATGACCAAAACAGCCTTTTACTTATGTTTTAAGTAAAAGATATTACCAAATCTATCCAAATCTTGGTGAATTAATATGGAAGATATGCCATGTGCTGCATATCAACTCAAACCAGCCGAAAGTGGGCACCTAGCAACATTACATTGAATCAAAGATAGAAAACAAAAGTTAAGAAAAGTCTTCACTTTACTTTCTAACTTAGCCAAGACTTTCTCTCTCTCTAACCCACGAAATATTGAGGCAAAATAAGTCATTAGATAAGTCAAGAACACCCGACACACTAACCAAGAACAGACCAAAGGACAGAAATCAAAAGATTGCTCAAGAAGGTATAAATCCTAAAGCCATGCTAGATTCTTAAGATTTCTGTAATTTTATGATTTGAATGATTGTATATGTGCTATAACATGTTATATAGTGATATATGATGATAAAAAAATGACCCATAACATCTAAGTGCATTAAAATTATGATTTAAGCAAAACGGCCGAATTTTAAAATCAAGGTCTGACAGTGAATGTCAGCCCTCGTAGATCGCTGTCTGTTTGATGTTTATGTGTGTTTAAGGTTTGTAATTGTAGTATGTAGTGTTGTTAGTAGCTTGGAAGTGGTAGAATGGAAATCGGACTAACAGATTGGTAGATATGAACGGTCAAACCGTTGACCGATCACAGGAAACGGTTTTCGGGGTAACCCAAAAAACCTGAAGAACACGGTCTGGCAGGCAATTTGACTGCCTTGATCTCTCGCCTGTCAGTCGTTTTGGATGTTATGTAGTATCTAGGTTATACTCTGGTAGTAGGACTACATTGCCCAAGCACTCTAGAGCCATAAA
The DNA here is from genome assembly GCA_020205555.1 of Panax stipuleanatus. NCBI lineage: Eukaryota > Viridiplantae > Streptophyta > Magnoliopsida > Apiales > Araliaceae > Panax > Panax stipuleanatus. The sequence goes on along the minus strand of CM035119.1, from coordinate 77,174,993 downwards.
TAATTGCAGATCGAACGTAGTAAGTGGTCAAACGGCGTTGACCGTTAATCCTGGCGATCTGGGTAACCCAGAATTTGCTAAGCAACTGTTTGACAGCATATTGATAGGCTTAGATCTTGTAGTTCGATGGTTTCTAGACACTCTAAGTGCTCAAAAATCATACCCTGGTAGTTAGTGTACAAGGCCCGACGACTAGACCACCAAAAACATGAACGAATTACAAGATATTAGGCCAGAGATACCGTTGACCGACATTGACTTGAAATTCTGGGCAGCCCAGAAAAATGAAGAACAGCTCTGACATGATTTTTGATGGCTTATAACTTCATGCTATGATGTAGTGTGACCCTAAAATTGGTTTGTGCTTGTAGTATTACATCAATACTACATAACCAATACACCATCAAGCCCAGAAACATCAAAAACAAGGAATTAAAGCCGGTCAAACTAGGTACCTAGAAAACTGCCTATGAATGCTCAAGAACACCTTTAGCGACGGTTTGAAATAAAAAATTAATTAAAATAAATAGAAATTAATCATGAAAAATTCATAAATTAGTTTTAAAAATTATTTTAATTTATAAATATTAACTTTTAATAATTTGAGATATATTTCATTAATAATTTAATTTATTTAAATATTAATGATATTAAGTTTATTTAATAATTATAAAAAATAAATTACTTAAAAATAATTTCAATATTTTAAAAATCATATAAAATTATATTAAAATGTTAGAAAATATTTTAAGTCATATTGAATAACTTTTAATATTTTGGGATGAAAATTCATTAATAATTTAATATTAATGATAATAAATTTATTTAATAATTATATTAAATAAATTATGTAAAAGTAGTTTTAATGTTCTAACAATCATTTAAAAATGATTTAAAAGTTTTAAAAATGTTTTAAAGTTATAATATATAACTTTTAATATATGGACATGAAATACATTAATATTTTAATATTAATGACAATTATTAAAGAATGATTTTAAATATTTTAAAAATCATTTAAAGGTGATATTAAGGTATTAGAAGTATTATGAGTTAAAATAAATAACTTTTAATATTATGACATGTATTTCATTAATATTTGATATTAATTAAATATTAATGATGATGGAATTATTTGTTATTTAAATCATTTAAAAATGATATTAATGATTAAAAAATCACTATAAATGATAATAATTAATTGAAAATTATTATGAGTTAATGAAAAATGTTATGACTAATGATTGAATTATCTAAATATAATTGTGAAGAAGTTAAGTAGAGTTTAATTGAAAATAAACTAGATAATTATCTGATAGGGCAATCGGGACGTCGAAATAGGACCGAACTCCAATGTGATTGAAATAATTTGACTTGATACTAGGTCTTATGTGTTTTAGTGACTGTTAGGGATACATGCTTATATGTTTAAGATATATTATGACTGTAATTAACAGTAGTATATGTGATGATATTATTCTAATTGAGAGATCGATATTATCAATATTAGGTCTTTCAGATGAAGCCAAAATAGATTGCGTAACAGTAATCGACGGTTCTGACAAGTTCTCGAACTATACTTTTAATTAAGCAAGTTTCTAAACTATATAACTCTTTTATTGTGCAAGTTTTCTAACTTCATTTAATTTCTATATTAAATGAAAGTCATATATATTGATATACGAACTTATTATAAATATTATTCGTGATATCTGTGATTTGAACAGAGTTATTGCTTATTGTTTAAGCATAACAAAACTATATGAACTGTTGTTTGCGTAAAATGTATTTGATTTGATATCAAAGCATAGACCGTGGTAAAACCAATGTTGTTTAGTACGGTTATATATACGGATACTAGTGTACAGGAAGTTATAATACTGACCGGTGGTTACAGGCGATTATAATACTGACCAGTGGTTATAGGCAGTTATAGCACTGACCTTTTTGAGATATGCATATGATAGAAGCCAAAATGATGATAATGCTTCTAAGTCTAACGACCTATGGAAGAGATTATTATGTCTGATTGAACAGATCAATCTTGGGGTTCTAAGTCTTTATGACTGATAGAGGCCAAAATGAGGTATATATATATGGATAAACTCTAACCTATATGTTCGTTCAATTCAGATTCAGTGTGAGTATAATATTCAACTTGTTTAAAACTTGCTGAGCTTCCTGTAGCTCATCCTTGCAATTATTCTTTTCCTTTGCAGGTTTAACTGAAATGTCAAAGATTCTGGAGTTCAATGATGTGGATGGAAAAACTCAGTCAATGTAAATTTGTTTATATCTTTGGGAACTCTACTTTGATGTAATATTTAGTTGGGATTTATTATAAGCCAAGTTAAGAATATATAATGTATTATCATCTTTAATAATTACTTAGTTTTACCTTTCTAGAACATAGGAGGAAGTACATTATCTATATAAACCATACATTTGAATTGGGAATATTAAAAGATATTGTGGTTCTCTGATGCACCGAGGTTGGTCGCATCCCTCAGATTCCAAGAACGACCCTAACATTAATACTACGAATGTCAGATAGATGAGAATTATTGATATGAAAGAAATATCTGTGAGATTATAAACTTATTCATCCAAGTGAGGGTATCCCCACACAGTAAATGTTCTGACGAGAACTACTGGTCGTTGTGGAATACTGTGAATCTTGGATTGATAAGATTTATTATCTTATGGAATATTTACATGAGCACCAAATCTGCTACAGGTAATGTAGAGTCACAATTTTGTATCAGAGCTGTAGGTTATAAACCTTAGGAAAGGTTACCTTAGGCTATAACCTTGGAGGAATAGGAGTGGCAAAAGAGTTAATGAAAATATAAACTCAAAAAGAGTTTATAGGATATGAATTGAGAAAATTCATCGTAAAATAAGATAAAAACTAACTTAAAGAAAACTATTATTTGCAATGCGTATACAATGTATAATTGGTACTAGACAAGTTTATATAATTGATAGGAAATAAAGAATTTAATGATATTCACAAAAGTGAGTAAGGAACTGGCCGTTCCGTTTGAGCTGATATCTGAACCAGAATCCATTGGGCTAATAGAAAATGATCCAGAGGGTAGGATATGAGAAGTGCTAACTGAAGTAGCTTATAGAATAGTATTTGAAATTGAAAAAGGAAAACTTTTGATAGATTTAGAAGGTAACTATGATGTGTAACCGGAGTTAAAACTAAGTGAAGAGGGAGACCCAAATCCTAACGAGGCATATATAGAGACGGGAGAAGGGATAAGTATAGAGCAGTAGCTATAAGATGAATTATGATATATGAATATTACGGTATTCCCAATGTGTCATAGGAATAAGGAAATCCTTGTGTGTAACTGGTAAGGTATATCACTAGTCGATTATGTATTTTATTTTGTGTATCGGGTGATATGACATAAATCACTATTTAAATATGTAATCTCCTATATATGAAATAGACATTATTATTTACTAAAACAAATTGTTCACCTATTATACGGTATTTATACTTATTTATTTGTTATATTTAGATAAATGGCACCTAGAAGAAGAACTCGTGGAGAACTTGAGCAAGAATAGGTAGAGGAAAACCCCACACAAACCCTGGTCAATATTCTGGTGAGAGCTTTGCAAGGAAGGCAAGTCAACGCATTACCAGCTGCACCCAATAATCCAATCACAACTCAGTTTAAGGATTTTAAACTAGTGGGACCACCGAAATTCAGGGGAACGGATGAGCCAATAAAGGCTCAGACTTGGATTACCGAGATGGAAAAGATGTTTAAAGGAACCAAGGTGAACGACGAACAAAAGGTAGATTTTGCCACTTTCTTTTTAAAGGAGGAAGTTAACCACTGCTGGGTAGCGAACAATGGGAGAGCTGGAGAAGGTGCCACTAATTGGGACAAGTTCAAAGAATTTTTCTTTGCCAATTACTTTCTAACTTCGATGCAGGATCGTATGGAGGTTCAATTCTTGGAATTGAAACAAGGGGAAATGACGGTATGACAATACGCAGCCAAATTCAATGAGTTGGCTAGGTTTGCATCACATCAGGTAGATACTGAGGCAAGAAAGACAAGGAGATTTGAAGAGGGGCTGAAACCCCAAATTAGGAGTAGAATATCGGTGTTTCAGGTGAAGACTTTCGCGGAGATCTTGGAAAAGGCTATTATAACAGAGAAGGAAGGAGAGGCTTTATTGCAGTTCCAAAAGGAAAAGAGTGTTATTACGGTAAAGGGAAACACAAGTGGGAGTTATAACAACAACAGCAACAGCAACAATAATAAAAGAACTTTTCCAAATAACTCTGGAAAAGGAGGCTATAACCCTAACAACAATGCCAACAAAGGAGGGAACAACAACAATAGTCAAAGAAATGAGCATTGTCAGGTTTGTGGGAGAAATCAAGGCGGAGTATGCAAATTGAGTGGGATTAAGTGTTTTATTTGTGGAAAAGAGGGGCACTACGCAAATATGTGTCCACAAAAGAAGAACGATAATAATAATCAGACCAAACATAATAAATGTTTCAACTGCGGGGTGGAGGGACACATTGCTAAGTTCTGTCCAAAACCCATAAATCCAAACAAAGGGGGAAACCAAAACTTTAAACCAGCAGTAGCCGGAGAGGTTGGTTAGAGTCATTTGGAAGAGTTAGAACCTTTAATATAATGATGAGAGATGTTGTTGCACAAGACGTAGTAACAGGTATTATCCCAAATTGATATTTTAAATTCTGATGAGATATTTGACTTTGGTACGAATTATTCATTCATATCTAGTGGTTTTACTAAAAATATAAAAAGATGTTATGTGAAAACATCAATATAATTTTTTTTTCATAAGGAAGTAGTAGTTGTTAAAGATCATATAAAATTTTGTAATAATTAAATGATATAAAGTTTCAGATAAGAGAGTTTAATAGAATTTAGGGATAAATTGATTAATCATAAGTTAATGATTGACTGCAATTAGAAATAAATAAACATTTTAAAATAAAAACGTAGTGTACAATAGGGAGTGTTCACTAAAAATAACTCTAGGGTATAACAGTTATCTAAATAGAGGAATTTCTTAGAAAATCTAGAAGTGTCTTTTGTCGAGGTAAAGGGATAGAAAAGATTTTGACTAAAAAATCTTATACTAATCCATCAATAATCAATATCATTATAGACATTTTAAAAGTCGAAAGAATCAAGAAAAGTTAGAAGTAGTAATAAAACAACGAGGTTCTGATAATTTTTTTATAATAAATTTGAGATTTAGATAAGAGTTTCAACTAACTCTATCTTGGGATGATAGTTCAAACTTATTTAACAGAGTTAAAGAAATACAGGAGGTGGTTAAAGATTTTTCAAAGTATAAAACTAGATAACTTATAAAATGAATATTGAATTCAGAGTAGATAAAGATAGGACACTAAAATACAAAGAAAGTATTACATAGCATGAAATCAACATTAATAGGAAAAATTCAAATTCATAGAAAGGACGCCAGGTCCAAGGGTTGCGAAGGCCTTTAGTGCAATAAAGGGTCTAGGTATTGCTGCAGAAATGGTGAAACCAACTTATAAGGAACTTTTAAAACTATATAACAGAAATTAGGAGTTTATTGAAGTAGATAACTATCACCACTCTCGGGAGGTAGGTAGTTTTGTTTTTATAGTGTTAGATTCGAGATATACGATTTATTTCAAACTCTAGGAGATGAGTTATTAAATACATTTAGGGACTTAGTGAAGGGTAAGTACAGTATACCACCCATAAGCAGAGGAACAAAGTAAGAGAACCGTTCAGACCTTAAAGAATATATTAAGGACTTACGATTCAGACTTCAAAGAAAATGGAAGCTATTTCAGAAGTTGCATACCATAGTTACCATGCTAGCATAAGAACGAAGCCTTGAATGATATAAAATGTATAACATATTAGTATTGGGATTATATGTAAAAGATTTCAAACATCTCAGACTTAATAGAAAACAATGAGAGGTTAAGGGTAAGAATCAGGTATTCGAAGAAGTATTACTTTGGAAATGCGAATACGTAATTATATCGAGTCGACGATTTGTTGGACCATATTAGCTATTAAAAAGAAGGACTGATGAGGTAGTATTACCTTCTAAATTAAAATATAGTCATAGTTTCTCGCATATGTTGTGCTACGTAGATATAAATCTGATTATAAACATGTTATAAGCTATGAACCTGTACTGATAGAGAAAAATTTATATTATAAAGAAGTTCCGATACAAGTAGTTGGTCGCAAGGAATGCGTGCTGAGAAATAAAGTTATAACATCGGATTAAGTGATCTAGAAAAAAATCATGATATTGAGGAGGCTATGTGGGAGTTGGAGGATAAATACGAGGAGGTTTTCCACACCTATTTTCGTAAAATGTATTTGTAATTTCGAGGACGAAATTCTTAGCAGAAGGGGTGAATGTGACAACCCGAGAATTTATAAGATTAATAAGGTCTTAAATGATTAAATAAAGGTTAAATAATAAGACCTAGACAAGAAATTTAGTATGAATTTAAAATTTTGTGAATGACTCTTATGATTTTATGATTATATGTGTGTACAGTATGTGGTTAATGGTTAAGTATGAATTAGATAAAGGGTAACATGGGAAAACCCTAATGTTATATTAAGAACTTTAATATTCAGATATGAAATCCTAACTATTGATTTGAAACCCTAGTTCAGTTGATGAAAACCCTAACCCTAATTAGGAATAGGAATTTGATAGTTAATACAGTCATTATAATTGTATCTATGATTGTGTGTTTGTATAGTAAGGAATTCATGATCAAATGCTGATCAGATAAGGTATAACCTTAGTAAACCCTAATGGTAGATTAGAAACCATAATCTGCAGTTAGAAACCCTAATTCTAACTTTGGAAATCCTAATTTATAAACCCTAATTTATAAACCCTAATAGTGATTAGCAAATTTTAATGTTATTTATTAAACCCTAAGGGTTAAGAGTTATGGAATATATGTGAAATGACCAAATTACCCTTCAAATTATTGGGGAAATGACCAAAATACCCTTAGTAGGTGCGAAATGACCAAAATAGCCTTTTACTTATGTTTTAAGTAAAAGATATTACCAAATCTATCCAAATCTTGATGAATTAATAAGGAAGATATGCCATGTGTTGCATATCAACTCAAACCAGCCGAAATTGGTCACCTAACAACATCTAGGTACATTGAATCAAAGATAGAAAACAAAAGTTAAGAAAAGTCCTCCATTTTTTTTCTAACTTAGCCAAGACTTTCTCTCTCTCTAACCCATGAAATATTGAGGGAAAATAAGTCATTAGATAAGTCAAGAACACCCCATACACTAACCAAGAACAGTCCAAAGGACAGAAATCAAAAGATTGCTCAAGAAGGTATAAATCCTAAAACCATGCTAGATCCTTAAGATTTCTGTAATTTTATGATTTGAATGATTGTATATGTGCTATGACATGTTATATAGTGATCTATGATGATAAAATAATGACCCATAACATCTAAGTGCATTAAAATTATGATTTAAGCAAAATGGCTGAATTTTAAAATCAGGGTCTAACAGTGAATGTCAGCCCTCGTAGATCACCGTCTGTTTGATGTTTATGTGTGTTTAAGGTTTGTAATTGTAGTATGTAATGTTGTTAGTATCCTGGAAGTGGTAGAATGAAAATCGGACTAACAGATTGGTAGATATGAATGGTTAAAACCCGTTGACCGATCACAGAAAATGGTTTTCTGGGTAACCCAGAAAACCTGAAGAACACGGTCTGACAGGCAGTTTGACTGCCTTGATCTCTCGCCTGTCAGTCATTTTGGATGTTATGTAGTATCTAGGTTATACTCTGGTAGTAGGACTACATTTCCTAAGCACTCTAGAGCCATAAATAATTGCAGATCGAACGAAGTAAGTGGTCAAACGGCGTTGACTGTTAATCCTGGCGATCTGGGTAACCCAGAATTTGCTAAGCAGCTATCTGACAACATCTTGATAGGCTTAGATCTTGCAGCTCGATGGTTTCTAGACACTCTAAGTGCTCCAAAATCATACCCTGGTAGTTAGTCTACAAGGCCCGACGTCTAGACCACCAAAAATATGAACGGATTGCAATATATTAGGCCAGAGATACCGTTGACCGACATTGACTTGAAATTCTTGGCAGCCCAGAAAAATGAAGAACAGATCTGACATGATTTTTGATGGCTTATAACTTCATTCTGTGATGTAGTGTGACCCTGAAATTGGTTTTTGCTTGTAGTATTACATCAATACTACATAACCAATACACCATCAAGCCAGAAACATCAAGAACAAGGAATTAAAGCCGGTTAAACTAGGTACCTAGAAAACTGCCTATGAATGCTCAAGAACACCTGTAGCGACGGTTTGAAATAAAAAATTAATTAAAGTAAATAGAAATTAATCATGAAAAATTAATAAATTAGTTTTTAAAACTAATTTATTATGACATGTATTTCATTAATATTTGATATTAATTAAATATTAATGATGATGGAATTATTTGTTATTTAAATCATTTAAAAATGATATTAATGATTAAAAAATCACTATAAATGATAATAATTAATTGAAAATTATTATGAGTTAATGAAAAATGTTATGACTAATGATTGAATTATCTAAATATAATTGTGAAGAAGTTAAGTAGAGTTTAATTGAAAATAAACTCGATAATTATCTGATAGGGCAATCGGGACGTCGAAATAGGATCGAACTCCAATCAGATTGAAATAATTTGACTTGATACTAGGTCTTATGTGTTTTAGTGACTGTTAGGGATATGTGCTTATATGTTTAAGATATATTATGACTGTAATTAACAGTAGTATATGTGATGATATTATTTTAATTGAGAGATCGATATTATCAATATTAGGTCTTTCAGATGAAGCCAAAATAGATTGCGTAACAGTAATCGACGGTTCTGACAAGTTCTCGAACTATACTTTTAATTAAGCAAGTTCCTAAACTATATAACTCTTTTATTGTGCAAGTTTTCTAACTTCATTTAATTTATATATTAAATGAAAGTCATATATATTGATATACGAACTTGTTATAAATATTATTCGTGATATCTATGATTTGAAAAGAGTTTTTGCTTATTGTTCAAGCATAACAAAACTATATGAACTGTTGTTTGCGTAAAATATATTTGATTTGATATCAAAGAATAGACCGTGGTAAAACAAATGTTATTTAGTATGGATATATATACGGATACTAGTGTACAGGCAGTTATAATACTAACCGGTGGTTACAAGCGATTATAATACTGACATGTGGTTATAGGCAATTATAGCAGTGACCTTTTTGAGATATGCATATGATGTCTGATTGAACAGATCAATCTCGGGGTTCGAAGTCTGTATGACTGATAGAAGTCAGAATGATGATAATGCTTCTAAGTCTAATGACCTATGAAAGTGATTATTATGTCTGATTGACCAGATCAATCTCGGGGTTCTAAGTCTTTATGACTGATAGAGGCTAGAATGAGGTATATATATGTGGAAAAACTCTGAACTATATGTTCATTCAATTCAGATTCAGTGTGAGTATAATATTCAACTTGTTTAAAACTTGCTGAGCTGTCTATAGCTCATCCTTGTAATTATTCTTTTCCTTTGCAGCTTTAACTGAAATGTCAAAGATTTTGGAGTTCAATGATGTGGATGGAAAAATTCAGTCAATGTAAATTTGTTTATATCCTTGGGAACTCTACTTTGATGTAATAGTAAGTTAGGATTTATTGTAAGCCAAGTTAAGAATATATAATGTATTATCATCTTTAACAATTACTTAGTTTTACCTTTCTAGAACATAGGAGGAAGTACAGTATCTATATAAATCATACATCTAAATTGGGAGTATTAAAAGATATTGTGGTTCTCTGATGCACTGAGGTTGGTCGCACCCCTCAGATTCCAAGAAGGACCCTAACATTAATACTACGAATGTCAGATAGATGGAAATTATTGATATGAAAGAAATATCTGTGAGATTATAAATTTATTCATCCAAGTGAGGGTATCCCCCACACAGTAAATGTTTTGACGAGAACTACTGGTCGTTGTGGAATACTTTGAATCTTGAATTGATAGGAATTATTATCTTATGGAATATTTATGTGAGCACCAAATCTGCTACATGTAATTTAGGGAATTTGGGGGCGTCACAGTAGGTGACTATGACGGCCTGTACTGAGTAATGAAAAGTACTATGTACTGTTTTAATGTATATAAATGTTATGATATTATTATATGTCAAGATAGTATGTTGATTAAATGACAATTTGTTAATTCGACAAGTTGAATTTGGGAATCCAGCAAGCTGAATTGGTTTAAAATTTAGAATTTTATATTCTATCTTTTATGATACCATTAATAATGGTATGTGAATGATAAGATGATAACTTTAAAATTTTGTTTAACCAGATAATGCCGCCAAGACGTCAAACTCGAAACCAAAAGGCAGAAGAATTTATAAACAACAGAGAAGGACAAGCAGATCCAATGCAGAGTTTTGCGAATATGTTGGCACAAGCAATGCGTAATCAAGCACCGACAGTAAGAAGAAATCGGCCAGATAATCAATTGGCGAACTTCAAAGACTTCAAGGCAGTAGGACCGCCTGAATTCAAAGGAACGACTGACCCTATAGAAGCCCAAACTTGGGTGAAGGAGATAGAAAAAGAGTTTGTTATTGCTAGGGTAGCGGAGGAGCAAAAGACAGCTTTTTCTACCTACATGCTGAAAGGGGAAGCGAACTTCTGGTGGGAGGCTAACCAAACTCGAGCCAGAACAGAAGTGGTAACATGGACAAGATTCAAAGAACTGTTCAACGAGAATTACTTCTCGTCCAGTATGCAGGACCGGATGGAGGTTAAATTTCTAGAATTGAAACAAGAAAATATGACCGTTTCAGAATACGCTGCAAAGTTTAACGAACTAGCTAGGTTCGCTCCACAACAAGTGAATACGAAGGCAAGGAAGACACGAAGGTTCGAACATAGCCTAAAGCCCTGGATCTACAACAAGGTTGCAGTGTTGCAGATTGCTACCTTTGGATCGCTCTTAGAAAAGGCTATTATAGCAGAAGGAGGAAGTGAGGCGATGAGTCTTTATAACAAGGAAAAGAAGAATAAGGGTAAGGTCGAAGGAAAAGTTAAGGTGGAAGGAAATAGTGGAAGTGCAAGTGGGAAAAGAAAGTGGACAAATTCTGGAAATACTGGTAATAGTCAAGGAGGAATAAGGAAAAAGGTTAAACAGTGTGAAAATTGCGGGAAGAATCACTCAGGTGAATGTCTTAAGGGAAAGTTTGTGTGCTACAAGTGCGGGCAGGAGGGACACATCTCTCCTAATTGCCCCAATCCAAGAAAGAATAGTGGGTGTTTTATTTGAGGATCAACTGCTCATATTGCAAAGGATTATCCGAAAAGAAATGTCGATGGGGAAAATGCGAATGCTGGGAAAAATAGTGGAAAGTTGGCGATTACATATCCAACTCCGACAAGCAAGCCAACTGCGAGGACCTTCAATATGACGGTTCAAGATATGGTAGCAGCCGGGGATGGAATTCCAGGTATTATTCGAATAAATTTTATTTTCGTATATACGGTTTTATTATAAATAATAAATCATTTTATTAAGGAATTTTGAAGGAGGAATTTGAGTTCTATTAGAAATTAAATTTTCATTTAATTACATAGATATGCTTCATGCTGAATATGTTAAAGATCAGTTCGATCGGATCTGATCGAGATCTACTTGCAATAAATGTGTATATTATTTATCCTTGTGTATAAGTTTTAAAACGGTGATTTCGGGGATGGAATCCTTATAAGGGAGGGTGAATGTAATAACCCAAGATTTTTATATAATTAAATAAGAAATTTTGGGTATAATTTTATTATTATTATATTTCTATCAAAATAAAGGTGGGAATATGTGCAAGATAAAGTATATGTGTATATGTGATAAATATATATTTATTTATTGCATGAATGATTTCAAATAAGTTTTTCGAAAAAGGAATTGTTGATTATTATAAATTATAAGAAATTAATTTTGTAGTAAAAATATGTTATTAATTATTTTCCATGAAAATATGATTAATGTATTATTTAAATAATATATGAAAGGATTCTTAGAATTATTATAATAATTAATTTATTATATGAATTTATCAAGATTAGTTAAGTTAATTATTTTAACTTAATTAATAATGGTATATGATGTAAAGTGTGACTATAGATCAAAACCCTAATTTTTGATCTATGTTATGGATTTTCATGATTTATACAATTATTGTATAATTGTATTTAAAAGGAAAGTATATTTATGTTAGGAATAATAAGAAATTATTTTTCTTAAGGAGTTTGAATATTAAATATGATTATTAATTATATTTGTATTCAAATATATGTAAGTATATTAATATGATTTATGATTATAGATTTTAATTATAATTATGATTATTGACATAATTATATGAATATATGTTAAGAATTTAATTATTTGTTTTATTTAAATATTAAACATAATAATTGATTATGTTTGTATTTAAATGAAAGTGTGTATATTATGTGATTACAGATAATTATTAGGAAACCCTAATTCATAATTAGGAGACCCTAATAATATCAAAAAACCCTAATTTTCTATTGAAAACCCTAATTTTTAATTAGTGTATTCTAATTAAATTTTTCTTTAATTTCTAGTTAATTTTCTTAAACCCAACAGTTATTGGGTAAACATTAGGGATTCAAATTCAAATCTATTGATTAAACCCTAGATTCAAGTACCATGGACAAGAATGCCCTTAAAATAATTTGCTAGTTTCCTAAAATAACCTATTTGGATTTATTTGTTAAGCTAACTTGCAAATCTTGCCAAGATATTATCACATGCCAAATCTCCTCTCATCAGCCACAAATTGACAGCTAGCAAGCTTAGATTCAATGAATCAATTGGATAGGATTTGCAAAAGAAAAAAAGAAAGTAAACTTCATTTATTTTGTACACTTAAGCCAAGCTTCTCTCTCTCTCTAAGACCCATAAATTTTACTCTCTAGATCAGTTTCTAAAAAGCCCAAAACATCCCATACACAATCCAAGAACAAATCAAAGGACAGAAATCAAAATTATTCAAGAAAGGTATAAAACCCAAACCCTCATGCTAGATCTTTAATTCTTCGTTAGATGTTATGATTAAGTGTTTTAATATGTTATATGTTATGTTAATAAGTGATCTGGGTTGAGAAATAACATTTCCATAACATCTAGATGCACGAAAATAAAAGTTTTTGAAAACTACAAAACCCTAAAAATCTTAACTGACAGCCCAAAGTCGGAGCCTATAGATCTCACCCTGTTCATGATATGTTGTGTTTATGTGTTTGTATGTGTTCTATGCTATAATGTTAGTATACTGCAAGTGGACTTATGCTTAAATCATGTTTAGATCTTAAGATATAGCCAGTCAAACTGCGTTGACTGAACAAGAAAATCAGTTTTCTGGGTAACCCAGAAAACTGATGAACGCTTTCTGACAGCGAGTTTGACCGCTTAGATCTCTCGCTTGTCAGACTGTTTAGATGTTATATGTTGGTCAGATTGTACCTTGACACGAGGACTACAAGTCCAGAGCACTGTGAAGCCTTAACGATTAACCGATCGAAAAATATAAGAGGTCAAACTAGGCTGCTCGCTAATCTGAGAATTCTGGGTAACCCAGAATTTCTCAAACTATGAACAGCCTGCACGATATAAGAACCCAAAGTGCGTTGACCGGCATTGACATGCAGTTTCTGGGCAGCCCAGAAAATGAAGAACTGCCTTGGGTGGTTGGTTTGACCAGCCACTGAATCCTGTGTAGATGTTATTATTAATTGAAATGAGCATAGATGGGTAGTGTTACACTAGTACTACAACTTCATCACAAGTGACTGCCCAGAAACCGAACACATTGTCAATAAAATCCGGTCAAACTAGGACCCTTGGCATTGACCGAACTGTTCTTGAGTTGCTTAAGAACACCTAACATCCAAACGTGCATTACATTAAGATATGGATATATATGTAATCAAAAATTTTTTAGCAGGTCATATAAGCATACATTTTTCATACATTGCGTTTAAAAGCCCTCTACGTGGTTTACATGCTTTTAACGGTTAAAACTTGTGAAAAAAGAACGTAAAACGTTACTTGCGATGCGCTAAACGAGTAGAAACTAACAAAATTAGAAAAAGGCTGCCCGAGCTCCGTAGATCTGAAAAAGAAAATCAGATTTCGTTTGAAACTCAAAATGAAAACATGAAATTATGAACTCCCCACTGCCCAATATAAAACCACAGGTGGAAGCGGGCCCACCTGAGGTAGCCGCACCTCCACCTGCGGCTCCCCAGGGTGGGTCCCACTCCCCCGGGATTGGTTCGATTCGAGTTGAAATGGAGTTTATATGAGCTGCCAAGTCAAATCTGAAGAAAAATCGCTACGCGATTGAGCGGTTTGTCCTGAAAACCTGCGTTTAAGCTGCGTAATCCTGACAGAAAGAAGAACACTCTGAAAACCCTTGGTATACTTCCCGAAGACATATCCAGGGATCAATAATGCAAATTGCAGAAAAACTGCCGAAAAATAGGGCAAAACTGCCAAAAGTTCCCCTTTTCGAAGCGTCGGGTACAGAACGAGACAGTTCAGCAGTTGGCTCAACCCTAGCAATGCGTCGGGTACAGACCGAGATAGTTCAGCCGTTAGCAGAACCCCAGGGAAGCGTCGGGTACAGACCAAGACAGTTTAACTGCTGGTACAACCCCAACAAAGCGTCAGGTACAAACCGAGACTGTTCAGCCGTTGTCACAACCCCAGCGAAGCGTTGGGTACAGACCGAGATTGTTCAGCCGTTGGCACAACCCCAGCAAAGCGTCAGGTATAGACCGAGATAGTTCAGCCGTTGGCTGAACCCCAGCGAAGCGTCGGGTACAGACCGAGACAGTTCAGCCGTTGGCACAACAGCAGCGAAGCGTCGGGTACAGACCGAGACAGTTCAACCATTGGCTCAACCCCAGCGAAGCTTCAGGTACAGACCGAGATAGTTTAGACGTTGGTACAACCCCAGCGAAGCGTCAGGTACAGACCGAGATAGTTCAGCCGTTGGCACAACCCCAGCAAAGCGTCGGGTACAGACCGAGATAGTTCAGCCGTTGGCTCAACCCCAGCGAAGCGTCAGGTACAGGCCGAGACAGTTCAGCCGTTAGCACAACCCCAGCGAAGCGTCAGGTACAGACCATGATAGTTCAGCTGTTGGCATAACCCCAGCAAAGTGTTGGGTACAGACCGAGACAGTTTAGCCGTTAGCACAACCCCAGCGAAGGTTCGGGTACAGACCGAGAAAGTTCAGCTGTTGGCTCAACCCTAGCGAAGCGTCGCGTATAGACCGAGACAGTTCTGCCGTTAGCTCAATCCCAACGAAGCGTCGGGTACAGACCGAGATATTTCAACCATTGGCACAACACCAGTGAAGTGTCGGGTATAGACCGTTGACAGTTTAACTGTTGGCTCAACCCTAGCGACATCTCGGCTATTAGTACAACCCCGTGAAGCGTCGGAAGGGATCCGGTGGCGGAAGTAATATAGTATTCCATCACCAATGATGGAATCTGTTATGCACATCCTTAGAAAGAGCACCAAGAAGGATTGGTGATTCAACCCCACTGTTGCCAACTACTGGTGTAAAGTATCGTCAAGATAGGCACCGGGAGTGCATTTGTCTAACTCGGTGGAAACAATGTCATTTCTATACTCTCATGAATGACGTCATCCCTAGAAGAAAATAACAAAAAACCATTCGTGATAGCCTATTAGCATCCTCCCGAGCAAAGACTAACATAATCAGTCAATGATGATCTCGCCTCCTCGAAGGTATCTGACCTTCCTAGCATACCATATCAAGCATTGCATCCCATTTGCCTTTGCAATTCCAATGTCTATTAATCTTTATCATGTCCATTTCACTGTGTTGCATGAACAGGATAAAGAGGGGCATCTGTAGACACTCGAAATTTCTTTCCCTGTTACTAACACTGTAGGAGGGCATGACTGTCTTCTCGACTCAACCCTGATCTCAAATCTAGCCATCAGATCAACCTCGATCACAATATTGGGCCGTCAGATCAACCTTGATCTCAAATTCGGCCATCAGATCAACCCCGATATCAATATGGGGCTGTCAGATCAACCCCGATCTCAAATTGGGCCATCAGATCAACCCCGATCTCAAATCGAACCGTCAAATCAAGCCCGATCTCTAATCGGGCAGTTAGATGAACCCCAATCTGAAATCGAGTTATTATATCAACTACGGTCTCATCCTGGGAAGTACAGATCAGCCCCGGTCTCAAGCCGAGAAGTATAGGTCAGCCTTAGTCTTAACCCGAGAGGTACAGGTCAGCCCTAGTCTCAACCCGGGAGGTACAGGTCAGCCCCGATCTCAACCCGGGAGGTACAGATCAGCCCCGATCTCAACCCGGGAGGTACAGATTAGCCCCGGTCTCAACCCAAGAAGTACAGGTCAGCCTCGGTCTCAACCTAGGAAGTACAGGTTAACCCCGGTCTCAATTCGAGAGGTATAGGTCAGCCCCGATCTCAACCAGGGAAGTATAGGTCAGCTCCGATCCCAACCTGATAGGTCAGGTTAACTTCAGAACTAATCCTGAAGCATCACATCATCTCTAGAGGAAAACCTGGAGCGACTAAATCAGCCTCAGAGATAACACTGGGGACAAACAGACTCGAATGGGATCAAAACCTTGGAAATAACCCATAGAAGTCAATCGAAGGCCATGTCAGCACTAAAGGCAACCTTGGGAGGGGCAAAATGGTCATTTTACCAACTCTAAGCTGATTCGATCAAATTCAAGCCGAATTGATGCCACCAAGGTCAGAACGAACCATAACGATGATCCCGAGTGCAAACAGCGCAAGGCAGCTCAACGGATAAACTGCGGGGAATCAAAGACCTAGTTATAACCCCGTCTTTTTGGACACAAAAAATGTTTTATCCCATGTCATTGTGACACTCTCGGCGAGGGGTTTTTGGAAAGGTACAACACGCCTCAAACGGACGCTCCGATCAAAAGTTAGAAAGTTTTAACTTCGACCTCACGTTGCTCGGAGTGCACGTACTTCGAGACGACTAAAACCGAACACGTGGTCCCCAATAGGGGAGCCGCACCTCTACCTGTGGTAGTAGCAGGTAGGATGGAGGCTCTCTGGCCTATATATATGAGGGCATCCCCCCTCATTTTAAAAAAAGAAAAAACGCTTTGAACCTCTGCCTATTTGGTTTTTTGTCCAAATTCTTGTCTTCCAAACCTAAATTGTTTTCACTCTAACACATAGATATACCCACATACTACCACATATCAAAGCATAACCGGTAGATTCGGACGTTTAAAGCCTACAATTTGGCAAAATGCCCGTGTAGCAGTCTATTATGAGTATTTTTACGATCAGCAAGTCAATACTACTACTTTGCACTTTTATACACTTGCACGTTAAGTTTTGTTTTCTAAATATGCTCGGAACTCAGTTTCGTTGCCGTTTTCGTCAATGTTTGGTATATTTTTGTACATAAACGCATTTTCTGGCATTTCTACAACTCGGATTGATGATCCGTCACTTCCAGCAGCTTCGACATACTTGCATTTTCGTTTTAAGCAACTTCGCCGGACTCAGTTATCTTCCCAGTCTAGGTTTGTCTTTTTTTTGTATATATTTAACTGTATATATACTAACTTTTTGATTTTTTTAAGCCCGGATGTCAAATCTGCGGTAGTTTACTGCTTTTATATATTAATATGCATATATAAGCAGCCTTCACCACCACTGGGTTCTCTTCCCAGTCTTGGTTGACTACGTTTCTATCTATATATATATATATTTATATTTTAGTTGGCCTGATTATTCTGTGACCTTCTTACTGCTTTTACATATAAATATGCATATATAAGCAACCTTCACCACCATTGGGTTCTCTTCCAGTCTTGGTTGACAACTTTTCTGTATATTTACATTCTAGTTCTGCCTGGATTATTCTGTGGCCTTTTTACTGCTTTTATATATATTTATGCGTATATAAATAGCCTTCACCACACTGGGTTATCTTCGCAGTCTTGGTTGACCACATTTCTGTACATTTACATTCCAGTCCGGGCACCGGTTTGAAAACCCATCGCCCTTTACAGCTTATATATATATATATAATTATATATATATATTTCTTTACTCGCTTTTGTTAAAGTGTTTCTTTAAAAATTCATTTTATATGAATAGGCACTAACATATCTGCGAGCGAACTAGAATTATTTAAATCTAGCAAACTCTAGCTTTCAAATAGTTCAAAATCGGTACAGACGGAATCGAGAAGCTAGAATGGCTGAGATTTATCTAAATACAACATTTTTCTAGTTTCAGTTATAAAAGCTACCTCGCGGCCCTTAGATCGCTATCTAGTGGGAACGAGACGCTTCGGCCATGTGCGAACCAGGATTTACTGAATGAATCCTCGGTTTTGGCGATATTTGGATATATATATATATATATATATATATATGTTTCTGTACAAATTTGAGCTGTACAGGTTTATTGGCTACTCATATGTGAGGCTAGGAATCGTGGGATTTATGATCAAACTGATCAGAATCTGATTCCCACGATGGACAAACTCCACTTTACAGATGTACCCAGCCAATTTTTCTGTAAAAATGTAGATCCAAAAGACCTTAAAACAGTTATCCGGATTTAAGGTCTCAACATAGTAAAAATATGATTTGTCGTGTCAGAGTCCCTCCAATGGCTATCATGCCCATGAGGAGACTAACAGTTGTATATATGTTGTGGTCGAGGATGCTTCGCCGCCCGACAATCACCATTCAAATTGAGCCTTAAGGCTGAAAAGATAAAACTGAAGTATTGATATGCTTCAATTCCTATGTTAGCGTAAGGGTTTGATAACCTTCTTTTAAAACCTCATCCAAACAATCTTTTCGAAAAGAAAAGCTTTTGCAAATCAAATCAAACACTTTTACAAATCAAATCAAAGACTTTTTGCAAAGCGAATCAAACCCTTCGTATATAGGTTCAACGATGCATAAGACATGCTTCCAATCAAACATAGGCCCAATTTTCAAATAGCATTCACACATATATCTAAGTTTTTTATGGGAAATACTGAAAAGATGCGGTACCGTGTTTACACGGGAGTTGTGGGGTGCCTAACACCTTCCCCACACTTAACCAGGCCCCCAAACTCAAAACTTTATTTGCAAAGATCAAGTTTCGACAGTGTCCAGCAATTGGTCCTCTTTCAAACAAAACTCGGTTGAGTTGGTATAACCATTTCAAATCTACCAACTGGCGACTCTATAAAACGTTCAATCGTCGATATGTTACATGTTGGCCTTTTCCTAAAAACCCCGTCAAAACCTTTTTTTCGCAATAAAAAGAGTGAGGGTAGAGATAACTTAGGAAGAGAGAAAGATTCGGGTTGTGTCCCGACCCACAGATTTTTTTCCGACGTCGACATATATATGTATATATATTTTGTAAAAGCTATAAAAAGCCACGGAGTAATCCAAGCTTGACAAAATGGAAATATATATATATATATATATATATATATATATATATATATAAAAGTTGTAAAGGGCGGTGGGTTTTCACTCCGATGCCAGGACTGGAATGTAAATAAATATATATATATTTATAAAAGGTGAATAAAAGCCACGTAATAATCCAGGCTGGACAGAATGTAAATATATATGTATAGAAAAGCTATAAAGGGCGAACGGCATTCTATCCTTTGTCCGGACAGAAAATGTAAGTATATATATATATATATATTCATAAAAGTAGTAAAAAGGCCACAGAACGATCCAGGCCAAACTGGAAAGTAAATTTTAATATATATAGTTAATATATATATTAAAGCAATAAAAAGAACACGAAGTGTAAATCCAGGCCCAAATAAGTCAGAAAAATTTATATATAATTATATATATATATATAAGTAGTAAACTACCTCGAATTTAACATCCGAGCTTGACGGAATTGAAAAGTTAGTATATATACAGTTAAATAATACATTAAAAAGCCAAACCTGGACTGGGAAGATAACCCAGTCCGGAGTAGTTGCTAGAAACAAAGATTTATGTATATAAAAGTTGTTAGAAGCGACGGATTGACGATTCGAGTTGTATAAACGCCAACAAATGAGTTTATATAATAAAATGTACGAAAACATAAGCAAAATGGCTACGGAACTAAGTTTCGTGCATAATCAAAAAGTGAAACTTAACGTGCAAGTGTATAAAAATGCAATAAAGTAATATAAACTTTCTGATCGTAAAAATACTCACAATGCATTGCTACACGGGCTTTTTGCCAAATTGTAGGATTTAAACGTTCGTTTCTACCGGTTAATTTTTGATATGTTGTAGTATATGAGTATATCTACGTGTTAAAGTAATAAAATTTGGGTTTGGAGTACAAGGATGGGGAAGAGAAACCAAACGGGTAGAGGTTCAGAACGTTTTTCTATATAAAATGAGCTGGGGGTGCACTCATATATATATAGACCTGGTGGAAGCGAGCCCACCTATGGCTGCCTCCACTCTACCTATGGCTTCATGTGGCAGGGCCCACATGGCAGGGTCATTTTGAAGTACGTGCACTCTGAGCAACGCGAGGTCAGATTCAAAATTTTATAACTTTTGATAAGAGCGTCCGTTTGAGGCGTGCTATACCTTTTCGAAAAGCCCTCACCGAGAGTGCTGCAATGATATAGAGTAAACCTTTTCTGAGTCCAAAAAGATGAGTTCATAACCAGGTCTTCGATTCCTCATAATTTATCCGTTGAGCTATCTTGCACTGTTTCCACTCGGGATCACCGTTATGGTTCTTCCTGACCTTTGTGGCATCAATTCGGCTTGAGTTTGACCTAATCAACTTTAAGTTCATAACATGACCATTTTTCCCCTATTGCGGTGGTCTCTTGTGGATTTGGATTCCTATGGTTGTCTCTGGGGCTGAACTGGATCTCTCGATTGTGACCGAGGCTTAACTGTACCTCCCGAGTTGTGACCGGTGCTGAGTGGAGATCCCGATATTAAGATCGGTGTTGACCTGACATCTAGGTATTGAGACTGGGGATGACCTGTTGGCCCGGTATTGAGACCGGGGTTGACCTGGCATCCCGATATTGGGACCGGGGTTGAACTGGCATCCCAGTATTGGGACCGGGGTTGAATTGGCATCCCGGTATTGGGACCGTGGTTGAACTGGCATCCCAATATTAGGACCAGGGTTGATCTGGCATCCCGGTATTGGGATCGGGGTTGAACTGGCATTCCGGTATTAAGACCAGGGTTGATCTGGCATCCCGGTATTAGGACCGGGGTTGATCTTGCATCCCAGTATTAGGACCGGGGTTGAAAAGATGGTTTTACCTTCCTGCAGGGTTAGTAACTGGAAAACAAAATTTCGAGTGTCTACAGATGCTCCTCTTTATCATGTTTATGCAATGCAATGGAATGAACATGATAAAAATTTACTAGACACTTGAAATATAACAAGATATATTTTTAATGATGCAAATCACAATGCAATGAATGTCAAAATGTTTTCGTAAATCGTATTTTGCGCTTCACAAATTGTATATCATATCGTAAATCTCATTGCAAATCGCATCGCAAATCGCTTACCCTTACCGGTGCCTGTATTGGGGCTGATCTCCACGGTTGACTTTTATCAGTGATGTTGATGTCTATGCTGTTGTTGACTCAAACTGTTTGATTTCTATCCGTGTTGCCAATGCTTGTTTGATGAAGACCATCAAAAACGGGTAGAACCCTAACCAAGCCTCTATCAAACCCTCTGAAAGCATGCGTATGCCCCGAATAAAATAAGCAAAGGTGTAGGAACCCCAATCAAAGTCACTGAGGCGCTCTACATGTCGGGTAGCACTGACTAGGGCGAAGGACACAGTCGATGAGTTTTCTGCCAGAAAACAACCCCTGATGATCACCAGGAATAATCGCCTCAAGATGCTATCCCTAACCCTCTGATCATCAGGCAAAGGCTCAAGTAAAGCCCCACTCTGGGCATCTATACTCAAGGGACCTGATCGAAACGTCCGACCCTTGATTGCCATCGCAGGAACTCCCAGCAAGGACCGAACGGCAGTAAGTGTGATGTCAGCTACGACAGGCACTGGCTCACCCTCAAACTCAATGTCGATGATGAACCTCCAATCCATAGGGCTGATCATCACCTCACAGTCCAGCAAATGAAGAGACTGAGTCTGGTGGAACCAGGGCTCAGACAAAGCCCTCCTATACCCCCAGGGGCAATGACGGGGAAGAATAGAAAAGAAGGCCTGAAACCCCCAACCATCAATGATATCCCTGTACTCCTGGTGCAAAGTATGATACAAGGAATGCACATTGAACTAGTTCCCTCGAGGCTGCGTAAAGCTAAGAACCTGCATCAAAAATCAACTCATGTCAGAATCTGTGCCCCGAGAATGGCAAAAAGAAAGAAAGAGAATCCATAAAGAAGAAAACTTCAAGTCACCTCGTTGGCGTGAAGAAATCTCGATGGATGGTGACTCAATTCGCCCAACATCTCCTGGGTCGGTACAACAACACCCGAAACCTCCGCACGTGGAGCCTGAGCAGGGGAAGGAGCAGTAAAATGAGCCTGCTAGTCATCAATATTGATCGGTTGCTTGTCCTGTGCTAGACGAATCACCGACTACGCCAATCTGCTAGGCGGTAGAGCTGGACGTGGCTGAGGAACATCAGAAGCCCTCCTCCATCTAACGCCTGAAACGACTCTGCTGGCACTGCCGGGTCGATCTCTATCCGTCACCTGGACAAAGTCTCCAAATCACCTCAGGAAGGGTGTGGTAAGCCAAAAAGTTGTGGCTTATTCATTTAAATCAGTACTCTATGCATCTCTAAGTCCTAAAACATGGATGGGTCAGTAAAAAATACCCAGAAAAGTCAAAACTGCAAAGTCAAAACTGCATGTTTTTCAAAAGATAAGTCCTGGAAACATGCATGGGTCAGTCAAAAATCCCCAGTAGAGTTAAAACTGCATGTTTTTAAATGCTCAGGCTTTTGAATTTTTTTTGCCAGAGTCTCTATTGTAAAACGGACTGTTCGCATGCATGTACGCATGTCTAGGTGGCCATTCAGTAGCATACCTTCCCAAAAGCAGGAACAATTCATATTTATAAAGTCAAAAGTAAACTTAACATGGTAGCCAAATTACCATGGACATTTTCAGTTGAAAATCCAGGCTCACTAAACCTCAAAAAGGATGAGTAAACTGATCAAAAAGAGCCAAATATGACTGTCTCAGAATCAAAATTTTCTTACATCCAAACGTGCATTACAGTAAGATATGCATATATATGTAATCAAATTTTTTTTAGCAGGTTATATAAGCATATATTTTTCACGCGTTGCGTCTAAAAGCCCTTTACGTGGTTTACATGCTTTTAACTGTCAAAACTTGCAAAAAAATGGACGTAAAACGTTACATGCGATGAGCTGAACGCGTAGAAACTGACAGAATCAGAAAAATGCTGCCCGAGCTCCGTAGATCTGAAAAAGAAGATTGGATTCCGTTTGAAACTCAAAATGAAAACTTGAAATTATGAACTCCCCGCTGCCCAATAGAAAACCACAGGTGGAAGCGGGCCCACCTGTGGCTCCCCAGGGTGGGTCCCACTCCCTTGGGCTAGGTTTGATTAGAGTTGAAACGGAGTTTATATGAGCTGCCAAGTCAAATCTGAAGAAAAATCGCTACGCGATTAAGCGGTTTGTCCTAAAAACTTGCGTTTAAGCAGCGAAATCCTAACAGAAAGGGGAAACCCTTGGTATACATCCCAAAGACATATCCGGGGATCAATAATGCAAACTGCGGAAAAACTGCCAAAAAACAGCGCAAAACTGCCTAAAGCTGCCACTTTCGAAGCGTCGGGTACAGATCGAGACAGTTCAGCCGTTGGCTCAACCCCAGGGAAGCTTCGGGTACAGACCAAAATAGTTCAACCGTTGGCACAACCCCAACGAAGCGTCGAGTACAGATCAAGACAGTTCAACCGCTGACATAACCCCAGTGAAGCGTCGGGTACAGACTGAGACTGTTTAACCATTGGCACAACCCCGACAAAGCGATGGGTACAGACCGAGACAGTTCAGCCGTTGGCACAACCCCAGTGAAGCGTAGGGTACAAACCGAGATAGTTCAGCTGTTGGCTCAACCCCAGCAAAGCGTCAGGTACAGACCGAGACAGTTCAGCGGTTGGCTCAACCCCAGTGAAGCGTCGGGTGCAGACCTAGATAGTTCAGCAGTTGGAACATACCCAGCTAAGCATCAGGTATAGACCGAGATAGTTCAATCGTTAGCACAACCCCAATGAAGCGTCGGGTACAGACCGAGACAGTTCAGCCGTTGGCTCAACCCCAATAAAGCGTCGGGTATAGGCCGAGATAGTTCAGCCGTTAGCTCAATCCCAGCAAAGCGTCGGGTACAGACTGAGATTGTTCAGCCGTTGGCACAACCCTAGAAAAATGTCGGGTACATACCGAGACAGTTCAGCCGCTGGCACTATACCAGCGAAGCATCGGGTACACACCGAGACAGTTCAGCTGTTGGCTCAACCCCATTGAAGCGTCGGGTACAGACAGAGATAGTTTTGCAGTTAGCTCAATCCCAGCGAAGCGTCGGGTACAGACCGGGATAGTTCAATCATTGGCACAACACCAGCAAAGCGTCGGGTATAGACCGTTGACAGTTCAACCGTTGGCTCAACCCCAGCGACATCTCAGCTATTAGTAGAACCCCGTGAAGAGTCGAAAGGGATCAGGTGGTGGAAGTAATATAGTAATCCATCACCAATGATGGAATCTATTATACACATCCTCAGAAGGAGCACCAAGAAGGATTGGTGATTCAACCTCACTGTTGCCAACTACCGGTGTAAATTATCATCAAGATAGGCATCGGGAGTGCATTCGCCTAACTTGGCGACAACAATATCATTTCTAGACTCTCATGAATAATGTCATCCCCAGCAAAAAATAACGAAAAATCGTTCGTGATAGCCTATTAGGATCCTCCCCAGCAAAGACTAACATAATCAGTCAATGATGATCTCGCCTCCTTGAAGGTATCTGACCTTCCTAGCATACCATATCATGCATTGCATCCCATTTGCCTTTGCATTTCCAGTGTCTACTAATCTTTATCATGTCCATTTCACTACGTTGCATGAACAGGATAAAGAGGGGAATCTGTAGACACTCAAAATTTATTTCCCTGTTACTAACACTGTAGGAGGGTAAGACTGTCTTCTCGACTCAACCTCGATCTCAAATCGGGCCGTCAGATCAACCCCGATCTCAAATTGGGCCGTCACATTAACCCCAATCTTAATATCGGGCCGTCAAATCAACCTCAATCTCAAATCGGGCCATCAGATCAACCCTGATCTCAAATCGAGTCGTCAGATCAACCCCAATCTCTAATAAGGCCGTTAGATGAACCCCGATTTGAAATCGGGCCATTAGATTAACCCCGGTCTCAACCCGAGAAGTACAGGTCAGCCTCGGTCTCAACCCGAGAAGTACAGGTCAGCCCCGGTCTCAACCCAAGAGGTACAGGTCAGCCCCGGTCTCAACCCGGGAGGTATAGATCAGCCCCGGTCTCAACTTAGGAGGTATAGATCAGCCCCGATCTCAACCCAAGAAGTACAAATCAGCCTCGGTCTCAACCTGGGAAGTACAGGTCAGCCCCGGTCTCAACCCGAGAGGTACATGTCAGCCCCGGTCTCAACTAGGGAAGTACAGGTCAGCCCAGATCCCAACCCGATAAGTTAGGTCAACTTCAGAACTAATCCTGAAGCATCACATCATCTCCAGAGAAAAACCTGGAGCGACTAAGTCAGCCTCAGAGATAACACTGAGGACAAGCAGACTCGAATGGGATCAAAACCTTGGAAATATCCCAAGGAAGTCAACTAAAGGCCATGCCGGTACGAAAGGCAACCCCGGGAGGGGCAAAACGGTCATTTTACTAACTCTAAGCTGATTTGGTCAAATTCAAGTTGAATTGATGCCACCAAGGTCAGAACGAACCATAACGATGATCCCGAGTTCAAACAGCGCAAGATAGCTCAACGAATAAACTGCGGGGAATCAAAGACCTGGTTATAAACCTGTCTTTTTGGACCCAGAAATTTTTTTATCCCATGTCATTGTGACACTCTCGTCGAGGGCTTTTCGGAAAGGTACAAAACGCCTCAAACCGACGTTTCGATTAAAAGTTAGAAAGTTTTAACTTCGACCTCGCGTTGCTCGGAGTGTACGTACTTCGAGACGATTGAAACCGAACACGTGGTCCCCACTAGGGGAGTCGTACCTCTACCTGCGGTAGCAGCAGGTAGGGTGGAGGCTCCCTGGCCTATATATATGAGGGCACCCCCCTCATTTCAAAAAAAGAAAAAAATGCTTCAAACTACTGCCTGTTTGGTTTTCTGTCCAAATTCTTATCTTCTAAACCTAAATTTTTTTCACTCTAACACGTTGATATACCCACATACTACCACATATCAAAACATAACCGGTAGATTCGGACGTTTAAAGCTTACGATTTGGTGAAAAACCTGTGTAGCAGTCTATTATGAGTATTTTTACGATCAGCAAGTCAATACTACTACTTTGCACTTTTATACACTTGCACGTTAAGTTTTGTTTTCTAAATATGCCCAGAACTCAGTTCCGTGGCCGTTTTCGTCAACCTTTGGTATATTTTTGTACATAAACACATTTTCTGGCATTTCTACAACTCAGTTTGACGATCCGTCACTTCCAGCAACTTCGGTATACTTGAATCTTCGTTTTAAGAAACTTCGCCGGACTCGGTTATCTTCTCAGTCTGGGTTTGGCTTCTTTTTTTTGTATATATTTAACTGTATATTTACTAACTTTTCAATTTTGTCAAGCCCGGATGTCAAATCTGCGGTAGTTTACTGCTTTTATATATTAATATGCATATATAAGCAACTTTCACCACCACTAGGTTCTCTTCCTAGTCTTGGTTGACTACGTTTCTATCTCTCTCTCTCTCTCTATATATATTTATATTTAAGTTGGCCTGATTATTCCGTGGCCTTCTTACTGCTTTTACATATAAATATGCATATATAAGCAACCTTCACCACCATTGGGTTCTCTTCCAGTCTTGGTTGACTGCTTTTCTGTATATTTACATTCCAGTTCGGCCTGGATTATTCTGTGGTCTTTCTACTACTTTTATATATATTTATTCATATATAAGCAGCCTTCACCACACTGGGTTATCTTCCTAGTCTTGGTTGACTACATTTCTGTACATTTACATTCCAGTCCGGGCACCGGTTTGAAAACCCATCGCCCTTTACAGCTTATATATATATATAATTATATATATATTGCTTTACTTACTATTATTAAAGTGTTGATGTAAATATTCATTTTATATGAATCGGCACTAACATATCTGCGAGCGAACTAGATTTATTTAAATCTCGTCAACTCTAGCTTTGAAATGGTTCAAAATCGGTACAGACGGAACCGAGAAGCTAGAATGACTGAGACTTATTTAAATATAATATTTTTCTAGTTTCAGTTATAAAAGCTACCTCGCTGCCCTTAGATCGCTATCTAGTGGGAACGAGACGCTTCGGCCATGTGCAAACCAGGATTTACTGAATTAATCCTCGATTTTGGCGATATTTGGATATATATCTGTTTCTGTACAAATTTGAGTTGTACAGGTTTATTGGCTACTCATATGTGAGGCTAGGAATCGTGGGATTCGTGATCAAACTGATCAAAATCTGATTTCCACGATGGACAAACTCCACTTTACAGATGTACGCTGCCAGTTTTTCTGTAAAAATGTACATCCAAAAGACCTTAAAATAGTTATCCGGATTTAAGGTCTCAACATAGTAAAAATATGACTTGTCGTGTCAGAGTCCCTCCAATGGCTATCATGCCCATGAGGAGACTAACAGTTGTATATATGTTGTGGTCGAGGATGCTTCGCCGCCAGACAATCACCATTCAAATTGAGCCTTAAGGCTGAAAAGATAAAACTGAAGTATTGATATGCTTCAATTCCTATGTTAGCGTAAGGGTTTGATAACCTTCTTTTAAAACCTCATCCAAACAATCTTTTAGAAAAGAAAAGCTTTTGCAAATCAAATCAAACACTTTTACAAATCAAATCAAAGATTTTTTGCAAAGCGAATCAAACCCTTCGTATATAGGTTCAACGATGCATAAGACATGCTTCCAATCAAACATAGGCCCAATTTTTAAATAGCATTCACACATATATCTAAGTTTTTTATGGGAAATACTGAAAAGATGCGGTACCGTGTTTACACGGTAGTTGTGGGGTGCCTAACACCTTCCCCACACTTAACCAAGCCCCCGAACTCAAAACTTTATTTGCAAAGATCAAGTTTCGACAGTGTCCAGCAATTGGTCCTCTTTCAAACAAAACTCGGTTGAGTTGGTATAACCATTTCAAATCTACCAACTGGCGACTCTATAAAACGTTCAATCGTCGATATGTTACATGTTGGCCTTTTCCTAAAAAACCCGTCAAAACCTTTTTTTCGCAATAAAAAGAGTGAGGGTAGAGATAACTTAGGAAGAGAGAAAGATCCGGGTTGTGTCCCGACCAGCGGATTTTTTCCCAACGTCGACATATATACATATATATATATATATATATATATATATATATATATATTTAAAAGCTGTAAAAAGCCACGGAGTAATCCAGGCTTAACAGAATGGAAATATATATATATATATATATATATATATATATATATATATATATATATATATATATAAGCTGTAAATGGCGGTGGGTTTTCACTCCGATGCCCTGACTGGAATGTAAATATATATATATATATATATATATATTTATATATTTATAAAAGCTGTATAAAAGTCACGGAATAATCCAAGCTGGACAGGATGTAAATATATATATATATATATATATA
Organism: Panax stipuleanatus; assembly: GCA_020205555.1. Taxonomy (NCBI): domain Eukaryota; kingdom Viridiplantae; phylum Streptophyta; class Magnoliopsida; order Apiales; family Araliaceae; genus Panax; species Panax stipuleanatus. The sequence goes on along the minus strand of CM035119.1, from coordinate 77,145,795 downwards.
TATAGAAAAGCTATAAAGGGCGAAGGACATTCTATCTTTTGCCAGGACAAAAAATGTAAGTATATATATATATATATATATATATATATATATATATATATATTCATAATAGTAGTAAAAAGGCCACAGAATGATCCAGGCCAAACTAGAAAGTAAATATTAATATATATAGTTAGTACATATATGAAAGCAATAAAAAGGATACGAAGTGTAAATCCAGGCCCAAATAAGTCAGAAAAATTTATATATATATATATATATAATTATATATATACAAGTAGTAAACTACCTTGGATTTGACATTCGGGCTTGACAGAATTGAAAAGTTAGTATATATACAGTTAAATAATACATTAAAAAGCCAAACTCGGACTGGGAAGATAACCCAGTCCGGCGTAGTTGCTAGAAACAAAGATTTATGTATATAAAAGCTGTTAGAAGCGACTAATAGATGATCCGAGTTGTAGAAACACCAGAAAATGAGTTTATATAATAAAATATACGAAAACGTAAGCAAAACGGCTACGGAACTGAGTTCCATGCATAATCAGAAAGTGAAACTTAACGTGCAAGTGTATAAAAGTGTAATAAAATAATATAAAATTTTTGATCGTAAAAATACTCACAGTGGACTGCTACACAGGCTTTTTGCCAAATCGTAGGATTTAAACGTTCATTTCTACCGGTTAATTTTTGATATGTTGTTGTATATGAGTATAGCTACGTGTTAAAGTAATAAAATTTGGGTTTGGAGTACAAGAATGGGGCTGAGAAACCAAACGGGCAGAGGTTCACAGCGTTTTTCTATATAAAATGAGCTGGGGGGGGGGGCACTCATATATATATAGACCTGGTGGAAGCGGGCCCGTCTGTGGCTGCCTCCACTCTACTTGCGACTCCACGTGGTAGGGCCCACGTGACAGGACCCGTCATCTCGAAGTACGTGCACTCCGAGCAACGTGAGGTCAAATTTAAAATTTTTTAACTTTTGATCGGAGCCTCCATTTGAGGCGTGCTATACCTTTTCGAAAAGCCCTCGCCGAGAGTGTTGCAATAACATGGGAGTAAACCTTTTCTGAGTCTAAAAAGATAAGTTCATAACCAGGTCTTCGATTCCTCACAATTTATCCGTTGAGCTGTCTTGCGCTGTTTCCACTCGGGATCACTGTTATGGTTCTTCATGACCTTCATGGCATAAATTCAGCTTGAGTTTAACCTAATCAGCGTTAAGTTGATAAAATGATAATTTTGCCCCTCCCCCGGTGGTCTCTTGTGGATCTGGATTCCCATGGTTATCTCTTGGGATGAACTGGATCTCTCGATTATAATCGAGGCTTAACTGTACCTCTCGAGTTGTGACCGGTGCTGAGTGGAGATCTCAGTATTAAGACCGTGGTTGACCTGACGTCCCGGTATTGAGATCGGAGATGACATGTTGGCCCGGTATTGAGACTGGGGTTGACATTGCCTCCCGGTATTGGGACCAGGGTTGAACTGACATCCCGATATTAGGACTGGGGTTGAATTGGCATCCCGATATTGGGATCGGGGTTGAACTGGCATCCCGGTATTGGGACCGGGGTTGAACTAGCATCCCGGTATTGGGACCGGGGTTGAATTGGCATCCCGGTATTTGGATCGGGGTTAATCTGGCATCCTGGTATTGGGGCTGGGGTTGAATTGGCATCCCGATATTAAGACCGTTGTTGATCTGGCATCCTGGTATTAGGACCGGGGTTGATCTGGCATTCCAGTATTAGTACCGGGGTTGATTTGGCATCCCAGCATTAGGACCGGGGTTGAAAAGATGGTTTTACCTTCCTTCAAGGTTAGTTATAGAAAACAAAATTTTGAGTGTCTACAGATGCCCCTCTTTATCATGTTTATGCAATGCAATGGAATGAACATGATAAAGATTTACTAGACACTTGAAATATAACAAGATATATTTTTAATGATGCAAATCGCAATGCAATGAATGTCAAAATGTTTTTGCAAATCATATTTTGCACTTCGCAAATCGCATATCGTATCGCAAATCGCTTTGCAAATCGCATATCGCATCGGAAATCGCTTACCCTTACCGGTGCCTGTGTTGGGGCTAATCTCCATGGTTGACTTTTATCAGTGATGCTGATGTCTATGGTGTTATTGACTCAAACTGTTTGATTTCTATCGGTGTTGCCGATGCTTGTTTGATGAAGACAAACTGAAATATTTTCTACATTTCTGCTGGGATGATGTTTTGAAATCATCAAATCGTTCTGGTGTTTACATTGGTAGTTTACAACGCTGCTTACCCCGCTGGTAGTTTGACAACGAAGCCTACCCTGCTGGTAGTTGACCACGGTGCTTACCCTGATGGTAGTTAACAACGGTGCCTACCCTGATGGTAGTTGGCCACGATGCCTACCCTAATGGTAGTTGACAACGGTGCCTACCCTGATGGTAGTTGACAATGAAGCCTACCCTGATGGTAGTTGACAACGGTTGATCACCGGACTGTCTAGATGCCTACTCGAACGGTAGTTTACAAAGCTTGATCTTATCGAACTGTCTTGATGCCTACTCGAACTGTAGTTTTCAACAGCGAAATTTTTCTCCAGTTTGGGTACTTAATGCATATGTATATTTAACTCTATTGGGTATGCATGGTTAATTTTTAATGGAGATGTACGCTGATATAGCGCATGTTGCACATGTGCAGACCAGACATAATGTGATGATCTTAATTTGTCCTAGGTTGATGCATATGCTTAATCAAATGGATGTAGAACCATACCTCACCCTTTCTGAGGTGATTTTGGATTTTCTTTTCAGGCATGGATTTCGATAGGCCTATCAGCTTCAACTCCCATATGGCTCCTTTTGTCATTCGCATAGTAGATTCAGATGTTCCCCTTTCACATATCGTCTTAGGTGGGGATCTCGCAGAGGCGTGGCATTCAGCCAAGATGTGCATCGTGGCTTATGTATACATGCCACTGTATTTGGACCTGGGCTTGATGGTCGTGATTTGTGCCCTTAAACAGGGTAGCGCCATCCTGCCGATGATATTGGCCGAGACATTGAGGTCAGCTACCTATTACAGCACCCATCCAGAGGGGTTTTTTAGAGGTAGCTCTGTCCTTCTGTATGTATGGCTCATGACCCATTTGAGTCTGATTGTCTTCTTCAGACAACAGGGGTACTGCTTCTCCCATGAGATAGCCATATCCTACTCCTTCCAACCAGTGGAGTGTTCGGATGTAGAGACCTGGTCAGCTTTTCTGTCAGATATTGAGCATCCTTTTTTGATTCTGCCATGCTCAGGTCTAGTCTCCCCTTATAGCTTCATCACCCATGCATCTAAAATGGACTACTTGCCCCTAGCAGGATTGAGAGGGGTGACCACCTACCATCCATTGGCAGTTATAGGTCAGTTTGATAAGTTCTATAGCCTGCACCATTTTGAGGGGGCTATTGACCAGCGGATGTCAGCTTCTTCTATGTCGTCAGCCGACCTGATCACGATTTATGAGTGTTAGACTTATAAGGAGAGGGATGATTTCTCTGCTAGCCATCCGGATCGTTCTCTAGAGTATTTGGCATGGTTGGACACCGATATAGCATCAGTTGCATTAATCCAGTCAGCTCCAGTTGTGGATTCAGATGAGGAGGAGCCTTTGCAGGATCCTGATTCTCTTATGGAGGATGATTTATTTATGAATCTGACAGCAACCTTAGTTAGTGACGCGCCGATCATTCTTGCCGGGACAGATTCAGCTTTGGCAGATTCATTATCTAGGATGACTTTCGAGCGAGATTAGGCTAGGGCGCTGATGTTGACTGCCCAGTTTGGCAAAGATATAGCTTTTGCTGATAGAGATGAGGCTCGAGCCACTCGGGATACGACATTGGTCGAGAGAGATGAGGCTCGATCTTCTCGAGATGCTGCTTTTATCGAGATTGAGGAGACTTCGATTGCCCAGGATGCTACTTTTGTAGAGAGGGATGTGGCCATAGCTTCCCGAGATTTCCACATTGCCGATAGTACTGCTCTCCGATCATATACCCATGGCCTGGTTGCCGATATGAGTGTGAACATTGATGATCACAATGTCACTATACAGATGGCTGTGGATGTTCTGGTTCGTACGAAGGCTAAGGATATTGCGCTTGTAGCGGCTCTTCCATCTTCAAAGAGAGATGCCATGTTGGCATTGCTGTCCCGTTTATCTTTGGGTCCATAGACTAGCTTTATTTTTCCTGCACATACTAGATCAGTCATTTTTGTCATGTACAGGACACATTGTATATATCAAACAGTATTATATATATCAGAGAAATATATTTTGATTCACTTCCCTGTTTGGATATGTATTGCCATTCCTGAGTGATTACCATTTCTTTCATGACTTGTTGTTGTTAATGTATCATGAGCTTCTCCTTGACGAATTGACATTGAGATGTCGAAAAATATCTCAGATGGGCCTGTTGACCATGAAGGCTTGATAGGATTTAGGTTTTATATGGTTTCGGTATCTTGGAACTGGTTTTATTAGTTTTTTATTTTTCTTTGAAGGTCATATTGCACCGTGAATGGCTGCCTACGTACTCCCGAGCTGAGGGAGATCATGTCATTTGTAGTTCTATTTTTTATGTGAAAGAGGCTTGAGAAGTGTCTTTTTGAGTTTGGTTTGAAGAGTTTTTGAGTATTTTGTATGGTTTAACAGCACCAGGAATGATTGCCTACGTACTCCCGGGCAGAGGGAGATCAGGTCATTCGTAGTTCAGTCTCTAGTGAAAACTGAACTTATTTAATTCACAGGACCAAGATGCTGGTATGCATGTGTTTAAGACATAGTACCTTTTTATGGTCTCTGAGTTGATAAGTTGGGGAAATTCACTCCCGTCTATCTCTTGCAATCTGATAGCTCCTCATGTCAACACCTCATTGACAATGAAATGGCCTTCCCAATTAGGGGCGAACTTTCCTTTAGCTTCATCTTGATTGGCCAAAACTTTCTTCAGCACTAGGTCGTCTTCTTTGAATTGCCTGATTCAGACTTTTTTGTTGTATGATCGAGCAATCCTTTGTTGATATAACTGCTCATGGAAAATGGCTGTAGCCCTCTTTTCTTCTATCAGGAACAATTGGTGGTATCGCTCTTACAACCACTGGTCTTCGTCCATCTAAGAGTCTATTAATATTCTCAAGGACTCCATCACCACTTCTATGGGAAGGACTGCTTCCATGCCATAGACCAATGAATAGGGGGTAGCCTCAGTAGAGGTACGCATCGGCGTCCTGTATGCTAACAGGGTCAAAGACAATAGGTCAGGCCATTCTTTGTCATTGGTAGACATTTTCTGCATGATCTTCTTGATGTTCTTGTTGGTCGCTTTGATAACACCATTCATCTTGGGCCGATAGATGACAGAATTTAGATGCTTAATGTGGAACTTTCTGCATAGTTCTCTCATCATCTGATTGTTTAGGTTATTGGCATTGTCTGATACGACCACCTCCGGTTGCCCGTATCGACATACGACATTATTTTTGATGAAACCAATGATGACATCTTTGGTGACTTTAGGAAAAGAAATAGCTTCAACCCACTTAGTGAAGTAATTGATTATGGTGAAGATGAAGTGATGTCCATTGCTGGCTTTGGGTTCTACTGAGCCTGTCACATCCATTCCCCACATAGAGAAAGGCCATAGCGAACTCATATTGTGCAGCTCATTTGGAGGAGCATGTATGGCATTTCCATGGACTTGACATTAATAGCGCCTCTTAACGTGGTCATCACAGTCAGCTTTAAGAGAGATCCAATAATGTCCTATTCTTAATATTTTCTTGGCCAGCAGATGACCGCTCATGTGTAGACCACAGATTCCACCGTGGACTTCATCCATCAATCTCTGGGCTTGCTCTTTATCAAGGCATCTTAAGAGGCCTATTCCAGCATCTCTTTTATAGAGTGCATCTCCGCTCAGATAGAACTTCAGGGCCATCTTGTGAATCTGCTTTCGTTCGGAGTGGCTTGCCCCAGCGGGTGTAGATTTATCTCGGACATATACCTTGATGTTTTGATACCAAGGCTGTTTGATAGAAGGTATCTCACCTAATACTTCTCCAATGTAATTCCCGTATGTCGGGGTCTTCTAGTTTGTGAATTTGATGTCTGGAATCCCACTCCTATCGGATATACATATCAAGGAAGCCAACGTCACCAATGCATCAGCGAAGTCATTCCTACCCCGAGGAATGTGGATGAAAGTTATTTCTTCAAAATCCACGGATATTTTGATGACCTGCCGATGATAAGGAAGCAAATGCAGTTCTTTAGTGTGATATGCCCCGGTGGTTTGCCTGATGACCAACTCAGAATCTCCAAAGACTAGTAGATGTTGGATACCCAAAGATTGGGCTAGTTTCAAACCCATTATGCAGCCTTCATACTCAGCTGTGTTGTTGGTGTTGATAAACTGCAACTTGGTAGCCACATGATATTGTTCTCCTGTACTAGAGATAAGGACTGCCCCTGCTCCGCACCTTCCATGTTTACCACTCCATCGAAATACATTCTCCATGGTTGGACTGCATTTCCTTGAAGACCTTACTGAATTGTCATGATCCCATCATCTGGGAAATAAGTTTCCAAAGGTTTAAACCCTTCTGATGGTGCTTCGGCAAGTTGATCGCCAATGCCCTGGCCTTTGATGGACTTTCGAGTTACGTAGACAATGTCGAACTGTTGGTGGATCAACTACCATTTGGACAATCGACAATTCAAAATTGGCTTGTTGAATACATATTTTAGTGGATCCATGCGGGATATGAGGTAGGTCGTGTTCCCATGCAGATAGTGTTGCACCTCATGGCGGCCCATGCTAACGCACACTATGTCTTCTCGATCAGGGTGTACTTCTGTTCACCACTGCTGAATCTTTTGCTGATGTAGTAGACAACTCCCTCCTTGCTACTATCATCTTTGTGTCCTAGCATGCAGCCCATTGCATTGGCATTGACAGACAGATACATAAACAAGGGAACTCTGTCCCTTGGGGGTACCAAGACTGGTGCTTCGATCAACTGCTTCTTGATGGCAAGGAAGGCTTTCTGACTATCCTTTTTCCATTTGGTGGAGGAATTCTTCCTTAGTAGCTTGAAGATGGGTTCACAAATTGTGTGAGCTGGGAAATGAATCGGGTTATGAAATTGATCCTTCCCAGGAACCCGCGTATCTCTTTCTCTATTCGAGGTACTGGCATCTCTGTGATGGCTTTAATCTTGGCGGGATCCAGCTTAATGCCTCTATTGCTCACTAGAAATCCCAACAACTTGCCCTATTTGAAGCCAAAAGCACATTTGGCTGGATTCAGCTTGAGGTTGTACTTACGCAACTTGTTAAACAGCTTCCTGAGATGGTCAATGTGATCGTCCTCCTTTCGAGATTTGATGATGATGTCATCCACATAGATCTCTATCTCCTTATGCATCATGTTATGAAATAGGGCCATCATGGCTCGCTGATTTGTGGCCCCGACATGGATGAGGTGGAAGGACAAACGTTTGTTGGTCCGATTAGATGACACAATTTACGCGCAAGTATACGCGGTCAACAAGTAATAAAGAGTGAGTAAAGATATTGTTCCCACGAGGAATTAACAGATAAAAGGTCGCCAAAGCACTAGCACATATTCATTTCAGTCTTATTTAAACGGATGGTAAAGAGAAGGAATTAAAACTAAGTTAACTGGGCAAGGAATTAAAACATGCAATAAATAATCCTAAGGTAGAATCAGATAATGAAGATTAGAGATCCCAATTTCCCCTAATGATTCGTCTAAGTCGACACACTTCCAATTAGGTCAAATTGATCATTACAGGTTGTAAGCCGAGAACACGAAAGTGAGAGAAGGCCATTTTTCGATGCACCTAATCCATATCACGTGCAATCCACAGATGATAGAACGCACGTGAACACCCACATTACCTAAACCACTATATGTCTATGTGATTTATAAATAATTAGGGTCTAAGCACAAATCATATGTTCAACGCCATGTGAACGTACAATCACTCGCTACCGCGATTAGATCTAAACCTACACTTCGTCTTTCAATCCCACATAGGTTATCACAGTAATTGGTTGCAACTCAATTAAGCAATTAAAGCATACATCGTAATAGACAAACACATAGCAATCAAATAGAACCATCATAGAAGGGAAATCAACATTGACTACTCAAAAGGTTCCATTGGAACCTCAAAATAGATTTAAGGCATAGACAACCCAAATATATTATCCACAAGTTGATTATACATTATCCAAATACAAAAATGATAGCAAAGAGAGTTAAGAGATAGACAAATGCAAATCTTTGTTCTTCTCTCTAAGCTTGGATCTTTGAATACAACCACTTACTTCAATCTTTAACACTAACCTAACCCTAGAATCTAACTAACTAACTAAACCCTAATCTAACACTAATCTACTCCTAATCTATACAAGAAATGTAAGAGAAATGGAAGAACAAGCTAGGGCTAGGGCTTAAGGCCAATATTTGATGCTTTTTCTTGCCCCAAACGAGCCCCCTTATATCCCAATCAAAAGCCAAGTCCCGTGTAATTGAAAAGTAAAGTCTGGCACAGCTGGGGACTGGTGCGGCCGCGCCCAAAAATGGCCTAAAATCCGCGTGCCCGCGCCAAGGGTTTCTGCGGCAAAGTCCTCTGGTAAAACGGCAATAACTTTTGATTCGGGAGGCCTTACGAGGCCTGTCACCTGTCAAATCGAAGCTATCGAAGAGCTCTACAACTTTTGTTCTTTGAGCATTGAGAAATAATGGATGGATGAAGGCTGAAATTGAGCTCCAAGTGACAGCTGTGCATGAAAACTTAAAACCGTGAAGTTTAACGTTCGTTGGTATACGGGGCATAACTCACGCCTCCGAACTCCGATTGGGATGATTCAAGATGTTCTGGAAAGCTTATAAGATGATCTAAAATATGACCCAAGCTCCAATCCAAGAACATGAAATGAACATAAACCCCCCAAACGATGTCCGGATTGCATTTCCTTCCCGTTGTCATGCCATTAGTCCATTTTTGCTCCATTTGGCATCATTGCTGGATTACAAACCATTGCTCCTTTGCCATGCCATCGTGCCTTCCCTATGCTTTAAGCCACTTTCTGTGCTTTGCCCCATTTAGGCCATTTTTGGCCCTTTTAAGCTCAATTTGCACCCGGAGAGTTTATAAACCTGAAAATCACAAAACAAAGCAAAAACACAAAATGCACAATGATACTTGAGTTTAAGCAACAGAATGAGTTGGTTACTATCCAAATAAGTGGTCATAAAAGCCACTTATCAAATACCCCCAAACTTAAACGTTGCTTGCCCTCAAGCAACTAAAATAAAACTATACAAAAGATGAAATGTAGTATCTACTATGTATGCAATCTACACTATCATGAATGCAAATCCAAGTCCCAGTCAATATTGAACTTTCAAAGCAATGCCTCAGAAAACCACGTGATAATCGAATAAAGAAGTTACCCAAGACAAGACCATAAGGCATATTCTCCAAATCCAAAGTTATCAGCACTGATGTATTGTGCATTGTGTGCCTAGCAACCATTAAACATGCTTTTGAACAAATTTATCACATACTACGCTTCTTAGGGGAAAAATAAGTTTCAATTCAAGAAAAGCAGTAAATCAGATAAGTTCTAACCAAGACCATACATTACTTAAGCTAAGAGTCACAAGGGGTTTTCATTAAGCTTTTATTACTCACGAGGGCGTATTCGCACTTTCCCGTGTACACAATCGACTGTGCAATGCCTAGTCCTCTTAGGCTTTTCAATGATATTCGTGTAGCGAGCTTTCAACCAACGACTCCCAGACTAGACGGCCTTAGGGCGCTGGGTGTAGAGACACCCCTCGGGCTTACTTGCTCGAATATCAAAGGCCCCAGAACTCGACGTAGCCGATGTGTTTATTATATTTTTTTCTTTTTCAATGCATTTTCTTTTGTTTTCTTTTCTTTTCAAAAAGGAGTGCGTTTTACGCTCCATCTCCCCACATAGCATGCAAAACCCCTGTTTCCCCCAAACTTAAGCTTTTAACAGTCTAGTTATTATTATATGCGAACTGAAACTCTTTTATTAAAACATAGTTTTTCCCCCAGAAGACAAGTATGTGAAAATTTAGACTTAGCATGTCATGGTGGTTACTCTATCGTGCTCACTGGCTACACAGTATCTGACAGGTAAGGATTTACATATATGACAATGAAATAAAGCTTAAGTCTCCAATCAGTTCAACAATCAAGTGATTTCAGTTTCTTCATAGGCCACATACATAACTCACCAACTGAAACTGGATTCATGCAAAATGTCCTAACACAGAATGCAAAACAGAATGCAAAAATTTTAAAAATTTGACAAATTTTAACACTACGTGCACTAAATGAATTGACACAACATGAAATGAACTAACTACATGCAAAAATAAAACCAATACCCCCAAACTTAAAATGTTCAATGTCCTCATTAAAGGTAAAGGTAAAAAGAAAGGAACTCCCCTATTCCACTTCTGATGCTGCATGAAATGAATTGGCGCCCTCTCAGAAGTTTCCCCGTCTCTCTCTGCTCTTGGTAAAATAAACCCCGCTCAACACTATACTCAACGAACCAACCTAACTCAATATCAATCTTGCTCTGATAGAGATTCCACACTCAATGTCTCAATTGATCAGGTTGAGAGGCTGAGGTAGATGGGAATTGGTACTTTGGATTAAGGAGGTAGGAGGTTTTAAAAACTAAGGCTTTTAGTGGGGGGGGGGGATTGCATTAAGGAAGAGATGGGGGATTGCATTAAGGAACTGAGGGTTTGGGATTATAGGGACTGAGGCTTGGGGGCTGCTAATAATTGACATGAAGTGGTACCCCCCAAAATCTGCAGGATTTTTCGCAAGATAGGTCCAGTCTGCATGTGGCGCGGCCGTGCGTGGTAATGCCTTGGATTTGACGCGGCCGCGCGGGCTACCGGATTTTTGTTTCTGCAGAATTTTTCCTGTGCACTTGGTTGGCCCTTTAGTTTGGCTTCTTGCAGCATGCATTAATCTTTAGAAAGACATATAACCTTTATTAAGCCCTCATACACTATCAAAAGTATATTATCTATTTACATCAAGAGAATAAACATGGAAAGATATATGCATTTAAATTCCCAAAAATTCTCTAAGTGCGTATAAGCAATGCAAGTGCATCAAAAATATGCTATGAGCTTTGTAATCCCAAAAATATACGCATTCATGCCTAAGTTCAAAAATGTAGGCAATGAACTTCTAATTCCTAAGGGATTTAAACTAAATACTAAACTAATAAGAATTAAACGAGGGGGAGGGAAATGAGATAGAAAGCATGTAAATGGAGAATTAAACAAAGAGATAGAGAGAGGGATGATGGGAAGTAGGTAATAGAGAATTAAACAGAGAGAGAGAGAAATGATGGGGTGCCTCCCATCTAGCGCTTGATTTATAGTCCTCTAGCTGGACTGTGTCTGACCATTGCTATCCGACTCCCCGACAATACTGGAGAACCCCTCCATCCATCAGAATAGCTGCGTGACTTTGGCGGCTCCCTAGTAGGAGCGGATGCAGATTTAAACTACCTAGCATTGGATAAGTAAAAGAATTCCCCGTTCTGAAGGTTGGGGAGCTAGGCAAGGGTTCGTTGTGTAGGTGAAATGATCGGGGCATGGAGGTATAGACCACACAACGGACTTTTCTTCTATTCTCTTCTCTTCTGACCACCATGGTTTGAAGCTCACAGACTCTCTCATGTCATCGAGATCCGTATCTGTAATGTGGCTTCCAAAGGGGCAAGGGTGTGCAAACTTAACTGGCTTGTTCCACTTAGGCGGAGAAGGCTCTTGGGGGATTGTCACTGTTGGTTCACATTCATACTCCACAGCCCCAATTGGCTCCTCGATATCCATTGCCTTTCGCTCGTCCAGTTCCAAGTGCACTTTGGGCTCTTCATCAGTCTCTGCACCCATGTCATAGCACCATGTATCTTGGGGTTCATAACTTACGGCTTCAGTCATTAGAGGTACAAGATCTTGCATTGTTGTCTTTTGTTCACATACCTCCTCCTTCCTTAATATCGTGCTAATCTGCTCCACCCAAGTCTGAAGATCCTCAATTGATTGCTGTTTCTCAATAAAGGTCTCCTCTGTTGATGCTATGGAATTCCCCCACATAATTTCCAATCCTTCCTTTTTTGTTTCAGCCACGGGCTCCCTGTATTGAGGCTCACTGGAAGAAGCATAGTTAATTGGAGCCATCTGATATTGAAAATTTTGGTTTGATGGTTCCTGGCTCCCAAACAACTCCTCTTAGTTTTCTGAGCTTGCATACATGAAGTCCATTGTTGACTGTTCTCCTTGTAAACATGGGGATTGATAAGTGGGTTCGGGTGCACAATTTGGACTTGGCTTGCATTGTTCTTGATAGCTCAAAGTATGGGTCTGCCCTTGCTCATCCTCTATCATCAAGGCCCTACTAATTTGCTCTGCCCAGTTCTGGATATTCTTGACTGACTTCTATTGCTCAATCAAGATGTCCTTCAGTGATATGTCACCTCCTTCCTCCAAGCTTGCATTTTCTGTGTCACCCTCAAAATTGTGTTGAGGCTCATAAACTGGTGTCTGGAATGTGCATTCTTGGGTGTAAACGGGATTTGGATCCCAATATTGGTCTTGATAATAATCTGATGAAGGCTCTGGATGATACCCCCAATCCTGCTGATAATTGGGATAAGGCTCATTGTAGGAGTACTCACCCCCATACTGCTCCTGCCCATAACTGATAGGCTCCTGATGGCTCGTGTAGCTTCCAGCACCATAGTCATAGGTCACTGCCGTCTCTCGATTCTGCTGAGCTGAGACAGTATCCAGCTTCCTCGAGAGAACCTCTAGCTGTGCTGAAAGTGTTGCAATTGGGTTGACGCCATCAATGTATGCTTCCCTTGGTTGCTCTTGCCTTGTACAATTCCATGGATAGAAATTCAAGGCCATTGTACCTGAGAAGAGAATATAGGAAGAGAATTAAACAAAAATAAAAAGTTTAAATTAAGACTAATTTGATTAAACTAATGTTGGCAAACAGTTATCAAATAATTCCCCGGCAACGGCGCCAAAAACTTTTTGGTCCGATTAGATGACACAATTAACGCGCAAGTATACGCGGTCAACAATTAATAAAGAGTGAGTAAAGATATTGTTCCCACGAGGAATTAACAGATAAAAGGTTGCCAAAGCAGTAGCACATAATCATTTCAGTCTTATTTAAACGGGTGGTAAAGAGAAGGAATTAAAACTAAGTTAACTAGGCAAGGAATTAAAACATGCAATAAATAATCCTAAGGTAGAATCAGATAATTAAGATAAGAGATCCCAATTTCCCCTAATGATTCGTCTAAGTCGACACACTTCCAATTAGGTCAAATTGATCATTATAGATTGTAAGCCGAGAACACGAAAGTGAGAGAAGGCCATCTTTCGATGCACGTAATCTATATCACGTGCAATCCACAGATGATAGATCGCACATGAACACTCACATTACCTAAACCACTATATGTCTATGTGATTTACAAATAATTAGGGTTTAAGGTCAAGTTCTCTATTGACAACGAGCGGTGCTTCGGTATATGTCTATCCTAAGCACAAATCATATGTTCAACGCCATATGAACGTACAATCACCCGCTACCGCGATTAGATCTAAACCCACACTTCGTCTTTTAATCCCACATAGGTTATCACAGCAATTGGTTGCAACTCAATTAAGCAATTAAAGCCTACATCGCGATAGACAAACATATAGCAATCAAATAGAACCATCATGGAAGGGAAATCAACATTGACTACTCAAAAGGTTCCATTGGAACCTCAAAATAGATTTAAGGCATAGACAACCCAAATATATTATCCACAAGTTGATTATACATTATCCAAATACAAAATGATAGCAAAGAGAGTTAAGAGATAGAAAAATACAAATCTTTGTTCTTCTCTCTAAGCTTGGATCTTTGAATACAACCACTTGCTTCAATCTTCAACACTAACCTAACCCTAGAATCTAACTAACTAACTAAACCCTAATCTAACACTAATCTACTCCTAATCTATACAAGAAATGTAAGAGAAATGGAAGAACCAGCTAGGGCTAGGGCTTAAGGCCAATATTTTATGCTTCTTCTTACCCCAAACGAGCCCCCTTATATCCCAATCAAAAGCCAAGTCTCGTGCAATTGAAAAGTCAAGTCTGGCACAGCTGGAAACTGGCGCGGCCGCGCCCAAAAATGGCCTAAAATCCGTGCACCCGCTCCAAGGGTTTTCTGCTGCAGAGTCCTCTGGTAAAATGGCCATAACTTTTGATCTGGGAGGAGTTACGAGGCCTGCCACCTGTCAAATTGAAGCTATCGAAGAGCTCTACAACTTTTGATCTTTGAGCATTGAGAAATAATGGATGGATGAAGGCTGATATTGAGCTCCAAGTGACAGCTGTGCATGAAAACTTAAAACCGTGAAGTTTAACATTCGTTGGTATACGGGGCATAACTCTCGCCTCCGAACTCCGATTGGGATGATTCAAGATGTTCTGTAAAGCTTATAAGATGCTCTACAATATGACCCAAGCTCCAATCCAAGAACATGAAATGAACATAACCCCCCAAACGATGTTCGGATTGCATTTCATTCCCGTTGTCATGCCATCATTCTATTTTTGCTCCATTTGGCCTCATTGCTGCATTACAAACCATTGCTCCTTTGCCATGCCATCGTGCCTTCCTTATACTTTAAGCCACTTTCTGTGCTTTGCCCATTTAGGCCATCTTTGGCCCTTTTAAGCTCAATTTGCACCCGGAGAGTTTATAAACCTGAAAATCACAAAATAAAGCAAAAACACATAAAACGCACAACGATACTTGAGTTTAAGCAACAGAATGAGTTGGTTACTATCCAAATAAGTGGTCATAAAAGCCACTTATCAACGTCTGTAGCAGAAAGTTCCCCAGGGAGTGATGAAAGCTATTTTCTCCTTGTTTTCTTCAACAACCATAATTTGATGGTAACCAACAAAGAAATCCACGAAGGAATAAATGTCGTACTGCGTCATATTGTCTATCAAGATCTGGATGAAAGGTACCAAAAAATTGTCTTTGAGACAAGGTTTGTTCAAATCCTGGTAATCCACGCATACTCGTACCTTACCTCCGGGCATAGGTACGGGAACTATGTTTGACAGGTACTCTAGGTATGTTGATACCATGATGATACCGACTTTGAATTGTTTAACAACTTCTTCTTTGACTTTCAGACTCCATTCAGGTTTCAATCACCTGAGCTTTTGTTTAACTGGCTTGAATCCATCTTTGATGGGAATTCGATGGATGACAATATCAGTAGACAGGTCAATCATGTCTTCATGTGACCATGCAAACACATCCTGGAACTGTGTTAGGAGTTCAATCATGTCGGCTCTTTAATCTTGTGTGAGGCCTATGCCTATCTAGATTTCTTTGAGGTTTTCTGAGGTTCCAATATTGACAGTGGTGGTTTGGTCGAGGTTTGTTTTGTGTTTTTGTTCGACCCATTCTTTGATTTCCTCGGGCACCTCATCGTCATCTTGATCAATTTCCATCAAGTCAAAGTTTAGTTCTACATCAAAGTTGTAGTCACTGTGATAGGTTGGCATCTCATCAGCAAGGACAAACAAATCTAATCTTGGAGTCCTAAAAATAAAATACTTTCACTTTAATATATGCAATTGTTTAAACATACAAAGCATTTGGAAAAGCATGACAAAAGTTACTGCTATAGCCGTGCAATAAAACAAGCAGTAAACGAAACCATGTTACAGGGCAGACAGATTCTCTGCCTTTTTACCATTTTTAAATGAGGCAAGGAATGCTGCTCCAGTTATCTAGGTTCAGATCTTCATGAACAGGGAGGATCAAGGAATTGCGCTAGTCTGCCTCATCTCGGATGATGACTAAAACATCCTTCAAAATAGGGTCAGGGTTTTTCTTTGAACTGCCCCCCTTCTCTTTCTTGATGCGAGGAATTTGAATCTGATCCTCATTGTCACTGTCTGGGATATCATCATTCATCCCCTCGTAGTGTATAATAACATGCATGTTTGCAAATGGGTCTCGTCCTTCATACAGGAACTTTTCTTTCCCCTTTTTGCTATCCCCTTCAGGCTTTGGGGTCTTTCTCTCACATACTGGTATGATTGGAGGAAACAACATGGCTGACACAACAGCATGGACCTTCCTCATTAGTTTCATAAATCCAACATCAGTGAGATTTGGCAATAGTATAGTAGCAGCATGAGCTTTTGGATGCTTATGTGGGCTCTGGTGGTTTGACTCGGATGAATAACCCAATCCAGCTCTCCCCGACTGACTCGGGATCTGCACTAGACTCTTGATACCTTGCTAATTCTTTCCTAACCCTTTTCCAGGGAGGAAACCCACAGATACCATCTCCTGGCCTAGTATCATCACTTCAGGAGAATCCTTTGGTTTCAGAGCTAGTGCCCCAACTGGTAGATATTGAGTATCATTCACCTCCAAATCTTGAAAACTAGCAGGTTCAATCCCTGCATCCAGGCTGATCACCGACATGTCTCCCTGTATGCAGACAGGGTATTCTTGTTTGGTATTCACTGTGATTAGGTTGCCATTGATAATGTATTTGAGTTGCTAATGAAGGGTAGATGGAACGGCTCCTGCCATGTGGATCCATGGCCTGCCCAGTAATAAGTTATATCCTATGGTGATGTTGTGCACCTAAAAAAGATACATAGAAAGTGTGTGGACCAATCTCCAGAGGAAGCTTAATTTCTCCCATAGCCTCTACGCGAGATCCATCGAAAGCCCGAATGACCACATGACTGGTTTTGATCCGGTTTGGGTTGATCCTCATTCTCTCCAAGGTGTCGTAGGGACAGATGTTCAGGGATAATCCTCTATCTATCAGCACACCTCCGATCACATACCCTGATGACATCACCGTTGTGTGCAGTGACTTAAGATGGCCCGTCCCTTCTGCGGGTATATCATCGTTAGTGAAAGATATCACATTGCTGTTAAAGATATGTTCTATCACATGACAGAATTTCTTGGCATCCACTGTCTTTTGTAGATGGGATTCAAACAATACTTTCACCAGAACGTTACGGTGATCCACCGATGATAAGACCAGATCTAGGATGGACATCTGCTTGGGTGCATCTTTTAGGCTTTGCACCACTTTGATTTCATTGTGTCTCATTTTACTGAGGAACTCTTCGATTTTCTCTTCAGCCACCTTTCCTTTGGCCTTGATCACTGGTTTGATCACCTACTGAGGCAGGTACAATGGATTCTCCTTTGGTACAATGGCAATGTTGTTTGAGGTGGAACCTTTATCGTTCCTGTAGTTCCATGGGACTCTTTCTTCAGACTGATCACTGGATATTGGGGTTTGAATGATAATATCAAAGGTTCGGGCTCCGCCAACTTCACAGGGTTTGGTGTTTCTTGGACCCTTTTCCCTGGTAGCATTAGGGGTGCGAGGGCTGGCTCCTTATCATAGGAAATAACAGCCACTGTATCCTAACTCCACACAGTGGGAATAAAGAGAGTTTTTTCATCTGAGAGGCCATAATCCTGATTCCCCATGATCAGTTCACCGCTTTCAATCATATTCTGAATTAGGTTATGAAGTCCCCAGCAATCTTCAATGTCATAACCAGGAGCATTGGAGTGATACTGACAGATCTTGTCAGGCTTGAATTTCCTAGATCGAGGATTTACCCGGGGTAATAAGTCTGCAACCATTCCCTCATTGATTAACATCTGGAGGATCTCTTTCATAAGTTGATTCAAGTTGGTGAAATTCCTTTGAAAGACGAATTCCCGACCAACCTGGAACTTCTCCTCCTTAGCCACCCTGTCAGCCCAGGGTTCATGTTCATGAAACCGATAATGATCCCTCATGGGACTTATCTTCGGTGTGGGAAGATTTACCTCAGACTGGTTGGTCTGGTTTATCAGCTATCTAGTAATCCGATGTTGGTATACAACCAACGTTGCTAACTGTCGAATCTGTTCCTTGATAGACTTAATTTTTTGTTCTATCAGGAATCATCTTTCTGATAACTCCCAATTGTCTGGGCTGGATTGAGTTGATTCTCTGACGTATCGAAGGTATTTGGATCCTTCTCCATTTTGCGTGCTAATCATGGTGACACCCTCCTCTTTGTGCTTTGGGAGAGGATTTTCATGCACATGCAGTTGCTCCGGTTTAGTTACCACAATCTCTCCATTGTCAATCAAGTCTTGGATTTGTGCTTGAGAGACCAACAATCTTGTGTATAATGGCCCGGGGATCCGGAATGGTAAGCACACTTTTTGCTTGGGTCAAAATTTTGTCCACCGGTATTGGTTGGTGGAAGGAGTTGCACAATCTTTTTTTGTGCCGTCAATAGTTTTAGCACATTCTGGAGTGAATCCCCTAACGGGGTGAACGTTCTCCGACGCCTGGCCTCCAAATTTTTCTGGAATGGGGGGTTTGAAGGTTGGGCTGAAGCTTGAAAAGGGGAATAGTTCCTTCTTTGAATCGGCATGCTGCTTGAATTACCCTTCTGATTCTTGTCCTTGCAATACTAAGGAAACTTCTTCTTATTTCTTCTTGTGCGTCCTCTGGGGATTATTCTCATAACTCCCAGATTGAATATGCTCGGCAACAGCTTCTAAAGCTATCAGATCCTTTATCTTCCCAGATTTGAGCCCCATTTCTGCCATTTTGCCATGTTTGATCATTTTCGAGAATGGCTTTCCTATGCCTGCTAGGACCCTTTCATAATACGGGGCTCCTTGAATGTCAATGAAGGTCATGACTATCTCAGACTCAGTCATAGGTGGAGTGACTTGTGCCGCCATTCGTCTCCATCGTTGAGTATATTCTCTGAATGGCTCAGTGTTTTGTTTCTTGATTTTGGATATTTGATATCTGTCTGGAGCCAGTTGAGACTAGAAACTGTATTGATTGAGGAAGGAATGTGCCAGCTCTTCCCAGTTGTGAATTTTAGAGTTGTCCAATTGGGCATACCAGGCTCTAGCCTTTCCGGTCAGACTTTTCTAGAATAACTGCATTTGGAGTTTCTTGTCCTCTGCATAGGATCTGAGCTCTCCAATGAATACTTTCAAGTGAGTGTAGGGGTCTCCCAATCCATCGTATTTCTCAAAATCAGGGACTTAAAATTTTTTAGGGTAATGAGCCCCAAGGAAAATGCATAAGTCAGAATAATTAACACTGCCAAATGCCTCAGTCCCTCTGATGGATAGGATGGTTTCTTCTATCTGTTGGACTTTCTTCAGAATGTCACCTGCTTCCTGTTCTTTGTTAAGGACGGTGATTTCAGGGGTTTTATTGGTAGTATCCTGGTTCTGTGGTCCAGGAATCTGAGTATCTATTTTTTCGATCTCTTGACTACCACCGGGTGTTCCTAGTTCTGTGTGGCCCTGTACTTGTTTCCCTTTAAGAGCCTTACTTTGCTCTCTAAGGAAATTGGCCAATTCAACTATCTGATTCTTCAGTCCTTCAAACTCTTCTCTAGAGACAGGGGTGGATTCTGGCTGAGCACTGGAAGTCATGTCCGGAGATGGACTTAGTGCTTTCTTAGACTTAGATCTAGTGACAGGACCAATTTTTCACCTACAACAAAATGTAGGCGTGTCAATTTCCTGAGGTATGTAGGGATAAGATGCATGCCATAATGTGTTTTTAAGGTTTTTTAATCTTATCCTGCAAAACAGAGGTCAGTTGTTTTGATGACAGGATAACATGACAGGATTTACAAAACATGGAATGTATATTTACATTATGATATTTACATTGTGCTATTTATATTGGAATTAAAAAACTAGACATTGAATTTGAGAGAAGAAGGCATGAAGAGGCTTTCCATCGGATTTGGTTAATCAGAGGCTGACCTATCTTAGGCTACTCTCGTGGCTTTTTCGGTATTAGGTCCCCAGATCATCGCAATCTACTAGAGGGGAAATTAATCAGATCTTTCAACTAGAGTAAATCTGAGTGGTGTTTTTTCATGAGCCACGAAAACTTAGTCATCCTCGAAGACATTACTCTGTCACCGACGGGTTTGCCTCCTGGTGGAGGAATCACAAAACATACATTCATAAACATCGCGTATCACCGTATGCATATGATGACATTGGTGCGAAACACTAATATTTGTTTGAAGCACTAATAAAGTAGGAAAGCATTCATTAAATGTAAAGACGAAGCATTCATGCATTCATTCGATGTAAAGACGCAACATTTCACACATACGCAGATATGAAAGGGAAATTTTGAAAATATTTGAACGCGGCCTAAGCCCTCTAAAATCCCCAGCAGAGTCGCCACCTGTCGACGTCGGGAAAAAATGCGGGTCGGGTTGGTCCCGAATCTTTCTCTCTTCCTAAGTTTTGTCTACCCTTATTCTTTTTATTTGTGAAAAGGGTTTTGAAGGGTTTTTTTTATGAAAAGTCCAACATATATCATGTCGACGATTTGAACGTTTTACAGAGTCGCTAGTTGGTAGATTTGAAATAGTTGTACCAACTCAACCGAGTTTTGTTTTAAAAGGAGGCCCAATTACTGAACACTGTCAAAACTGTGTTGGGAATTGCATATTCAGATTTGATATTAAAAGTAAATATAAATGCTTAAGTGTACAGTCCTTAAGAGAATCATCGTACAAGTACTTAGATGATAGATCAAAACTGTTAGGTTGATCTGAACTTTAATGTTTATCATTTATGTAAATAAATGTTTAGAAGAAAGATTAAACTTGTTAAGTTGATCTATTTTGAGCTATTGAAGTTAAAACCTTGACAGAATCGTAGTCTGTCAAAGGTAGCATGCAGATGACAAGGCAGAATCGTGGAGCTTGAACGATGACATCCAGAATCGTAGTCTGTCAAGAGATTTGAGTCTGCAGAAGACAAGGCAGAATCGTTGAGCTTGAACGAAGATATCAAGAATCGTAGTCTGCCAAGAGATTCGAAGTCTGCAGAAGAAGGCAGAATTGTGGAGCTTGAACAAAGATATCAAGAATCATAGTCTGCCAAGAGATTCGAGTCTGCAGAAGAAAAGGCAGAATCGTGAAGCTTAAAATGAAGATGTCCAAAATAGTAGTCTGCCAAAGAATCAAGTCTGCAGAGGTCAAGGCAAGATCCGTTGAGCTTAAGTGAAAGCATCAAAGAATCGTAGTTTGCCTTGGAAGCCACACTAAGAATCATAAAGTTGAAGAGTATTTGCCGAGCCAAGTTAAGAATCGCATTGTGCTATCGGAAGTGTGGAGTCTGCAAGACAAGCAAGCAAGTAATCGTAGTCTACCAAGAGTTTAAGAGAAATCATAGTGTTCTCTACGATCAAGTCTGAATCAAGCTGTGCAAAGCCAATACAACGATTATATCTCAATGACCGTAATTGTGACGCCCCCAAATTCCAGGACCGTCACGGGGTCTCTCGAATTCGGTTCATCACGTGCTCATGGTAATACATTATGATAATAATAACTAAATATCACACGATCACAGCGGAAAATCTATTCTAGAATAATTTACAATGATTTATTATAATTATTCCCCCAAGTCTCGCAACCTACAGTACTTAATAGATTACATAATAATATCAATGAACGACTTATTACATAACCTAACTTAAGCTTAAACATAATCAAAACTAGTCTTACTACATCATCTTAATACAACATTAAAATATTTAAAACATATAAGAGACAAGCTAATTGGTAGCCTTGCCCTTGCCCTTATCAATGCCCGAAGGTTCGCCCTGCTCTGCCTTAACTGAAATATTTTAGGGAAAGCAAGAATGACCACAAATTGCCCAGCAAGTAATATATAATAAGGGTGAGTAATAAGATTCTCAATTCTCGAAAAGGTATAACAAGGTTTGATAGTTCAAGGATAACAAGAATATCAACAGTCTTCAATAATAGTTATGCATAACAATCAATCATACTCAAGCGTGCACGTCGGTTCTCCGACAATTATATATTCCCTTCAAAGAAGGTTGTTCTTCTCAGTCAAGTATAAGATCTCGCACCAATCAATTAGTTTGGGTTTCTTCTCAATAATATAAGTCTAGCCGAATCAAATGGCATAGACACTTTCATAATATTCAAGAACAATACTAAGTTCAACATGAATAATAGCTTTAATGAAATAAGAGTTCAAATATGCTAATTCAATTCAACCGATTAAGTAGGAAACTAGTATGCAATATACAAGGATAGAATACTTGCACAGTAAAAGAGTGTAAGTAAGAGAACTTGCAAAATCATAGATTTCCTTGCATAAAGTAAATGCATCGATTAGGATACTTGCCTTTAGCGTAGTTTATCCACGTTAAGTAAATCAACATTTTTGAATTCCTATCGTAATACAATTACATATATATATGATATTCATTAGTCATATAATCTTCACATTTTGTCTTCGAATATACTATCAATACATAAGCTAAGTCTTAACCTAGCTACACAGTTATATAGAATATAAGTTCTATCTTTAACGTTCCTCCTTTAGAGTTTAAACACATTCTTATATCTTATAAGATCGCAATTAATACTAAATATATTTCAGTTTAGCAAGTTACGGCATTCTCTTTGAGTTAACCGTCAAAATCGGGTTCAAGTAACAACATATAATATCACGTAGCATGTATTCATATTTAAAGGATACTTTACATGCTTGTATAACTTTTCCAAATCCAATCGTACATGGTATAGGTTCTTAAGTTAATACTTAAAGCCATTCAAGGTCACTAACTCATATGGTCTAACATGCTCGCTTTTTAAACCCATAAGATATTCAAATAACTTGTATTAAACGTGCTCATGAGTACTCATATTGCATATATGTAGCTAGCATTGTTATTATCTTGAAAACATGCTTTGTTTATGCTAAACTTTAATCACGGCAACCAATCATGGTATATATATATGCATGACACATGAATGAGTCTAAGAGTACTATCACATGTGTCCATAAATATCAGAATTTAAATCTCCACGTATCGTGTTAATGCTCACGTGCAAGGCTTGTATTTCTATTAGTGAATCTTACTAATAGGGCCTAACATGTTCATGCTTCCTTACGAACTATATAAACACAAGTTAAGGCTTCATTCATATATTTCAAAGTTATCTAAACATGCTCATAACATCAAAACGACTATATAGCATTTACATGATCATATCCACCTTAAAACTTACATTTTTGTTAGGAATGAGCACTAGTTAGGTTCACATGTTCATATTTTATTACGGAACCAATATAGATAAGCTAGCATGCACTTCATGTGTCTCTAGGTGGTACTAACGTGCTTGCAAGGTCAGTATGTAAACATGCTTTATAATGTTAATGATTGTTTATGAAATTTTAAGTTCGTTTCCAAGCTTCATGTCGTTTTGTTAACCATGCATGCTAATACACTAAAACATGCTTACATTGCCTCATTAGGTTTATATATATGTATTAATCATGCTTCCATGCTTGTTTAAACAAAAATCAACCAATTAGTACATAACAGTTTTGTTGCAGAATGCAGAAAACTGAACACAGAGGCCGGCGCTGCGGCGCGGCAACAGTAGCCACAATCTGGCGCTGCGGCGCGGGTGGCACTGCGGCGCGGGCATAATGCCCTGGGATTGGCGCTGCGGCGTGGGAGATGCTGGTACTTCCGCGTTGTGGCGCTGCAGCGCGCAGCTAGCGCTGCGCATCGGCGCTGCGACGCCGCGTTGCAGACTCAGTTATGCTACAGCCAAAACCGTCCCCAAACTTCCCATTTCATCGATTTGAACATACCCAGATGCTATTAGACTTCTTTAACTTACTAACACACAGATATATATATATATATATATATATATATATATGCTTATATAATAGTCAATCGCCATTTATCAATTCCCAATTTCATGAACTCCAACCAATTTCACAAATTTGATGTTTTACAGAAATTGCAGAGTAAAAATGGAAATGAAAGTCAAGAAAGCTATATAGTGGTTTCATCATGTATGTATGTTCATATAACAACAATATAAGGGTTCTACAACCCAATCATGAACCAATTTGGCATAATCAAGAATTTGAAGGAAACTTCAAAACAGAAAACGAAAATGAAGAACAAAGAAAAAGGGATTATACCTCTGCTATGATTCAAATAGAGTTTGCTGCTAATCCAACTTCCCCTACTGATATATGTATATTGCTTTCACTCACTACTTATGCAAACTCTCAGCAAATTGAAAATGAAGAAACATGGCTGCTATTTATAGAAGAATCCTTACACAGACAATGTAATTGTCCATTAATTTGAACCAATAGATTGAAGCTTTGTATATCAGCTAAGGAAGAGTTGGTAGAGTGGTTGAAGAACACTGTTGTGCCCACTCCCCATATCATGATTTGCTAGAATGCTGAGTTCGAGAGAAGAGAGTAGGCATAGGCTTTCACGTGTAGGAGAGGATGAGGAATGGACAAGCCATATATCTCAGCATTTGCAACATGAAGTGTATTAATACTAAGGCCATATATACATATATCATACACTTAGGCTATTATATCTATATTCATACTATATATTTAGATTACAATTAGAATTATAATGTAATCCCAATAATCATGTTATTCACCTAATGTAGTAAGTGTAAATTGACACATATATTCCATTACATATATAAATAATCATCAATTATTATTTATATTCATAATACATTATTTTAATGTATACTTACATACATATTGTCACATAGGCTATTATCATGTAACTCCCATAATTCAATAAGCCTTACCATATAATAGCGTCATATTACACTTCACATAATACATAGTTAGCTAATATATGTTACACATTTAATTCGCATGCTTGCATATAGAATCACTCATCTTATTAAATATTAATTAATAATATACACACATCCTTCATCAATCAATATAATTGTTAATCTCCATAACAATTTAATTAACCCTTATATGATTAATTATCACTTTAATATAAATTTTATTATATTTATAAACACGTTGCTCATTATTATTATTATATTTATTGCAATAATAATAATCACATATGATAAATCAATCACAGTTAATATTCCATAACAATTAATTAATATTCTATGATAACAATTAATTAATATTCTACAATAACAATTAACAAATAATATAGATTAATTGTTCGCCTAAATTAATATAATCATTCTTATATTGTGCCACACAAAGCTATCAATGAGTTTATCGCAAACCCCATCAATTTCTCAATTATTATAATTATTCAATTTAATATAATTGAATTAATCATTCTCATAACACAAAATCATTTATATTCTAATAAATTCTCATTTCCATTAATATATTCATTTAATAATATTAGAAAATTCTCGGGTATTACATCCTCCCTCCCTTATAAAAATTTCGTCCCGGAATTGCTACAAGGTTACACGAATAGATGGGGATAGCCCTTCATCATCCTATCTTCTAACTCCCACGTTGCATCCTCGACATCGTGGTTACGCCAAAGTACTTTTACAGACGAAATAATTTTATTTCTCAAAGTTTGCTCTTTCCTATCTAATATCTGGACAGGAATTTCTTCATACGCCAAGTTCTTCTCCACTTGAATGGGCTCGTAAGAAATCACGTGCTTGTAGTCGGCCTTGTACGGTCGCAACACGGAACTGTGGAACACGTTGTGGATATGCTCCAACTTGGGTGGTAACGCAACTTTGTATGCCACTTCGCCCACTCGCTTCAGTATCTCGAACGGTCCTATGAATCTTGGACTCAAATTTCCTTTCTTGCCGAAACGGATTTTTCCCTTCCATGGAGATACCTTCAAGAATACGAAACTGCCGACTTTGAAGTTTCGGTCCTGCCGATGCAAATCTGCGTATTTCTTTTGGCGGTCTTGAGCTGCTACTAATCTGGCTCTTATCACTGTCACCACGTCTGCGGTTTGTTGAACTAACTCTGGTCCGAGTATTCGTCGTTTTCCGACTTCGTCCCAACATAATGGCGTTCTGCATTTTCTTCCGTAAAGAGCTTCGTACGGTGGCATGCCGATACTCGCATGGTAGCTATTATTATTTGCAAATTCTACTAAGGGTAGGTGGTCGTCCCAATTTCCCTTAAAATCCATCACGCAAGTCCTAAGCATGTTCTCCAGCGTTTGTATTGTTCTCTCACTCTGTCCGTCTGTCTGAGGATGGTAAGAAGTACTCAACCTCAACTGTGTTCCCATTCTCTCTTGCAAACTCTTCCAAAAATTGGACGTGAAGCGCGGATCTCGATCAGAGACAATTGACACCGGCACTCTATGTCGTGAAATAATCTCCTTTACGTACAGACTCGCTAATTGGTTCAAACTATAGCGGATCTTGATTGGTAGAAAATGTGCGGTCTTCGTTAGTCGATCCACGATAACCCAGATAGCATCATAACCTTTCTGTGTAACTGGAAGTCCTACCACGAAGTCCATCGTAATATGCTCCCATTTCCACTCTAGTATTTCCAACGGTTGTAGTAAACCACTCGGCCGCTGATGTTCTGCTTTAACGCGTTGGCAAGTCAAACATCTACTGACGCACTCTGCAACTTCCCGTTTTAAATTGGGCCACCAAAAATGTTGCCTTCGATCTCGGTACATATTTGTGCCTCCCGGATGAACGGAATATGTTGTATTGTGTGCCTCGTGCAAAATCTCTTCCCTCAACTCGGTTACCGCTGGTACCCACACTCTTCCTTCAAATCTCAAAATACCGTCTTTATCCATTCGAAATTTTTCTTCCTCATTTTCCGTGATCCTCTTTCGAATTTTCTCACACTCTTCATCCTTTTCCTGGGCTTCCTTTACTCTATCCAACAATGTCGGATGAGCTCCCACTACAAACAACTTCTCTCCAGGCTTCTTTGGTTCATTCACTTCTATTTCCAATTTCTCCATCTCTCTTATCAATTCTTCTTGAGTCGTCAAATTAAACAACTTCTCCCTTCCTTTCCTGCTCAGAGCGTCGGCAACCACATTCGCCTTTCCCGGGTGATAAAGAATATCGCAATCATAGTCTTTGATTAATTCTAACCATCTCCTCTGCCGCATGTTCAACTCCTTCTGTGTGAAGATATACTTTAGACTTTTATGGTCCGTGTATATCTCACATTTTTCTCCGTACAAATAATGCCTCCATATCTTTAACGTAAAAACTACTGCCGCTAACTCTAAGTCGTGAGTAGGGTATCGTTTTTCGTAATCCTTCAATTGTCGTGATGCATATGCAATGACCTTGCCGTGCTGCATAAGCACACAGCCAAGCCCCTTGTGCGATGCATCACTATACACCACAAAATTTCCCGCATCATCTGGTAATGATAACACAGGTGCTTTGCTCAGTCTCCTTTTCAGTTCTTGAAAACTTTCCTCGCATTTGTCGGTCCATACAAATTTCACCGTCTTTCTAGTCAAATTGGTCAGCGGGGTTGCTATCTTAAAAAAATATTGGATGAATCTTCGATAGTATCCGGCTAACCCTAAAAAGCTTCTCACCTCCGTCGGTGTTCTCGATTGTTCCCAATTACTTACTGCTTCAACCTTCGCAGGGTCTACAGAGATTCCATTCTTATCCACCACGTGGCCTAAGAATTGAACCTTCTCCATCCAAAATTCGCACTTAGAAAATTTTGCATGCATCTTCTCCTTCCTTAGTGCCTCCAAAACAATCTTTAGATGTTCGACGTGTTCTTCCTCTGTCTTCGAGTAGATCAAAATGTCGTCGATAAAAACCACTACAAATTTATCCAAGTATGGCTTGAAAACTCGGTTCATCAAGTCCATAAATGCTGCCGGAGCATTAGTCAATCCAAATGACATTACCAAAAACTCGTAGTGTCCATAACGGGTTCG
Organism: Panax stipuleanatus; assembly: GCA_020205555.1. Classification (NCBI taxonomy): domain Eukaryota; kingdom Viridiplantae; phylum Streptophyta; class Magnoliopsida; order Apiales; family Araliaceae; genus Panax; species Panax stipuleanatus. Next base: position 77,117,752 of record CM035119.1, on the reverse strand, counting down.
AAACGCAGTCTTTGGTATGTCCTCATCCCTCACTTTCAGTTGATGATATCCTGTTCGTAGGTCGATCTTTGAGAAACACTTTGCTCCCTTCAGTTGATCAAATAAGTCGTCTATCCTTGGTAGCGGATATCGGTTCTTGATCGTTACTCTGTTCAATTCTCGATAATCGATATAGAGCCTCATCGATCCGTCCTTCTTTTTAACGAATAGTACTGGTGCTCCCCAAGGAGAAACACTCGGTCGAATGTAACCCTTATCCAACAACTCTTGCAATTGTATCATCAATTCCTTCATTTCTACTGGAGCCATACGATATGGAGCTTTCGAAATCGGTGCCGTTCTTGGTGCTATGTCTATTATGAATTCGATTTCTCTGTCTGGCGGAAGACCAGGCATATCGTCCGGAAACACATCTAGAAATTCATTCACTACGGATATATCCTTAATTTCTACTCCCTTTTTCTGAGTATCAACGATGTAAGCTAAATATCCTACGCATCCCTTCCTTAACAATTTCTTGGCATGCATCATCGTAACGCAACACGATTGCTTAAGCGATGAGCTACCATAAAACACTACCTTAGACTTACTCGGAGTCTGAAGGTTCACACATTTGTTCTGACAGTCAATTATCGCAGCATGGTTATACAACCAATCCATTCCCAGTATTACGTCAAATTCTCCCAATCTAATAGGTATCAAGTCTACGCTCAGTTCATGCTCTCTAATGTTTGCATGACAATCTCGATAAATGTATTCTACAGGGATCACTTCCTTATTAGCAACTTCTATGATCAAAGGATTTTCTAATCGTTCTCGGGGTGTACTAAGTCTACTAGCAAATTCTTCAGATACAAAAGAACAGGTGGCACCCGAATCAAATAATACATAAGCATTTATATCATTGATTGGGATTATACCTGACACCACGTCCTTCGCAGCCACGGCGTCCTGGACGGTCATGTTAAAGGTTCTGGCGGTTGGGCAGTTGGATTGTGCCGGCCCGCCGATCATCAGCTTGTTGCCTCCTTGCTGATTACTACCCCCGCCACTTCCCTTCTTTGGGCAGTCCTTAATCCGGTGCTCCGTCGAGCCACACGCAAAGCATCCTTGGATCTTCTTTGGTTTCGGACAGTTGGGCGGGATGTACCCTTCCGCAGTTGTAGCAAGTGCCACGTCCCTTCCAGCACTCGCCCTGGTGATTCTTCCCACACTTCGGGCATCCTTCAGCCCTCTTCTTGAAACCTCCATGAAAATTCCCTGATTGATTATTGTTGTTTTTGTTGTTGTTATTATTCTCCCATTTTCTTTTTCCCAAGTTGCTTCCTCCGCTACTGCTTCCTCCCGTACGGTTCTCTCCTCCAGTATTCTTTCCTTTCTTTTCCTTGTTATACATACTTAAGGCCTCACTGCCACCTTTCGCAATGATTGCCTTCTTCAGTAATGTTGCAAAGGAATCGATTTGAAGAACTGACACCTTATTGAATAGCCACGGCTTCAGCCCTTGTTCGAAGCGTCTAGCCTTTCTCTCTTCATCACCAACTTGGTGCTCCGCAAATCGCGAGTTCGTTAAACCTAGCCGCGTATTGCGCTACCGTCATCTCACCTTGTTTTAGTTCTAAGAACTTCACCTCCATCCGATTCTTCATACTCTTTGGGAAGTAATTCTCGAAGAACAGCGTCTTAAACTTATCCCAAGCTATTATCCCTTCTCCAGCTCTTTGTTGATTAGCCTCCCACCAGTAGTTCGCTTCTCCCCTCATCATGTACGTGGCAAAAACCGTCTTCTGATCTTCGCCTACGCTAGCTATAGTGAAAGCTTTTTCGATCTCTTTGATCCAGGTTTGTGCGACGATTGGGTCGGTAGTTCCCTCGAACTCCGGGGGTCCTACACTCTTAAAGTCTTTAAAGGTTGTTACTGGCACAGTCTGAGGGTTTGGGCGAACGGGTTCATTGTTCCTTCCCCTTAAGGCTTCTCCTAACAAGTCTACCAGTTTCTGGATCGGGTCTACTTGTTCCCTCTCATTGTTTACTGATTCCTCAGGTGCAGTCAACCTACGTCTGGGCGGCATTATCTACATCACAATTTTCATTTTATTATTATTCAAGTATATTACTTAAGTATTTCTTTTAATACTAAAAAAAATAATAAAAATAACAATAAAAATTGTTACACCTTTCTGAAATAAACTTCATTTATATTCATATGCCAAATCGTTTCATTACATGATTTCCCTAGCATACTGCTATAAATGTTATCACATATATCCCCTAATATCCCAAAAGATGGGGAATATACCAACCTACTACCAAACTACCCCTCTAACAAAAGCTAACTCGGGGTTCACATCACTATCCCACACCTTACACAAAAGATTGGGATTACAACATAGTATGTACAATACATAAAAGACACAAATAGTACTACCACTAGACTATCTAAAGGAATCTCATCACATCATCCTGCGCTCCACTGCGCTCTTGTACTCCATCTGTGCTATATAAGCTACCAGTTCTCGACTCATAGTATGTAGAGTCTGTCCCTGCTCCGCCAGGTAATGGTACACACTATCAAGCACTCTCTCAAATGCCGAACGGAACACGTACCCTATCTTATTCATTTTCCTCTTCTTACATTTGACTTCATCTTCCAGGTCGTCTGCTCTCTCATGGGCAGCCCCCCACTTCTCCTCGAAGTGTATCCTTTCCATCACCTCTAATTCCAACTGAGTGCGGAGTGCTTCCTTCTCTGTCTTCTCACTCAGCTCCCTCTGCTCAACCTCTTCTAGCTTCTCTGCCAAATCTACATTCTTAGCCACTGACCTGTGAAACAGAGTCCCCATCTGGATCCCTGCCTCCCTACAGTAGGCAATCTCCACCTCTAACTCCTGCATAGCCAGCTTCCTCTGGTGGTCTTTGTCCCTCAGTTTCTGGAACTCGGACTCTCTCTCTTGGGCCTCTGCCTCGAGCTCCTGAACTCTGCAGTCTAACTCTAGGATCCGCTCCTCATACTCTCCTAGCATCTGCTCCTCTATAGTAGCCTCATCAGAGTCCTCTACTGGCTCATCCTCTATCGGCTCGTCCTCCATCGGCTCCTCCTCTGGATCAGACTCTATCTCAATCTCGTCCTCGTCGTCAGACTCGAACGGTACAACTGCCTGTACTGGCACAGCCTCTATAGGTGCCTCGTATACTACATGTATATCCCTGGGCTCCTCCTCTGTCACTCTACTAGGTACACCTATGTCTGTTATCCTACAATCACAAACACAAGACAAACAAACAGTAACTCCATTAGAATGTTAAATAAAACATAAGTTCATTGTATAGAATGAAGTTACATTTCATAACAGACTAAGCCTCTCAAGGAAAACTCTACATGAGTTTTATCACCTTCCTAACTTCTAAGTTCGCCTAAGTTATAGTCTAAGGACACTCGTTCCTAAGGTTTATAACTACAGCTTTGATACCAACCTGTGACGCCCCCAAATTCCAGGACCGTCACGGGGTCTCTCGAATTCGGTTCATTACATGCTCATGGTAATACATTACGATAATAATAACTAAATATCACACGATCACAGCGGAAAATCTATTCTAGAATAATTTACAATGATTTATTATAATTATTCCCCTAAGTCTCGCAACCTACAGTACTTAATAGATTACATAATAATATCAATTAACGACTTATTACATAACCTAACTTAAGCTTAAACATAATCAAAACCAGTCTTACTACATCATCTTAATACAACATTAAAATATTTAAAACATATAAGAGACAAGCTAATTGGTAGCCTTGCCCTTGCCCTTATCAACGCCCGAAGGTTCGCCCTGCTCTGCCTTAACTGAAATATTTTAGGGAAAGCAAGAATGAGCTCAAATTGCCCAGCAAGTAATATACAATAAGGGTGAGTAATAAGATTCTCAATTCTCGAAAAGGTATAACAAGGTTTGATAGTTCAAGGAAAACAAGAATATCAACAGTCTTCAATAATAGTCGCTATGGACAGAATAATATCAATATGATTCAATAATATGTCAATTCAAGATTTCAAATAACTGAATACTGAGCAGTCACTAAGGACTATGAACTTCTACTAGAATTGACAGTAATAAACTGAAAATCCAATAAAAATAGGTACAACAGGTGATCAGCCTAAAGTACCATCGTTATGCATAACAATCAATCATACTCAAGCGTGCACGTCGGTTCTCCGACAATTATATATTCCCTTCAAAGAAGGTTGTTCTTCTTAGTCAAATACAAGATCTCGCACCAATCAATTAGTTTGGGTTTCTTCCCAATAATATAAGTCTAGCCGAATCAAATGGCATAGACACTTTCATAATATTCAAGAACAATACTAAGTTCAACATGAATAATAGCTTTAATGAAATAAGAGTTCAAATATGCTAATTCAATTCAACCGATTAAGTAGGAAACTAGTATGCAATATACAAGGATAGAATACTTGCACAGTAAAAGAGTGTAAGTAATAGAACTTGCAAAATCATAGATTTCCTTGCATAAAGTAAATGCATCGATTAGGATACTTGCCTTTAGCGTAGTTTATCCACGTTAAGTAAATCAACACTTTTGAATTCCTATCGTAATACAATTACATATATATATGATATTCATTAGTCATATAATCTTCACATTTTGTCTTCGAATATACTATCAATACATAAGCTAAGTCTTAACCTAGCTACACAGTTATATAGAATATAAGTTCTATCTTTAACGTTCCTCCTTTAGAGTTTAAACACATTCTTATATCTTATAAGATCGCAATTAATACTAAATATATTTCAGTTTAGCAAGTTACGACATTCTCTTTGAGTTAACCGTCAAAATCGGGTTCAAGTAACATCATATAATATCACGTAGCATGTATTCATATTTAAAGGATACTTTACATGCTTGTATAACTTTTCCAAATCCAATCGTACATGGTATAGGTTTTTAAGTTAATACTTAAAGCCATTCAAGAACACGAACTCATATAGTCTAACATGCTCGCTTTTTAAACCCATAAGATATTCACATAACTTGTATTAAACGTGCTCATGAGTACTCGTATTGCATATATGTAGCTAGCATTGTTATTATCTTGAAAACATGCTTTGTTTATGCTAAACTTTAATCACGGCAACCAATCATGGTATATATATATGCATGACACATGAATGAGTCTAAGAGTACTATCACATGTGTCCATAAATATCAGAATTTAAATCTCCACGTATCGTGTTAATGCTCACGTGCAAGGCTTGTATTTCTATTAGTGAATCTTACTAATAGGGCCTAACATGTTCATGCTTCCTTACGAACTATATAAACACAAGTTAAGGCTTCATTCATATATTTCAAAGTTATCTAAACATGCTCATAACATCAAAACGACTATATAGCATTTACATGATCATATCCACCTTAAAACTTACATTTTTGTTAGGAATGAGCACTAGTTAGGTTCACATGTTCATATTTTATTACGGAACCAATATAGATAAGCTAGCATGCACTTCATGTGTCTCTAGGTGGTACTAACGTGCTTGCAAGGTCAGTATGTAAACATGCTTTATAATGTTAATGATTGTTTATGAAATTTTAAGTTCGTTTCCAAGCTTCATGTCGTTTTGTTAACCATGCATGCTAATACACTAAAACATGCTTACATTGCCTCATTAGGTTTATATATATGTATTAATCATGCTTCCATGCTTGTTTAAACAAAAATCAACCAATTAGTACATAACTGTTTTGTTGCAGAATGCAGAAAACTGAACACAGAGGACGGCGCTGCGGCGCGGCAACAGCAGCCACAATCTGGCGCTGCGGCGCGGGAATAATGCCCTGGGATTGGCGCTGCGGCGTGGGAGACGCTGGTACTGCCGCGTTGTGGCGCTGCAGCGCGCAGCTAGCGCTGCGCATCGGCGCTGCAGCGCCGCGTTGCAGACTCAGTTATGCTACAGCCAAAACCGTCCCCAAACTTCCCATTTCATCGATTTGAACATACCCAGATGCTATTAGACTTCTTTAACTTACTAACACATATATATATATATATATATGCTTATATAACAGTCAATCGCCATTTATCAATTCCCAATTTCATGAACTCCAACCAATTTCACGGATTTGATGTTTTACAGAAATTGCAGAGTAAAAATGGAAATGAAAGTCAAGAAAGCTATATAGTGGTTTCATTATGTATGTATGTTCATATAACAACAATATAAGGGTTCTACAACCCAATCATGAACCAATTTGGCATAATCAAGAATTTGAAGGAAACTTCAAAACAGAAAACGAAAATGAAGAACAAAGAAAAAGGGATTATACCTCTGCTATGATTCAAATAGAGTTTGCTGCTAATCCAACTTCCCCTACTGATATATGTATATTGCTTTCACTCACTACTTATGCAAACTCTCAGCAAATTGAAAATGAAGAAACATGGCTACTATTTATAGAAGAATCCTTACACAGACAATGTAATTGTCCATTAATTTGAACCAATAGATTGAAGCTTTGTATATCAGCTAAGGAAGAGTTGGTAGAGTGGTTGAAGAACACTGTTGTGCCCTGTGACGCCCCCAAATTCCAGGACCGCCACTTGGTCTCTCGAATTCGGTTCATCACGTGCTCATGGTAATACATCACAATAATAATAATTAAATATCATACGATCACAGCGGAAAATCTATTCTAGAATAATTTACAATGATTTATTATAATTATTCCCCCAAGTCTCGCAACCTACAGTACTTAATAGATTACATAATAATATCAGTTAACGACTTATTACATAATCTAACTTAAGCTTAAACATAATAAAATCCAGTCTTACTACATCATCATCATACAATATTAATATATTTAAAACATAACAGACATAAGCTAGTTGGTAGCTTTGCCCTTGCCCTTATCAACGCCCGAAGGTTCACCATGCTCTGCCTTAACTGAAATGTTTTAGGGAAAGCAAGAATGAGCACAAATTGCCCAGCAAGTAATATACAATAAGGGTGAGTAATAAGATTCTCAATTCTCGAAAGGGTATAACAAGATTTGATAGTTCAAGAATAACAAGAATATCAACAGTTCTCAATATCAGTCGCTAAGGACAGGATAATATCAATATGATTCAATAATAAGTCAATTCAAGATTTCAAATAATTGGATACTGAGTAGTCACTACGGACTATGAACTTCTACTAGAATTGACAGTAATAAACTGAAAATCCAACAAAAACAGGTACAACAGGTGATCAGCCTAAAGTACCCTTGTTATGCATAACAATCAACCATACTCAAGTGTGCACGTCGGTTCTCCGACAATTATATATTCCCTTCAAAGAAGGTTGTTCTTCTCAGTCAAATATAAGATCCCGCACCAATTAATTAGTTTGGGTTGCTTTTTAATAACATAAGTCCAACCGAATCAAATGGTATAGACACTTTCACAATATTCAAGAACAATACTAAGTTCAACATGAATAATAGCTTTAATGAAATAAGAGTTCAAGTATGCTAATTCGATTCAACCGATTACATAGGAAACTAGTTCGCAATACACAAGATAGGATACTTGCATAGTAAAAGAGTATAAGTTAGGAAACTTTCACAATCATAGATTTCCTTGCATAAGGTAAATGCGTCGGTTAGGATACTTGCACTTTAAAAGAGTGTAAGTAAGAGAACTTGCCTTTAGCGTAGTTTATCCACGAAAAGCAATCAACACTTTCGAATTCCTATCGTAATACAGTTACGTATATATATGATATTCATTAGTCATATAATTTAACTTCACATTTTCTCTTTGAATATACGATCAACACATAAGCTAAGTTTTACCTAGCTACACAGTTATATAGAATATAATTTCTATCCTTAACGTTCCTTCTTTAGAGTTTAAGCGCATTCTCATATTATATAAGATCTCAACAATTAGCAAACATGCTTGCATATTATTAATATCACATAAGACCACAATCAATACTAAATATATTTTATTTTAGCAAGTTACGGCATCTCCTTAAGTTAACCGTCAAAATCGGGTTCAAGTAACATCATATAATATCGCGTAGCATGTATTCATATTTAAAGGTTACTTTCATGCTTGTATAACTTTTCCAAATCCAATCGTACATGGTATAGGTTCTTAAGTTAATACTTAAAGCCATTCAAGGACACGAACTCATATGGTCTAACATGATTGCTTTTAAACACATAAGATATTCATATAACTTGTATTAGTCATGCTCATGAGTACTCGTATTGCATATATGTAGCTAGCATTGTTATTATCTTGAAAACATGCTTTGTTCATGCTAAACTTTAATCACGGCAACTAATCATGGTATATACATGCATGACACATGAATGAGTCTAAGAGTACTATCACATGTGTCCATAAATGTCAAATTCTAATTCTCGTCATAACATACCAACGTTCACGTTCAAAGCTTATACTTTGTTAGTATAGTTCATTAATAAGGTCTATCATGTTCATGCTTCCTTATGAAACCTACATATGTAAGTTAACATGCTTTTCATGTATTTCAAGGCCCTATAAACATGCTCGAAAAGTCAGAATGTATACATGCTTCATATATGTTAACGTCGTTTATGAAACTTTAAATTCGTTTCCAAACTATGTGTCGTTTGGTTAACCACGCATGCTAATATACTAAAACATGCTTACATTGCCTCATTAGGTTTATATATATGTATTAATCATGCTCCCATGCTTGTTTAAACAAAAATCAAACAATTGGTACATAACAGTTTTGCTGCAGAATGCAGAAAACTGAACACAGAGGCTGGCGCTGCGGCGCGGCAATACTGGCGCTGCGGCGCGAGTGGCGCTGCGTGCGGCGCTGCGGCGCGGGCTGCGGCGCGTGTGGCGCTGCGGCGCGGGCTGCGGCGCTGCGGCGTCGAGGCAGTTTTCTGGTTCAGACTGCAGCGAAAACCGACCCAAAACCTCCCATTTCATCGATTTACCCAGATATTATCCTTGTTTAACTTACTAACACATACATATATGCTTATATAACAGTCAATAGCAATTATCAATTCCTAATTTCATGAACTCTAACTAATTTACGAATTTCATGTATTTACAGAAATTGAAGAGGAACAATGGAAATGAAAGACTATTCAGTGGTTCCATCATGTGTGTATGTTCATATAACAACAATATAAGGTTTCTACAAACCAATCATGAACCAATTTGGCATAATCAAGAATTTCAACAAAACTCAGAAAACAACAATGGAGTTCTTTTGACAGAAAAATGAAAATGAAGACACGAAGAGGATTTATACCTCTGTTATGGAGTAAGCTTGCTGATGCTACTATAAAAATTCCTTCTAAACTAAATAGACAATCACAGTATACTCTCTTCTCTTAGAAATATTTCAGCAATGAAATGAAGGTGCAGGGAGTTCTTTATATAGAAGAATGAATACACAGTCCAAGTTTCTAACTCCCAAATCAAACTAACGGATTGTCAAATTGCATGAAGGTTATAGAATGGTAGGTATTTAGTTGTTAGAATCCATCATTAACACCACTCCCTTGCTCATCATTTCTACAAGGCTATGGAAATTTACTGAGTTTAAGGAGAAGCAATAGGCTTAGGCCATAATGGCTGTGCACGTGAATGAGGGAAAGGAGAGTGACTATTATATTGGGACAAGCCAAGCAAATCTCAGCATTCTCACAAATGGACTATATGCTACACTTATGTTATATATTATATGTACTCTTAGGTTATAATTACAATGTTCTCCCCATAATGTAATAAATGCAATTTGAATACATATAATCTATGTACATTTTATCTTACCGATATAATACAATCGGATACTACCACATTACATTATATCATATATTATTAAATTGTATTACTCAACAATTATTTATAATAGATCCATGATACATTATTTTAATGTATATCCACACATCATTTGTCACCTACACATATCATAACATATAGTTGCTATACATTTAATTCACATGCTTGTACATATAATTTCTCATCTTATAAATTGAATATTAATTAATAATATACATATATCCTACATCAATCAATATAATTGTTAACCTCCATAACAATTTAATTAACCTTTATATGATTAACTATCACTTTGATATAAATCTTATTATATTTATAAACACGTTTCTCATTATTATTATGTTCCTTGCAATAATAATAATCACATATTATTAATCAATCCTCATTAGTATTTTATAACAGTTAATTAATATTCTTCGATTAACAATTAATATAGATTAATTGTTTGCTTAAATTAATATAATCATTCTTATATTACGTCACTGTGCCACACAAGGCAATCAACGAGTTTATCACAAACTCCACCAATTTCTCAATTATTATAATTATTCAATTATATATAATTGAATTAATTCATCTCATAACACAAAATCATTTATATTCAAATAAATTCTCATTTCCATTAATATATTTATTTAATAATATATGGAAATTCTCGGGTATTACATGCCCACTCCCCATATCATGATTTGCTAGAATGCTGAGTTCGAGAGAAGAGAGTAGGCATAGGCTTTCACGTGTAGGAGAGGATGAGGAATGGACAAGCCATATATCTCAGCATTTGCAACATGAAGTGTATTAATACTAAGGCCATATATACATATATCATACACTTAGGCTATTATATCTATATTCATACTATATATTTAGATTACAATTAGAATTATAATGTAATCCCAATAATCATGTTATTCACATAATATAGTAAGTGTAAATTGACACATATATTCCATTACATATATAAATAATCATCAATTATTATTTATATTCATAATACATTATTTTAATGTATACTTACATACATATTGTCACATAGGCTATTATCATGTAACTCCCATAATTCAATAAGCCTTACCATATAATAGCGTCATATTACACTTCACATAATACATAGTTAGCTAATATATGTTACACATTTAATTCGCATGCTTGCATATAGAATCACTCATCTTATTAAATATTAATTAATAATATACACACATCCTTCATCAATCAATATAATTGTTAATCTCCATAACAATTTAATTAACCCTTATATGATTAATTATCACTTTAATATAAATCTTATTATATTTATAAACACGTTGCTCATTATTATTATTATATCTATTGCAATAATAATAATCACATATGATAAATCAATCACAGTTAATATTCCACAACAATTAATTAATATTCTATGATAACAATTAATTAATATTCTACAATAGCAATTAACAAATAATATAGATTAATTGTTCACCTAAATTAATATAATCATTCTTATATTGTGCCACACAAGGCTATCAATGAGTTTATTGCAAACCCCATCAATTTCTCAATTATTATAATTATTCAATTTAATATAATTGAATTAATCATTCTCATAACACAAAATCATTTATATTCTAATAAATTCTCATTTCCATTAATATATTCATTTAATAATATTAGAAAATTCTCGGGTATTACAATAATCGTAGTATTCCTTCAGTCAGCATCAAATATCTTAGTTCTGATGAAGGGAGGAAGAGCAACAAATGAAGAAAGGCTTATGGCCGTTGACAAAGTGACAGTCCCAATACTTCCATATTCATCCTTAGTTCAAATCGAAGAAGAGTATTAAAGAAGCTAAGGAAAGGACTAAAGCTTCCTGCAGAAAGTACCTTTTCAGGTGTTAGGTGAAAGATACAGTCTGCTGTGTCAGTGGGCCAATCTGCAGTGCCGCAGGAAAGCAATATGTCAACATCAACTGCACAGAAATGTCTGAAGCATTAAATGCAGCAACGGGAGCATTCAAACGGATACTTTTGAATGGCTCTTTTATAAGGACATTAGACAAAGATTCAGACGAAGTAAGCAAGATACAATAAGAAAGATTATCAAGAGAAAAGCTCAAGAACACTCAACGATTAACACTACGATCTTGAAAGAGGAAAGCTTGCTTCTCTACTCAGTTTTTAAGAGACAGATGCTGAACTGCAACTGAGTAGCTGTAATACCCGAGAATTTCCATATATTATTAAATAAATATATTAATGGAAATGAGAATTTATTTGAATATAAATGATTTTGTGTTATGAGATGAATTAATTCAATTATATATAATTGAATAATTATAATAATTGAGAAATTGGTGGAGTTTGTGATAAACTCGTTGATTGCTTTGTGTGGCACAGTGACGTAATATAAGAATGATTATATTAATTTAAGCGAACAATTAATCTATATTAATTGTTAATCGAAGAATATTAATTAACTGTTATAAAATACTAATGAGGATTGATTAATAATATGTGATTATTATTATTGCAAGAAACATAATAATAATGAGCAACGTGTTTATAAATATAATAAGATTTATATCAAAGTGATAATTAATCATATAAGGGTTAATTAAATTGTTATGGAGGTTAACAATTATATTGATTGAAGTAGGATATGTGTATATTATTAATTAATATTCAATTTATAAGATGAGAAATTATATGTGCAAGCATGCGAATTAAATGTGTAGCATATATTAGCTGACTATGTATTATGTGAAGTGTAATATGACACTATTATATGGTAAGGCTTATTAAACCATGTGAGCTACTTGATTAATAACTTGTGTGACAATAAATATATGGGTATACATTGTATAATATATCATGAACATATTGTAAACAATTAGTTTTAATAAAGGAGACAGTGTAATGTGTTAACATCTGATTAGATTATATCCGGTATTAACAAAATGTACATGGATTATACGTGTCAATTTACACTTACTACAGTATATGAATTATTGTGACATTTCAATTAAAGACCTAAGTGTCTAACTATGCGTGTGTATATAACCTAAGTATTAACACTAGTTTGTTTACAAATTGGAAATGCTGAGATTTTTATGCCTTGTCCCATATTAATAAGACACAAACCTTGTACACGTAAAACACTCATGAAGCTAGCCTACTCCTACCTTCTCAAACTCAGCATTCTAGCAAATCATGATACGGGGAGTGGGCACAACAGTGTTCTTCAACCACTCTACCAACTCTTCCTTAGCTGATATACAAAGCTTCAATCTAGTGGTTCAATTTAATGGACAATTGCATTGTCTAAGTAAGGATTCTTCTATAAATAGCAGCCATGTTTCTTCGTTTTCAATTTGCTGAGAGTTTGCATAAGTGGTGAGTGAAAGAAATATACATATATCAGTAGGAGAAGTTGGATTAGCAGCAAACTATATTTGAATCCTAGCAGAGGTATAATCCCTCTTCCTTTGTTCTTCATTTTCGTTTTCTGTTTTCGAAGTTTCCTTCAAATTTTTGATTATGCCAAATTGGTTCATGATTGGTTTGTAGAACCCTTATATTGTTGTTATATGAACATACATACGTGATGGAACCACTATATAGCTTTCTTGACTTTCATTTCCATTGTTGCTTTGTAATTTCTGTAAAGCATCGAATTCGTGAAATTAGTTGGAGTTCATGAAATTGGGAATCGTTTGGGCGATTGACTGTTATATAAGCATATATATGTGTTACTAAGTTAAAAAGGTTAGTCTAATAGCATATGGGTATGTCGAGATCGATAAAATGGGAGGTTTTGGGTCGGTTTCGCTGCAGTCTGAACTGCAGGAACTGTCCCCACGCCGCAGCGCCGCAGCCCCACCCACGCCGCAGCCCGCGCCGTAGCGCCACTCGCACCACAGCGCTAGAATATGGCTGCTGTTGCCGCGCCGCAGCGCCGGCCTCTGTGTGCAGTTTTCTGCATTCTGCAACAAAACTGTTATATACCAATTGTTTGATTTTTTGTTTAAACAAGCATGGGAGCATGATTAATACATATATATAAACCTGATGAGGCAATGTAAGCATGTTTTAGTGTATTAGCATGCATGGTTAACAAAACGACATGAAGCTTGGAAACGAACTTAAAATTTCATAAACAATCATTAACATTATAAAGCATGTTTACATACTGACCTTGCAAGCACGTTAGTACCACCTAGAGACACATGAAGTGCATGTTAGCTTATCTATATTGGTTCCGTAATAAAATATGAACATGTGAACCTAACTTGTGCTCATTCCTAACAAAAATGTAAGTTTGAAGGTGGATATGATCATGTAAATGCTATATAGTCGTTTTGATGTTATGAGCATGTTTAGATAACTTTGAAATATATGAATGAAGCCTTAACTTGTGTTTATATAGTTCGTAAGGAAGCATGAACATGTTAGGCCCTATTAGTAAGATTCACTAATAGAAATACAAGACTTGCACGTGAGCATTAACACGATACGTGGAGATTTAAATTCTGATATTTATGGACACATGTGATAGTACTCTTAGACTCATTCATGTGTCATGCATATATATATACCATGATTGGTTGCCGTGATTAAAGTTTAGCATAAACAAAGCATGTTTTCAAGATAATAACAATGCTAGCTACATATATGCAATACGAGTACTCATGAGCATGACTAATACAAGTTATATGAATATCTTATGTGTTTAAAAGCGACCATGTTAGACCATATGAGTTCGTGTCCTTGAATGGCTTTAAGTATTAACTTAAGAACCTATACCATGTACGATTGGATTTGGAAAAGTTATACAAGCATGAAAGTATCCTTTAAATATGAATACATGCTACGTGATATTGTATGATGTTACTTGAACCCGATTTTGACGGTTAACTTAAGGAGATGCCGTAACTTGTTAAAATGAAATATATTTAGTATTGATTGTGGTCTTATGTGATATTAATAATATGCAAGCATGTTTGCTAATTGTTGAGATCTTATATAATATGAGAATGCGTTTAAACTCTAAAGAAGGAACGTTAAGGATAGAAATTATATTCTATATAACTGTGTAGCTAGGTAAAACTTACCTTATGTGTTGATCGTATATTCAAAGAGAAAATGTGAAGTTAAATTATATGACTAATGAATATCATATATATACGTAACTGTATTACGATAGGAATTCGAAAGTGTTGATTGCTTTTCGTGGATAAACTACGCTAAAGGCAAGTTCTCTTACTTACACTCTTTTAAAGTGCAAGTATCCTAACCGACGCATTTACCTTATGCAAGGAAATCTATGATTGTGCAAGTTTCCTAACTTACACTCTTTTACTGTGCAAGTATTCTATCCTTGTATATTGCGAACTAGTTTCCTACTTAATCGGTTGAATTGAATTAGCATACTTGAACTCTTATTTCATTAAAGCTATTATTCATGTTGAACTTAGTATTGTTCTTGAATATTGTGAAAGTGTCTATGCCATTTGATTCGGCTAGACTTATATTATTGGAAAGCTACCCAAACCAATTGATTGGTGCGGGATCTTGTATTTGACTGAGAAGAACAACCTTCTTTGAAGGGAATATATAATTGTCGGAGGACCGACGTGCACACTTGAGTATGATTGATTGTTATGCATAACGATGGTACTTTAGGCTGATCACCTGTTGTACCTGTTTTTATTGGATTTTCAGTTTATTACTGTCAATTCTAGTAGAAGTTCATAGTCCTTAGTGATTGCTCAGTATTCAGTTATTTAAAATCTTGAATTGACGTATTATTGAATCATATTGATATTATTCTGTCCATAGCGACTATTATTGAAGACTGTTGATATTCTTGTTATCCTTGAACTATCAAACCTTGTTATACCTTTTTGAGAATTGAGAATCTTATTACTCACCCTTATTGTATATTACTTGCCTGGCAATTTGTGCTCATTCTTGCTTTCCCTAAAACATTTCAGTTAAGGTAGAGCAGGGCGAACCTTCGGGCGCTGATAAGGGCAAGGGCAAGGCTACCAACTAGCTTGTCTCTTTTATGTTTTTTTTTATATTTTAATGTTGTATTAAGATGATGTAGTAAGACTGGTTTTGATTATGTTTAAGCTTAAGTTAGGTTATGTAATAAGTCGTTAATTGATATAATTATGTAATCTATTAAGTACTGTAGGTTGCGAGACTTGGGGGAATAATTATAATAAATCATTGTAAATTATTCTAGAATAGATTTTCCGCTGTGATCGTGTGATATTTAGTTATTATTATCGTAATGTATTACCATGAGCACGTGATGAACCGAATTAGAGACCAAGTGGCGGTCCTGGAATTTGGGGGCGTCACAGGTTGGTATCAAAGTCGTAGTTATAAACCTTAGGAACGAGTGTCCTTAGACTATAACTTAGGCGAACTTAGAAGTTAGGAAGGAGATAAAACTCATGTAAAGTTTTCCTTGAGAGGCTTAGTCTGTTGTGAAATGTAACTTCATTGTATACAATGAACTTATATTTTGTTTAACATTCTAATGGAGATGCTATTTCTTGTCTTGTGTTTGTGATTGTAGGATGACAGACACAGGAGTACCTAGTAGAGTGGCCAAGGAGGAGCCCAGGGATATACATGTAGTATACGAGGCACCTCTAGAGGCTACACCAGTGCAGGCTGTTGCACCGTTCGAGTCCGACGACGAGGACGAGATTGAGATAGAGTCTGATCTAGAGGAGGAGCCGATGGAGGATGAGCCAGTAGAGGACTCTGATGAGGCTACTATAGAGGAACAGATGTTAGGCGAGTACGAGGAGCGTATTCTAGAGTTAGACTGCAGAGTCCAGGAGCTGGAGGCAGAGGCCCACGAGAGAGAGTCTAAGTTCCAGAAGCTGAGGGACGAGGACCACCAGAGGAATCTGGCTATGCAAGAGTTAGAGGTGGAGATTGCCTACCGTAGAGAGGCAGGGATCCAGATGGGGACTCTATTTCACAGGTCAGTGGCTAGGAATGTAGATTTGGCAGAGAAGCTAGAAGAGGTTGAGCAGAGGGAGCTGAGTGAGAAAACTGAGAAAGAGGCACTCCGTACTCAGCTAGAGTTGGAGGTGATGGATAGGTTACACTTCGAGGAGAAGTGGGAAGCGTCCAATGAGAGAGTTGACGACCTTGAGGACGAGGTCGGGTGCAAGAAGAGAAAGATGAACAAGATGGGGTATGTGTTCCGTTCAGCTTTTGAAAGGGTGATTGATGGTGTGTACCACTACCCGGCAGAACAGGGACAGACTCTACATACCTTGAGCCGAGAGCTGGTTGCGTATATAGCACAGTTGGAGTACAAGAGCGCAGTAGAGCGCGGGATGATGGGATGAGATTTCCTTAGTCAGTCTAGTGGTAGTACTAGTTGTGTCTTTATGTATTGTATATACTATGTTGTAATCCCGATCTTTTGTGTAAGATGTGGGATGATGATGTAAACCCCGAGTTAGCTTTTGTTAGAGGGGTAGTATGGTAGTAGGTTGGTATATTCCCCGTCTTTTGTGATATTAGGGGATATATGTGATAACATTTATAGCAGTATGCTAGGAAAATCATGTAATGAAATGAAATGGCATATGAATATAAATGGAGTTGATTTTAGAAACGTTTTATAAATTTATTCTTTTAGTATTAAAAGAAATACTTAAGTGATATACTTGAATAATAATAAAATGAAAAATTGTGATGCAGATAATGCCGCCCAGACGTAGATTGATTGCACCCGAAGAATCCGTTAACAATGAGAGAGAACAAGTAGACCCGATCCAGAAACTGGTAGACTTGTTAGGAGAAGCCTTAGGGGGAAGGAACAATGAACCCGTTCGCCCGAACCCTCAAACTGTGCCAGTAACAACCTTTAAAGACTTTAAGAGTGTAGGACCCCCGGAGTTCGAGGGAACTACCGACCCAATCGTCGCACAAACGTGGATCAAAGAGATCGAAAAAGCTTTCACTATAGCTAGCGTAGGCGAAGATCAGAAGACGGTGTTTGCCACGTACATGATGAGGGGAGAAGCAAACTACTGGTGGGAGGCTAATCAACAAAGAGCTGGAGAAGGGATAATAGCTTGGGATAAGTTTAAGACGCTGTTCTTCGAGAATTACTTCCCAAAGAGTATGAAGAATCGGATGGAGGTGAAGTTCTTAGAACTAAAACAAGGTGAGATGACGGTGGCGCAATACGCGGCTAGGTTTAACGAACTCGCGCGATTTGCGGAGCACCAAGTTGGTGATGAAGAGAGAAAGGCTAGACGCTTCGAACAAGGGCTGAAGCCGTGGCTATTCAATAAGGTGTCAGTTCTTCAAATCGATTCCTTTGCAACATTACTGGAGAAGGCAATCATTGCAGAAGGTGGCAGTGAGGCCTTAAGTATGTATAACAAGGAAAAGAAAGGAAAGAATACTGGAGGAGAGAACCGTCCGGGAGGAAGCAGTAGTGGAGGAAGCAACTTGGGAAAGAGAAAATGGGAGAATAACAACAACAACAAAAACAACAATAATCAATCATGGAATTTTCGTGGAGGTTTCAAGAAGAGGGCTGAAGGATGCCCGAAGTGTGGGAAGAATCACCAGGGCGAGTGCTGGAAGGGACGTGGCACTTGCTACAACTGCGGACAGGAAGGGCACATCTCGCCCAACTGTCCGAAACCAAAGAAGATCCAAGGATGCTTTGCGTGTGGCTCGACGGAGCACCGGATTAAGGACTGCTCAAAGAAGGGAAGTGGCGGGGGTAGTAATCAGCAAGGAGGCAACAAGCTGATGATCGGCGGGCCGGCACAATCCAACCGCCCAACCGCCAGAACCTTTAACATGACCGTCCAGGACGCCGTGGCTGCGAAGGACGTGGTGTCAGGTATAATCCCAATCAATGATATAAATGCTTATGTATTATTTAATTCGGGTGCCACCTGTTCTTTTGTATCTGAAGAATTTGCTAGTAGACTTAGTACACCCCGAGTACGATTAGAAAATCCTTTGATCATAGAAGTTGCTAATAAAGAAGTGATCCCTATAGAATACATTTATCGAGATTGTCACGCAAACATTAGAGAACATGAACTGAGCGTAGACTTGATACCTATTAGATTGGGAGAATTTGACGTAATACTGGGAATGGATTGGTTGTATAACCATGCTGCGATAAATGGCTGTCAGAACAAATGTGTGAACCTTCAGACTCCGAGTAAGTCTAAGGTAGTGTTTTATGGTAGCTCATCGCTTAAGCAATCGTGTTGCGTTACGATGATGCAGGCCAAGAAATTGTTAAGGAAGGGATGCGTAGGATATTTATCTTACATCGTTGATACTCAGAAAAAGGGAGTAGAAATTAAGGATATATCCGTAGTGAATGAATTTCTAGATGTGTTTCCAGACGATCTGCCTGGTCTTCCACCAGACAGAGAAATCGAATTCATAATAGACTTAGCACCAGGAACGGCACCGATTTCGAAAGCTCCATATCGTATGGCGCCAGTAGAAATGAAGGAATTGATGATACAATTGCAAGAGTTGTTGGATAAGGGTTGCATTCGACCGAGTGTTTCTCCTTGGGGGGCACCAGTACTATTCGTTAAAAAGAAGGACGGATCGATGAGGCTCTGTATCGATTATTGAGAATTGAACAGAGTAACGATCAAGAACCGATATCCGCTACCGAGGATAGACGACTTATTTGATCAACTGAAGGGAGCAAAGTGCTTCTCAAAGATCGACCTACGAACAGGATATCATCAACTGAAAGTGAGGGATGAGGACATACCAAAGACTGCATTTCGAACCCGTTATGGACACTACGAGTTTTTGGTAATGTCATTTGGATTGACTAATGCTCCGGCAGCATTTATGGACTTGATGAACCGAGTTTTCAAGCCATACTTGGATAAATTTGTAGTGGTTTTTATCGACGACATTTTGATCTACTCGAAGACAGAGGAAGAACACGCCGAACATCTAAAGATTGTTTTGGAGGCACTAAGGAAGGAGAAGATGTATGCAAAATTTTCTAAGTGCAAATTTTGGATGGAGAAGGTTCAATTCTTAGGCCACGTGGTGGATAAGAATGGAATCTCTGTAGACCCTGCGAAGGTTGAAGCAGTAAGTAATTGGGAACAACCGAGAACACCGACGGAGGTGAGAAGCTTTTTAGGGTTAGCCGGATACTATCGAAGATTCATCCAAGATTTTTCTAAGATAGCAACCCCGCTAACCAATTTGACTAGAAAGACAGTGAAATTTGTATGGACCGACAAATGCGAGGAAAGTTTTCAAGAACTGAAAAGGAGACTGAGCAAAGCACCTGTGTTATCATTACCAGATGATGCGGGAAATTTTGTGGTGTATAGTGATGCATCGCACAAGGGGCTTGGTTGTGTGCTTATGCAGCAAGGCAAGGTCATTGCATATGCATCACGACAATTGAAGGATTACGAAAAACGATACCCTACTCACGACTTAAAGTTAGCGGCAGTAGTTTTTGCGTTAAAGATATGGAGGCATTATTTGTACGGAGAAAAATGTGAGATATACACGGACCATAAAAGTCTAAAGTATATCTTTACACAGAAGGAGTTGAACATGCGGCAGAGGAGATGGTTAGAATTAATCAAAGACTATGATTGCGATATTCTTTATCACCCGGGAAAGGCGAATGTGGTTGCCGACGCTCTTAGCAGGAAAGGAAGGGAGAAGTTGTTTAATTTGACGACTCAGGAAGAATTGATAAGAGAGATGGAGAAATTGGAAATAGAAGTGAATGAACCAAAGAAGCCTGGAGAGAAGTTGTTTGTAGTGGGAGCTCATCCGACATTGTTGGATAGAGTAAAGGAAGCCCAGGAAAAGGATGAAGAGTGTGAGAAAATTCGAAAGAGGATCACGAAAAATGAGGAAGAAAAATTTCGAATGGATAAAGACGGTATTTTGAGATTTGAAGGAAGAGTGTGGGTAACAGCGGTAACCGAGTTGAGGAAAGAGATTTTTCACGAGGCACACAATACGACATATTCCGTTCATCCGGGAGGTACAAAGATGTACCGAGATCTAAGGCAACATTTTTGGTGGCCCAATTTAAAACGGGAAGTCGCAGAGTGCGTCAGTAGATGTTTGACTTGCCAACGCGTTAAAGCAGAACATCAGCGGCCGAGTGGTTTACTACAACCGTTGGAAATACCAGAGTGGAAATGGGAGCATATTACGATGGACTTCGTGGTAGGACTTCCAGTTACGCAGAAAGGTTATGATGCCATTTGGGTTATCGTGGATCGACTTACCAAGACTGCACATTTTCTACCAATCAAGATCCGCTACAGTTTGAACCAATTAGCGAGTCTGTACGTAAAAGAGATTGTTTCACGACATGGAGTGCTAGTATCAATTGTCTCTGATCGAGATCCGCGCTTCACGTCCAATTTTTGGAAGAGTTTGCAAGAGAGAATGGGAACACAGTTGAGGTTGAGTACTGCTTACCATCCTCAGACAGACGGACAGAGTGAGAGAACAATACAAACGCTGGAGGACATGCTTAGGACTTGCGTGATGGATTTTAAGGGAAATTGGGATGACCACCTACCCTTAGTAGAATTTGCATATAATAATAGCTACCATGCGAGTATCGGCATGCCACCGCACGAAGCTCTTTACGGAAGAAAATGCAGAACGCCATTATGTTGGGACGAAGTCGGAGAACGACGAATACTCGGACCAGAGTTAGTTCAACAAACCGCAGACGTGGTGACAGTGATAAGAGCCAGATTGGTAGCAGCTCAAGACCGCCAGAAGAAATACGCAGATTTGCATCGGCAGGACCGAGACTTCAAAGTCGGCAGTTTCGTATTCTTGAAGATATCTCCATGGAAGGGAAAAATCCGTTTCGGCAAGAAAGGAAAATTGAGTCCAAGATTCATAGGACCGTTCGAGATACTGAAGCGATTGGGCGAAGTGGCATACAAAGTTGCGTTACCACCCGAGTTGGAGCATATCCACAACGTGTTCCACATTTCCGTGTTGCGACCGTACATGGCCGACTACAAGCACGTGATTTCTTACGAGCCCATTCAAGTGGAGAAGAACTTGGCGTATGAAGAAATTCCTGTCCAGATATTAGATAGGAAAGAGCAAACTTTGAGAAATAAAATTATTCCATCTGTAAAAGTACTTTGGCGTAACCACGATGTCGAGGAGGCAACGTGGGAGTTAGAAGATAGGATGATGAGGGACTATCCCCATCTATTTGTGTAACCTTGTAGCAATTCCGGGACGGAATTTTTATAAGGGGGGGAGGATGTAATACCCGAGAATTTCCATATATTATTAAATAAATATATTAATGGAAATGAGAATTTATTTGAATATAAATGATTTTGTGTTATGAGATGAATTAATTCAATTATATATAATTGAATAATTATAATAATTGAGAAATTGGTGGAGTTTGTAATAAACTCGTTGATTGCCTTGTGTGGCACAGTGACGTAATATAAGAATGATTATATTGATTTAAGCGAACAATTAATCTATATTAATTGTTAATCGAAGAATATTAATTAACTGTTATAAAATACTAATGAGGATTGATTAATAATATGTGATTATTATTATTGCAAGAAACATAATAATAATGAGCAACGTGTTTATAAATATAATAAGATTTATATCAAAGTGATAATTAATCATATAAGGGTTAATTAAATTGTTATAGAGGTTAACAATTATATTGATTGATGTAGGATATGTGTATATTATTAATTAATATTCAATTTATAAGATGAGAAATTATATGTGCAAGCATGCGAATTAAATGTGTAGCATATATTAGCTGACTATGTATTATGTGAAGTGTAATATGACACTATTATATGGTAAGGCTTATTAAACCATGTGAGCTACTTGATTAATAACTTGTGTGACAATAAATATGTGGGTATACATTGTATAATATATCATGAACATATTGTAAACAATTAGTTTTAATAAAGGAGACAGTGTAATGTGTTAACATCTGATTAGATTATATCCGGTATTAACAAAATGTACATGGATTATACGTGTCAATTTACACTTACTACAGTATATGAATTATTGTGACATTTCAATTAAAGACCTAAGTGTCTAAATATGCATGTGTATATAACCTAAGTATTAACACTAGTTTGTTTACTAATGGGAAATGCTGAGATTTTTATGCCTTGTCCCATATTAATAAGACACAAACCTTGTACACGTAAAACACTCATGAAGCTAGCCTACTCCTACCTTCTCAAACTCAGCATTCTAGCAAATCATGATACGGGGAGTGGGCACAACAGTGTTCTTCAACCACTCTACCAACTCTTCCTTAGCTGATATACAAAGCTTCAATCTAGTGGTTCAATTTAATGGACAATTGCATTGTCTGTGTAAGGATTCTTCTATAAATAGCAGCCATGTTTCTTCGTTTTCAATTTGCTGAGAGTTTGCATAAGTGGTGAGTGAAAGCAATATACATATATCAGTAGGAGAAGTTGGATTAGCAGCAAACTATATTTGCAGGAACTGTCCCCACGCCGCAGCGCCGCAGCCCCACCCACGCCGCAGCCCGCGCCGTAGCGCCACTCGCACCACAGCGCTAGAATATGGCTGCTGTTGCCGCGCCGCAGCGCCGGCCTCTGTGTGCAGTTTTCTGCATTCTGCAACAAAACTGTTATATACCAATTGTTTGATTTTTTGTTTAAACAACCATGGGAGCATGATTAATACATATATATAAACCTGATGAGGCAATGTAAGCATGTTTTAGTGTATTAGCATGCATGGTTAACAAAACGACATGAAGCTTGGAAACGAACTTAAAATTTCATAAACAATCATTAACATTATAAAGCATGTTTACATACTGACCTTGCAAGCACGTTAGTACCACCTAGAGACACATGAAGTGCATGTTAGCTTATCTATATTGGTTCCGTAATAAAATATGAACATGTGAACCTAACTTGTGCTCATTCCTAACAAAAATGTAAGTTTGAAGGTGGATATGATCATGTAAATGCTATATAGTCGTTTTGATGTTATGAGCATGTTTAGATAACTTTGAAATATATGAATGAAGCCTTAACTTGTGTTTATATAGTTCGTAAGGAAGCATGAACATGTTAGGCCCTATTAGTAAGATTCACTAATAGAAATACAAGCCTTGCACGTGAGCATTAACACGATACGTGGAGATTTAAATTCTGATATTTATGGACACATGTGATAGTACTCTTAGACTCATTCATGTGTCATGCATATATATATACCATGATTGGTTGCCGTGATTAAAGTTTAGCATAAACAAAGCATGTTTTCAAGATAATAACAATGCTAGCTACATATATGCAATACGAGTACTCATGAGCATGACTAATACAAGTTATATGAATATCTTATGTGTTTAAAAGCGACCATGTTAGACCATATGAGTTCGTGTCCTTGAATGGCTTTAAGTATTAACTTAAGAACCTATACCATGTACGATTGGATTTGGAAAAGTTATACAAGCATGAAAGTATCCTTTAAATATGAATACATGCTACGTGATATTGTATGATGTTACTTGAACCCGATTTTGACGGTTAACTTAAGGAGATGCCGTAACTTGCTAAAATGAAATATATTTAGTAATAATTGTGGTCTTATGTGATATTAATAATATGCAAGCATGTTTGCTAATTGTTGAGATCTTATATAATATGAGAATGCGTTTAAACTCTAAAGAAGGAACGTTAAGGATAGAAATTATATTCTATATAACTGTGTAGCTAGGTAAAACTTACCTTATGTGTTGATCGTATATTCAAAGAGAAAATGTGAAGTTAAATTATATGACTAATGAATATCATATATATACGTAACTGTATTACGATAGGAATTCGAAAGTGTTGATTGCTTTTCGTGGATAAACTACGTTAAAGGCAAGTTCTCTTACTTACACTCTTTTAAAGTGCAAGTATCCTAACCGACGCATTTACTTTATGCAAGGAAATCTATGATTGTGCAAGTTTCCTAACTTACACTCTTTTACTGTGCAAGTATTCTATCCTTGTATATTGCGAACTAGTTTCCTACTTAATCGGTTGAATTGAATTAGCATACTTGAACTCTTATTTCATTAAAGCTATTATTCATGTTGAACTTAGTATTGTTCTTGAATATTGTGAAAGTGTCTATGCCATTTGATTCGGCTAGACTTATATTATTGGAAAGCTACCCAAACCAATTGATTGGTGCGGGATCTTGTATTTGACTGAGAAGAACAACCTTCTTTGAAGGGAATATATAATTGTCGGAGGACCGACGTGCACACTTGAGTATGATTGATTGTTATGCATAACGATGGTACTTTAGGCTGATCACCTGTTGTACCTATTTTTATTGGATTTTCAGTTTATTACTGTCAATTCTAGTAGAAGTTCATAGTCCTTAGTGATTGCTCAGTATTCAGTTATTTAAAATCTTGAATTGACGTATTATTGAATCATATTGATATTATTCTGTCCATAGCGACTATTATTGAAGACTGTTGATATTCTTGTTATCCTTGAACTATCAAACCTTGTTATACCTTTTTGAGAATTGAGAATCTTATTACTCACCCGTATTGTATATTACTTGCTGGGCAATTTGTGCTCATTCTTGCTTTCCCTAAAACATTTCAGTTAAGGTAGAGCAGGGCGAACCTTCGGGCGCTGATAAGGGCAAGGGCAAGGCTACCAACTAGCTTGTCTCTTTTATGTTTTTTTTTATATTTTAATGTTGTATTAAGATGATGTAGTAAGACTGGTTTTGATTATGTTTAAGCTGAAGTTAGGTTATGTAATAAATCGTTAATTGATATTATTATGTAATCTATTAAGTACTGTAGGTTGCGAGACTTGGGGGAATAATTATAATAAATCATTGTAAATTATTCTAGAATAGATTTTCCGCTGTGATCGTGTGATATTTAGTTATTATTATCGTAATGTATTACCATGAGCACGTGATGAACCGAATTAGAGACCAAGTGGTGGTCCTGGAATTTGGGGACGTCACAGTAGCACACCTCAAATAACTACTGCAAATTCAAGTGAGGTACCAAGTCAGAGTACTTGAAGAGTTCAAAAGTGAACTAAGAGCAGATCCAAGTCAGAGGACTTGAATAGTTCAAAAGTGAACTAAGAGCAGATCCAAGTCAGAGGACTTGAAGAGTTCAAAAGTGAACTAAGTAAAGTTCTAGGGATGCTGGCCTTTAAGGGATCTAA
The DNA here is from genome assembly GCA_020205555.1 of Panax stipuleanatus. NCBI lineage: Eukaryota > Viridiplantae > Streptophyta > Magnoliopsida > Apiales > Araliaceae > Panax > Panax stipuleanatus. Next base: position 77,091,598 of record CM035119.1, on the reverse strand, counting down.
GTGATCCAGTTATAAGAAGACATCCTTAGTGGATTTCCTACTCGTGGAGTAGAAGAGTGGATTAGGAGCCTTGTGTGCTCTGAACCACTTAAAACCTTTGTCTCATTGTCTCTCATTAACTGCTATAACTGTTATAACTGCTTATCATACCATAACTGCAATATCGTGAAGGGGAACAAAACATATATTCCACTGCAGTCAGTATCATTAATACTTATTAAGTATTTTAAACAAGGAAAATTTAAAATATCTATTCAACCCCTCTTCTAGATAACTAATGTGCTTTTGGGAACTAACAGGTTTGACAACTTCTTTAGTCAGTGATCCTTCGAGTATCCCTGCCGGGACAGATCCAGCTATTGCTGATTCACTAGATCGGATGACTTTTGAGAGAGATTAGGCTAGAGCATTGATGTTGACAGCCCTTTTTAGCAGAGACACAACTTTTGCTACTAGAGACGAGGCTCGAGCTACTCGGGATATAGCATTGGTTGAGAGAGATGAGGATCGATCTACCCGAGATGCAGTTCTTGAGGAAAGAGATGAGGTTCAATCTACTAGTGATACAGATTTTAAGGAGATTGATGAGGCCTTAGTTGCTCGGGATGACGCTTTTGCTGAGAGGGACGAGGTCATAGCTACCCGAGATATTTATATTGCGGACAGCACTGCACTCAGATCATATACGGATAACCTGGTTGGAGAGATGAGTGCTTTCAGAGATGGTCATAGCAGCACTATGCAGATGATACTGGATGTTCTGGCTCGTTTGGAGACCGAGGGTCAGGAGTTTATAGCTGCTCCTCCATCTTCAGAAAGATGCCATGTCGGCACTGTTATCCCGCTTGTCCACGGGTTCATAGAATAGCTTTATTTTTCCTGCCCGTACACTTCTTTCATGACTTGCTGTTGTTGATGTATCATGAGCTTCACCTTGATAGATTGACATTGAGATGTCGGAGAGTATCTCAGCAGGGCCTGTTGATAAAGGAGGCTTGATAGTATTTGGGTTTTATAGGGCTTCGGTGTCCTGGAACTGGTTTTATATTGGTTCTTTATTTTTCTTTGATGGTTACACCGCACCATTGAATGGCTGCCTACGTACTCCCAGGTTAAGGGAAATCAGGTCATTCGTAGTTCTAGTTTTTTTATGTGAGAGGTTTTGAGAAGAGTCTCTTTTGGGTTTGAGTTTGGTTTGATGGATTTTTGAACTTTTTGTTTTGGTTTAGAGGGTTTTTGAATTTTTGGTTTGATTTGACCGCACCATGAATGGCTGCCTACATACTCCCCGGTTGAGGGAGATCAGGTCATTCGTAGTTCATATTTTAGGTGATTCTGATTGATTTTGATTTTTTGATTTTTATATGCATGGAAAATAAAAGGCATAACGCTAATAAAGTGATAACGTCCTAGCGTCTCTTAGAACTCGTAACTTTCCTCTGGATCTACGTCTTCTTGGCTAGCTGAGGCCTGATAGTCCAGTCGTCAGTAGTTATGTTGCCTTCGAGGCTTGTGATAGAGGTTCCCTCCTGGTCATGAATATCTTCAATCCCGGCCATGGCTTGATCGCCTCCTGAATCAGCATATCCCTTAAGGAGGCTCAAATTGGACTCTTCGCAGAAAAGGATGAACTCTAGATTCCTCGATGGGTTGGCTTCCTTGAGAACTTCACCACCTTTTTCTTCATTTGCTCCTACACCTTTCCCATGGGCTTCAGAGGATGTGAGTATGAAATCACTCTCGCACTGTTGTTGTATTTCTCGCAAGGAACTTTCTTTTTTGGCTTTTTCCACCTTGGGAAGGATCAATATTTCCTCTTCATCATCCAGGAGGGTAAAATCAGGAATGTGGTTGCTGGCTTTAGACAATAAGATATTTGATGGCGGTAGATGAATTTACTTAGAGGACTCTCTTGTCTCCTCTGTCACTCCCGACATTTAGATCAGTCCACCTTGTGTTCTGCCAGGATTGGTGCTAATAGCCGTCACATCCTTTGAACTTCCTGTCTCGAGTGGACATCTTAAGCTCTTTATTTCCCTCTCGCTTTTTTTGGTCATGGGGACTTCTATCGTCAGTTCTCCATTTTCAATGAGATCCTGGATTTTATGTTTTAGAGACCAGCATTCCTCAGTTGCATGCCCAAGTGAGTTAGTATGGTAGAGACATATCTTTGTTGGCATCATAAGGTTTCATCTCAGGTTTTGCAGGAGGCAGCAACTCAGTAATCTTTCTCTGCGTAACCAATAGTGCTAACATATTTTCCAATGAGTCCCACAAAGGTGTGAATACCCTTCTCCGCCTACTCTCCCTGACTCTTGGTACGATAAGATTTCGAGGGTTTGCCAGTGTTTGGGATGTCGCTTGATATTTCCTATTTTGGAATTCGCATTCCTCCGGACGATTTTTTCTTTGGCGAGATCTTCTAGTAATTTTATCATTCCACTTTTCTCGTCTACTCAGCATGCTTTGATCTTCTTCATTTAGATGGCTGAACTTGGAGGGAGATATACTTACATTCTGAATAACCTTCTCTTTCTCTTGGCTTTCTGATAGTTGTGTGAAAAGCTGCCTTGTATCCTGATGTTGGCACACTATCAGATTAGCCAGCAGAGCTACTTGATGTTGGATCACAATTAATTTTTGCATCACTGTCATGCCCTCCTCTGAACTTTCCACCTCTAGGACATTTGTTCTGTTCCTTTGGGGGTATTTCTCCATCTTCGTGTGTATTTATGATTTGGATGTATTTCATTGCTTCCTGACCCGATCATGTTTACTCCCTCCGTATCATGTGACATCAGAAGGTTGGTGTTGACATTTAGATGGTCAGGTTGTTGGACAACAATATCGCAGTTTTCGATCAAGTTTTGGATTTTATGCTTCAAGGACCAACAATCTTGTGTATCGTGTCCTGGAGATCCTGAATGGTATGCACATCTCTGGCTAGGATTGTATCTTTTGCTTTTTGGATCTAGAGGTGGAGCCAGTTCGATAATTTTCTTGTGATCTATTAACATCACCAACATATTTTCAAGGGAATCGCCTAGTGGAGTGAACACCCGATTTTCCATTCTTTCAAAATTTCTCTTTCTATCATGGCATTGGTTGAATACGGCCTGTTGTTGAAATGGCATATTGTCTTCCTTCCTCCAGATGGGGGGACTACGGTTGGGTCTTGTAGATTGCCCCTGTACGATGAGGGATACATCTTCATCGCCTTCCTTGGTTATCCTCATGGGATCACTTGCATAGTTGCCAGACTGTATATCGGTGACTACTTTCAAGGCCGTGAGATCTTTAATCTTGCCTGCTTTCAGGCCCATCTCTGTCATTTCTCCGTGTTTGATCATCTCTGAGAATGGCTTTCTTATTTTGGCTAGTATCCTTTCATAATAAGGTGCCTCTTGGATGTCTATGAAAGTCATCAACATTTCAGTTTCTGTCATAGGCCGGCTGACTTGTGCTGCCAGACGTCTCCATCTTTGGGCATACTCACTGAAAGACTCGTTGTTTTGCTTTTTGACCTTGGTCACTTGATACCGATCCAGAGCTATCTGAGACTGGAAGCTGTATTGAGTTAGGAAAGCATGAGCTAGCTCTTCCCAACTGTGAATTTTTGAATTATCAAGTCGGGCATACCATGTTCTAGCCTCTTCAGTGAGACTCTTTTGGAAAAGTTACATTCTGAGGTTTTCATCTTCAGCATAAGACCCTAGCTCGCCAATGTATACTTTTAAGTGTGTATAAGGATCGCCTACCCCATTGTACTTTTCAAACTCTGGGACTTGGAATTTATCAGGATATCTAGCCCCTGGGAATATGCAGAGATCTGAATATGTGACACTTCTAAGGTTTCCAGTCCCTTTGATTGAACGGATGGTTTCTTCCATTTGTTGGACTTTCCTTTGGATATCGCCAATTTCCCGATCTTCCCTAAGATTTGTGATTTCAGAAGTTTTGTTGGTTCTTTGACTAGATCGAGGTTCAGGAATATGCATTTCCCCCTTTTTGTTAGTACTTTGATTGCCACCCTGTGAGGAGGACTCTGTTTGATTGAGCGTTGTCTGGCCTTGAGTGTTCTTACTTTGTTCTCTTAGGAGGATAGCCAACTCTATTATTTGACTCTGAAGTCCCTCAAACTCCTTTCGAGATACGGATCTCGATTCGTGTTGGCCACTTTCAGCCATTTTGGTGGATAGGCTTTGTGCCTTTTTAAATTATGATCTAGTAATGAGACCACTCTTACCTACAAGACGAGTATGTAGTTTAGTCTTGACAGACACTAACCATATACATGTTATGCAATGTGTCATGTTTAGGGGTTTTTAAATCTTATCTTGCAAAATAGAGGTCAGTTGTTTTGATGACAGGATAGCATGACAGGTTTTACAAGACATGGAATTATAATATTTACATTGGAATTGAAAACTTGACATTGAATTAAAAGAGGAAGGCATGAAGATTCTTCCCTTTGGATTTGGTTAATCAGAGGCTGACCTATCTTAGGCTACTTTCGCGGATTTTTCGGCATAAAGGTCCCCAGATCATCGCAATCTACTAGAGGGAAAATTAATCTGATCTTTCAACTTGAGTGAATCTGGGTGGTGCATTTTCATGAGCCCCCAGAGACTTAGCCGTCCCCAGAGTCATTACTTATCACCGACTGGTTTTGCCTCCCAAAGGAGGAATCACACAACATACATTCACATACATTGTGCCTTACCTTATGCATATGATGACATTGGTGCGAAGCACTAATATGGGTGCGAAGCACAAAAAAACAAGAAAGTTTTCATTCACATTCATTTAATGTAAATACGTAGCATTCACGCATTCATTCAATGTAAAGACGCAGCATTCACATAAACGTAGTTTTGAAAGGGATTTTTTTTTTGAAAAGATTTGAACGTGGCCTAAGCCCTCTACTGTCCCCAGTAGAGTCGCCACCTGTCGACGTCGGGAAAAAATTCGCGGGTCGGGTCACAACCCAGATCTTTCTTTCTTCCTAAGTTATCTCTACCCTTACTCTTTTTATTTTGAAAAAGGTTTTGAAAGGTTTTTTAGAAAAAGGCCAACATGGAAGTTTTGAAATGGTTGTACCAACTCAACCGAGTTTTGCTTGAAAAGAGGCCCAATTTTCAAACAGCATTCACACACACATTTCAGATTTAAAAGGAAAATATTGAAAAGATGCGGTACCGTGTTTACACGGGACTTGTGGGGTGCCTAACACCTTCCCCACACTTAACCAAGCCCCCGAACTCAAACTTCGGTTTCAAAGATCAAGTTTCGACAGTGTTCAGCAATTGGGCCTCTTTTCAAACAAAACTCGGTTGAGTTGGTACAACCATTTCAAAACTACCAACTGGCGACTCTATAAAACGTTCAAATCGTCGACATGATACATGTTGGCCTTTTTCTAAAAAAACCCTTTAAAACCTTTTTCACAATAAAAAGAGTAAGGGTAGAGATAACTTTGGAAGAGAGAAGGATCCGGGTTGTGACCTGACCCGTGAATTTTTTTCTCGTCGTCGACATTAGCAATACGTAGTTCAAGAACCAATCAGGAACTGTCCATATGCTTAGGGGTTCAAAAATATACCATATGATTATGAGTCACAAACTTATCATAAGCATGAGTTTTAAGAACTCGCACCTAATCTTATATTCTCTAACTATAAAATATAATTATGAGAAAAGAATCACCCTCTTGTCATAGGTATATTGATAGCGTGACACCAACATTTCAATGATTATCAATGTGATAAACTAAGTAGTCGTTAGACCAAGCACAAAACCCCAGCCCATACAAAGGTTTGTACAACTCAGCTATCATAAGAGTCCTCAATTGAAATCCCACGTGATCCTAAATTCTCTTTACTCAATACGAATTTCATTTAATCCGTATCACATCATCTACAACTCTTTCCAGAGTTTTCATAGTACAACTGTCATACAACAATTTTGCTATAAAGTTTTCAATCAATCGATTGATCCTCTATTCTCCTCTGACCTCATCAGATCACGTTGTGACTTTTCTTATAATCGTGTTATATTACGATTTTTTTCTATCTTATGGTCGTTTTATTTTACAATCTTCTTATTTTAATGATGAATGTCCTAAATTCATCTCTTAGCACTTAAACTCTAATTGAGTTTATTCCTTATCATCATCTCTGTGGTTATAGCCTAAGGTAACTCTACCTAAGGTTAATAACCGACAGTTTTGATACCAAATGTAGCGCCCCCAAATTGGGGTCTTTAGAACCTCGGACCTGGTACATTACGGTAATTTATCTTCATACATATTCTATAAACTAATGCGAAATATATAAACATAAATTGTTTATTTCACATGATTCTATAACATTTCCCAAGGTCTATTAACCTTAACTGAATACATACCTTAAGTAATTTAAAAGGTTCACATATATAATTTACGTAAGATAACTAATAGTTATAGATGCATAATAATCTACTCTTGTAATTTGCCTTTGCCTCTTTCTTTCTTCGAGCCTTCGTCTTAATCTGAAATTTGTTATCATGATATAGCAAGGGTGAGCAACTACTTTGCCTAGCAAGTTTAAATACAACAAGGATATATCATGAGTGAAAGAAAGAATAAGCTTTCAAGTTTTCAACAATATAATAATTGTGAAAGAGCATGAATTATAATTTCAATAGTTGAATGACTGAATCAATATTGTTTAATGTTAACAAGGACCATGTACAACTTTAATTGAGACTTATGGTAATGAAGGTGATCAGTCTTTCATACCTGATGAACATAAGTAACTTGCACTAAGTGCGAATCAATAATCAGTATAGATGTGAATAATAAACAATAATTATTCACTAACATGCTTTGAAAATATAACTAAAGTTTGAGTTAAAGAAAACTTGCATGTACCGTTGATTACTGCTACGCAATCTAATTTAATCTCCTTATTGAAAAGACCTATAATTTTTAAGATTGATATTTCAATTAGCAGAACATATTTTATCTCACAATACTATTAGTTTATAAGTAAACTATCTAGCATTTAACTACATAGTCAAATATTAGATAATACCTCAACACCATACGTATTCACAAGTCTAAACCTAGCACACATCGAGTCTTTAATAGTATTCAATATAGTATACTGAGTGGTTTCCCACAAACAACCAACAAACTAGTTTCCATCTCGTCTACATTATTTTTCATAGCGAGTTAGATCGGTTGCTAGTTCGTATATACATCTGTTTCTTGAAGGAATCGTTTAGCCCAGATACTATACATCAACGATACAGAGTACGACTATATTACTTTAGACTTAACACTTACTTATTCATTTTATAAGTTCTCATTATAACTCGGTTAACTGTTTACGAATTCAACAAACCGAATACATTAATTCAACAAGCCGAATCCAAACTGTATTCCCTTCCTAATAATTTCAGTTTCCAACCCAACAACCTGTGTGATGCCCCCAAATTCGGGTCCCTTCGAACCTTGAATCCGGTCCGCCACGATACTACTATCGTCAAACTATTACATCTTTTATTCATTACTAAAAGAATATAACTTCACTTTATTACAAATTAAAATGTAAATTCTTTCTATATCCAAGATCTTGTATAATGACCCCAAACCTTTTATAAGTTTCAAATCTCGGTCATATACCATCCCTGTCTATACATCATATTCGATGTTACAAAAATGCGGAATAACTTAAACTTTTCTATCTCCTTGAATAAAATCTTTTCTTGATTTCATAATGTTAAATCAATTACATAAGGATTCACTTTATTCGAATTACTATATAAAATCTTACATCTCAATTCGAAACCCTCTATGTATCACATAGTACAACCTTACAATCTTAACATGTATAAAACATCGTAGTCTACTATCGTATACATCTTCTAGAACCTAAGCATGGTTCAAGAGCATGTATTTAAATAAACAGTAATCTGCTTGCAATACTAACGAACTCTTTCACGTAACACGTAACTTTTATCGTGAGTCCTTAACCTGCAAAAGTGGTTATTTGCAAGAGTGAGCTTGACAGCTCAGCAATTCTAACAGTTTTCATGCGTCACATAGCATATAATAACATACTCAGTTCATGCATTCATAATCAATTAATATTTACTACGCATGTTACTTCTCACATAACAGGCATAGAGATTAACTTCACAAGTATATATTCAAAGATCAACTTTCAATCTCCAACATATCTCATATACATTTCATATATATAAGTCAACATCATCATAGCATAATGCAATTCAACTAATAGTTATCGAATTCATATAGTAAATAGGAACTGAAAGACTTGTTTGTAGTTTAACAACTACGACTTAACTTCTTATAGATATCTGCACTTCGTGTAAATCATACACAGTTATATAATCATGGATTCATACTCGTAAGTTATACATATCCATACATTTTATACGCTCTAAGTATATGAACAATTGTATATTGTTTTCTAACTAGGTTTGTACAACCTTTATTTCACTTCCCCATCATATTCGTAGAATAACTGTGTACGTATAGGTATACCTTAACCATACATACTTAATATCAACATTCATAAACCCTTAACACACACTCGACTCACTAAGTGTTCGACACACATTTAAAGTTTATAGATGTGTGATCTACATCATTCATAAACCTTAACAAATTTGGGTTTTATATAACCATCATATCAATGAATGTTTAAAACAGCATTGAGACTTTGTCTTATAGCTTAGAATAGTACTATAAGCAAACTGCCAAAATCAGAAAGCAAATAAAATGTCAAGACTAACCTGCCCTGCAGTTCAACTGCGCTGAGGTTAGGCTTGGGACTGGCGCAGCTGCGCTGTCCCTTGGTTAGACCAAACTTGAGCTTTTGGTTTTCTGGTTTTTATTTTTGGTCTTCTAGCATGCATAGGTACTGACACATGACATGCTAGACATCCTTCAATGCACATGCTCACATACAACGAATCTATTTACATATAGCAAGTGTATTTCATCTTTAAAACTTGCTCATATAGTGCATGTCACATCTACTAGTGGGGTGCACATACCAATCATGACTAGAGGCATATAAGTCCTATCATGCTTGTACATAAAGTCAGAATGCAAGTAACTCAATGTTCAATCATCTTAATTTCAAAACTTTTTAAGTTTTATTTTCAAAATCATTGTCATGCTTAACTAATCATGCAAGGCTACTTGAATCATATGTCATACTCGTTTGTACATGTTTCTACACATGTTTACAAGGTTAAAGTATAACCACTCCACGTTTATAAAACTTAGTTTGCAAAACTATCCGAGTTTACCTTTGAAATCGTTTTAAACCAAATCAAAGAAATTTAGCACAAGCAAGACAACCTTGAACCACTCCTCATGCTTATGCATACCCATAACTCACAACATATATGTGTAAAAATATCATAACTTAAATACCACTAGTTTCATCAACTTCGTTTTCAAAACCCATTTGTTTCTTTTAGAAATATATATTTAAGTATACAAAAACAATCCATATGATGCAAAGGGACTTTAACCTACATGTTATACTGATTTTCATGCATAACTAGACCATACTCACATGCTTGGAAAGTCAGAATGTGAACCTCATATGCAAATGTCAAGTTTGTTTTAAAAACTCTAACTTTCATTTAGTAATTATAGACTAACATAATCAACTATGCTTATGCTATATTAATGTACTCATATATACATTTTAATCATGTTTCTCACGATATATCTAAGCCAAACTTTCATGCTAGAACATTATAGCAAAACAGAAATTAGAATCTTGTTTTGGGTACCGGCGCAGCTGCGCTGCACCCAAGAACAAAATGGGCGCAGCTGCGCCACTCCCGGCCAGAACCAGAAATGCTTTCTACTTCAGCAGATTGCAAACCAAACACAAAATTTCTTCACGAAATATGCTCAATTCAAGTTATATTGTATTCCTAACATGCTTACTAACTTATATAACAAGTTCACAACATTCCCCAACCAAATTAACATAGAATTTATGCTTACTTAGAAATTCAAGAATTTAAGAACAAGGGAAGTTATTCCTCTGCTAGTTGGGCTCTGACTGATTTCTCTTTCTCTTTCTCACAGTATACTTATACTAGATCTACTAATTTCAGCAACACTCATTCTCCCATTTATTTTTACAGAGAATTCTAGTAACTTAACTTGAGAAGGAGGAGGTTCTATTTATAGATAAACCATTAACCGAATCATAGCTTTGCCCAATGTTTGAATCCAATAGAAAGAAGGAAAATCTAATGGGCAAGAAGGAGTTGGTAGGAGTGGTTGATATACACTATTTGAACCACTCCCCCCCCCCCCTGCCATAATGATTGCACTTATTTGATTTGAGAAATAGAGATAGACTAGGCCATTGGCCTATTCTTGTGTAATAATGAAGTGGGACTATGAAATTGGGAAAAGTCTCAACCTCAACAACTTGCAAGTAGTAAATGAAACAATATCATATACTATAACTTATATATATATATATATATATATATATATATACACACACATAACATAATTAGGTTTATTTCTTTTTAGACAATACAAGTCACACTTCAATAACTTAATATTGCTATATTAATATAAGTTATGGGCACATATATACACACATATATATGTACATACCCACATATAGGAAGTATACTTATTTTTAAATATATACCAATATAAAATCTTATATCTCATGTACCTTGGGCTAGTCCAAATAATATTTTAATTGGGCTAAATAATATAATCGGGTGTTCTTAACCCATCATTTCCCATAAGATTTATTATCTCAAATACACCCAAATATTATAATGATAATTAATAAAAATTATTTATTAACTTACCATTTATTAATTATAGTTAAACCTCCAATTGATTTAACTCTACTATTTATGCTACACAAGGCATAATTATATAAGCTTGGAAATTAATAGGTCTTAAGCTAAACACAATAATCTTACCAACTAATATTACATCTTATAATATGCTCATGATGTAATATCATTATATTTCTTATTTACATATTCTCTAATTATAGTCAATCTATTACCCTCCTATGGACAATACCCAAGGGTCAAAGAAGAGTTGGTGGCTAACTCCACCAACTACTACTATTCATGGTACTTCCTAATCATTTCACCCACATGGCCCTAGCTTGAACTTCATCATGATATAAAAATCAGCACTGAACTAGCAAACTCTACACACCAATGCATGACCTTTAATTATAGCCAAGCTATTACCCTCCTATGGTCATTACCCAAAGGGCAAGGAAGAGTTGGTGGCTAACTCCCACCAACTACTACGATTCATTATACTAGCCATTTAGTTAACCATCATTGCTCTCACATGGGCTAACTTGCAAGCTTATATCTAATAACCATATGATATGATAGGGTCACACGTACACCCAATCATATAATCATATAATCCATGTACATTTGACAATACCGAATATAGTTTGATTAAGTATTGTCACACCTAATTATTATAATTTTATTATTTTAATTATACTTAACCATCGAAATAATTACTATCAACAATTATTTATTCTATTTAATTTAATATCCTTCATAAAGTACACATTAATGTACCACACATAACACATTGTCATATAGGTCCATTTATGTAACTCATGTGACTCATTTCACTTTATCATATAGTTTCCTATATTATATAGTTACCTTGAAGTGTCACACTTTATTTCATATAGATGTAGTTATAACATATAATTACATATCATTGCTATAGAAATTAATTCACATAATAATACTAATTAATTCCTTTAATTATTCATTCATTAAATTATTTAATGAATGTCTATTCCATCACTTTGCCACACTAGGCATAACTCACAAGCTCAATATTAAGCTAATTCTCAAATTCTCATCTAGGTTTTATTCTTTAACCTTTATTTTAATCATTTAAAATCTTATAGATTTTCGGGTTATCACATTCACCCATTCTGCTAAGAATTTCGTCCTCGAAATTATAGTCTACTAATCACCACTCCTTTTATTCATCAAAACTAGGTTTTCAAGTTAACCTTTACCTGATCTGATGCTCAATTTAATGAGTACGGCTTGCTTCCTTCTATGAGAAGCTCTTCTATCATCACATTCTTCCATTACTCTTCTCTAAGGAGTTAAAACTTTTCATATCTGGTTGAGGGGTCATATAGACCGTGAACTCTCGGGTTTAACGGTATTCACCGTAACCAAATTGGTTAACCATGCTGAACTCGGTATGTTTACAATCACGAAGAAGGTAAACTTCCGATGCTTGGTACGTTAGGTGGTCAATCTATTGTACCTTGGTTCTTAAATTGGAATATATCATCCAACCAGTATATCCCCATTTTCGGGGTTGTTCACCTCAGTCTTAATATCAGAGTCCGTTCCAAAAAAATTTAGTTCGTGATAAATTCTCAAAGAGATATTTGAATCTTCATAACATTTGTTTAGCTGAATCAATTAGCTTAGACGTCTACCAATAATTTAAATATCGATCGAAACATGTGTCTGACCAAATTTACTTGGCACTTAACTTTTCTTTAAAATTCTTAAAATTATTTTATGACGTCATGATACCGCACTGTATTTATAGTCTGTTTGGGGATTTCGTCATTTTATGACTTTGTCATATTACATCGTACCGTAGTGGGCTTAAATCAATTCCAACACTAGGTAATCCAGCATTGATAACTCTATCATTTTTATCATTTCTGCATCAGGTTCCATGATGCATCAATAATATATAAAGTACACTTTGATATCTCAAATTATTTTTGTCTAGCCGAAACAATTAGCGTAGACTCTTCTTTAAACCGTTCAACGCCATTGAAAATCATTCTTGATGTTATCATATCTCAACAGGTAACATTGTGTTAGTGGCACGAATCCCACTTCTACACAATTGTAACCATGTTTTACTGATAACAAAAATTTCTTTTATTTCGAAAGGCACATCAGTGAGAATTTAGCTTGATGTCAAAAATTTGAAGTTTAGCACAACTAGAAAATTTGGAATACCTATGCTTCCACCATCAACTTCAATTGCTTTATTGATCAATTGTTTAATAATTCTATCTATTAAAAATCCTCAATTCTCCATCCATAACTTTCCTATCCCCCAGTATAGTTCCTCAAACTTACCACACGTTATGAGTTCAGGAACTTACCACAATAATATGAGTTTAGGAACTTATCCTAGCAATACGTAGTTAAAGAACCAATCAGGAACTATCCATACGCTTAGGGGTTCAAAAACATACCATACAATTATGAGTCACGAACTTACCATAAGTATGAGTTGTAAGAATTCGCACCTAATCTTAGTAATATCTATCTATCAGAATAAACATGAGAAAAAAATCACCTTTCCGCCATATGTATAATGATAGCGTGACACCAACATTTCAATGATTATCAATGGGATGCACTCAGCGCAAGCACAAACCTCTGCCCATACAAAGATTTGTACAACTAAGTCATCTCATGAGTCCTCAATGGAAATCCAACACTTAACTCTATCTTACTCTTAACTTGCTCTTTGCTCATTACAAAATTTTCTATATTTCATCACATACAACTCCTCATGAGTTCTACTCGTACCATTTCATAGTACCTTTCTCTTATAGCATCAAGCTATACACACTTAGTCGTTACAGACTATTTATTATTTCATAGCTCAAACTGATCACGTCGTGATCATTGATTTACCTTAGGGTTCTTTCTCTATTATCAACCAAAATCCATTCGAGTTCATTCCCATTATCTTTGTTATATTCATCTTATAGACATTATCTTAACATTTTTATCACCGGAGTTAGGTAACTCTTGATTCTCATTCTCTAGATACTTCAAGATTCTTCTTTGAATCTTCACGTATATATTAATCTTTATCTTTCACTCTCTCAGGTTAGAGTTTAAGGTACTCTTACCTAAGGTTTATAACCTACAGCTTTGATACCAACCCGGGATGCCCCCAAATTCGGGTCCCTTCGAACCTCGGATCCGGTCCGCCACGATACTACTATCATCAAACTATTACATCTTTTATTCATTAGTAAAATAATATAACTTCGCTTTATTACAAATTAAAATGTAAATTCTTTCTATATCCAAGATCTTGTATAATGACCCCAAACCTTTTATAAGTTTCAAATATCGGTCATATACCATCCCTGTCTATACATCATATTCGATGTTACAAAAATATGGAATAACTTAAACTTTTCTATCTCCTTGAATAAAATCTTTTATTGATTTCATAATGTTAAATCAATTACATAAGGATTCACTTTATTCGAATTACTATATAAAATCTTACATCTCAATTCGAAACCCTCTATGTATCACATAGTACAACCTTACAATCTTAACATGTATAAAACATCGTAGTCTACTATCGTATACATCTTCTAGAACCTAAGCATGGTTCAAGAGCATGTATTTAAATAAACAGTAATCTGCTTGCAATACTAACTAACTCTTTCACGTAACACGTAACTTTTATCGTGAGTCCTTAACCTGCAAAAGTGGTTATTTGCAAGAGTGAGCTCGACAGCTCAGCAATTCTAACAGTTTTCATGCATCACATAGCATATAATAACATACTCAGTTCATGCATTCATAATCAATTAATATTTACTACGCATGTTACTTCTCACATAACAGGCATAGAGATTAACTTCACAAGTATATCATCAAAGATCAACTTTCAATCTCCAACATATCTCATATACATTTCATATATATAAGTCAACATCATTATAGCATAATGCAATCCAACTAATAGTTATCGAATTCATATAGTAAATAGGAACTGAAAGACTTACCTGGTTCGTAGTTTAACAACTACGACTTAACTTCTTATAGATATCTGCACTTCGTGTAAATCCCACACAGTTATATAATCATGGATTCATACTCGTCAGTTATACATATCCATACATTTCATACGCTCTAAGTATAAGAACAGTTGTATATTATTTTCTAACTAGGTTTGTACAACCTTTATTTCACTTCCCCATCATATTCGTAGAATAACTGTGTACGTATAGGTATACCTTAACCATACATACTTAATATCAACATTCATAAACCCTTATCACACACTCGACTCACTAAGTGTTCGACACACATTTAAAGTTTATAGATGTGTGATCTACATCTTTCATAAACCTTAATAAATTTGGGTTTTATATAACCATCATACCAATGAATGTTTAAAACAGCATTGAAACTTTGTCTTATAGCTTAGAATAGTACTATAAGCAAACTACCAAAATCAGAAAGCAAATAAAATGTCAAGACTAACCTGCCCTGCAGTTTAGCTGCTGTAATACCCGAGAAATTTCTAATATTATTAAATAAATATATTAATAAAAATGAGAAATTATTTGAATATAAATGATTTTGTGTTATTAGATGAATTAATTCAATTATATAAAATTAAATAATTATAATAATTGAGAAATTGATGGAGTTGCGGTAAACTCGTTGATTGCTTTGTGTGGCACAGTGATGAGGATTATTAATGATTATATTAATTAACGAATAAATTATTAAAGTGAACGATTAATCTATTTTAATTGTTAATTGTAGAATATTAATTGATGGTTATAGAATATTAACTGTGGTTGATTAATAATATGTGATTATTATCATTGCAAGAAATATAATAATAATAATGAGCAACGTGTTTATAAATATAATAAGATTTATATTAAAGTGATAATTAATCATATAAGGGTTAATTAAATTGTTATGGAGATTAATAATTATATAGATTGATGAAGGATGTGTGTATATTATTAATTAATATTTAATTAATAAGATGAGTAATTATATGTGCAAGCATGCGAATTAAATGTGTAGCATATATTAGGTAACTATGTATTATGTGAAGTGTAATATGACACTATTATATAGTAAGGCCTATTGAATTATGGGAGTTACATGATAATGCTTATGTGACATGTGAGTATACAATAAAAGAATATGACATGGATTATATATGTGTAAATTAATTGTACCACATTGCCATGTTAAAAGTACATTGTGACTTAAAAGTATATATTATATAATCTAAGTGAACTTGTATAATATAAGTATGTGTGTATATTTTAAGTATATGATAATGTAAATGCAAAATAACTTAAGTATTGTATATACTATTAGAATGTTGAGATTTGCTTTGCTTGTCCCTTATTACTAGTCACTCTCCCTCCCACGTGAAATGCATCATGAAGCTAGCTCCCTATAACCTTAAAACTCAGCAAAACCTTCATAGCAATCATACAATGGGAAGTGGGCATGATGAAGACCTTCAACAACTATCTACCAACTTCCTCTTATCTAGCATGGAATTCAAACATACGTTAGTTTATTTTGAGAGTTAGAAGCATGGACTGTGTTTTGATTTTCCTATAAATGAAGCATCTCTCCTTCACATTTCATCTTGCTGAGATTTTGCTTGAGTTTGATAAGTTGAGAGCTAATATATATACATCAGTGTAGTATTCTAAGAAGTTGAGAATTTAATTTGCAACAAGCTCAATCCTTATTAGCAGAGGTATAACACCTCTTGTTCTTTATTTCTTATTTTTCTGTCAAAGATTTCAATTGTTGATTATAGTTGCTGTGACGCCCCCAAATTCCAGGACCGCCACTTGGTCTCTCGAATTCGGTTCATCACGTGCTCATGGTAATACATCATAATAATAATAATTAAATATCATACGATCACAGCGGAAAAATCTATTCTAGAATAATTTACAATGATTTATTATAATTATTCCCCCAAGTCTCGCAACCTACAGTACTTAATAGATTACATAATAATATCAGTTAACGACTTATTACATAATCTAACTTAAGCTTAAACATAATCAAATCCAGTCTTACTACATCATCTTCATACAATATTAATATATTTAAAACATAACAGACATAAGCTAGTTGGTAGCTTTGCCCTTGCCCTTATCAACGCCCGAAGGTTCACCATGCTCTGCCTTAACTGAAATGTTTTAAGGAAAGCAAGAATGAGCACAAATTGCCCAGCAAGTAATATACAATAAGGGTGAGTAATAAGATTCTCAATTCTCGAAAGGGTATAACAAGATTTGATAGTTCAAGAATAACAAGAATATCAATAGTTCTCAATATCAGTCGCTAAGGACAGGATAATATCAATATGATTCAATAATAAGTCAATTCAAGATTTCAAATAATTGAATACTGAGTAGTCACTACGGACTATGAACTTCTACTAGAATTGACAGTAATAAACTGAAAATCCAACAAAAACAGGTACAACAGGTGATCAGCCTAAAGTACCCTTGTTATGCATAACAATCAACCATACTCAAGTGTGCACGTCGGTTCTCCGACAATTATATATTCCCTTCAAAGAAGGTTGTTCTTCTCAGTCAAATACAAGATCCCGCACCAATCAATTAGTTTGGGTCGCTTTTCAATAATATAAGTCTAGCCGAATCAAATGGCATAGACACTTTCACAATATTCAAGAACAATACTAAGTTCAACATGAATAATAGCTTTAATGAAATAAGAGTTCAAGTATGCTAATTCGATTCAACCGATTAAATAGGAAACTAGTTCGCAATACACAAGATAGGATACTTGCATAGTAAAAGAGTATAAGTTAGGAAACTTTCACAATCATAGATTTCCTTGCATAAAGTAAATGCGTCGGTTAGGATACTTGCACTTTAAAAGAGTGTAAGTAAGAGAACTTGCCTTTAGCGTAGTTTATCCACGAAAAGCAAATCAACACTTTCGAATTCCTATCGTAATACAGTTACGTATATATATGATATTCATTAGTCATATAATTTAACTTCACATTTTCTCTTTGAATATACGATCAACACATAAGCTAAGTTTTACCTAGCTACACAGTTATATAGAATATAATTTCTATCCTTAACGTTCCTTCTTTAGAGTTTAAACGCATTCTCATATTATATAAGATCTCAACAATTAGCAAACATGCTTGCATATTATTAATATCTCATAAGACCACAATCAATACTAAATATATTTCATTTTAGCAAGTTACGGCATCTCCTTAAGTTAACCGTCAAAATCGGGTTCAAGTAACATCATATAATATCACGTAGCATGTATTCATATTTAAAGGATACTTTACATGCTTGTATAACTTTTCCAAATCCAATCGTACATGGTATAGGTTCTTAAGTTAATACTTAAAGCCATTCAAGGACACGAACTCATATGGTCTAACATGGTCTCTTTTAAACACATAAGATATTCATATAACTTGTATTAGTCATGCTCATGAGTACTCGTATTGCATATATGTAGCTAGCATTGTTATTATCTTGAAAACATGCTTTGTTCATGCTAAACTTTAATCATGGCAACTAATCATGGTATATATACATGCATGACACATGAATGAGTCTAAGAGTACTATCACATGTGTTCATAAATGTCAAATTCTAATTCTCGTCATAACATACCAACGTTCACGTTCAAAGCTTATACTTTGTTAGTATAGTTCATTAATAAGGTCTATCATGTTCATGCTTCCTTATGAAACCCATATACACAAGTTAACATGTTTTTCATGTATTTCAAGGCCCTATAAACATGCTCGAAAAGTCAGAATGTATACATGGTTTTTACATGTCAATATCAACCTTCAAAACTTGTATTTTTGTTAGAAAGGTGCACTAGTTGGGTTCACATGTCCATATTATATCACGGAACCTATATACATAAGTTAGTATGCATTTCATGTGTCTCTAGGTCATACTAACATGTCTCGAAAGTCAGAATATTAACATGCTTCATATATGTTAACGTCGTTCATGAAACTTTAAGTTCGTTTTCAAACTATATGTCGTTTGGTTAACCATGCATGCTAATATACTAAAACATGCTCACATTGCCTCATTAGGTTTATATGTATGTATTAATCATGCTTTCATGCTTGTTTAAACAAAAATCAAACAATTAGTTCATAACAGTTTTGTTGCAGAATGCAGAAAAACTGAACACAGAGGCTGGCGCTGCGGCGCGGCACAGCAGCTCACTACTGGCGCTGCGGCGCGAGTGGCGCTGCGTGCGGCGCTGCGGCGCGGGCTGCGGCGCGAGTGGCGCTGCGGCGCGGGCTGCGGCGCTGCGGCGTCGAGGCAGTTTTCTGCAGTTCAGACTGCAGCGAAATCCGACCAAAACCTCCCATTTCATCGATTTCAACATACCCAAATGCTATTAGACTTGTTTAACTTACTAACACGTACATATATGCTTATATAATAGTCAATAGCAATTATCAATTCCCAATTTCATGAACACCAACTAATTTCACGATATTTGATGTTTTTACAGAAATCTCAGAAATGGAAACACCAAAAATGAAATTGAAGAGCAATGAAGCATATATAGTAATTCTAATCACATATATAAGTCCTTTAAACAACTAATTATTATTCTCAATTCACAAAACCATAACTTCCAACTGAAATCAAGAATTCACGAATAGAAATTTTGACAGAAAATGACAATGAAGATACGAAGAGGATTTATACCTCTGTAAATGATTTAAGCTTGCTGCTATCTCAATAACACTGATATATATATATATATATGCTCTCTAGTCTCACTTAGCCAAAATGCTCAGCAAAAGAAATGTGAAGGAGATGAGGCTATATTTATAGAACTCCCATTATACAGACAAAGCAATTGTATCCCATATCAAACTAACGGATTATAGGAATGCATGAAGGTTATCAAAGGGTAGGTAATTAGTGGTTGGATTCATCATGAATCCCACTCCCTCCACAATCATGAGCTATGAAATGCTAGTTGCTGAGTTTGGGGAGAAGAAGAAGGAATAGGCCTTAGCTGTATGTCAAGCACGTGAAGAGCAAATGGGACACTTAAAATGAGACAATTGATTTAACTCCTCAGCATTTGCAAATACTACACTTGTATATACACACCATATACATATGTTATATATATATGTACTCTTAGGTTATAATTTAAATCACAATGTACTTCACATAATGTAATAAGTGTAATTTACACACATATAATCCAGGTACGTTTATCTTACTGATATAATACCATCGGATACTACCACATTACATTATATCATATATTATTAAATTGTATTACTCAACAATTATTTATAATAGATCCATGATACATTATTTTAATGTATATCCACACATCATTTGTCACCTACACATATCATAACATATAGTTACTACACATTTAATTCGCATGCTTGCACATATAATTTCTCATCTTATAATTTGAATATTAATTAATAATATACACATATCCTACATCCATCAATATAATTGTTAACCTCCATAACAATTTAATTAACCCTTATATGATTAATTATCACTTTGATATAAATCTTATTGTATTTATAAACACGTTGCTCATTATTATTAAGTTTCTTGCAATAATAATAATCACATATTGTTAATCGATCCTCATTAGTATTTTATAACAGTTAATTAATATTCTTCGATTAACAATTAATATAGATTAATTGTTCACTTAAATTAATATAATCATTCTTATATTACGCCACTGTGCCACACAAGGCAATCAACGAGTTTATCACAAACTCCACCAATTTCTCAATTATTATAATTATTCAATTATATATAATTGAATTAATTCATCTCATAACACAAAATCATTTATATTCAAATAAATTCTCATTTCCATTAATATATTTATTTAATAATATATGGAAATTCTCGGGTATTACATCCTCCCCCCCTTATAAAAATTCCGTCCCGGAATTGCTACAAGGTTACACAAATAGATGGGGATAGTCCCTCATCATCCTATCTTCTAACTCCCACGTTGCCTCCTCGACATCGTGGTTACGCCAAAGTACTTTTACAGATGAAATAACTTTATTTCTCAAAGTTTGTTCTTTCCTATCTAATATTTGGACAGGAATTTCTTCATACGCCAAGTTCTTCTCCACTTGAATGGGCTCGTAAGAAATCACGTGCTTGTAGTCGGCCTTGTACGGTCGCAACACGGAAATGTGGAACACGTTGTGGATATGCTCCAGTTCGGGTGGCAACGCAACTTTGTATGCCACTTCGCCCACTCGCTTCAGTATCTCGAACGGTCCTATGAATCTTGGACTCAATTTTCCTTTCTTGCCGAAACGGATTCTTCCCTTCCATGGAGATACCTTTAAGAATACGAAACTGCCGACTTTGAAGTCTCGGTCCTGCCGATGCAAATCTGCGTATTTCTTCTGGCGATCTTGAGCTGCTACAAGTCTGGCTCTTATCACTGTCACCACGTCTGCGGTTTGTTGAACTAACTCTGGTCCGAGTATTCGTCGTTCTCCGACTTCGTCCCAACATAACGGCGTTCTGCACTTTCTCCCGTAAAGAGCTTCGTACGGTGGCATGCCAATACTCGCATGGTAGCTATTATTATATGCGAATTCTACTAAGGGTAGGTGGTCGTCCCAATTTCCCTTAAAATCCATCACGCAAGTCCTAAGCATGTCTTCTAGCGTTTGTATTGTTCGCTCACTTTGTCCGTCTGTTTGAGGATGATAAGCTGTACTCAACCTCAACTGCGTTCCCATTCTTTCTTGCAAACTCTTCCAAAAATTGGACGTGAAGCGCGGATCTCGATCAGAGACAATTGACACCGGCACTCCATGTCGTGAAATAATTTCTTTTACATATAGGCTTGCTAATTGGTTCAAACTGTAGCGGATCTTGATTGGTAGAAAGTGTGCGGTCTTCGTTAGTCGATCCACGATAACCCAAATAGCATCATAACCTTTCTGTGTAACTGGAAGTCCTACCACGAAGTCCATGGTAATATGCTCCCATTTCCACTCTGGTATTTCTAATGGTTGTAGTAAACCACTTGGCCGCTGATGTTCTGCTTTAACGCGTTGGCAAGTCAAGCATTTACTGACGCACTCTGCGACTTCCCGTTTCAAATTAGGCCACCAAAAATGTTGCCTTAGATCTCGGTACATCTTTGTGCCTCCCGGATGAACGGAATATGTCGTATTGTGTGCCTCGTGCAAAATCTCTTCCCTCAACTCAGTTACCGCTGGTACCCACACTCTCCCTTCAAATCTCAAAATACCGTCTTTATCCATTCGAAATTTTTCTCCCTCACTTTCTGTGATCCTCTTTCGGATTTTCTCACACTCTTCATCCTTTTCCTGAGCTTCCTTTACTCTATTCAACAACGTCGGACAAGCTTCCATTACAATTAACTTCTCACCAGACTTTTCTGGTCCTTTTACTTCTATCTCCAATTTCTCCATCTCTCTTATCAACTCTTCCTGAGTCGTCAAATTAAACAACTTCTCCCTTCCTTTCCTGCTCAGAGCGTCGGCAACCACATTTGCCTTTCCCGGGTGATAAAGAATATCGCAGTCATAGTCTTTGATTAATTCTAACCACCTTCTCTGTCGCATGTTTAACTCCTTCTGTGTGAAGATATATTTCAGACTTTTGTGGTCCGTGTATATCTCACATTTTTCTCCGTATAGATAATGCCTCCATATCTTTATCGCAAAAACTACTGCCGCTAACTCTAAGTCGTGAGTAGGGTATCGTTTTTCGTAATCCTTTAATTGTCGTGATGCATATGCAATGACCTTGCCATGTTGCATGAGCACACAGCCAAGCCCCTTGTGCGATGCATCACTATACACCACAAAATTTCCCGCATCATCTGGTAATGATAATACAGGTGCTTCGCTCAATCTCCTTTTCAGTTCTTGAAGACTTTCTTCGCATTTGTCGGTCCATACAAATTTCACCGTCTTTCTAGTCAAATTGGTCAGCGGGGTTGCTATCTTAGAAAAATCTTGGATGAATCTTCGATAGTACCCAGCTAACCCTAGAAAGCTTCTCACCTCCGTCGGTGTTCTCGGTTGTTCCCAATTACTTACTGCTTCAACCTTCGCAGGATCTACAGAGATTCCATTCTTATCCACCACGTGGCCTAAGAATTGAACCTTCTCCATCCAAAATTCGCACTTAGAAAATTTTGCATACATCTTCTCCTTCCTTAGTGCCTCCAAAACAATCTTCAGATGTTCGGCGTGTTCTTCCTCTGTCTTTGAGTAGATCAAAATGTCGTCGATAAAAACCACTACAAATTTATCCAAGTATGGCTTGAAAACTCGGTTCATCAAGTCCATAAATGCTGCCGGAGCATTAGTCAATCCGAATGACATTACCAAAAACTCGTAGTGTCCATAACGGGTTCGAAACGCAGTCTTTGGTATGTCCTCATCCCGTACCTTCAGTTGATGATATCCTGTTCGTAGGTCGATCTTCGAGAAACACTTTGCTCCCTTCAGTTGATCAAACAAGTCGTCTATCCTCGGTAGCGGGTACCGGTTCTTGATCGTTACTCTATTCAATTCTCGATAATCGATACAGAGCCTCATCGATCCGTCCTTCTTCTTAACGAATAGTACTGGTGCTCCCCAAGGAGAAACACTCGGTCGAATGTAACCCTTATCCAATAATTCTTGCAATTGCATCATTAATTCCTTCATTTCTACTGGCGCCATACGATATGGAGCTTTCGAAATCGGTGCCGTTCCCGGTGCTAAGTCTATTACGAATTCGATTTCTCTGTCTGGCGGAAGACCAGGCAGATCGTCCGGAAACACATCTTGGAATTCATTAACTACGTATATATCCTTAATTTCTACTCCCTTCTTCCGAGTATCAACGATGTAAGCTAAATATCCTCCACATCCTTTCCTTAACAATTTCTTGGCCTGCATCATCGTAACGCAACACGATTGCTTAAGCGATGAGCTACCATAAAACACTACCTTAGACTTACTCGGAGTCTGAAGGTTCACGCATTTGTTCTGACAGTCAATTATCGCAGCATGGTTATACAACCAATCCATTCCCAGTATTACGTCAAATTCTCCCAGTCTAATAGGAATCAAGTCTACGCTCAGTTCATGTTTACTAATATTTGCGCGACAATTTCGATAAACGTATTCTACAGGGATCACTTCCTTATTAGCAACTTCTATGATCAAAGGATTTTCTAATAGTTCTCGAGGTTTACTAAGTCTACTAGCAAATTCTTCAGATACAAAAGAACAGGTGGCACCCGAATCAAATAATACATAAGCATTTATATCATTGATTGGGATTATACCTGACACCACATCCTTCGCAGCCACTGCGTCTTGGACGGTCATGTTAAAAGTTCTGGCGGTTGGGCGGTTGGATTGTGCCGGTCCATCGATCATCAGCTTGTTGCCTCCTTGCTGATTACTACTCCCGCCACTTCCCTTCTTTGGGCAGTCCTTAATTCGGTGCTCCGTCGAGCCACAAGCAAAGCATCCTTGTATCTTCTTCGGTTTCAAACAGTTAGGCGAGATGTGCCCTTCCTGTCCGCAGTTGTAGCAAGTGCCACGTCCCTTCCAGCACTCGCCCTGGTGATTCTTCCCACACTTCGGGCATCCTTCAGCCCTCTTCTTGAAACCTCCACGAAAATTCCCTGATTGATTATTGTTGTTTTTGTTGTTGTTATTATTCTCCCACTTTCTCTTTCCCAAGTTGCTTCCTCCGCTACTACTTCCTCCCGTACGATTCTCTCCTCCAGTATTCTTTCCTTTCTTTTCTTTGTTATACTGACTTAAGGCCTCACTGCCGCCTTCCGCAATGATTGCCTTCTCCAGTAATGTTGCAAAGGAATCAATTTGAAGAACTGATACCTTATTGAACAGCCATGGCTTCAACCCTTGTTCAAAGCGTCTAGCCTTCCTCTCTTCATCACCAACTTGGTGCTCCGCAAATCGCGCCAGTTCGTTAAACCTAGCCGCGTATTGCGCCACCGTCATCTCACCTTGTTTTAACTCTAGGAATTTCACCTCCATCCTATTCTTCATACTTTTTGGAAAGTAATTTTCGAAGAACAGTGTCTTAAACTTATCCCAAGCTATTATCCCTTCTCCAGCTCTTTGTTGATTAGCCTCCCACCAGTAGTTCGCTTCTCCCCTCATCATGTACGTGGCAAACACCGTCTTCTGATCTTCGCCTACGCTAGCTATAGTGAAAGCTTTTTCGATCTCTTTGATCCACGTTTGTGCGATGATTGGGTCGGTAGTTCCCTCGAACTCCGGGGGTCCTACACTCTTAAAGTCTTTAAAGGTTGTTACTGGCACAGTTTGAGGGTTCGGGCGAACGGGTTCATTGTTCCTTCCCCTTAAGGCTTCTCCTAACAAGTCTACCAGTTTCTGGATCGGGTCTACTTGTTCTCTCTCATTGTTAACAGATTCTTCGGGTGCTGTCAATCTACGTCTGGGCGGCATTATCTGCATCACAAGTTTTCATTTTATTATTATTCAAGTATATTACTTAAGTATTTCTTTTAATACTAAAAGAATAAATTTATAACACGTTTCTAAAATCAACTCCATTTATATTCATATGCCATTTCATTTCATTACATGATTTCCCCAGCATACTGCTATAAATGTTATCACATATATCCCCTAATATCACAAAAGACGGGGAATATACCAACCTACTACCATACTACCCCTCTAACAAAAGCTAACTCGGGGTTTACATCATCATCCCACATCTTACACAAAAGATCGGGATTACAACATAGTATATACAATACATAAAGACACAACTAGTACTACCACTAGACTGACTAAGGAAATCTCATCCCATCATCCCGCGCTCCACTGCGCTCTTGTACTCCAACTGTGCTATATACGCAACCAGCTCTCGGCTCAAGGTATGTAGAGTCTGTCCCTGTTCTGCCGGGTAGTGGTACACACCATCAATCACCCTTTCAAAAGCTGAACGGAACACATACCCCATCTTGTTCATCTTTCTCTTCTTGCACCTGACCTCGTCCTCAAGGTCGTCGGCTCTCTCATTAGACGCTTCCCACTTCTCCTCGAAGTGTAACCTATCCATCACCTCCAACTCTAGCTGAGTACGGAGTGCCTCTTTCTCAGTCTTCTCACTCAGCTCCCTCTGCTCAACCTCTTCTAGCTTCTCTGCCAAATCTACATTCCTAGCCACTGACCTGTGAAATAGAGTCCCCATCTGGATCCCTGCCTCCCTACGGTAGGCAATCTCCACCTCTAACTCTTACATAGCCAGCTTCCTCTGGTGGTCCTCGTCCCTCAGCTTCTGGAACTCAGACTCTCTCTCGTGGGCCTCTGCCTCCAGCTCCTGAACTCTACAGTCTAACTCTAGAATACGCTCCTCGTACTCGCCTAACATCTGTTCCTCTATAGTAGCCTCATCAGAGTCCTCTACTGGCTCATCCTCCATCGGCTCCTCCTCTGGATCAGTCTCTATCTCAATCTCGATCTCATCCTCGTCATCAAACTCGGATGGTGCAACTGCCTGCACTGGTGTAGCCTCTAGAGGTGCCTCGTATACTACGTGTATATCCCTGGGCTCCTCCTCTACAACTCTACTAGGTACCCCTGTGTCTGTCATCCTACACTCACAAACACAAGACAAGAAATAGCATCTCCATTAGAATGTTAAACAAAATATAAGTTCATTGTATAGAATGAAGTTACATTTCATAACAGACTAAGTCTCTCAAGGAAAACTCTACATGAGTTTTATCTCCTTCCTAACTTCTAAGTTCACCTAAGCTATAGTCTAAGGACACTCGTTCCTAAGGTTTATAACTACAGCTTTGATACCAACCTGTGACGCCCCCAAATTCCAGGACCGCCACTTGGTCTCTCGAATTCGGTTCATCACGTGCTCATGGTAATACATCATAATAATAATAATTAAATATCATACGATCACAGCGGAAAAATCTATTCTAGAATAATTTACAATGATTTATTATAATTATTCCCCCAAGTCTCGCAACCTACAGTACTTAATAGATTACATAATAATATCAGTTAACGACTTATTACATAATCTAACTTAAGCTTAAACATAATCAAATCCAGTCTTACTACATCATCTTCATACAATATTAATATATTTAAAACATAACAGACATAAGCTAGTTGGTAGCTTTGCCCTTGCCCTTATCAACGCCCGAAGGTTCACCATGCTCTGCCTTAACTGAAATGTTTTAAGGAAAGCAAGAATGAGCACAAATTGCCCAGCAAGTAATATACAATAAGGGTGAGTAATAAGATTCTCAATTCTCGAAAGGGTATAACAAGATTTGATAGTTCAAGAATAACAAGAATATCAATAGTTCTCAATATCAGTCGCTAAGGACAGGATAATATCAATATGATTCAATAATAAGTCAATTCAAGATTTCAAATAATTGAATACTGAGTAGTCACTACGGACTATGAACTTCTACTAGAATTGACAGTAATAAACTGAAAATCCAACAAAAACAGGTACAACAGGTGATCAGCCTAAAGTACCCTTGTTATGCATAACAATCAACCATACTCAAGTGTGCACGTCGGTTCTCCGACAATTATATATTCCCTTCAAAGAAGGTTGTTCTTCTCAGTCAAATACAAGATCCCGCACCAATCAATTAGTTTGGGTCGCTTTTCAATAATATAAGTCTAGCCGAATCAAATGGCATAGACACTTTCACAATATTCAAGAACAATACTAAGTTCAACATGAATAATAGCTTTAATGAAATAAGAGTTCAAGTATGCTAATTCGATTCAACCGATTAAATAGGAAACTAGTTCGCAATACACAAGATAGGATACTTGCATAGTAAAAGAGTATAAGTTAGGAAACTTTCACAATCATAGATTTCCTTGCATAAAGTAAATGCGTCGGTTAGGATACTTGCACTTTAAAAGAGTGTAAGTAAGAGAACTTGCCTTTAGCGTAGTTTATCCACGAAAAGCAAATCAACACTTTCGAATTCCTATCGTAATACAGTTACGTATATATATGATATTCATTAGTCATATAATTTAACTTCACATTTTCTCTTTGAATATACGATCAACACATAAGCTAAGTTTTACCTAGCTACACAGTTATATAGAATATAATTTCTATCCTTAACGTTCCTTCTTTAGAGTTTAAACGCATTCTCATATTATATAAGATCTCAACAATTAGCAAACATGCTTGCATATTATTAATATCTCATAAGACCACAATCAATAC
This sequence comes from Panax stipuleanatus, assembly GCA_020205555.1. Classification (NCBI taxonomy): domain Eukaryota; kingdom Viridiplantae; phylum Streptophyta; class Magnoliopsida; order Apiales; family Araliaceae; genus Panax; species Panax stipuleanatus. The sequence goes on along the minus strand of CM035119.1, from coordinate 77,063,405 downwards.
TAAATATATTTCATTTTAGCAAGTTACGGCATCTCCTTAAGTTAACCGTCAAAATCGGGTTCAAGTAACATCATATAATATCACGTAGCATGTATTCATATTTAAAGGATACTTTACATGCTTGTATAACTTTTCCAAATCCAATCGTACATGGTATAGGTTCTTAAGTTAATACTTAAAGCCATTCAAGGACACGAACTCATATGGTCTAACATGGTCTCTTTTAAACACATAAGATATTCATATAACTTGTATTAGTCATGCTCATGAGTACTCGTATTGCATATATGTAGCTAGCATTGTTATTATCTTGAAAACATGCTTTGTTCATGCTAAACTTTAATCATGGCAACTAATCATGGTATATATACATGCATGACACATGAATGAGTCTAAGAGTACTATCACATGTGTTCATAAATGTCAAATTCTAATTCTCGTCATAACATACCAACGTTCACGTTCAAAGCTTATACTTTGTTAGTATAGTTCATTAATAAGGTCTATCATGTTCATGCTTCCTTATGAAACCCATATACACAAGTTAACATGCTTTTCATGTATTTCAAGGCCCTATAAACATGCTCGAAAAGTCAGAATGTATACATGGTTTTTACATGTCAATATCAACCTTCAAAACTTGTATTTTTGTTAGAAAGGTGCACTAGTTGGGTTCACATGTCCATATTATATCACGGAACCTATATACATAAGTTAGTATGCATTTCATGTGTCTCTAGGTCATACTAACATGTCTCGAAAGTCAGAATATTAACATGCTTCATATATGTTAACGTCGTTCATGAAACTTTAAGTTCGTTTTCAAACTATATGTCGTTTGGTTAACCATGCATGCTAATATACTAAAACATGCTCACATTGCCTCATTAGGTTTATATGTATGTATTAATCATGCTTTCATGCTTGTTTAAACAAAAATCAAACAATTAGTTCATAACAGTTTTGTTGCAGAATGCAGAAAAACTGAACACAGAGGCTGGCGCTGCGGCGCGGCACAGCAGCTCACTACTGGCGCTGCGGCGCGAGTGGCGCTGCGTGCGGCGCTGCGGCGCGGGCTGCGGCGCGAGTGGCGCTGCGGCGCGGGCTGCGGCGCTGCGGCGTCGAGGCAGTTTTCTGCAGTTCAGACTGCAGCGAAATCCGACCAAAACCTCCCATTTCATCGATTTCAACATACCCAAATGCTATTAGACTTGTTTAACTTACTAACACGTACATATATGCTTATATAATAGTCAATAGCAATTATCAATTCCCAATTTCATGAACACCAACTAATTTCACGATATTTGATGTTTTTACAGAAATCTCAGAAATGGAAACACCAAAAATGAAATTGAAGAGCAATGAAGCATATATAGTAATTCTAATCACATATATAAGTCCTTTAAACAACTAATTATTATTCTCAATTCACAAAACCATAACTTCCAACTGAAATCAAGAATTCACGAATAGAAATTTTGACAGAAAATGACAATGAAGATACGAAGAGGATTTATACCTCTGTAAATGATTTAAGCTTGCTGCTATCTCAATAACACTGATATATATATATATATATGCTCTCTAGTCTCACTTAGCCAAAATGCTCAGCAAAAGAAATGTGAAGGAGATGAGGCTATATTTATAGAACTCCCATTATACAGACAAAGCAATTGTATCCCATATCAAACTAACGGATTATAGGAATGCATGAAGGTTATCAAAGGGTAGGTAATTAGTGGTTGGATTCATCATGAATCCCACTCCCTCCACAATCATGAGCTATGAAATGCTAGTTGCTGAGTTTGGGGAGAAGAAGAAGGAATAGGCCTTAGCTGTATGTCAAGCACGTGAAGAGCAAATGGGACACTTAAAATGAGACAATTGATTTAACTCCTCAGCATTTGCAAATACTACACTTGTATATACACACCATATACATATGTTATATATATATGTACTCTTAGGTTATAATTTAAATCACAATGTACTTCACATAATGTAATAAGTGTAATTTACACACATATAATCCAGGTACGTTTATCTTACTGATATAATACCATCGGATACTACCACATTACATTATATCATATATTATTAAATTGTATTACTCAACAATTATTTATAATAGATCCATGATACATTATTTTAATGTATATCCACACATCATTTGTCACCTACACATATCATAACATATAGTTACTACACATTTAATTCGCATGCTTGCACATATAATTTCTCATCTTATAATTTGAATATTAATTAATAATATACACATATCCTACATCCATCAATATAATTGTTAACCTCCATAACAATTTAATTAACCCTTATATGATTAATTATCACTTTGATATAAATCTTATTGTATTTATAAACACGTTGCTCATTATTATTAAGTTTCTTGCAATAATAATAATCACATATTGTTAATCGATCCTCATTAGTATTTTATAACAGTTAATTAATATTCTTCGATTAACAATTAATATAGATTAATTGTTCACTTAAATTAATATAATCATTCTTATATTACGCCACTGTGCCACACAAGGCAATCAACGAGTTTATCACAAACTCCACCAATTTCTCAATTATTATAATTATTCAATTATATATAATTGAATTAATTCATCTCATAACACAAAATCATTTATATTCAAATAAATTCTCATTTCCATTAATATATTTATTTAATAATATATGGAAATTCTCGGGTATTACAGTTGCCATTTATGCTAAAGTTGATTTAGACATGTTTCTTTGTTGCTATATAGCCTTATAAGCATGTTGAAACTGAAATGTAGTTGAGTAGGAACGAAAATGTGGTAAAATTTGGGAATTGGCCTGGAAATCTGCCAAGGCTGGAACAGTCTGCCGCTGGCTGCAAGCCGGCGCAGCTGTGCCAGTTTTGTAATGGGCAGCTGCGCCAGCAGCCTGCTGTAGATTCTGCTTTCTGCTTGCTTTCTGCTACGTGATAGTTTCTTGCATTGATTTAAATTAACATGTTAGCATGAGTATTACCTATACATGGGTATATTAACATGATGTGTACGTGTGTTGCTATAATGTCATGCAAGATTAATGGAATAACTAATAGCGTTGAAATAAATCTCAAGTTTCCTAAACAAACTTGAACATATATAGACCATGAATACATTCTGACTTTTGAGACATGCTAGTATGACTTAGAAATACATGAAGTGCATGTTAGCTTATCTATATTGGTTTCGTGATATAATATGAACATGTGAACCTAACTAGTGCACTTTCCTAACGAAAATCAATATTTTGAAAACAAACTTTGACATGTGTGTAACACATTGATGTTCTGATTTTTGAGGCACATTAGTATGACCTAGAAACACATGAGATGCATGTTAACTCGCGTATATAAGCTCCGTAAAGAATTGTGATCATGTGAACCTCGATAAGTGAACTTAGAATTTTAAAAGGAACTTAGAGATTATGAAAAGGGGATTTAGATGTGCTATAATTATATTCGGACTTTGAACATGTTATTATGGTTTAGAAATGCATGAAGGACATGATGACTTGTGTATATATGTTTAATTATGTGACATGGACACGCTATGCCTTATTAGTAAACCTTACTAGTAAAAGTGTAAGTTTGAAATGTAAACCTTGAACATGTTTTCAAAATGATAGTTACATCACGTGAGTATCTAGATTCTAAAGGGTTAAGATGACATGTTCGGGTTTGATATGCCTCTAAACATGATTCGTATATGGTAGACATAATGATAACATGAGTTTAAAGCATGCTCCCTAGTACTAAACAATACTAGTTATGAATAAATAATGTGAACACTTTAAGCATATATATTAATAGATTATGTGACATCTATGTAAACATATAGCCAAGTTATAAAGCATGATAACCACATGGGTTTTCTATCCCTTAATACCATGTAAAATGTAAGTTAAAATTGTGATAATGAACTCAAGAATGATTATATGCTACGATGTTACTTAAACCCGATTTTGACGGATAACTTATTTAAATGCCATAACTTGCTAAAATAAAATATATTTAGTATTGATTGTGGTCTTATGTGATATTAATAATATGCGAGTATGTTTGCTATTTGTGGTAGTCTCACATAGTAGTAATGATGTATAAAGATAATTAACTTGAGAGAAAAGGAACGTTAAGGGTAAAAGTTATATTAATACGACACTAAATAATTGTGTAACTAGGTTAAAACTTAGCTTGTGTGTTGATCGTATATTCGAAGATATAATGTGAAGTTAAATTATATGATTAATGAATATCATATATATACGTAACTGTATTACGATAGAAATTCAAAAGTGTTGATTTAATTTTCGTGGATAAACTACGCTAAAGGCTAGTTCTCTAACTTTCACTCTTTTAAAGTGCAAGTTTCCTTACTTACACTCATTTATAAGTGCTAGTACCTTAGAACGTCGTGTTTTACTTTATTCAAGGAACGTTGTAAGCAAGTTCCTAACTCTACTCTTTATTGAACATTCAATTGGCTTATGCTATTATTGTCGTACAAGTAAACTCTTGAGATTTAAATATTATGAATCATATACTTCATGAATAAGATAAAAGTCGAACTATATTCTTCGGATTTTAAATCTTGAAATTTAAATTATAGTTGTTGTGATCTATGCCATTTGATTCGGCTAGACTTATATTATTGAAAAGCGACCCAAACCAATTGATTGGTGCGGGATCTTGTATTTGACTGAGAAGAACAAAATATAACTGTTGGAGAACCAACGCGCGCACTTGAGTATGATGGATTGTCAAGCATAACGATGGTACTTTAGGCTGATCACCTATTGTACCTGTGTTTGTTGGATTTTCAGTTTATTACTGTCAAATCGTGTGGAAGTTCATAGTCCTTAGTGACTGCTCAGTATTCAGTTATCTTGAAATCTTGAATTGATTTATTATTGAATCACATTGATATTATTCTGTCCTTAGCAACTGTTATTGAAAACTGTTGATTTCTTGTTATCCTTGAACTATCAAACCTTGTTATACCCTTTCGAGAATTGAGAATTATATCACTTACCCTTATTGTATATTACTTGCTGAGCAATTTGTGCTCATTCTTGCTTTCCCTAAAACATTTCAGTTAAGGCAGAGCATGGCGAACCTTCAGGCGTTGATAAGGGCCAGGGCAAGGCTACCAACTAGCTTGTTCCTTTTATGTTTTTAAATATTTTAATGTTGTATTAAGTTGATGTAGTAAGACTGGATTTGTTTATGTTTAAGCTTAAGTTAGATTATGTAATGAGTCGTTAATTGATATTATTATGTAATCTATTAAGTACTGTAGGTTACGAGACTTGGGGGAATAATTATAATAAATCATTGTATATTATTCTAAATTAGATATTCCGCTGTGAATATGTAATTTTAGTTATTATTGTAGTACCATGAGCACGTGACGAATCGAATTCGAGCGACCCCGTGACGGTCCTGGAATTTGGGGGCGTCACAGGTTAGTATCAAAGCTGTAGTTATAAACCTTAGGAACGAGTGTCCTTAGACTATAACTTAGGCGAATTTAGAAGTTAGGAAGGAGATAAAACTCATGTAGAGTTTTCCTTGAGAGACTTAGTCTGTTATGAAATGTAACTTCATTTTATACAATGAACTTAAATTTTGTTTAACATTCTAATGGGGTTGCTGTTTCTTGTCTTGTGTTTGTGATTGTAGGATGGCAGACACAGGAGTACCTAGTAGAGTGGCCGAGGAGGAGCCTAGGGACATACATGTAGTATACGAGGCACCTCTAGAGGTTGTCCCAGTGCAGGCAGTTGCACCATCCGAGCCTGACGACGAGGATGAGATCGAGGTAGAGTTCACCCCGAGGAGGAGCCTATGGAGGACGAGCCTTCAGACGAGGAGCCCATGGAGGACTCCTATGAGCCTAATCTTGAGGAGCAGATGTTAGGCGAGTACGATGAGCGTATTCTGGAGTTAGACTGCAGAGTCCAGGAGCTGGAGGAAGAGGCCAAAGAAAGAGAGTCTGAGTTCCAGAAGCTGAGGTACGAGGACCACCAGATGAAGCTGGTCATGCAGGAGTTAGAGGCAGAAATTGTGACATCCCGAATTTTTAAGAATTAATAAATGAGAATTTAATAAATAACATTCTTATTTTAAGATGTTTAAGTACGACTATGTGTATATGTGTTATATACTGTGAAATATGTGATTTGGTGTGAAGAGAATTTAAATGTTAATTTTAATATTTATTAAAGTAAATAAATATTTTAATTGAATTATTTATTGAGATTATGTGATTAATATGGAGTAATATAATTAAGTGTATTATATTAACTAAATGATTATTTAATATTTAATTTAATAAATATGTAATGATTTTATGTTATAGTTCTAATTTAATTGAGATAATTAAATTAGATGTAGTGATGTCATAAGTATTACATGAAGTTATAATGAGCAACTAATTATAATGTGATAATTTTATGTGATTAATTGATGTTAAACTTTTAATTAATTAAATTAATGTTAAGATTTAATTAATTAAAAGATAACATTAAGAATGTGTGTTAAAGGATCTATTAAAAGAGTTAAAAGATTTTTTAAAACGTTTTCCCAAACAAGGCCTTAACTGCTAATCCCAAACAAGGCCCTTACTTTTGTTTTAAACCTGTTTTACCCAAACAAGGCCTCAACTACTAAAAACTTTTTTTTAAAATTAATGTTGTTTTGCCAAACAAGCCTTAGGGCTTTTTAAATTCTAAATGTTGTAACCTATATTTTAATTGTAATAATTGTATTTATTATAATTATTATAGAATTATGTAATATAAGTTATATATCATATGTATATATAATATACATTAAGTTAAAAGAGTTAGTACGTTAGTTTTTCTAAAAGGCCTAAGTCTAAGAGAAAAGAGAAAATATAGAGAACAAGAAGAGGAAGAAGAAGAAGAAGGGAAACCTTGAGAAACCAAAAGAAAAGCTTTCATCATCTCCATCTTTTCTCCTAATTTAACCTAGAAAGGTATCATACTAACTCTTATACTCAATTAAGATGTTTTGTATTTAGTTTTTGTCAAATTAGGTTTTCATGAACTTGTATAATCATGAATCTTATATGTATATATGGTATTCATATGTAATTGTATACCATGAAAGATTTTTAGAAATCAATTGTTGTAAAAACAAGTTTTAAACTATGTTCTTCTATGTTTTCATGGTTTTAGAGTTCTCTTGTAAAGTCTTGGTGTGAAAGCTCTTGATTTTGATATATGTATGGGGTGTGTACATATATATATATATATATATATATATATATATATATATATATATATATATATATATATATATATATATATATATGTGTATATATATGTTTACATATGATTTTTATAGTTGTATAAGTGTTTTAATTCACAAAGATGGGATGAACATGGAGAAATCATGTTCATAGTGTTTTATCATGAAGTTATCTTGAAAATAGTTCTTAAATTATCAAAGGAATTGATGAAAACATGAATTTATATGTAATATGTGATATAACATGATTATATATGAGTTATATGGTCTTTTTAACAATTTAATTCATGAAATTTTGATAAACAAGAAGAACGGGGTTCATAGTGATTTTATGTGAACTAATTTCCAAAAAATAGCTTTTGAAACTATCAAATTGATGTTGATTATGAGTTATTGTTAAAATTGATCAAGTATTATGTTAGTATGTTAAGAATAGAAGTGATTACAATTGGAATCACTTGAATTGGATGAAAAATAAATTCGTAGTAGCAATTTTCGTCAAGAACGCTTAAAATTATGTTTATCTTCGAATTCCATGAAATCTTGGTTGTGATTATGTGTTTATATGAAATTTTTATGTTATGATCATGTTAATAAGCTTAAAATATTGTTTGTCACATGTTTAATGTTTGTTATGTTGGGAAAAAGTGAATTCGGTGTGAAGGAATAAGCCAAATTGGCTTATTTCTCCACCAGTTAGTGAACCAGCCCCTCCACCTGCCCTTGGACCCACCTCAGCGGGTGTTTAAGCCTTGGGGGACCCACCCCAGCGGGTACCCTTGCTGTCCGGGGTAGTTTAGTTATTTTAATGCAAAACTATTTTGACCTCCAGTAGTAAAATGGCCATAACTCTTTCATATAAACTCCGATTGAGGAGATTCAAGATGATCCGGAACGAGCACGAGTAGACCTACAACTTTTGTGTTTTAACTTTTTTGATTTTAGGTCGGTAGCAAGGGTCAAAATGGTCATCTTTGTGACTGATGCGTATTCGGAGGCAATCGGAGGGCGTCGGACATGCACATACGCAAGTATAGTGCTGTCGACGATAATAGATGTTGTTCTAATTTATAAAACATTAATGTTAGTAAATATAATGATGTTTAACTTGAAGTATAATTTGATTGACGTAAGAAGTAATTATAATTGATTAATTATGTGAAATGTAATATGATTATGTGAGGTGATTAAATTACGTGGTGATTAATTATTAACTTATTAGTTATTGAGGTATGAGTTAATCTTAATTGGTTAACTAACGATGAAGATTAGCTATGTAATAATTATACATATATTTTGACAGCGAGTGTCAAACGAGTGAATGGAAGAGATTACGAAGTGTAAATCAGAAAGTGTAGATTAGAATTTACTTAGACGTTTGATAAGCATTGCTAAGTGACTAATAATTGATGCTTATGGTGATACGTTATGTAGGATCATGAAGCAGATTATATTAAGAAGTTTTTCGGTAATTGGTAATCCACGAGCCAAGCAAGTCTTTCGGTTCCTACTTGTCTATGTGAATTTGATGAACTGTTTTAAATTGAATGATATGTTATATATGTTGTAAACGAGCATGATATGTTATACATGTTGTAATCATAAAATGTTAAAGTCAATTTATGACTACACTGTTTTGGTTAAATAATGTTGATTGAGTAAGGAACTCAATCTTTATTTTTGTTATGTGAATTAAAGCATGTATGCCATGTTACTTTAATTATTATGAGATTTATGTTGAGCATGTTTATTATGTGATACGTGATGCATGAAAACTGTTAGAACTTGCTGAGCTGTCGAGCTCACTCTTGCAAATAACCATTTTTGCAGGTCAAGGATGCAAGGTAAAGATACGTGTTAAGTGATTTATAGAGATCAATGTTCAAGAATATTAGTTATGTTCAATTTCAAATTGTAGTTAATGTTTTGAATGAAATATGTCGCTGAGTTATAAGTAGAGTTATCCAATGTAGATGGATATTGTTTTATTATGAAAGACTTTGTATAGTCATTTTATTGTAACGATTCATGATATAGATTTGAATCGAAGAGATATAATGTAAAGGTTGCGATTCAAGGCAATATAGAAAGAAAGTTTATAAAAGTTTTAAATATTCTGCATTTTTAGTGATTTTTAATATCGAATAATGATGTAAAGAGAGATTAAAGTTGTATTGTGAACGATCGAGAAGGAGAATATTATTGTATGAATTTTGGGGTCGTTACAGTTGGTATCAAAGCTATAGGTTATACACCTTAGGTAAGAGTACCTTAGGCTATGTCCTTAGAGAATGAGAAGTTAAGTTAAGTTACGTATAATGAAAAGGTGATTCTTTTCACATACGTAGAAGTATAGGATGAGTTTAGTCCTAGAAATGTTATAAGAAGAAGATTAGAATAATAGGGAATGAAACTCGAATAAAATATTGAGCAACAGGAATGGAATTAGAAATTCTTCAAGAACGAGAATTGATTAATAAACAAGAAGATTCAAGGAAGAATCTTGAAGAGATGTAGAGATAAAAACCAAGAGTTGCCTAACTCCAATGATCTAGATGACGAATAACGATGAATAGACGAAGTCTATAATATTAAAAGCATAATGAAATCATGTTATAACATGATGATAGGTAGAGATAAGAAGTTTTAAAACAAAACGATAATGAGATAAGGAAGAATCATAAGGGAGATGATTATAGAATAAGATCACGACGTGATATCTTTTAAGTTGAAAGACAGATGATCTGTAATGGTTGAATAGTTATAGTTTGAGACTATAACGAGAATGTACTATGAGATAGTACGAGATTAACTCACGAGAGTTATAAATGATGAGATACATAAGTTTGTATCGAGTATAGAGCAAGAAGTTATAAGTAAGATAGAGGTAAGTGGAATTTCAACTGAGGACTCATGTTGTGGCTGAGTTGTACAAATCTTTGTATGGGCAGGGTTTTGTGCTTACACTTGGCTTATCATATTGATAATCGTTGGAAGGTTGGTGTAGCGCTATCGATATATATATAACGAGAAGGTGATTCTTTTCTCATATTATATTTGATAGTTAGAGTCAATAAAGATTAGATTAGATGATATTAAGATTAAATTAGAAGATCTTAAGATTAGGCGAGTTCTTAAAACTCATACTTATGGTGAGTTCGTGACTCATAATCGTATGTATGTGTTTGAACCCCTAAGCATATGGACAGTCCCTGATCAGTTCTTTGACTACGTATTGCTAGGACAAGTTCCTAAACTCATATTATTGTGGCAAGTTCCTGAACTTCCAAAGTGTGGTAAGTTCGATGAACGATACTGGGTATAGAAAGGTTATGGTATAGAAAGCATTGAGGTTATTTAAGATTGATAGAATGATTAAGTAATGGTGGAGTAAAGAGTTATATTGATGGAGAAAGTTGTTATATTCTAAATCTCTTAGCTTTGCTAGATTTTTGAAATTATTGACTTCGTGCTAATGTTGTTCTTCTGTTTTGTTGAAAAATATTGGATCAAATGATGGAACCAATGGATTTTTTTAAAAAAAAATAGTTCTATTATTCACATGTCTATGCTAATTGCTTCAGCTAGACAAAAATGATTTTAAATTCCTCAAAATATATTTTCTATACATCATTTGATATGATGTACAAACAATAATTGAGGAAGTTATCAATGCAGTTAAACCTAGTGTTGGATGTGATCATATGATCGTCAGCCCACTATGGTATGATGTAGTATGACGACGTCATGTAATGACGAAATCCTCAGCGTACCATTACTACGGTATGGTATCAGGATATTATGGAAAGATTTACTTATTATTTTTAGTTTCCTTCAACTATAAATTTTTTTTTAATTATTTTATTGAGTTGGTAAATATATATATATATATATATATATATATATATTTCGATTGATGTCCGATTTGTTGCTAGAAGTCTATGCAACTTGATTCAGCTAGACAATTATTGAAAGATGTTTATGAATTCGAGCGTTCTTTGTCAAACTATGCCAAACCAAATTGTTTTGGTGCGGATTAAGATGTTTAGAAGCTGAGGTGAACAACCCTATAACAAGGGGACATGTTATCGGAGACTATAGTTTCAAATGTAATGCATATACTACATTTGGGCCCGACGTAGGGGTATAATAGGCTGGCCACCTAGAGTACCGATGCGGTTTATAGTGTGAAGTACCGGGGGTGAAGCACTATTAAACCTAGAAAGAAGTTCAAGGTCTTGCGACCACTCAGCATTATTGGAATCTTTTAAATTCCTGAGTTATTTATATCGCTTCCCAATTATTGAGCAATTGTGGAAGATTCTTATTATTCTGAAGATGAATGTAGCGAGAAGGATAGCCCTTAGAAAGAAGTAGTTGTAGAACGCTTTAATCAAGTGAATAGAGATTAATGTAAAATCTATTTTGATAGATTGATATATAAAGATTGATAGACTAAAATTTCCAGGACGAAATTCTTAGAAGAAGAGGTGAATGTGATAACCCGAATAACTATAGATGGTGAATTACGTAGTATATTAATTCGATAAGTAGAATATTCGGTAATGATCCTTAGAAAGGAATGAACGAGTTAAAGATATATAATATTTGATATGTGATTATGTTTGATTGAAGGTTATGTAAACCTAATAGTTGTTGAAGAAATGAATGAAGTATATATATGTGTAAAACTTTTTGCTAAGTTAACGTGTTGAAGTTATTCAATGATAATTATGAAGGGATTTTGTGAAAATCGAGTAAGGGAGTTTTCGTTGATTCCGAGGACGGGATCCTTATAAGGAGGGAAGGATGTGACATCCCGGATTTTTAAGAATTAATAAATGAGAATTTAATAAATAAAATTCTTATTTTAAGATGTTTAAGTACGAGTATGTGTATATGTGTTATATATTGTGAAATATGTGATTTGGTGTGAAGAGAATTTAAATGTTAATTTTAATATTTATTGAAGTAAATAAATATTTTAATTGAATTATTTATTGAGATTATGTGATTAATATGGAGTTATATAATTAAGTGTATTATATTAATTAAATGATTATTTAATATTTAAATTAATTAATATGTAATGATTTTATGTTATAGTTCTAATTTAATTGAGATAATTAAATTAGATGTAGTGATGTGGTAAGTATTACATGAAGTTATAATTAGGAAGTAATTATAATGTGATAATTTTATGTGATTAATTGATGTTAAACTTTTAATTAATTAAGTTAATGTTAAGATTTAATTGATTAAAAGATAACATTAAGAATGTGTGTTAAAGGATCTATTAAAAGAGTTAAAAGAGTTTGTAAAACCGTTTTCCCAAACAAGGCCTTAACTGCTAATCCCAAACAAGGCGCTTACTTTTGTTTTAAACCTGTTTTACCCAAACAAGGCCTTAACTACTAAAAACCTTTTTTTAAAATTAATGTTGTTTTGCTAAACAAGCCTTAGGGCTTTTTAAATTCTAAATGTTGTAACCTATATTTTAATTGTAATAATTGTATTTATTGTAATTATTATAGAGTCATTATGTAATATAAGTTATATATCATATGTATATACAATATACATTAAGTTGAAAGAATTAGTACGTTAGTTTTTCTAAAAGGCCTAAGTCTAAGAGAAGAAGAGAGAATACAGAGAAGAAGAGGAGGAAGAAGAAGAAGAAGAAGAAGAAGGAAAACCTTGAGAAACCAAAAGAAAAGCTTTCATCATCTTCATCTTTTCTCCTAATTTAACCTAGAAAGGTATCATACTAACTCTTATACTCAATTAAGATGTTTTGTATTTAGTTTTTGTCAAATTAGGTTTTCATGAACTTGTATAATCATGAATCTTATATGTATATATGGTATTCATATGTAATTGTATACCATGAAAGATTTTCAGAAATCAATTGTTGTAAAAACAAGTTTTAAACTATGTTCTTCTATGTTTTCATGGTTTTAGAGTTCTCTTGTAAAGTCTTGGTGTGAAAGCTCTTGATTTTGATTTATGTATGGGGTGTGTACATATATATATATATATATATATGTGTATATATATGTTTACATATGATTTTTATAGTTGTATAAGTGTTTTAATTCACAAAGATGGGATGAACATGGAGAAATCATGTTCATAGTGTTTTATCATGAAGTTATCTTGAAAATAGTTCTTAAATTATCAAAGGAATTGATGAAAACATGAAGTTATATGTAATATGTGATATAAAATGAATATATATGAGTTATATGGTTGTTTTAACAATTTAATTCATGAAATTTTGATAAACAAGAAGAACGGGGTTCATAGTGATTTTATGTGAACTAATTTCCAAAAAATAGCTTTTGAAACTATCAAATTGATGTTGATTATGAGTTATTGTTAAAATTGATCAAGTATTATGTTAGTATGTTAAGAATAGAAGTGATTACAATTGGAATCACTTGAATTGGATGAAAAATGAATTCGTAGTAGCAATTTTAGTCAAGAACGCTTAAAATTGTGTTTTTCTTCGAATTCCATGAAATCTTGGTTGTGATTATGTGCTTATATGAAATTTTTATGTTATGAGCATGTTAATAAGCTTAAAATATTGTTTGTCACATGTTTCATGTTTGTCATGTTGGGAAAAAGCGAATTCGGTGTGAAGGAATAAGCCAAATTGGCTTATTTCTCCACCAGTTCGCGAACCAGCCCCTCCACCAGCCCTTGGACCCACCCCAGCGGGTGTTTAAGCCTTGGGGGACCCACCCCAGCGGGTACCCTTGCTGTCCGGGATAGTTTAGTTATTTTAATGCAAAACTATTTTGACCTCCATTAGTAAAATGGCCATAACTCTTTCATATGAACTCCGATTGAGGAGATTCAAGATGATCCGGAACGAGCACGAGTAGACCTACAACTTTTTATTAACGTTGTTGATTTGAGGTCATTAGCAAGGGTCAAAATGGTCATCTTTGTGACTGATGCGTATTCGGAGGCAATCGGAGGGCGTCGGACATGCACATACGCAAGTATAGTGCTGTCGACGATAATAGATGTTGTTCTAAGTTATAAAACATTAATGTTAGTAAATATAATGATGTTTAACTTGAAGTGTAATTTGATTGACGTAAGATGTAATTATAATTGATTAATTATGTGAAATGTAATATGATTATGTGAGGTGATTAAATTACGTGGTGATTAATTATTAACTTATTAGTTATTGAGGTATGAGTTAATCTTAATTGGTTAACTAACGATGAAGATTAGCAATGTAATAATTATACATATATTTTGACAGCGAGTATCAAACGAGTGAATGGAAGAGAATTACGAAGTGTAAATCAGAAAGTGTAGATTAGAATTTACTTATACGTTTGATAAGCATTGCTAAGTGACTAATAATTGATGCTTATGGTGATACGTTATATAGGATCATGAAGCAGATTATATTAAGAAGTTTTTCGGTAATTGGTAATCCACGAACCAAGCAAGTCTTTCGGTTCTTACTTGTCTATGTGAATTTGATGAACTATTTTAAATTGCATGATATGTTATATATGTTGTAAGCGAGCATGATATGTTATACATGTTGTAATCATGAAATGTTAAAGTCAATTTATGACTACATTGTTTTGGTTAAATAATGTTGATTGAGTAAGGAACTCAATCTTTATATTTGTTATGTGAATTAAAGCATGTATGCCATGTTACTTTAATTATTATAAGATTTATGTTGAGCATGTTTATTATGTGATACGTGATGCATGAAAACTGTTAGAACTTGCTGAGCTGTCGAGCTCACTCTTGCAAATAACCATTTTTGCAGGTCAAGGATGCAAGGTAAAGATACGTGTTAAGTGATTTATAGAGATCAATGTTCAAGAATATTAGTTATGTTCAATTTCAAATTGTAGTTAATGTTTTGAATGAAATATGTCGTTGAGTTATAAGTAGAGTTATCCAATGTAGATGGATATTGTTTTATTATGAAAGACTTTGTATAGTCATTTTATTGTAACGATTCATGATATAGATTTGAATTGAAGAGATGTAATGTAAAGGTTGCGATTCAGGGCAATATAGAAAGAAAGTTTATAAAAGTTTTAAATATTCCGCATTTTTAGTGATTTTTAATATCGAATAATGATGTAATGAAAGATTAAAGTTGTATTGTTAACGATCGAGAAGGAGAATATTATTGTATGAATTTTGGGGTCGTTACAGTTGGTATCAAAGCTGTAGGTTATACACCTTAGGTAAGAGTACCTTAGGCTATGACCTTAGAGAATGAGAAGTTAAGTTAAGTTACGTATAATGAAAAGGTGATTCTTTTCACATACGTAGAAGTATAGGATGAGTTTAGTCCTAGAAATGTTATAAGAAGAATATTAGAATAACAGGGAATGAAACTCGAATAAAATATTGAGCAACACGAATGGAATTAGAAATTCTTCAAGAACGAGAATTGATTAATAAACAAGAAGATTCAAAGAAGAATCTTGAAGAGATGTAGAGATAAAAACCAAGAGTTGCCTAACTCCAATGATCTAGATGACGAATAACGATGAATAGACGAAGTCTATAATATTAAAAGCATAATGAAATCATGTTATGACATGATGATAGGTAGAGATAAGGAGTTTTAAAACAAAACGATAATGAGATAAGGAAGAATCATAAGGGAGATGATTATAGAATAAGATCACGACGTGATATCTTTTAAGTTAAAAGACAGATGATCTGTAATGGTTGAATAGATATAGTTTGAGACTATAACGAGAATGTACTATGAGATAGTACGAGATTAACTCACGAGGAGTTATAAATGATGAGATACATAAGTTTGTATCGAGTATAGAGCAAGAAGTTATAAGTAAGATAGAGGTATGTGGAATTTCAACTGAGGACTCATGTTGTGGCTGAGTTGTACAAATCTTTGTATGGGCAGGGTTTTGCGCTTACACTTGGCTTATCATATTGATAATCGTTGGAAGGTTGGTGTAGCGCTATCGATATATATATGACGAGAAGGTGATTCTTTTCTCATATTATATTCGATAGTTAGAGTCAATAAAGATTAGATTAGATGATATTAAGATTACATTAGAAGATCTTAAGATTAGGCGAGTTCTTAAAACTCATACTTATGGTGAGTTTGTGACTCATAATTGTATGTATGTTTTTGAACCCCTAAGCATATGGACAGTCCCTGATCAGTTCTTTGACTACGTATTGCTAGGACAAGTTCCTAAACTCATATTATTGTGGCAAGTTCCTGAACTTCCAAAGTGTGGTAAGTTCGATGAACGATACTGGGTATAGAAAGGTTATGGTATAGAAAGCATTGAGGTTATTTAAGATTGATAGAATGATTAAGTAATGGTGGAGTAAAGAGTTATATTGATGGAGAAAGTTGTTATATTCTAAATCTCTTAGCTTTGCTAGATTTTCGAAATTATTGACTTCGTGCTAATGTTGTTCTTCTGTTTTGTTGAAAAATATTGGATCAAATGATGGAACCAATGGATTTTTTTTTAAAAAAAATAGTTCTATTATTCACATGTCTATGCTAATTGCTTCAGTTAGACAAAAATGATTTTTTATTCCTCAAAATATATTTTCTATACATCATTTGATATGATGTACAAATAATAATTGAGGAAGTTATCAATGCAGTTAAACCTAGTGTTGGATGTGATCATATGATCGTCAGCCCACTATGGTATGATGTAGTATGACGACGTCATGTAATGACGAAATCCTCAACGTACCATTACTACGGTATGGTATCAGGATATTATGGAAAGATTTACTTATTATTTTTAGTTTCCTTCAACTATAAATTTTTTTTTTAATTATTTTATTGAGTTGGTAAATATATATATATATATATATATATATATATATATATATATTTCAATTGATTTCCAATTTGTTGCTAGAAGTCTATGCTACTTGATTCAGCTAGACAATTATTGAAAGATGTTTATGAATTCGAGCGTTCTTGGTCAAACTATGCCAAACCAAATTGTTTTGGTGCGGATTCAGATGTTAAGAAGCTGAGGTGAACAACCCTATAACAAGGGGACATGTTATCGGAGACTATAGTTTCGAATGTAATGCATATACTACATTTGGGCCCGACGTAGGGGTATAATAGGCTGCCCACCTAGAGTTCCGATGCGGTTTATAGTATGAAGTACCGGGGGTGAAGCACTATTAAACCTAGAAAGAAGTTCAAGGTCTTGCGACCACTCAGCATTATTGGAATCTTTTAAATTCCTGAGTTATTTATATCGCTTCCCAATTATTGAGCAATTGTGGAAGATTCTTATTATTCTGAAGATGAATGTAGCGAGAAGGATAGCCCTTAGACAGAAGTAGTTGTAGAACGCTTTAATCAAGTGAATAGAGATTAACGTAAAATCTATTTTGATAGATTGATATATAAAGATTGATAGACTAAAATTTCGAGGACGAAATTCTTAGAAGAAGGGGTGAATGTGATAACCCGAATAACTATAGATGGTGAATTACGTAGTATATTAATTCGACAAGTAGAGTATTCGGTAATGATCCTTAGAAAGGAATGAACGAGTTAAAGATATATAATATTTGATATGTGACTATGTTTGATTGAAGGTTATGTAAACCTAATAGTTGTTGAAGAAATGAATGAAGTATATATATGTGTAAAACTTTTTGCTAAGTTAACGTGTTGAAGTTATTCACTGATAATTATGAAGGGATTTTGTGAAAATCGAGTAAGGGAGTTTTCGTTGATTCCGAGGACGGGATCCTTATAAGGAGGGAAGGATGTGACATCCCGGATTTTTAAGAATTAATAAATGAGAATTTAATAAATAAAATTCTTATTTTAAGATGTTTAAGTACGAGTATGTGTATATGTGTTATATATTGTGAAATATGTGATTTGGTGTGAAGAGAATTTAAATGCTAATTTTAATATTTATTGAAGTAAATAAATATTTTAATTGAATTATTTATTGAGATTATGTGATTAATATGGAGTAATATAATTAAGTGTATTATATTAATTAAATAATTATTTAATATTTATTTTAATTAATATGTAATAATTTTATGTTATAGTTTTAATTTAATTGAGATAATTAAATTAGATGTAGTGATGTGGTAAGTATTACATGAAGTTATAATTAGGAAGTAATTATAATGTGATAATTTTATGTGATTAATTGATGTTAAACTTTTAATTAATTAAATTAATGTTAAGATTTAATTAATTAAAAGATAACATTAAGAATGTGTGTTAAATGATCTATTAAAAGAGTTAAAAGAGTTTTTAAAACCGTTTTCCCAAACAAGGCCTTAACTACTAATCCCAAACAAGGCCCTTACTTTTGTTTTAAACCTGTTTTACCCAAACAAGGCCTTAACTACTAAAAACCTTTTTTAAAAATTAATGTTGTTTTGCTAAACAAGCCTTAGGGCTTTTTAAATTCTAAATGTTGTAACCTATATTTTAATTGTAATAATTGTATTTATTGTAATTATTATAGAGTCATTATGTAATATAAGTTATATATCATATGTATATACAATATACATTAAGTTAAAAGAGTTAGTACGTTAGTTTTTCTAAAAGGCCTAAGTCTAAGAGAAGAAGAGAGAATACAGAGAAGAAGAGGAGGAAGAAGAAGAAGAAGAAGGGAAACCTTGAGAAACCAAAAGAAAAGCTTTCATCATCTCCATCTTTTCTCCTAATTTAACCTAGAAAGGTATCATACTAACTCTTATATTCAATTAAGATGTTTTGTATTTAGTTTTTGTCAAATTAGGTTTTCATGAACTTGTATAATCATGAATCTTATATGTATATATGGTATTCATATGTAATTGTATACCATGAAAGATTTTTAGAAATCAATTGTTGTAAAAACAAGTTTTAAACTATGTTCTTCTATGTTTTCATGGTTTTAGAGTTCTCTTGTAAAGTCTTGGTGTGAAAGCTCTTGATTTTGATATATGTATGGGGTGTGTACATATATATATATATATATATATATATATATATATATATGTGTATATATATGTTTACATATGATTTTTATAGCTGTATAAGTGTTTTAATTCACAAAGATGGGATGAACATGGAGAAATCATGTTCATAGTGTTTTATCATGAAGTTATCTTGAAAATAGTTCTTAAATTATCAAAGGAATTGATGAAAACATGAAGTTATATGTAATATGTGATATAACATGATTATATATGAGTTATATAGTCTTTTTAACAATTTAATTCATGAAATTTTGATAAACAAGAAGAACGGGGTTCATAGTGATTTTATGTGAACTAATTTCCAAAAAATAGCTTTTAAAACTATCAAATTGATGTTGATTATGAGTTATTGTTAAAATTGATCAATTATTATGTTAGTATGTTAAAAATAGAAGTGATTACAATTGCAATCACTTGAATTGGATGAAAAATGAATTCGTCGTAGTAATTTTCGTCAAGAACTCTTAAAATTGTGTTTTTCTTCGAATTCCATGAAATCTTGGTTGTGATTATGTGTTTATATGAAATTTTTATGTTATGAGCATGTTAATAAGCTTAAAATATTGTTTGTCACATGTTTCATGTTTGTCATGTTGGGAAAAAGCGAATTCGGTGTGAAGGAATAAGCCAAATTGGCTTATTTCTCCACAAGTTCGCGAACCAGCCCCTCCACCAGCCCTTGGACCCGCCCCAGTGGGTGTTTAAGCCTTTGGGGACCCACCCCAGCGGGTACCCTTGCTGTCCGGGATAGTTTAGTTATTTTAATGCAAAACTATTTTGACCTCCATTAGTAAAATGGCCATAACTCTTTCATATGAACTCCGATTGAGGAGATTCAAGATGATCCGGAACGAGCACGAGTAGACCTACAAGTTTTGTTTTTTAACGTTTTTGATTTGAGGTCGTTAGCAAGGGTAAAAATGGTCATCTTTGTGACTGATGCGTATTCGGGGGCAATCGGAGGGCGTCGGACATGCACATACGCAAGTATAGTGCTGTCGACGATAATAGATGTTGTTCTAAGTTATAAAACATTAATGTTAGTAAATATAATGATGTTTAACTTGAAGTGTAATTTGATTGACGTAAGAAGTAATTATAATTGATTAATTATGTGAAATGTAATATGATTATGTGAGGTGATTAAATTACGTGGTGATTAATTATTAACTTATTAGTTATTGAGGTATGAGTTAATCTTAATTGGTTAACTAACGATGAAGATTAGCTATGTAATAATTATACATATATTTTGACAGCGAGTGTCAAACGAGTGAATGGAAGAGAATTACGAAGTGTAAATCAGAAAGTGTAGATTAGAATTTACTTAGACGTTTGATAAGCATTGCTAAGTGACTAATAATTGATGCTTATGGTGATACATTATGTAGGATCATGAAGCAGATTATATTAAGAAGTTTTTTCGGTAATTGGTAATCCACGAGCCAAGCAAGTCTTTCGGTTCCAACTTGTCTATGTGAATTTGATGAACTGTTTTAAATTGCATGATATGTTATATATGTTGTAAGCGAGCATGATATGTTATACATGTTGTAATCATGAAAATGCTAAAGTCAATTTATGACTACACTATTTTGGTTAAATAATGTTGATTGAGTAAGGAACTCAATCTTTATATTTGTTATGTGAATTAAAGCATGTATGCCATGTTACTTTAATTATTATGAGATTTATGTTGAGCATGTTTATTATGTGATACGTGATGCATGAAAACTGTTAGAACTTGCTGAGCTGTCGAGCTCACTCTTGCAAATAACCATTTTTGCAGGTCAAGGATGCAAGGTAAAGATACGTGTTAAGTGATTTATAGAGATCAATGTTCAAGAATATTAGTTATGTTCAATTTCAAATTATAGTTAATGTTTTGAATGAAATATGTCGCTGAGTTATAAGTAGAGTTATCCAATGTAGATGGATATTGTTTTATTATGAAAGACTTTGTATAGTCATTTTATTGTAACGATTCATGATATAGATTTGAATCGAAGAGATGTAATGTAAAGTTTGCGATTCAGGGAAATATAGAAAGAAAGTTTATAAAAGTTTTAAATATTCCGCATTTTTAGTGATTTTTAATATCGAATAATGATGTAATGAGAGATTAAAGTTGTATTGTTAACGATCGAGAAGGAGAATATTATTGTATGAATTTTGGGGTCGTTACAGTTGATATCAAAGCTGTAGGTTATACACCTTAGGTAAGAGTACCTTAGGCTATGACCTTAGAGAATGAGAAATTAAGTTAAGTTACGTATAATGAAAAGGTGATTCTTTTCACATACGTAGAAGTATATGATGAGTTTAGTCCTAGAAATGTTATAAGAAGAAGATTAGAATAACAGGGAATGAAACTCGAATAAAATATTGAGCAACAGGAATGGAATTAGAAATTCTTAAAGAGCGAGAATTGATTAATAAATAAGAAGACTCAAAGAAGAATCTTGAAGAGATGTAGAGATAAAAACCAAGAGTTGCCTAACTCAAATGATCTAGATGACGTATAACGATGAATAGACGAAGTCTATAATATTAAAACCATAATGAAATCATGTTATGACATGATGATAGGTAGAGATAAGAAGTTTTAAAACAAAACGATAATGAGATAAGGAAGAATCATAAGGGAGATGATTATAGAATAAGATCACGACGTGATATCTTTTAAGTTGAAAGACAGATGATCTGTAATGGTTGAATAGTTATAATTTGAGACTATAACGAGAATGTACTATGAGATAGTACGAGATTAACTCACGAGGAGTTATAAATGATGAGATACATAAGTCTGTATCGAGTATAGAGCAAGAAGTTATAAGTAAGATAGAGGTAAGTGGAATTTCAACTGAGGACTCATGTTGTGGCTGAGTTGTACAAATCTTTGTATGGGCAGGGTTTTGTGCTTACACTTGGCTTATCATATTGATAATCGTTGGAAGGTTGGTGTAGCGCTATCGATATATATATGACGAGAAGGTGATTCTTTTCTCATATTATATTTGATAGTTAGAGTCAATAAAGATTAGATTAGATGATATTAAGATTACATTAGAAGATCTTAAGATTAGGCGAGTTCTTAAAATTCATACTTATGGTGAGTTCGTGACTCATAATCGTATGTATGTGTTTGAACCCCTAAGCATATGGACAGTCCCTGATCAGTTCTTTGACTACGTATTGCTAGGACAAGTTCCTAAACTCATATTATTGTGGCAAGTTCCTGAACTTCCAAAGTGTGGTAAGTTCGATGAACGATACTGGGTATAGAAAGGTTATGGTATAGAAAGCATTGAGGTTATTTAAGATTGATAGAATGATTAAGTAATGGTGGAGTAAAGAGTTATATTGATGGAGAAAGTTGTTATATTCTAAATCTCTTAGCTTTGCTAGATTTTTGAAATTATTGACTTCGTGCTAATGTTGTTCTTCTGTTTTGTTGAAAAATATTGGATCAAATGATGGAACCAATGGATTTTTTTTAAAAAAAATAGTTCTATTATTCATATGTCTATGCTAATTGCTTCAGCTAGACAAAAATGATTTTAAATTCCTCAAAATATATTTTCTATACATCATTTGATATGATGTACAAACAATAATTGAGGAAGTTATCAATGCAGTTAAACCTAGTGTTGGATGTGATCATATGATCGTCAGCCCACTATGGTATGATGTAGTATGACGACGTCATGTAATGATGAAATCCTCAACGTACCATTACTACGGTATAGTATCAGGATATTATGGAAAGATTTACTTATTATTTTTTGTTTCCTTCAACTATAAATTTTTTTTAATTATTTTATTGAGTTGGTAAATATATATATATATATATATATATATTTCGATTGATGTCCGATTTGTTGCTAGAAGTCTATGCTACTTGATTCAGCTAGACAATTATTGTAAGATGTTTATGAATTCGAGCGTTCTTGGTCAAACTATGCCAAACCAAATTGTTTTGGTGCGGATTCAGATGTTTAGAAGCTGAGGTGAACAACCCTATAACAAGGGGACATGTTATCGGAGACTATAGTTTCGAATGTAATGCATATACTACATTTGGGCCCGACGTAGGGGTATAATAGGCTGGCCACCTAGAGTACCGATGCAGTTTATAGTGTGAAGTACCGGGGGTGAAGCACTATTAAACCTAGAAAGAAGTTCAAGGTCTTGCGACCACTCAGCATTATTGGAATCTTTTAAATTCCTGAGTTATTTATATCGCTTCCCAATTATTGAGCAATTGTGGAAGATTCTTATTATTCTGAAGATGAATGTAGCGAGAAGGATAGCCCTTAGAAAGAAGTAGTTGTAGAACGCTTTAATCAAGTGAATAGAGATTAACGTAAAATCTATTTTGATAGATTGATATATAAAGATTGATAGACTAAAATTTCGAGGACGAAATTCTTAGAAGAAGGGGTGAATGTGATAACCCGAATAACTATAGATGGTGAATTACGTAGTATATTAATTCGACAAGTAGAGTATTCGGTAATGATCCTTAGAAAGGAATGAACGAGTTAAAGATATATAATATTTGATATGTGATTATGTTTGATTGAAGGTTATGTAAACCTAATAGTTGTTGAAGAAATGAATGAAGTATATATATGTGTAAAACTTTTTGCTAAGTTAACGTGTTGAAGTTATTCAATGATAATTATGAAGGGATTTTGTGAAAACCGAGTAAGGGAGTTTTCTTTGATTCCGAGGACGGGATCCTTATAAGGAGGGAAGGATGTGACATCCCGGATTTTTAAGAATTAATAAATGAGAATTTAATAAATAAAATTCTTATTTTAAGATGTTTAAGTACGAGTATGTGTATATGTGTTATATATTGTGAAATATGTGATTTGGTGTGAAGAGAATTTAAATGTTAATTTTAATATTTATTGAAGTAAATAAATATTTTAATTGAATTATTTATTGAGATTATGTGATTAATATGGAGTAATATAATTAAGTGTATTATATTAATTAAATGATTATTTAATATTTAATTTAATTAATATGTAATGATTTTATGTTATAGTTCTAATTTAATTGAGATAATTAAATTAGATGTAGTGATGTGGTAAGGATTACATGAAGTTATAATTAGGAAGTAATTATAATGTGATAATTTTATATGATTAATTGATGTTAAACTTTTAATTAATTAAATTAATGTTAAGATTTAATTAATTAAAAGATAACATTAAGAATGTGTGTTAAAGGATCTATTAAAAGAGTTAAAAGAGTTTTTAAAACCGTTTTCCCAAACAAGGCCTTAACTGCTAATCCCAAACAAGGCCCTTAGTTTTGTTTTAAACCTGTTTTACCCAAACAAGGCCTTAACTACTAAAAACCTTTTTTAAAAATTAATGTTGTTTTGCTAAACAAGCCTTAGGGATTTTTAAATTCTAAATGTTGTAACCTATATTTTAATTGTAATAATTGTATTTATTGTAATTATTATAGTCATTATGTAATATAAGTTATATATCATATGTATATACAATATACATTAAGTTAAAAGAGTTAGTACGTTAGTTTTTTTAAAAGGCCTAAGTCTAAGAGAAGAAGAGAGAATACAGAGAAGAAGAGGAGGAAGAAGAAGAAGACGAAAGGAAACCTTGAGAAACCAAAAGAAAAGCTTTCATCATCTCCATCTTTTCTCCTAATTTAACCTAGAAATGTATCATACTAACTCTTATACTCAATTAAGATGTTTTGTATTTAGTTTTTGTCAAATTAGGTTTTCATGAACTTGTATAAATCATGAATCTTATATGTATATATGGTATTCATATGTAATTGTATACCATGAAAGATTTTCAGAAATCAATTGTTGTAAAAACAAGTTTTAAACTATGTTCTTCTATGTTTTCATGGTTTTAGAGTTCTCTTGTAAAGTCTTGGTGTGAAAGCTCTTGATTTTGATATATGTATGGGGTGTGTACATATATATATATATATATATGTGTATATATATGTTTACATATGATTTTTATAGCTGTATAAGTGTTTTAATTCACAAAGATGGGATGAACATGGAGAAATCATGTTCATAGTGTTTTATCATGAAGTTATCTTGAAAATAGTTCTTAAATTATCAAAGGAATTGATGAAAACATGAATTTATATGTAATATGTGATATAACATGATTATATATGAGTTATATGGTTGTTTTAACAATTTAATTCATGAAATTTTGATAAACAAGAAGAACGGGGTTCATAGTGATTTTATGTGAACTAATTTCCAAAAAATAGCTTTTAAAACTATCAAATTGATGTTGATTATGAGTTATTGTTAAAATTGATCAAGTATTATGTTAGTATGTTAAGAATAGAAGTGATTACAATTGGAATCACTTGAATTGGATGAAAAATGAATTCGTAGTAGTAATTTTCGTCAAGAACGCTTAATATTGTGTTTTTCTTCGAATTCCATGAAATCTTGGTTGTGATTATGTGTTTATATGAAATTTTTATGTTATGAGCATGTTAATAAGCTTAAAATATTGTTTGTCACATGTTTCATGTTTGTCATGTTGGGAAAAAGCGAATTCGGTGTGAAGGAATAAGCCAAATTGGCTTATTTCTCCACCAGTTCGCGAACCAGCCCCTCCACCAGCCCTTGGACCCGTCCCAGCGGGTGTTTAAGCCTTGAGGGACCCACCCCAGAGGGTACCCTTGCTGTCCGGGGTAGTTTAGTTATTTTAATGCAAAACTATTTTGACCTCCATTAGTAAAATGGCCATAACGCTTTCATATGAACTCCGATTGAGGAGATTCAAGATGATCCGGAACGAGCACGAGTAGACCTACAACTTTTGTTTTTTAATGTTTTTTATTTGAGGTCGTTAGCAAGGGTATAAATGGTCATCTTTGTGACTGATGCGTATTCGGAGGCAATCGGAGGGCGTCGGACATGCATATACGCAAGTATAGTGCTGTCGACGATAATAGATGTTGTTCTAAGTTATAAAACATTAATGTTAGTAAATATAATGATGTTTAACTTGAAGTGTAATTTGATTGACGTAAGAAGTAATTATAATTGATTAATTATGTGAAATATAATATGATTATGTGAGGTGATTAAATTACGTGGTGATTAATTATTAACTTATTAGTTATTGAGGTATGAGTTAATCTTAATTGGTTAACTAACGATGAAGATTAGCTATGTAATAATTATACATATATTTTGACAGCGAGTGTCAAACGAGTGAATGGAAGAGAATTACGAAGTGTAAATCAGAAAGTGTAGATTAGAATTTACTTAGACGTTTGAGAAGCATTGCTAAGTGACTAATAATTGATGCTTATGGTGATACGTTATGTAAGATCATGAAGCAGATTATATTAAGAAGTTTTTCGATAATTGGTAATCCACGAGCCAAGCAAGTCTTTCGTTTCCTACTTGTCTATGTGAATTTGATGAACTGTTTTAAATTGCATGATATGTTATATATGTTGTAAGCGAGCATGATATGTTATACATGTTGTAATCATGAAAATGTTAAAATCAATTTATGACTACACTGTTTTGGTTAAATAATGTTGATTGAGTAAGGAACTCAATCTTTATATTTGTTATGTGAATTAAAGCAAGTATGCCATGTTACTTTAATTATTATGAGATTTATGTTGAGCATGTTTATTATGTGATACGTGATGCATGAAAACTGTTAGAACTTGCTGAGCTGTCGAGCTCACTCTTGTAAATAACCATTTTTGCAGGTCAAGGATGCAAGGTAAAGATACGTGTTAAGTGATTTATAGAGATCAATGTTCAAGAATATTAGTTATGTTCAATTTCAAATTGTAGTTAATGTTTTTAATGAAATATGTCGCTGAGTTATAAGTAAAGTTATCCAATGTAGATGGATATTGTTTTATTATGAAAGACTTTGTATAGTCATTTTATTGTAACGATTCATTATATAGATTTGAATCGAAGAGATGTAATGTAAAGGTTGCGATTCAGGGAAATATAGAAAGAAAGTTTATAAAAGTTTTAAATATTCCGCATTTTTAGTGATTTTTAATATCGAATAATGATGTAATGAGAGATTAAAGTTGTATTGTTAACGATAGAGAAGGAGAATATTATTGTATGAATTTTGGGGTCGTTACAGTTGATATCAAAGTTGTAGGTTATACACCTTAGGTAAGAGTACCTTAGGCTATGACCTTAGAGAATGAGAAATTAAGTTAAGTTACGTATAATGAAAAGGTGATTCTTTTCACATAC
The DNA here is from genome assembly GCA_020205555.1 of Panax stipuleanatus. NCBI lineage: Eukaryota > Viridiplantae > Streptophyta > Magnoliopsida > Apiales > Araliaceae > Panax > Panax stipuleanatus. The sequence goes on along the minus strand of CM035119.1, from coordinate 77,035,788 downwards.
GTAGAAGTATAGGATGAGTTTAGTCCTAGAAATGTTATAAGAAGAAGATTAGAATAACAGGGAATGAAACTCGAATAAAATATTGAGCAACGGGAATGGAATTAGAAATTCTTAAAGAACGAGAATTGATTAATAAATAAGAAGACTCAAAGAAGAATCTTGAAGAGATGTAGAGATAAAAACCAAGAGTTGCCTAACTCCAATGATCTAGATGACGAATAACGATGAATAGACGAAGTCTATAATATTAAAAGCATAATGAAATCATGTTATGACATGATGATAGGTAGAGAAAATGTAAGAACCCGAATTTTTAGATATTATTAAATAAGGATTTAATAAATAAAATTCTTAAACCGTGAGATGGGTTCGAATAAAAATATATATATGTGATATGAGGTATGTGGTATTATATTACATAGGGTAATATGGACTATGTAATATGTGTTTTGTGATTTATGAATATATTATTAATATATATTTGTTACTTATCGTAGAGACGATCAAGTTGAGATAAAGGAGGTGGATAAATTCCTATCGATATTAAATAATTTATAGAATTATTTTATAGTAAGTTGGTGACATTAAATATCCTTAATGTATAAATCACCATATTCTTGTGTATGTGTATTAATAACTAGTATGTTTATAATATAAGTTATTAATAGCACTTAGGCTATCTGTGAATAGGTTTGGATAGTGAAGCATGAGTTAGTTAAGGAATTAACTAATAAGAATAAATATTAGTTAATATAAGTTGTGAGTTATATTATGGAATAATATAATAAGAGTATTGAACCTTAATTAACTATGATGATATAGTACAGTGTTTAATTTACTTAAGTAAAGGAGTGAATTAATATGTGTGTTGAATATGTAATTATAGTTGGTACTTTTATATATATTACTTAGAATAGTAATATGTGAGAAAGTCTAATGTACGAATAACGTTAAATATATATATATATATATATATATATATATATATATATATATATACGTTATTAAAGGGAGATGGAAATCATTATATCTTTAAATGTATATTTGAAGAAATTATTTTGGGGAACAATTTATAGAAAAGAAAGAGAAATAGTTATTATATATTTCTAATAAAGGATATTAAAATAATTTCTAATATTGAATTATTTTAATAAAAGGAGGAAATGTTATTTTTGAATAATAATATTACCTTATATGTTTTTGTATGAGGTGTATTTGGTTAATATAGTAAATATATTAAAACGTATTTGCTATATGTAATTAAATTGATGGAAACGATTTATTATAATAGAAAATAAACTTATTATCTATTTTCTATATATAATATATGTACATGTGTTGTACATATAGTTATTTGATATTATATTAAGAATAATATCATGAGACAATAAGTAAACTATTTTCTAATAACGAATGTGCTTATTTGGAGAAAACATAATATTTTATGATATGGATAAATACATAATTTTAAATGTATTTTCAAGGGAGTTTAATTAATGAAAGGAAACTAAGTTATTTTAATATATTAAATAACTTAAGTTATTATTTGATCGTGAATATTATTATTGGAATAATTAATAGAGTATATATTAATTATTATAAGCGTAAAGGTTATACTTATTATAAGTATAATTAATTGAAGTAATTTAACATTTTAATAGCTTGAGTTATTATATT